>OX359294.1:61530165-62765165 GCA_947179395.2 Pulicaria dysenterica
TAATTAAGGGTGTGTTTAGCGAAACTAGCTGAAATTTGGACTAGAGGTAGATATTTTGTTTAGCGAAACTAGCTGAAAAACTAGGAATTTTATATATATATCTTTGAAAATAATAAAACTTTGATGTTAACTATGCTTGTGGGTACTAGGACCGTATAAAGTAATAAGCCAATGGTGCTTGTAAAGGGCAAGAGAAATGCAAATGGCTTTGACTCCTATAAAATCTTGAAGTATGATTTATGAGATGCAAAAACTTGAATTATGAGATGCAAAATCATTGAATTTTATTTGGTCAACGGGTATATATATGGATCAGATGTGGAATTAATGGTTGACATTTCTGACTTGTAAGATATCTAATAGCTGTGAGCATCAAGAATATATGTATGTATAGTGTACCAAAGTAAAGGAGAAAAAGAATATATATCTAAATCAGTCTTAAAGAGATCGACAGATTTGATATGCATATAGCCTATCACTCTATCTTTAAGTACCATGTAGTTGTTCTAATCTTATAACGATCTCTATCGACTTAAATTTACATATTGTTGGTGAGATAGCAATATCAAACCTTAATCAAACCTATCTATTAATTAAAATAGGATTTGATGTTAACAAAACCATATATTCAGTTTTGGACTTAGATTGATGAAAAACATGTGTTGTTTTTCTATCTGAGACTTAAAGAATTTCTAAGTAAGAAATGTCAGCTGACGAATCATAGTGTCAGCTGAACACTGAGTATCAGCCAAAGGACCAGCTTCAGAAAGATCAGCTGAGAAGAAAAGATCAGTCAAAAAGCATCAGCTGAGGAATCACACTGGATCAGCTGATAGCCTAGAACCATCAGCTGATGAAGATTTCAAGGTCAGCTAAGCAGTCAAGGATCAGCTGACACAATCACAAGTTATCAGCTGATGCCTTCCATCTGTCAGATAAGGTATTTCCTACTTATCCAATCTTCTCTTTATAAGCTGACTATACTCAAATGATTAGCTGAGCCCTTGGGAACAGCTGACAGTTGAGTTAATCAGTTTATTAGCTGCTGCTACGATTTGTATTATCAGCTGAGCAATTTGATCAGCTGAGCAAGTCTAGTCAGCTGAGTCTTTCACACTTATCCTTAGCTGAGCAAAATTATATTTGTAGTTCAGTGTCTGTTAACTGAGTCTTTATTGTATATCTCAGTTAATAGCTTTTCTATGTAATATTTTCTTAAAGTCAAAGGCAGAACATGTGTTGTTCTTATTATGCCTTAGATCTTTCTTTTGTAAAAGTACTTAACACTTTTTGGATCTACAATGATACAAAAAGGATAGATCTGTATCCCCTGGAAAAGGAGAAAGATACTCTTGAAAAGAAGATCTCGAAGATATGATGTTAAGTATGGCTGGCAACTCCATACTTGGTAAAGTCAAATCTTCAGAAAGCATGGTGTCGATTAAAGCACAAGCATGGAAGGATAAGGTTACTTTCTCAAGACATAAAGGTAGTAATTTAATAATATAATAACAGATAGTGGGTATACTCATTACTGAAAAGTATGTTCACTTTACACACTTTGTGTATAAAGTTAACTTACCTTTTCACCCACTAACTTTATCTATTATAATATTATTAAACCAAGTACTTTTGTCTCTTTCTCTCTTCATCAACCCGGACACACTTTGCTTCTATATATTCATGCATGGAAACATGCTAAAGCAGTGAATGCGTTGAAAAGCACTGAAATCTCATCATCCTTACAAAATTTATTAATTACGTATATATTAGCAGGACTAAAGTTACCTCAACATCGATCTTCGTCCTAAAACCTCTAAACTCTATTTTGTATCCAACTTAATTGATTCTTCCAAGAACTTTATGATGATGCTTAGCATGTACATGATAGATAAACAAGAGATAACCTTTTCTAATCTTTAGATGATTATTATTAAATTATGTATCTGGATAGAAGAGAGTTTATGTGTTTTAGGAGGATAATGATTTAATTTTAAGTTTTACAAACAAATATATAATATAGTTTATCTATATGAACAATATTTATATTACCTTTAGTAAATCGTATTACAAACCAGAAAATATTCTAAAACAATTCTCAACATGATCAATTACAATAACAAGGAGGAAGTTTGACATCGGTTACAAATCTGATCCAACCACTTGAATGAATGAACTTTACCATTGATTGATGTCCTAAACGATAGTAGAGAGTGGATGGCATTGTCATAAAGGGTGTCTCCTCTTGTTGTAGTCGACTTGAAGTGAGTGAGTCGAAAGTTGTTGAACATGAGAAAAACGCGAATGTCGTTCAAGGATCCGAAGTGAAGTGTCTTTCAAGCCATTCATTTCCTATCCATGATCCAATTGCCCATTGGTATGAATATCGTTCAAGGATGAGAACTTAGGAAGGATCATGTTCCACCGTTATCCTATTGATATTGCAACTCGAAAACATAAAAGATCTGACATTTTAATTTGTCTCTAAACTATCATCACAATGGATGCAACACGTTGAATTCGAGTTAATCGTACAAGAGTTCATAACAAATCAAAAACCGCAACGGAAGCACAGATAAACACATTTTCTAAACTGATTTTATGAACTCTTATGGTGGTTATTCTTAACATACATGCATGCAACCATAAAATACACGAGGGAAAAGGAGATTATACCTGCTTCCTTAGCTCCAGCAAGTGAAGAACGAATTGAGGATTATTAGCTTAGAGAGAATGCTTCAAGTCCTATTTGAAGTCCACCCAAGCTTAAATCCAATCCCCTTGTGCTAAGTTTATCACACCCTTGGTTGATAAACCTCTGGAACACCCTTGTATTACTCTAGAAAACTCACAAAGATCACCCTCAAACTACTAGCTAGAGTGTCTCAAGTGTGTCTTTCCTAGTAAAAATGGCAAAAGGTCCTTAGGCAAGATGAACATCACTCTTTATTAGACTTCAAAGTGCCATTAGATTCCTCAAGGCTGGCCACCAACCTTAGATCTCATTGGACCATGAAATGGTCCAATAAAATCAAGTGCCAATTGGTTTTCTGACCTTCACGACCTTTCACGGGCTCTCACGGGCCGTGAAGCGTATTTAACTCACGAGCCGTGCCGCCCATTTGGAACTCGTGACGGCCAAGTGCTTCACGAACCGTGGAGTATCCTTCACGGTCGTAAAACCTAAGTCAAATTGATTTTTACCATTTTGACCGGCTGTTTTTGCCTAGGGTTGTCGGGATTAGAACTTGACGTGTGACCAAATTGGCTTGCACTTCATTGGCAGTGATACGACGTCCTACGTGTGTCAGTTGGTAGACACCAACAAATCGCTCACTCATCAAGGTCTATTAGAGTCGGAAGCCTTTGATTAACAATCCTCCATAAGTAGTCCTTACCTTCTTAGTGTATTATAATGAAGACCCTATACTTATTTTGTTTTATGATTTACAGAGTACTATATGTACATGAGATATCTTCATAAATCATGACGGGTTAGGTTATTTTTTATTAAACAGTGTAAGCCCTAATATACATCTTACATAATACTTGGGAAAGAGTTTGTTTCATGTGACTAGTTTATTATCATTGTAAACAAATTTGGTGTCGATTACAATGCATTCATAGGGAAAAGAACACACCAGAGTTCATGTTTAAAGCCCGCCTCCAGGCCGAGTTAAAACAAACCCACCCCATAGATTTGGCATTGGTTGATTTGGCCTCTTCTCAATTCTAGAATGTCTAGTTATTGCTTAATGGAACTATTCAGGGCTTAATACTAGATCGTTCAGTATTCAGCGCGTCTGATTGCAATCTATAAATTAAGACTATGCTGAATGAAATAGAATAACACAGTTAAATCATTTCACATTAAAATACATTCTGAATCAAGACAGTTTCATACAAAGCTTTTGAATTATTCTGGTCATTAAATGATTTAGTGTTTAATCATTCTGTTTTACCAACTCCTTTAATATTTTATTGTTTATGTGTGGCTCAACTTTGTAGTGATTTCGTGTTGGAAAAAAACAAGTTATATGATAATGAGTCATAAACCGTTTAGTTGAGTCGTGAAAGCACCTACCTTATGTTTGGATGTATTGGTTTCGGTGAAAAGCCAAATAGAGAGTTTTGCGTGTGCCTGCTTTAGTAAAAGTAAGGAAAAAGCTTGAAAAGCTAATACTTTTGGAATCTAGTAAATGTAGGAGACAATTGAGCAAATATATATTTAAAAGCCACTAACATGGTACACAGATCTATCTCTAGCAAAAAGGATCACTAACTTATATCCTTTTTCAACTAGATGTGATTAAACCCAATAAAATAGGGCACTTACAAAGTTATAATCATCATTCAATTACTATTTCTGATAACCCTCCTTTTCCACTGAATCCAACTCCAAAGTGTTGGTGTCCACAACATTCCTTTCTAAAGCTCTTGCAACATCCACCTACATGCATCTTCTCCAACCCTGCATGATTCTGGCAACAATGTCTTACCATTTTCCCCAACTCTTCTTTAGTTATGTACTCTTTTACATGCTTATGATGATGATCATGATGATGATGATCACCCTTACAGATATGACTTGAATGGCTATGTGTTTCGTCATGGTTTGAGTGGCTTTTCTGATGATCATGATCACCCTTACAGATATGACTCAAATTGCTATGAGTTTCATGGTTCAAATGGCTTTTCTGATGATCATGATCACCCTTACAGATATGGCTCTGATTGCTATGTGTTTCATCATGGTTTGAGTGGCTTTTCTGATGATCATGATCGCCCTTACAGATATGACTTGAATGGCTATGTGTTTCATGGTTTGTGTGGCTTTTCTGATGATCATGATCACCTTTACAGATATGACTCGAATCGCTATGTGTTTCATGGGTTGAGTGGATTTTTTGATGATCATGATCACCCTTACACATATGACTCGAATCGCCATGTGTTTCATGGTTCGAATGGCTTTTCTTGTGGCTTATTTGATCATGACAGCAGCTGCTTTGCTTCTTAACTACAACCCCAGAACTCTGAGTCCTTCTAATCTGTGATTCGATATCCGAATCTTTGTCTAATCCACTACTCGCATGACCACAACAAGCATGTATGTTTTCCTTCATTTCCACAGTATGCTTTCCCTCAAGTAAATCATCACCATGAGGATTATCATGAGCACAACAACTATGTTTTTGCTCTGCTTCTTGTACCTTGTCTTCATGTCCACAGCAACCTTCCTTTTTTCCAGCATCTGAACACTTGTTTTCATGACAGTTTGCCTTGTGAGATGAATGGCAATGTTTATGCTCGTGTGTCGAAGAATGTTGTTTTGTGGCAGGTTTCGTGACAGTTGTTGTTCTTAACAGAAGCATGCTGTTAAGAATCACCACCAAACAGGTCCCAACATCTGCTAAAACCGCCGCCCAAACTAGCGGATGGCCTGCAATAGCCAATGCAATTATAGCAACCTTTGTAATTATAGCCAGAAAGATATTTTCAAATATCTTTCTTCGGGTTTTTCTCGCGAGCTTCACCGCCACCGGGATTTTCCGTATGTCATTCGACATTAAAATCACATGCCCGGTCTCGGTTGCAAGTGCTGATCCCGAGATCCCCATCGAAATCCCGATATCTGCAGTTGCTAATGCAGGTGCATCATTGATTCCATCTCCTACCATTGCAGTTGCACCTTCTTTTTGAAAATCTTTAATGATTCTAGCCTTGTCTTCTGGTAGAAGTTGTGCATGTAAGATCTCTAGTGCACCCCCTAACTGCAAAATTGAAACTAAAATAAGCATAAATTTTTTGAAATTTTTCTAAAAGTTGAAACATGGCTGCCAGTTTCACCTGATTTTGTGCATGATTGGCTGCAGCTTGACAATCTCCTGTAAGCATAGCTGTTTTAATACCCATTGATTTTATTTGTTTGAGTGCTTCCTTTGCACCCGTTCGACACGAATCAGAGAGACTAAAGACACCCGCAAGTGATGACCCTATAATTATGTACCCGTTCGACTTCCCTTCCACACTTTCACTTGCATCATGTAAAACAAGATCTACAAAACAAATACTTATCTATAACATACAAATTATATGTAACAAAAGGGAGGATGGCATAAAAAGCAACTCATTTTTGCCCAAATTCTATATAAAACTCTCAAATTTTCTAAAAGAATTTAGTATGAATAAGAGTTTGTCACTTTTATACGCGTTTTACAGATGGCTATCTTTACCTGTTGAACAACCAGCTCTAATTGCAATCTTTTGGTTCCCAATATAAACATTTTTCCCTTCAATTTTCCCATAAATTCCTTCTCCAGGAAAGTTTTCAAACTCCTCAACATTGTCTGGTTGTGCTTCCACTGAATGAGACTGTGCATAGTCTACAAGTGCTGCAGCCATGGGATGACTAGACTTGCTCTCTATGCTTGAAACCCTTCAAATTTCCAAACAAGAATCACTCTCAGGCAGTTAAGAAAGCAAAAGGAAAATAACCAAAAGATTTGAGGTGAGAATATTTGACCCGTTAACTTATTAATGACTCGATTCAGACTATGGTTTATAAACATGTAAAATTCAAAAAATGAGCTTGAAAATAGTTAATTACCAGTAGAGCAATTTGTCTAGACTGATGTCCTCTATGACTGACCGGAAGTTTGAGACTGAGAATTCTCCTCTAGTAATCGTCCCGGTTTTGTCAAAAGCAAAGATTTTGACTTTTGAAAGTGTTTCTAAGTACTCTGCACCTTTGATCAAAAGTCCTGTTGTAGCTGCCTTTGATAATGCACAATATGTAGCAACTGGTGTGGAGAGTATGAGTGCACATGGACAAGAACTCACCAAAACTACCAAAGCCAAGTGATACCATTTGTCTAAATTATGAAGCTTCATAGCAGCTGGTATTACAGCCAAACAAGCTGCTATAACTACAACAGCTGCATATTGACATCAAGAAAACAAGTGTCAGCAAAAATCAACTAATTTTACGAGGTTTTAATCAATTTATGCATTAAAAATACTCTTTGGAAAACACTTAAGCTAGTTTTTTAGATTTTTTCATTTGACCCGTTAGAGATAACACATAACCCGAATCAAGTTTTACCTGGGGTGTAATATTTGGCACATTCATCTATGTATCTTTGAGTTTTACATTTGTTATTTTGAGCTTGTTCAACAAGCTTTGCCATTCTTGCCACTACACAGTCTTCAGCTAGGACTGTAGTGTTAATGCTAATGTAACCTGAAGAAAGTTAGAAAAGTCAAATAAATAGTTAGGCATAGAGTTTACATACTTTGACTTTCAAGAAATATTATTTAGATCAAAATTAGCATAGAGATTGTGGAGAGCATACAAAAAGAATTTTGGGAATGTGGTGTATGTTAAAAACACTAATGTGGGTATCAATCATTTTCTCAAAAAGTAGTGTTTTTTAACTTGAATAGTAGAGTGTTTGACCTCAAAAGTCAACGCGTACCGTTTAAATTTATTGTGCCAGCCCAAACAGTTGAATCTACTTGTTTCGATACAGGAAACGACTCTCCAGTTAAAGCTTTCTCATCAACTTCACATCTCCCTTGCACGACAACTCCATCGATTGGGATAACATCTCCAGCCTTAACAGCGAGCTTCGTGTTGACCATGACTTCATTAGCGTTGACTTCTTCACCAGTGCTAGCCAATACAGCTTTTTGAGGAGCCATGTTCATTAATGATGACATTACAGCAGTGGCCTGCAAATATAATATGCATAAAGATTTTTAAAATTTTTACTCTTAACTAGACTCTATTATTAAGGAACAATTTTATTAAGGCTGCAGTGAACCTTGTGAGATGCCCTTGATTCAAGCCATTCTGCTGTGGTGAATAAGAACACAATTGTTCCTGCTTCCCAGTAATCTTTCAGGAAAATTGATCCCCCAACTGGAAATTAAATATGGTTTGGTTTCATAAGATATCAAGACTTAATGCAAATACACTATAAAAATCAGTTCTTTATCTTTTTATATATTAAAGGGCAAAATGCGCGAAAATACAAAAAACTTTGTCAATTTAGTCATTGTATGCAATCTTCTATCTATATATATAAGAGGCTTACCTTATTTCTATTTTTATCTAATAAATCAAATTCTATTAACCAATCAAAACCTTCAATTTCAAAATCTATCAATTTTACAAAACAATTTTAGAAATATTCTCCTCCTAAATCGAATTCTAATTTCAAATCAAGAGGGGCTGGATGAAAATTATGAGGGGGTTTTATGAAACTTGTGAGGGACTTTTAAGAAAATATTAGTGGATTAATAAAAAATATATATTAATGTAATTAATTATAGTTTTTTATAAATTATGTTTAGTAACTTTTGATTAGAGAAAAAATAATTATATATTTGTGACCGTCTCATTTTTATCTACGTTTTGGTATAAATTTTATTGTAATATGACACTTTATTAAAATTTGTATATTATTAATTTTTTTGTTATCCATCAATGGAGTGGGTAGGTAACTTTTTGTTTAGCTGAGTCGGATTATGGTGATGAGCTGAGTGGTCAAATTGAATATGATATTCCAAGTTATTAGTTATTAATTTTAAAACATTTTCACTCTTATTATAAAGATCTATGAAACATTTTATAAAGTTTAAAATAAAATGTATCATTAAAAGATGATATATTATATATTTAAAAATCTAAATACAGATATGTAAAGATAGTTGTTCTTGATGGTCTTGAAACTATTTTATTAGTGTCATTCAATATATATATTACCATTTTTTCTAAAATAATCATAAATTGAGCCTTAATCAACCAATCACAACCTCCAGTTTTAAAATTATTCAATTCTCAAAAACAAGTTTAAAAAGATTAAACACGTGGGATGAAGAATTTCAATTTTAAATCAATTTGGAGAGGGCTGGATGAAAATTTTTAGAGGGTTTTATAAAACATGTGAGGGGCTTTCAAGAAAATATGAGGGGTTTTATAAAAGTTCTATATTAATTTAATTAATTATAAGCTGTTTATAAATTATGTTTAGTAACTTGTGATATATTTTGTTTATAGAAAAATAATTATATATTTACGATCATCTCATTTTTATCAACGTTTTGGTATAAATTGTATTGTAATATGACACTTTTTTGAAATTAGTATATTCTTAAATTTTTTGTGTTCAATTAATTGTAATGGGTAGATAATTTTTTGTTTAGTTTAGTGGTTTTTTTTTGGATTATGGTGATGAGCTAAGTGGTCACTTTGAATATGCTATTCAAAGTGTTTAGTTATTGATTTTAAAACATTTTCAATTTTATTAGAAAGATTTATGAAACCTTAATGAAATATGGTTTAAAAAACGTAGCATTAAAAGAAGATATATATTTTTAGTTGTTCTAGATATTTATTTTGTTAAAAATTATGACATATGTAAGTTTTCGGTGATATTTTATTTATTACATTATTTTTATTTGAAATTTCCAATATCTCAAATATACTTACGAAATACCCGTGCGTGTACGAGTCAATAAACTAGTTAACTTTATTTTGTATCTAAAAATACATAAAACTTACAAATTTGGTTCATTGTATACAATTGGTAACCTGATTGCCAGGTTACCGGTTACCGATTGTATACAGTGAACCAAATTTGAATGTTTTTTGTATTTTTTAGGCACCAAATTTCTGTTATTTTTGGTCAGGTTACCGGTAAGTTACCTATTGTCATAGGTAACTTGCATAAAAAAATTTTAACAATATTGAAATAGGTTGTTGTATTTTCGCGCACTTTGCCCTATATTAAATACTCAACAATGAAATTAAGAATAGTTCATGTGACATTCAAGAACAAATAACAAATAAAGCAGTATATTAAGCCAAAAACAAACAACATCAAAATCAAATTTAGAAAAACAGAGGGGGTCTCCAACAATCTTCTAATTTTTTATTTTTCTTTAATTTTTCCCTATTCCATTAATAATTTCATACTTTATTCCAACAATAAACTTTTTTCTTCTTGTTCATACCCCACATTGATTTGCTCCAATTGGTAAACTTTTTTATTTTGCAAATGCCCTCAAAGTATGCCATAAAAGGTTTTTTTATGGCTATTAAGAAATGCTAAGTCATATGAGTGACTTTTTCAACCATATGCCATATATATCCAATCAAATAATCCCAATAGCAATAACAATAAAACATACAGATTTCCATTCAGGGAAAGTGTTTTTTTCTGTTTTGGATGATATATAGTTAAGAATATTCATAACTCAGGTTTTTATTTCAAGATTTCTTTAAAGGAATATATCTTGGCTAAAGCACCATTTGTCAGGGTCTGGCCAAAAATATACATCTACTTGTCGTATACGAGTCACTATGATTAAGAATGCGTATTCAGACATGATGTTGGCCACTCAAGGAAGGAGGGTATTAGAGGATTATGTAATTATGGTTTTAGTATAGTTGGGTTTGGGTCCATTAGGATTTCTACCCTACCCTTGTATATAATATACTAGCTAAACGACCCGTGTATCAACACGGGATGATATATGTCAATTTAAAATTTATTTAGTTTTAAAGAGTATTAAGACGTATAGTAAAAATAATTACAAAACATAGATATGAATATAAAATCTTGTAAGAACTGAATAATCATTACAAAATTTTGAAATTCATACATAAGATTATCATTAGATTTTCTTTAAAACCTCTGTATAAACAACATTCATAGTTTTATTAGTAGGGTTTTCTTAATTATCGCAAATTAAAACTTTTAACCTCTCTTTACTCTTCACTCAAGAAACTGTCACATATAACTGTCCATGAGTGAAAACGTGTCTTTTTAGTACTTCTTATAAATACTCTTTTTAAGAAATATAAAGTTACATTACACGTCTAAAAGTTTTAGTATAATATTAATGTGTTTCTCGTGATGGAGCTTTATCCCGATATTGTAAAACCATAACTATAATATTATTGTTGATGTTGTTTATAAACGACCCGTGTATCAACACGGGGATGATATAAAACAATTTTAAATTTATATAGTTTTAAAAATATTAACACGTTAAAAAATTAGAAAACATATATATGAATATAAAATCTCGTAAAAAGTGATAAACATTACAGAAGTTTAATATACATAAGATTATCATAATACTTTCTGTAGATACTCTTTATAAACAACATTCATGTTTTTATTAGTAATTTAACGCGCACACAAACTAAGCTATTTAATTTGAAATTGGCTAATGGCATATCTAACTTGGGTATTTTTCATACTTTTATAATTGTTGCCCCAATTCACGATTTTTTTAATCTACTGAATGTTGCTTTTTCCTTTTTTGATATCATAAGATATCGAAGATATATTTTACAGTTGATTTGTGAACTCACTACCTCGCGTTTACTAAATGAATTACACACAAAATCAACAAATTTTACTAAGGCAGAGTAGGAAATTAGAGATAAAAAGGAACAAACTATGAATCTTCAAACACATATATAATTTTCGTTTCTTAATCTAGCTTTTAGGTAATTCAATCACAGAATTTTCATGAATCAGACAAATGGGATGTGTTAGAATAGTGGAATTTAAATGAAGCTTACGAAAGGATCTACTAACATAATTAAGCATTGAAAATTTTATTTTAAAACTTAGGGCATATTATTAAAGATCACCTATTTATATCATCATTTATTTTTTTTAAAATTAAAAAAAATATTTTCCCACCATTGCAACATACAATTTTTAAATAATTTCTTTATCCTTTAAACTTAACAAATTTACTTAATAATAGGAACAATGAAAAGGGATAAATTTTGTTATAGTTCAAATGGTTAAATTTTCAATTAAATTCATATTCAAATGGTTGTTATATTATCCATGTATATCTCATCGTCTACTTCCTTTTCCTTTTTGTTTATATATTCAAACTTAATCTATCAATTATTATTCTATTTAAATCACATTTTAAAGTTTTTTAAATCTAATTCTAAAAGTAACTTCCTTACCTAACAAAATGGAGTAATTTTAAACCAATTAAATACACGTCAATTAGAAATATGTATTCAATTCAAATTTAAATATATATATTATTATGTTATCCACGATTAATTCAAATATATATTATTATCTTATCCAAGATTAACAAACACATGAAGTTTGTTATAAAAAATTTCCCTTAACAGATTTGATGGAATGTGGCGTAATAACTAATACATTTTTGATTTTCTTTAAATTTTTTTTAATCAAGGGCTATGATTGGTGGAGATTTTTTAGGGAAAGAGTTGATGATGTAAGTAACCATTTTTTTAATAGTTTTATTTTTAATAGTTGATTATATATATGATTCTTTAATTTTTTATATTGATTGATGCACCTTTGTCTGTTTTAAATGTTATCTATTTTTATATAAATTTATCATAAATAAAACAAAACTTAAAAAAAATAATTTTTTTACTTTTTATCGAAAGACCGAGGAATCAGTTATTATATCGACTATTATACATAGATAGAATAAATATAAAAAAGATATAAATTGTTTTATTAATAACATACCCACTACTATTAATCGATAACAAACAATTAAAAATATACTACTTTAAAAAAAGTGTCATATTACAATAAAATTTATACCAAAACGTAAATAAAAATGAGACGGTCGCAAATATATAATTATTATTTCTCTAAACAAATTATATAATAACTTATTAAACATATTTTATAAACAACCTATAATTAATTATATTAATATACAATTTTTATAAAACCCCCTGACATTTTCATAAAAGCCTTTAACATATTTTATAAAACCCCCTTAGAATTTTTACAATGACACCCTTTCAAGGCTTAAGGATTTTTGGCATTTTTGACATTATCATCTCGATTTTTTTTTTAAAATCAAGAGTTGTGATTGGTGGAGATTTTCTTGGAAGAGAGAGAAACCTTTTTCTTTTAATATATATTAAAGATAGTTGTCATTATAATATATTTTACTTAGGAGTTTTCATTATTCTACAGAGGGAAGCTCTAACTTTGATGTCGAAATTGAATTTACATTTTATACATAAAACTTACGTGACGCTAAGTGAGAGAGTGATAAAAGATTTATGAATCTCCTTACCATTTTATGCAACATGACAATATATATTCTAAGTATTTAACTCTAATCCCAAATATTAAAACATTCTTGAATAGAGACGCCTAGCCGTCCTAATTATTTAATCCCTCACCTGTTTCTCCTATTTGAAATTAACTGTTGACTTCTTTTGACTTAACGAATCCTCTTTCGTTTTTTTCTTTCTGATTTTATCTAAACTTTTTGTCATAATTTTTTTCAATTCAAATATAAAATGCATAAAAATGAAAGTACAGAATTATAAAATTTTAATCAAGTAATCAATCTTGTAATCAAGCAACAAATCATAATTGCATTCTAAATGTTACCTGCAATGAGCATGAGGGTGTTTACATCGAGTCTGAAATTTCGCAACGACGCAAATGATTTCAATATTATAGGAATAATCCCGACTGCAACCGCTCCAAGTGCCAACCATTTAAACGGTCGAAAAACATAACTCAAAAATGATAACAAAAGCAACACGCCACAAGCCACTGCAAACGGGCTTGGCCACTTGTTTCGATAGCTTACATCGCCTTTTACTCTTACATTTGCTTCCAATCGAGCTTGGTTTAGCGCCTTAACTAAACGATCATGTAAATATTAATAATTAAGACTGGTTTTCGATATATCACGCGTATAATTTTCTTTGTTTTTATTAAATACAGTCATATTGTGATCTCATAAATTTATAAACATTCATTCTGTCTTGCTAAAAACAAAAAAATAAATAAATAAATAATAGTTAGCATGCAAAGATAACTTTTGTAAAGAGAGATCGAGCTCTCATGTTCATGAAATAAGTGCCAGCTTTAAAAGGTCAGCAATGCACTAAAACACCCGATAAAAAAGTGCATAATCTGAAAAATTTAAAGTAAAATACATCTTTTATTATTTTTTTATTAATTATATTAAATAATATGTTAATTTTATATTTTCTTTCATTAACTTTGCATATTTATTTAATATTATTATTTCATATAATTTAATATATATATATATAGAGAGAGTTTTGGTTCTATATATGGTAGATATATAACATAATGTATCAGAAAGCATCATGCTTTCCGACACCATAAGCTTCATAATTAGCAAATTATGATCCGTTACGTTACTTCCATTCACTTTATTACAGATTATCAGGAAAAATAAAAAGATATAATTTTTATATTAAATATACGTTAAATTAGGACTCAAAATGCACATTTTACAATTCAACTAATTTCTCTTTAATTATTCAAAGACAGAAAAAATGGCATTCAGTTAAGTTCGTTATTTACCATTTTGCCCATCTTCTATTATATTACTGTCTAAAGGGTGTTTTGATTCTTTTTTTGGGGCTTAAAATCTCAATTAGAATTATAAATAGGTTATAAGCTAATTTTTTTCTACATATAAGATTATCAACTTAGGTTTATGAACTTAAAAAAGTTATAAGTTGAAATTGATAATCTCGTGAGCGTGAAAAACATTAACTTATGAGTCTATCAAAGGGTTTATTTCACATAATAGTAATTAAATATAAAAACTGTTCCATCAAGATCAATGATTTATGAAATAATCAATGAGTGACTTTCACGAAACAGTGTTCAAACTTAACTACTATTACATAAAGTTTTCACTTTTATCAAATGTCTACACCCCTTAAACAATTAGCTGTCTTAACATGACATATAAAACATGTTGTACATCAAATTTAGTATTAAAAGAGTGCATATTATATACTCTCTTAAAGAATATTCTGGTAATTAAGGAAATTAATTCATAGATTCAATAATAATAATAATAATCATAATAGAATGAAAAGGCAATTGAGACATCTGTGATATTATTTCCCCCAGAAAATACATAATTAAATATTATATATATATACCATAAAGTTGTAACTTTACCAATTTGAAGCTGGGAAACGAGAAGGGGATCATGAAGAACAATGACGGTTCTAGACGGAACGATGACGGAAACTTCATGAACGCCGTCAATGGGTCGAAGGAGCTTCTCGATGAGAGGGACCTCCGACGAACAGCATAATCCTAACACGTCGAAGTAGCTTTTCTCCAATTTCTTCGATGGATTCTCCTTCATCTCTTTCGATTAAAGTAGTATTCAGAGACTATTTAGAGATAAATTGATGGTTTATGAAGAGAATGAAGCAGATTAGATGAAGGTGATGAGTATGAGGAGCTGGGCGATTATTTGTAGTGGTGATTTGAAGGGGGGGAATCAGAAATAAGAATCCGATTATGAAAATGGTGTTTTTCTTTTTTTCATGGAATCTACGTGTGAAACCACATTTCTTATGTGGGGCCGTATTTTGTGTATTTAACTATTTATTTATTAATTATAGTTAGTTGGGTTAATTACGGAATAATCCTCAAAGTTTTACTTTTTTTTCGGTTTAACTCTCAAAGTTTTTTTTAACACAGAATAACCATCTAAGTTTGATTTAAATTTCGTTTAATCCTCAATTAATTGTTTTCTTTTTAAATACGGGTTGTATGTTACCTTCTACCGGTTAAGAAGGTTGGCTGTGATTTTATAAAAAAATATAGAACATGCGGGAGTTTAGAAGTCGCAGTTTAGCAATCGAACAGTGCAAAACCCTACCTATCGAACGCGATGAGCAGAGCATGATGACCTACT
This sequence comes from Pulicaria dysenterica, assembly GCA_947179395.2. Lineage (NCBI taxonomy): Eukaryota > Viridiplantae > Streptophyta > Magnoliopsida > Asterales > Asteraceae > Pulicaria > Pulicaria dysenterica. The sequence continues at coordinate 61,545,925 of OX359294.1, forward strand.
GTCGAACGTGAAAGTAACCTATCGAACGTGAAGTCTACTGTAACTCTTCATTTGTAAGTCTTCGAGAACCTAACTCTCGAGTGTAATGACTTCGATTTCAAAGAGAAGTGATGTGGTTGGAGATTTTTCAATTGGGTCCAAGAAATTACCTTAGGTGGTGGTTCTTTACAATTACACAGCTTCAATCACCATCAATGGTTCGTTTATATAACGAGGAAAATGAAATTGAGCTTTTTGTTGTCATGAGGAAGGTATCTGTTGTTCGATTACACGCTTTCTGCTATCGTATTTCCCTTTCTTCTATTAGATGCTTTCTGCTGCTATCGTATTTCACTTCCTTGAAAGGCTTCGACTTCGTTGGTTTCGTGAATTGTTATTGCTGTCGATTGGCTTCGTTAGCTCGTGAATGGTTATTTGTTGTCGATTGCTGCTGTTCGATTTGAGGGTCTGTTGTCGACTTCTTTCACAGGCTTCGAGTTCCTTGCTGCTTATTCTGCGTCGACTAAGTGTTTAAAGCCCTAATTTGAAGCAACCGGCAATTGTAGGTAAATACATAGGATAAGGGCTAAAGTAACAAGTAAAAGAAACTTGATGGTTATTCTGTGTTATAAAAAACTTTGAGGGTTAAACCGAAAAAAGAGTAAAACTTTGAGGATTATTCCGTGATTAACCCTAGTTAGTTACATAAATAGTATCTTATATATCCTTATTAAAAGAAAATGATGATTACCTCATCATTCCCCTTCTCTAAAAAATCTTCACCAATTATAGCTCTTCATTTAAAAAAAATTAAAAAAATGGAAAATAAAAGCATTATGACGTCACATGGGGCTTCAATTCTTTCTACATAATTACATTAATTGGAATGGGTTGAATGTAAATTGTTAAGGGGTAGTATGAAATATGTGAGGGGGTTTTAAGAAAATTGTATATTAATGTAATTAATTATAAGTTGTTTGAAAATTATGTTTAATAACTTCAAATATATTTTGTTTTGAGAAAAAATAATTATATATTTGTAATCGTCTCATTTTTATCTACGTTTTGATATAAATTTTATCGGAATATGAGTTTTTTTTAAAAATTAGTATAATTTAATTGTTTTATCATAAGTAGTTATTGGACATTTTATTCATCTTTTATAGTTATTCCCTCTGCATAATGTAGTTGATATAATCACTGAATTCTTGGTATTTCGATAAAAAGAATTAAAAGTATACTATAACCAATGGTTAGTGGCATAAAGTTGTTTACAAAACTACCACTACCGTTAGAGTTTTTTAAAATTAATTGTTAGTTGTGAGTAAATAACATTTCAGAAACTAGAACTCTACATAATTACTAGGTAGTGAAACAACTGTCATAATAGTGAATTTTGTAACTACACATACAACTTGAAATTTTATATTAAAATTTGAATTGTCTAAGTTTTTTCTTATTTTTGAACTAAGAACTTGATACATAAAATAAAAGTTATTATTACATGGATATTTGAATTCAGTGAAATCTCGTGTTTTCAATTATATTTAATTGAATAATAAATTACACTTAAGTGATTTACGTATGTACAGACATAATATATTCTATGTTAGAATCTTATTTTTATGCGATCTAATTTGCGTATAGTTGGATGGATGTCATCATTTATTAACTTTTAATAAATTTAGTTTACAATTTCAAATATTCAAATATATAATTGGCTAATAAAAATGTAGTTAAAGCACTTGATATTATAACATTGACAATGATATTATAGTTATGTCTTTACAATGTCGGGATAAAACTCCATCATGAGAAACACATTAATATTATACTAAAAACTTTTAGACGTGTAATGTAACTTTATATTTAATAAAAGAGTATTTATAAAAAGTATTAAAAATACACGTTTTTACTCATAGATAGTTATATGTGACAGTTTCTCGAGTGAAGAGTAAGAATTGGTTAAAAGTTTTAATTTGCGATGAAGGAAACCATACTAATAAAACCATGAATGTTGTTTATAAAGAGGTTTTACAAAAAATTTAATCATAATCTTATGTATGGATTTCAAATATTTGTAATGGTTATTCATTTCTTATTTTCTTACGAGATTTTATTTTCCTATCTATGTTTTGTAATTATTTTTACTATACGTGACTCTTTAAAACTATGTAAATTTAAAATTGACTTATATAATCCCGTGTTGATACACGGGTCGTTTAGCTAGAATCTGGTAAAAAAAATTCAGTTTTAGTTTTTTAAATTTAATACTTTGTTTCTTGAGTTTTTCAAAAACGAAAAGAAAGGAAAATGATAAAAATGATTGACCAGTGTTTCTTGAGTTTGAAGGATGAGATAGGAAATAGATGGAGAATTTTTTCTTTCTTATCATTTCACTTTTTAAAAAAAACATTGTTTCTAATAACTCGTTTCCCTGCTTTTCTTTACTCTCTCCTTCTTAAAAAAATCAAGAACATATCAATTTACATGTTTAATTTTCTTTTCTTTCTTTTCTTACAAAAAACAATTTGAGAGCAAAGTCTAAAAGGTACAAAAATAATCACTTTGTTTTACTTTTAATCATTAGAACCAACTTCATTTAAGTTTAACCATTAGTTAAACGGTATCCTAATCTTTTCTCATTTTATCCTTCTAATTCTTTTTTTATGTTATATTTACCTACTTTATTCTCGTACACATTCTTTACCAAAGAATGAAATATATAATTTACTATATCTCTTCTTATATCCTTAATTTGCTTTGCTAGTTATTTATCCAAGTAGAAGGATTTTATACAATAATATAAAATTATATTTTCTCTTATTTTTTTATTTTATTTTATCTGGAGTGTTTACTAATATAAAATCTTTATTAGTCTATATTCTCGTCCATCCACAGATTCTTGCTTTTTAAAGGTTTTGCAACCGCCAAAATATAAAGCACAGGACAGGAGTTTGTTCTTGGTTCTTTTTTTCTTTAATTCTGTTTAGTTTTTATACGTAAAGTATCATTTCATTTCTAACCTTTATTATTTAAAGCTGCTGATTAGACGAAAGTTGTTACTTTTGGAAAATTAAAAAAAAAACATAAATATGTTATTGTTTTTACTTTTTTAGTAATTGCTTGATTAAATATATTTGTTATTTCCTATAGAGAAAAAAAGTGTAAATCGATTTAATTTTTTCTTGTAAAAGAAGATTATTAGTTTATGCCCATATGTATAAACGTGGATAACGAAAGAATTGTGGCATCGTTCTACTTATTTAGTTGCGTCTTGTGAAACTTATTTTTATATGGTTTGAATGTTGTTTGACTTATTTGATTAAAGTTAAGGTGGCTTCGATTACATTTATGTGATACTCGAGCTGTCCAAAGGTGTAAATTATTGAAACGACATTAATCCTACATGTAAATAAACAAGTTTCAGTTGAGTATAAATTGTTCGGGTCTGTTTCAGGTTGATCCTCCAACCTTAACAAAAACGGCCCAGGTTCGATAATTATTTTTTGCTAATTTTTTGATTTTTTTCTGTTCCCTATTTTTAATAGGTTTTTGTTTATTTTTAATTCTCGTAAACCTAAAAAAAATTCACCCTTTTCTTTTTGTTCTTTCGCCTTTTTAGACCATCAAAAATAGGCATCATAAATCATCAATGTTTCACCGCTTATAACTAAATCATGAATGGATCTTCTATGCTTGAATCCCAATTCCTAGAAGAACCTAGACAAGGAGATCCTAGTGTTAGGGCATCCACCCAATCAACATTAGAGTAAGAAATCAATTAATCGGAGATGGATCCATACAGTGGCGGATCCATGAAAAAAATTTAGAGGGTTCACCACTGAGCTCGGGCATATTCCGCATTTTGTCTGTCAACTCTTTTTCCATTAGAACATAAGTTTGCCACTAGATATGTGGGTTCACAATCTCACGCCAATAGATTTGTGGGTTCATATCTAAAATTTAGTTGATTTTCATATAAATTTTTTAAAACTTTACATATATAATCGATTTTTTCAAAAAAAATGATGGGTTCACCGCCACCCCGTGTGGTCTAAGTGGATCCGCCCCTGGATCCATAAATGTGCAAGCCGATATCTAAAGTTCCTTTGAGATATCATAGGATACGTTTTAGTGTCGTAAAATGATGGTCTAGTTGTAAGGATAGACATATCCGTTGAACAACAAATGCGACTTCATTCACATTTGTTAAACCAAATTAAACAAGATATTTAAAGACTTTGTTTGAAAAAACCAAGAAATAAATGGAACTCAATCAATGCACGACCTAATTTCTCTTCATCACCACTAATGTTCTCCAAACATCAAAACCATTTTCATGACAAATTATATAGAAATGTCCTATTCAAATATAAATCACAAATTGTCGCACATACTTTCGATCTCTAGAAAACAGTTGTTCCATACATTAATAGGAGAAATTTTGATTTTGAAGAACACATGCGCATATCTAATATGCACATCTAAGAACACATTTGAACACACATAAAAAATCAAACATGGGCTTGAACCAAAACCCTAAATGAACATAACATATGTTTTAAAAAATCTAATTGAATCCCTAAAAAACCTAATAGAAAATCCGATAAGAAATCCTAACATGTCATTTAAAAGTGAAACATTACCCTAGTATGCAAATCTATTCGTTCTCATGATAGTTGCTAATCAAAAAGGAGCTTGGATTACGTCCTGCTAGCCGTTATACGGTTCATCATCTTCAACGATACATACTGATAATCATGAAATCTTATGTAATCGAACCATCAAAGATGTGGTTGTGGTGATGCCCAATAGTGATGGTTATGATGAGACTATAATGTGTACAAAGGTGATGGTGCATGGGAGTAATGAATCGGTTAAAGAAAAGAATACATAAATCAATTATCATAATTATAATAGCAGCAACAATAACGACACTTCACAATAAAAACAGAGAATAATTGTACCAACTAAATATGACTCATTTATGATTCTGCACCATAAGTACGAAAAGAATTTCACAATAATCATGTTAATTGTGAATTGAGAGAGAATATGGGTTGAAATCGCAAACATTGCAAGTGTATGGTCTGGTGCACCCGTGGCGTGCTCGTTTAGGTGCGGACCGGATTTCACAACGGTACAAATGCACACGGCACGGCTGGGCAGAGAACCCATCGCGTGTAGCAAGATGTGCTGGTAAGACCGATGATTTATATCGAACACGGGTAAGCGTAAAAGCTATGACTACTCTTATTCCAAACTACTGTCTAGTTAGATAGATAGGTGAGGATAAAAATAAACTAAATACTAGACAGGAAAAGTAAATAAAACAGGAAATAAAAGAAAGTGTCAAGTCACGAATCCTCCAAATCAATATTAATAGTAGCGTTAGCTAATCCGGTTATAAAATGAATGGAATTATTAAGATGATTTCTAAAGTTGATTCGGTACCAATCATTTGTTAATTTATAACAATCTTAAGATAATTCTGATTTAATCCCTGTATTATTAAAATACCGGTTAGATAAAACCTCGCTTCCCGGGTGTTATCCCGTTTTACTTAAAATGTCAGTATTTATCTCCTAATGAAATAATAGACAGGATAATTACCATTGTTTGTCAACATCCGGTAAGAAGATATATATTTAGATATTAAGATAATATATCAGTTCAACACCTCAAGTGGGTCTATGAGCAAATGTCCCTGTATACACATACCAGACTTATACGTATCATACACCTCAAGTGGGTCAATGAGCAAATGCATATAAATATGAGTCTGTTTGTATATATATGTATAAGGATACATATATCCTAAGCAAATGGTTTTTCAACACTTACGATGTCGATTACCCGCATGAAATGATAGTATTATAAAATAGCTAATTATAATGTTTCATTATTTCAGAAATACCAAGTCTTAAATAAAATTATCACAATATAATCCTATGCATAACAACTACATATTTATATCAATTTGGATTCATTGTAACGAAGCGAAAATAAAGGAAAGAGAATACCAGTTTGTATTATACAAGGTAGAAATACATCTGGACAGCATCCTGACTCGTACAAACTTGCTGGAACTCGTTTCCGAAGACAGAAAAACAACTACAACTACGAAAACTACAAACCTACACTACAAGCTACGTATTTACATGGATAGGAGGCGAGGAAGCCTCCAGAGCAGCCCGAAGGCCCCCTGGAGTCGCCTGTAATGGTTTGCGGAAGTGTGTTTCTCTGTTTTGAAGTGTCTTGGGTGTGTTTTCGGAATGAAGCTTGGCTTGCTATTTATAGGCGTGAGAAGGAATTTACGCGCCGCGTAATGATCGGTTTCCGCGGCGCTTAAAAACGCCTGACAAGATTCCCTGACAAGATTCCCTTGCAACTTGCATTCTGTTGTAACAGAATTCGATTCTTCCGCGTCGCGTAATGAAGATAAGGTACGCGGCGCGTAAAAACGCCTGACAAGATTCCCTGACAAGATTCCTTTGCAACTTGCACTAACAGCTTGCATTCTAGAAGGTTGGGTCCGCGTAGCGTAATGAAGATAAGGTACGCGGCGCGTAAACACCTTTTTCAGAAATTCTTCGCCTTTTGCGCTGTGTTTTCTCGTTTTGACGCGTGTTATCCATTTTTCCGTATTGTCTACCTGAAATAGCCTTGAATACAATAAGAAAGCATTTAAAGCTCATTTTGGCTATATTTTATTTATTTAAAACAGATATTGGCAGATATCAGATATATATTTTATGTATAATTCTGCCAATATCAACCCGCTAATGGGGTTTAGCCCATTTGGTAAGACGCCCTCGTTTCCTCACAAGAGGCTGGGGATCAAATCATGTTGCATGTAGTGGGTCGGTTGAAAACCCGTCACCAAACAATTCGAACATACATTGGAGAGGCGGAAAAGTGTCCTCATTTGCCGGTAAAAAAATAAAATAAAATAAAATGGTCATGTGCACCCAATGACACCTTTTTTTAATTTTTTAATTTTTAGGTACTTTTTATTTGGTTTTTAAAATTCATTTAAGCTCATAAATTAAGAGGCAACATGACATCGATCCCCCAATTACACCATAACCTATAAAAATTATTAAATTATACAAAAATAAACATGTAATGAAAATTGATTAGTTTTTTCTTTATAAGAACTTTTAGATGCTTTCATGAAACACTTAAAACATATAAGCTTTCTTCTATGTTCTTTTGTTTTAGGTGATTTTATTTCTTTTCTTTTTTCAAATAAGAAGAATTACTTTTCTCTTAATGAATAGTACATTTCCGAAACCACCACACACACAAAACAGTTGACTTATAACAAGACTTGGACATCTCATTAATTGTGAGAAAGTGAAGTTACTACTTTAATGAAATTATACCAATTGTAGCACTACCAAAATCTTTATATTTGTGGAATTGTAGGTATGGTCATCCCCTTTAATTGGGGGAAGTAAGAAGATTTATAAAGGTTGAGGAACTACCAAAATTCATAAAGTGGTTAGTGGTCTTTTTCCCCTAAAAGGATGAAGCATCTTCTTCCTAATGAAAGAAAACCATGTTCACATTTTCTTAGAAATTGATTTTATTAACTATTATATATCATTAACTTGGTTTAGTTTTTATCTCTATATTTTAAATGAGAACTCATGACATCCTGATTCATTACTTTATAGTTTCTACATATCTTCTTCCATTGGTTACATTTTATATTTGTGTAATAACACAAATCAGCATCTCTAAGCAAATTATTTATCCATCTATAAAGCAGTTGCTTTCACCAATATTTGTAATCTTCAATTGCCATGATTATCTCCGTTTGCATATTGGATAAATTGGGTCTGTTAGGATTTTGTTCAACAAGTGCTTGGCGACGAAATCAGGCAGTTGTGCTTACAAACTTGACGGAATTTATGAATAGAAGTTACTAGGAGGAAGATAATTACCAGGAAGAAGGAAGAGCACGGAAACTCAAATGATTAATAGAACCGGTAAGGGCAATTTTGTAATATTACATATCAATTGTATATAGAAAAGAGAAAAAACAGTTAAAAGAATTCTTTGATTTTTAATGGTTTAATTATATGTAATATATATATATATATATATATATATATATATATATATATATATATGTGTGTGTGTGTGTGTGTGTGTGTGTGTGTGTGTGTGTGTGTGTAGAGGGAACTCCACGAAGAACACCATGATGATTTTAGGGTTTTCAACAACCATAGGCGGCGATGCGGCAGCTACTTCATGATTTTAGGGATTAGCGGCAGCGACTTCAGTCGGTGGTGATTTTACAGACAATAGTTGTGGGTTTCGATTCTGCATGTCGACGATTGGCGCCGCAGTACCGAGCGGTGGAGGGTAGCGAAGGCCGAAGAACGGAGCAGTGGCCGGAGAACAGAGCTGCGGCTGGAGAAAATTTTAGGATGTCAGCGGCGGAAACCATCGACGGGGGGCAGCGGCAGATTTCTTCGATTGGGGGTCGATTGTGGCGGAGTGTGGTCTTGGAGCGATTAGGGTTTTGTGTACGGAATGGACGTGATATGAGGATCAGATGTTAAAACATGGGTGGGATAATGGGGATATGGAGAGAGAGAATTTTTTTTATTTTTCTTAAACTTCCTTTTTTATCTTTTTGTTAGTTTTTGTTAATTATGACACATGTCAACACCATATTTCTTCCTACACTTTTTACCCTAATTCTCTTTTTTTATCCTGATTATATATATATATATATAATTATTAAAGTTTTGTATATGAAATTCTTCCTAAAATTAAATATGAATTGTATTTCTTTTAACTAACATTATTGAGTACTGTGTACTAGACAGACAATGTCAAGGATGTGTTATACAAAAACCCCCATAGTATTTTATTTTATTTATTTTTGAAAGGAGCGCCATAATACACATGCAAACTACACATGTTAAATTTTAAATTAAGCATCGGTGTAACTTAATTACGCATTCGTGCACAAACCAGTTTAAATTAAGCATCGGCTGGAAATAAAGAAGACCTCACCCGTAGATGGTATCAGTGAGAGCCATTTTAGTAACACCCCCCCCCCCCCCCACCCCCGTAAATTTTAAATTAAACAATTCACAAAATAAGTTTAAATATTATTTCATCAATGTCACTTTTTTATTTTATATTATGAAATTTCTTATAAATGATCATGATGGAACAGTTTCAAGTTACTATTCTAAAAATATACTTTAATTTTAAATTACAACCATACATCATATTCATTAAACTTAAATCTGTTGTGTTACGGAAATGATAGTAACAGATCAAGTAAAAGAAACGAAAACATGACAAGTGTGTATTGGAGTTAATTTGTTAAAAACATGATAAATGTTTATAGGAGTTAGGTTTTGTTTATTTTCTAAAATAAGGTCTTATTTAAAAGAAACATCTGCAGATTTTTTAATGAGTTTGTTTGTTTTTTCAAAGACACATTTGCGACTTTGCGCACCCATAGACATTTCTAATAAGGTTGTTTTTTCGCGGACATAAGACCTTATTTTGTATTATTTTCTCATAATAAGCTAAAAATTACATCTTTTTTTGCTAATTCTCTTAAACTTAAGATCTTCTAAACCATATTATCTCTTAAAGATATAAAATAAGACGTAATATGTGTTCGAAAACAAACATCATATTAATTTGGTAAAAGAACATTCTCAAATTCTCAAGCTAGTATGCGAGTATCGAAATCTCTTTGCAATGAATGGAGAAGATTGGACTAACAGACCTAAGTCTTGAATCCTCGATCAGCGCTTGTAATTTGTCAAAAATAAAAGTTTTCATACATTTATAACAAAAAAGAATGCATGCAGATTTAAATTTACAACTCTTACGTTTTGTTCATAAGTATATTTTAAATTGGTCAGACATAACATAACACATCTTGAGCCACAAACACAGCATATCTCATGAATCGTAAGCATATTTGGTCGCACAATATATTATATATCGAGATAAGAGAGGGTGTTACAAACAAACTTCAAGTTAATCTAAGCTATTTCTTCTTATATTTGTTTAACCAAAACTAATAAATGCCTAAAATTAATGATTAAATTACTAAATATAAGTGATAAGAAATTAAGAATATATTTGGTGCATCGTGATTCATATATATTTATGCTCACCACCCAGCGCAATTGCGCATGCATATCATGTATCGTTTGAGAAAAAACGTGATTATGATAACGACCAAGCAATAAAAGATTGATATTAATAAGCACTAAGATACAGGCGGAGTGCTTCAAACAAGTTTAACTTAAAATAAGCATTATAATTATAATTAACGTTATGGGATAAGTGTAGAATTAGAAAAATTAAAATTAGCATTAAAAGATTATGGGTTTTAGTTTCGAGATAGTAGATAATTAAGTATAGAATTAGAAAATTTTGTGTTTAGTTGTTAAAAATTTAAGGGTTAATTATTATTTTTTTCCTATGATTAATTTGATGGTTTTTATGATTTTGGTTTTTTAATTTTTGATTTTTATAGTTTTAATCTCTAAGTGACCAAATGTCTTAATTACTATGTTTTTCGTCAAATATTGGTTGACACGAGTTGAGTCGATTGTTTTCTTCCTAGCCCTTGAAATATGTAAAATATTAACATATTTGTTAAGGCCTACAAGGTTTGCACTCAAGAAATTACTCTGATAGGAAAGTCAATATCCATATTTGCATAACAATGTTCCAGAGATAAGACAAATGAACCAAGAACATCGTATCTCGGAAATGTTAAGGAATCTCACAAACCTTGTCTTTTGTTAATTCATGTGTTATTAGTAGTCTTATCTATTTTGTACATATTATTTAAGTCTCTAAACGTAGATATTTTATAATATATCTTTCCTAAGAAGGACATATCTTAAGTTTGATATGCTTCTCTAGGCCTTCTTGTGCCAAAAGGTCTTAATGTTGTGTCCACGACACTTCTCTAACCTATTTTCATCTAAGTGTAGTATTAGTGTGAGGAGTTTGCCCTAGTGGTCAAATAACATTGGGTTTATTAGAACCAGATAATTGAATCAAATTTATCTACAGATTTATTGAATTCATAATTATGCATCTTAATTAGAGTATTGTTTCATAAAAATTCAACACATACAGATAAAAATATTATGATAAATTCACGATAACATAAAAATGCATCAAATGAAACACGCATTAGATACATTGTTATACATCCACGATTTTCTTTACCTTCTTAGACCCAAATCACGAAGCACCTAAATAAAATGTATAATCATAAATTTAATAAACCTATAAATATATATAGTTAGGTTATTTAGTTCTTGAAATGAAACATGTTTTTAATGAAACCTTCTCCATACGATGAATGTATGTGATAAAAGTAATAATTTGTTTTCAATTAGACAATGTATAACTTGCGGGAATCGTGCAATGTAGGGCTTCCTTTTAATAATGATATATTAGGAGTTGTAATAGCCAACAAGAAGAGAGTTTAGTGATGAAAAGCAAGATAAAGTGGTGTTTCACTATGCACCCCATAGTTTGACATATTCCAAAATAATTCTAGCTAAGAAACTCATTAAGTGGTAGAAAGCAACAAGATATGCATGGTCTCCTAAACAGCACCACACTAGCTATTAATCAGTACTACTCTAATCTTTGATTCTTCCAGGCTTGAATTGATGACATATATATCTTTGGAGGTTTCTTCATTGTCTTCTTCAATAATTACTCACTAAGATTCTAACAATATCTTATCTTATGTAAAACTAAATTATTCAATGTAAAAAAGAATATTCTTTTTTCCCACCAAAGTTGTTTTAACTAGTTGTTTTTCCTTTGTGTTACAATAAGGTTTTAGTGTGAAAAAAATATAAAATCTGACACCTGAACACAAATATATTAGATAAAAACAAAAAATTAAATTAATTAGATTCAAATTAATTTAGATTTTATTTTTCTTATGAAGTCTTAACATATTTTTCTCTTATAAGTTTTGATGTATAATGTTTGGTGTAAATCTAAATATATATTTATAACAAACTAATTTTTATCTACATTTTAATACACTAAATAACATAATATGATAGTTATAGACGTTTTATTTTGTTTTGGATTTCGAAAAATACAATTTTCAAAGAAATATCGTATTTCGATAACTTTTATATCGATACGTTGATAGAAAAAGAGATAGATTATAAAAAAAATATTCGCATTTATATGAGAGATTATATGTTAAAAGTTATAAATGAAAAACAAAAGGCATATGTAATTTTAACTGCACCAAAATGTAGCAAACTTTGTCTAAAATATCATTGTATACAATAAACTTTTGTTTTTTTCTAAATAATACAATCGATTTGTAAATTTGTATCATTGTATGCAATGTGACATACAATGACACGTCACATTCATGAAACCCGTTTCCGGCAAGGTACTACTCAGAATCCGGTGAATATTTTTCCGGTGATAATCTAGCAAACAAGTTCAAATGGGCCTAAATGAATTTTCAATGACTTATTGTGGGTTTATATTCGATACTTGCTAGGGCATTAAGCAATTTTGTGGGTGTTCAACTAAGTTCATCTACAATTCTACATTATCAATTCAGTTCATTTGCGCCATCTTGTTCATCTGCATGTTGGGGTTTGTTGTGATCTTTTTCATCGATTTCGGGCAAAGCTCATTAATAGGCTAGGGTTCTTCAAACAATTTTGGATTTGCCATCTGGGTTCACAATTAGGGTTTTATCAAACCGATTTCCATTTTGGGATCTTCAAATGAAAGGATTTAATTGTTGTGCTCCTGAGATGATTTGTTCAAAGGAAGAACACATGAATATGGGGAACATTATAATAATTAAAAAAAGAAAAAAAATTACTAAAGATAGACCTACTTCTTGAGAAGGTGAACACTTGCATAATGTAATAAATACACAAGTATATTATATTATTTGATTGATACAAATCTAACTTCATGGGTTTACCCAAAATTCATTATATTTTAACACATGAAACGATAAAAAAAGGCCATATGCATATTCAATACCTGCCACCTTTGCTTTTCATTAACCCTAATTGCCACTTCGCTAAATCAAATTTTCTTTAAAGATACAATTTAAATATATAACAAATACTATATATGCGAGTTACTATTCATAACCTTATGATAATTGTTAGTAGATATAATAAATTACTTTTCTATTATTAACTTTATAATCAAATAAATAATTTCATAAAAATTATATTAAGTGTTTTATAACTATATACTAAATCTTGTATAACTATACGTATTACAGATTACAGAATACACGCATGCCGCATGGAAATTGAAATCATAGATAGTCGTCTTCTTGGGCTTTCAGTTATTCACGGACCAAAACCTTGACAGCCCACAAATTGGTCATGATCCACAATTCCACATTTTACAACATATATCAGATTCTCTGTTTAAAAAGGCAAAAATCATTCAAAAGAAAGAAAAAAAAAATTTAGGACATATGGAGCATATAAGCAATCTCAGGATCCGGGATTTGAAATGGATGGTAACACCATTTGAAATGGGTGGTAGCATTTGCTCGAAAAAAATCAAAATTTACACTACTAAATAGTAGCAACGCCTAAAAAATCGAAATTTACATTACGCAGATAAACTTGACTAATATCCAGTGCCCCCGCCGACTATATCTTGGGTCCGCCCGTGAGCAAACCTACACTACAATCTTGTAAGTTGTAACTACGTATAAACACATTCTATTGTCATCATTAGTTACATTAAAAGTCATGATCTATTTACTTGTTCATTTGATTTACTACAATCTTGAGCATTTTCATGTAAATATGTAACAAGAGATCTTTTTCTTATATAAATGATCTCTTTTGTAGGTTGTGGAGATGATTGATGTAATTTATTTGTTTTTTTTACAACAAAATTCATACACTCGCTAATTTATTTCTAAATTTACACCTTGTATACAATAAGACATGAACCCAAGACATATTATTGGTGCAATTGAGAGAGGGTATGTAGAACGTAAAAAATTTCCAAATGATGATCTTTGTGGCAACGCCAAAAGATTTGGAACATCTTTGTTACGGGTCAGTTGAGGAGATACGAAATTAACCTTGACGATATAGCTGATAATTACTCACTCTTGAAATTTGATACAACCAAGGTTATTCAAAGCAGTGAGACTAAAGTCGGTTTACACGATTGTAAATTTATCAGTTAACTATTTACATGTATAACTGTCTATATTTTATCTTTCACATACTCTAAGCTAAACAACATTCGTCATTTCCACACAGCCAAAAGAACAGTTAGGAACTTGTACATATGAATAAATAATTTATTATTATTTAAATAGAAGTATATATGTGTCCTTCCAAGCCAACCACTTGCATCATCAAATGTACCAGGTTGTTAAATTTGGTAGATGAATATTTAAAGTTACTTTGGGTCCCATTTTTTGGATAGATAGAATCACAAAAGGTAGATATAACTAGAAAATGGAATCAAAGCAATATGGTCCTATATAAGTTATCTTACCAAACAGCCACTCATAACTCTAAGACAATTTTTTGCCCAACTTTATGCACTACTAGAAATTTCTAATTTGCAGAGAAAGGGGATCTAACTTTTGGATTAACAATAAATCAAACATTCATCATCGATTGTTTAATAAGAAAAAACAAGCTACTACACATAAAAGAAGAAAAATGTTACTCACTTTGTTTTAATATTATTGTTCATCATACTATTTTTATTCATCCATTCGATAGTTTACTTGCTCTTCGTAGGGGAGGTCAAAGGATCAAGCCCCCATTTGAGGCTTCAATCAAGGTTACTCAGGGGGTTGTTTTCGGAAACAGTCACGTATAATATCGGTAATGCTCCATACACCAGTGTCAAAGGTTCACACTCCGAGAAACCCTAACAGGGAAAATTCCTTTTGAAAAATACTTCTTTGGTTTGTCTCAAAATAATTGTCTACGTCAAAAAAAAGATTTTTATTAATTGCTACTTTTCATATTTTACCCTTAACTAGTTATCATTATTACATCTTTTACAAGTCAAGAGTACATTAAATGCCAGACTAAAAATAACAGTTTTACTAATAAAATCTTGCATTAATTTACGTCGTCTTAAACTGTATGTGTATTATCTACTGACAGAAATTTTGGGACGAAAGGAGTAATTCTTCATAATCAAGGAATTTCACTACCTTATTACTTTAAAATAAAAGTTAGAAATGATTTTGTGAATAACTTTTGGAGAGACACATTGGTGGGGCAAATGTTTAGGGGAGGAATTTCCTAGAGTTTATAGGAAAATTGGGGCTGACAAGAAACGGGTGGGGGAGATGGCTTTTTGGTCGAATATGGGTTGGGTTTGAGAGGTCGAAGTCGAGTAGAAGAGGAATGTAATTAACTGATTAGCAAAATTAATATGATTTCCTTGTAAAAAGATAGAGAGTACAAAGGAGAATAGCTAGTAACTGAGCATGGACAACTTGTACTCAGTCGAAATATATAATGCGCGAAATAATGGAGGAAAACAGTGTGCTGGATCGACAACAATATGAATAAACGTTTTGGACTTTTGGTCAAGGTCCGTTCCCAAAAAGGTTTGTGTTTTTGCTACATACTTCATTTAGAAGAATCGAAATATGCTTGTGTTTACCAGTTCTACAATACATGTTGACAACATGTTGTTCAAAACTCGGACAGTGTTATTCCAATGACTGAAGTCTAGTACAAAAAATGTTCGCAATTACAAGGGCGTGTACGGTTATCTTAATCTATGCCACACACACCTTTTCAAATCAAGATGATCATTTGTGCATACAATGAGCTCCTATGGTTAAATTTGGATTAGTCATAATGTGAGACTAGATCGAGATATGCATGTCTAGAGAATAGGTTTTTTTTATTATCATTGACATTTACATTTCATTTCACAACTTGTAGAGTGGAATACATTTGAGAATTCTAAAGACATATATGTATGGATTGTGGTTTTGATAATTAAGCAATAAAATCTAATTTGTCTTTCAACATTCATATCAGTTGTTTGTGCGTGTTTATGAGTTTAAATGTATCTTTTCAGATTTAAACGGTTTGAATGTGTTTGAGTTTCAAAGATATATGTTTGTAAGTGCTTGAGATCTAGGCTAAATTGATGGTGGAAGGTGATGATCAAAGGTGGAAGACAGTAAGACTTAGTGGTTACCGGTTAAATAAATACTTAAAAAACAATCAGAAATATTCATCTGTAAATGATAAGCATTCAAGAGTAATAACAGAATAGTTTAACCTAAATTCATTTTAAACTATTAAAAGAAATAGTTTAACCTAAATTCATAGGTTCATGATTGCTATATATTAGTTTAACATGCAAATTTTTAAAAAAAAAATTAAAATTAATAACAGAATAAATAAATAGATAAATGACAGTATCAGCATTTTAAGTTGAAAAGAGATCAATGATAAATAAAAGAAAATTGGATTGAAATGAGCTTAAACTAGTGGCGGACCTATTAAGGGTCCGGCAATGTCTTGAGTCACCAGTCAATTTTGCAGGTGTAATGGAAAATTTTGACTTTTTTAAAACCTGTGCTACCAATCAAATTTTTGGATGTCACCAATAATTTTTTGATATCACCAAAACATAATTGAAAAAAAAATTTAATGATAAGTTATAGTTCAAAATTCGATTTATACATTTAAAATGTTTTAGTTTACCTTAAAAATAACAATTTAATTTAAATGACTTCATATAAATTGTGTTTTGTTTTAGATTTTGTCTTGAAATACCGAAAGAACTGAAACCTTATTAACTCAAATTGATTAACTAGAAACCTATACAATACTCATAATCTTAATTAATTTTATATATGCTATTATATGTACCATCAGTTAACAAAAATCTTAAGATATGTTTCTTACTTAAACTCATATAAAATATGACCACTGAATAAATCCATAATTTTAGCGAAACTATATATAATAAAAATATTTACTCATAGTAATATATATATATATATATATATATATATATATATATATATATATATATATAGGCAAAAGTTTAAACGAGAACTGTTTTTCGTACGAGAACTGCGAGAACCAATCTAAGCCGTTTAATTCTCCCTCCTTTAATGTCATTGTCCACCCATGAATTTCTCACACGCACTCTGCCACACTTGATCCCCTCCACGCTCTCCATCCATGAACTTCACATATCCAAGGAACGGATGAGATTAGTTCTCGCAGTTCTCATACGAAAAACAGTTCTCGTTTAAACTCTCCCCTATATATATATATATATATATATATATATATATAGAAATTGGATCAATAGAAACCCCCCCCCCCCTTAAACAAAAATACCAAAGTCCAATTCTTGGCCGTTAGATCGATCAAATCAATGGTTAAGATCTACAATGACATTATTGTAAATAACTAAACAATTATAAGATTTAATTAGAGAAGGAGGGGTATTATGGTCAAAGCCCCATTTTTTTTATTTTTTTTACCCCTTTGATCTTTAAATGACCATAACTATTTCATTTTTTTGAATTTGAGCAAAAATATCATACCAATCTTCTCATTTTTTAATCCTCTTTCAAATGAGACCATTCTTCCTATATTTCTGGAAAAAAAAACGACGAAATGACGAAAATGATGAAAATGACGAAATTTATCATTTTCGTCACCTGTTGTTATATCATGTAATAGCAGGTCCCGAAAATGATAAGTTTTGTCATTTTTATCATTTTCGTCACCTGCTGTTACATGATATATAATAGGACACGAAAATGATTAAAATAACAAAAATTTTATCATTTTCGTGCCCCTTGTATAACATCTAAGAGCAGGTGACGAAAATGATAAAATTTTTGTCATTTTTATCATTTTCGTATTCTCTTATATACCACTAAAACAGTAATGACAAAATTTTTATCATTTTCGGACCTGCTGTTTAAGTGGTATATAAGTGGATATGAAAATGATAAAAATGACAAAAAATTTATCATTTTCGGACCTGCTGTTTAAGTGGTATATAAGGGGATATGAAAATGATAAAAATGACAAAAATTTTATAATTTTCGGATCTGCTTTTTAAGTGGTATATAAAGGGATATGAAAATGATGAAAATGACGAAATTTTTATCATTTTCGTCACCTGCTCTTATATGTTATACAATGGGGCACGAAAATGATAAAAATTTCATAATTTTCATAATTTTCGTATTCCTTTATATACCATTTAAACAGCAGGTCCGAAAATGATAAAAATAACGAAATTTTTATCATTTTCGTCACCTGCTCATATATGTATACAAGGGGTACGAAAATGATAAAAATTTCGTCATTTTCATCATTTTCGTATCCCCTTATATATACTTAAACAGCAGGTCCGAAAATGATAAAAATAACGAAATTTTTATCATTTTTGTCACCTGCTCTTATATATATACAAGAGGGCATGAAAATGATAATTTTTTTATCATTTTCGTCATTTTTGTAAAAAAAAAAAATTCAGAAATATAGGAAGAGTGGTTTCGTTTGAAAGAGGATTAAAAAATGAGAAGATTGGTATAATTTTTTTACTCAAATTCAAAAAATTGAAATAGTTATGGTCAATTAAAAATTTGAGTGGTAAAAAAAATAAAAAATATGGGTTTTGAGGGCTGGAAGGTGAACGTGAGTTTTAAGCCCTTGGATAACTGCGAGAACCAATATGAGTCGTCCAATTCCCCCTCCTTTAATGTCATTGTCCACCCATAAATTCCTCACATACACCCTGCCACACTTGATCCCCTCCACGCTCTCCATCCCATGAACTTCCCATATTCAAGGAACGGTTGAGATTGGTTCTCGCAGTTCTCGTACGAATAACAGTTCTCGTTTGAATCGTCCCCTATATATATATATATATATATATATATATATAGAATTAGGTTCAAGTAAAAAAAACCTTAAGGTACTAAATGTAAGGAGAGTTTTGTGAATGACACGTGTCCCCCCTATCTCAAGGGTAATTTTGATATTTTATCCATCATTTCTCTCTCCTCCCTTATTATCGCTGCCCGCTCCCACGTTTTATTCATCCGCCCCTTCCCCAAGACCTAACGAACGTCTGTGCAAATTCCGACGGTTCTGTGCGTCCCCCTCACGAAAACACCATCAACGATTTGCTTCTCTACAGTCGCCGTCGTTTGCTTCCGGTTTGATTCATTCCAGTCGCCGCCTTGCGCCGCCGATTTGCTTATCTACAGTCGCCGTCGATTGCTTCATTCCAGTCGCCACCGATTTTCTTCTCACTAGTCACCGTCGCTTGTGCATCAGGTTACCCTAAGTGGTCAAGGTTCATCGCCGGTGACAACAAGGTGTGGGGGTTACGACCCACTGTACACAGACCACACAGTCGACACCATCTAGCCATCTTTTTGCTTCTTGCCGCCGCTGCCTAGGGTTTCGGTTTGGTTCATCGCTACGGTTCGCTTCTTGCCGCCGGCTAGGGTTTCGGTTTGCTTCTTTAGCTATGACCTCCATTGGTTTTTTACTTATTTCATCAAAATGGTGAAACTGTTCTTCATCAGTGACTTAGTTCATTTTTTCTTTTTATTTCAGCAAACAATGATCTGTTTTTCTTTGAACTGTGCATCTGTAATGTTTATGATTGTGCATCGATTAATTCTTAAATCATCTTTTCATATTGATGGATTGTGCATGAATATACGATATGTTGTTTTGTTGATTTGTGCATCTGTGCTTGAATCTGGATATACGTGTGTCTTATACATCATAATTTAATTTATGGTGTGCATCAAACAGATCTGGTGAACAATGAACAGATCAATATTTTGAAACAAAATGTAAATGCAAAATGGCGACCAGAAACTAGGGAGAGAGAATTTTTAAAGCTGGTCAATAATACCCTTAACTGTTTTTTTTAATAATTAATAGAAAAAGAAAAAAATCACTTTTTTAGGAATAGATTTGAAAAATTCAATGGCTGAGATTTCTCCTTACATTTTGTACCATAACTTTTTTTTACTAGATCTCTACCCTATATATATATATATATATATATATATATATATATATATATATATATATATATATATATATATATATATATATATATATATATATATATATATAATATGGGAAGGTTCAAATTAGAATAAGAAATTAATTGAGAATAGGAGACTAAATCTTAGCCGTTCATTTTGTAAGTGGAATTCATGGATGGAAAGCGTGGAGGAATCGAGTGTGGCAGGGTGCATGTGAGAAATTCATGGGTGAGCAATAACATTGAAGGAGGGGGAATTGGACGGCTAGGATTGAGTCTCTCATTCTCTATTAATTTAAGGTTCTCATTTGAACCTCCCACTATATATATATATAGGAAGAAGTTCCATTGAGGACCATTTTTAGTGTGAGTAACCGCGAGAACCAATCTGAGCCGTCCAATTCCCTCTCTTTCAATGTCATTGCCCACCCATGAATTCCTCACATACACTCTGCTACACTTGATCCCCCCACGCTCTCATCCATGAATTTCACTTATCAAATCAACGGCTACAATTGGTTCTCGCGGTTGTCGCACTAAAATCGGTTCTCACTGGAACCCTCCCCTATATATAATATATATATATATATATATATATATATATATATATATATATATATATATATATATATATATATATAATGGATCAACAAAAAACCTAAAGAACCAATCTGGACCATTGGATTATCAAAATCAATGGATGATATTGAACAATGACAAAACTGTAATTATTATGTATTAATTTAAGAAGAAAAGGGCAAACATGGAAAATCTCTCCCCCAACAACCTACTAATTTAAAAAAAAACCCAAAATCTTTAATTTGACATAACTTTTGAAGTTTTGTGAATTTATACAAAAAAAAAAAGTATACCAATCTTTTAGTTTTTTAATCCTCTTTCAAACAAGATCACTCTTCCCATATTTTTCTAAATTTTTTTTAACATGAAATTTTTATTTGCATTTGGACAGTAGGTAGTGTTTCTGTCGGATTTTGCATTTTGGGTTTAAATGTATAATTTTGCATTTTTGGCTGCATTTTTTATTGAATCATGTTGGATTTGCATTTTGCATTTTTATAATTTTTGCATTTTGCATTCTGCATTTTCATAATTTTTTACATTTTCGTTTTTTTAGTCAAGGATCGTACTAATAATGCCTTAAAATGTTTATTTAAGAACAAATCAGACCATTTTCAAGAGCTATAATTTGTATTCTGATATACGCAGGAAATAGAAAAATAAGTATGCTATGAATTTAATATCATTGATCATCCTAAACACATCTTAATCACGTACGAATTGAGCAGCGTCCTCGATCCTAGCTAGCTAAGAATCAGTTAGTACATAAGAATATAGTTTTTCTTACTTATATTACTTTTATTGTATAATATATGATTAATTAATTTCTTTTATGCATGTATATACTACTTGCATTTTTGTCATCAATTCAAAGTAAATAAATCTTTGCTTATAATGGAGAATCGCTTTACATATTGAGGTGAACTTCGTTTAATAACCTCATAGTCTTGATTGACTAAAATGTGATGACTTTTTGCGAATTATCGATACAATCATCCAGTGTTCATTTTTTAACTCATCATAAGGATTTCTTATTAACCGATCTCACAGCTAAAATATATAATATATGTAGTAATTTTACGGATCTTGTATTTTGGTTTTGAATGTGTAATTTTGTATTTTGGGCTGTATTTTTTATTAAATCAGTTCTGAGTTTGCATTTTGTATTTCATAATTTTGCATTTTGAAAGCATCTGGATGACCTGCATGATAATATTTTGCATTTTTTCATTTTTTTGCATTTTGTATTTAGTATGAACACAGCTCAAAATGCAAAATTTGGATTTTAAAAAAAAAAGTTTCTGAAATATATCAAGCCCGGTCTTGTTTGAAAGAGGACGAAAAACTGAATCTAACGGTATAATTTTTTTGTTAAAATTCTTAAAAACGAACGAGTTATGATCATTTAAAGTAAATGGGGTTTTTTTTTAAAATGCGCAAGTGGCTGTTGAGTGAACGTGAATTATCTTTTTTTTTTTCAATTTTCCATTTTTGTCCCTAAACAATGTGCCACGTGTCATTACCAGGTGGGTTCTTTAAGTTCTACGTTTAATGAAGGTTCTTTATATAACCTTACCATATATATATATATATTATAAAATCTTCGAATTAATATTTACTTTAAAATATATGAATTTGGCAAGCATCAAAGTTGAGGGGTGGGTTTCTTTTAGACTTCGTTCGATTATGCATGCATGAAATTGTATGGAATGGAGACTCGTGGGACCCCTATGTCCCTATCTTCTTGCTTTTGCTTTTAATGGAACTTTTTTTTTCTCTTTTCTTTGTTTATTTATATTTTTTGTTCTTTTTAGTTTGCTTTGCCGAATCCTTCCCCATTACTTTTGTGACTGGGTGTTACAAAGTAAATGATGAGTGTAAATCTGTAAACAGTTAAACATCAATTCGTTACCCAAATAATACACTCTAGTTTATCATTAAATTTAGTCTAGCTTTAATTTGTTAGTGTTGATAAAAACATAGGTAGCTATCAAAACCTTATTAAAACTATTATATAACTATTAGAGTTATTATTACACACTCTTTTTCTTTAAATGCAATATATTATATAAAGTAAAAGCTAGCAAGATGCTAGTCGATACAACCAACAAACAAGAAAATTCAAATACGAACACATAACCGGCTAATCTAACTCAAACAGATGAATCCGGTCAACCTATCTAAAACACGTAAACCACAAAGGGCAATCACTTGTTGAACTCCAACCTATCCGACCACGAACTTAACACCGAAACGAACTCCTGAACTAACAAACTAACAAAGGTCATAACATCCAACCAGGTGGTGGTAATGCGATATTTCAGAACAATTTAATGGACCGCCCGAAACAGTTGGAAACCACGAACCAACCTCGAAGAACAACCACACAAACCATAACCACTCGAACGATGAATCCTTCGGCCAAAACCTCAAACCACGGCTGGAAGCTTACAGCAACAAGCTTGAAACACCAACATTCTTACCACACCAATCAAACGAAACCATGAATCTCGAACTGTAGAACTGAACTGAGAAACTTGACAATGGGTGAACCCTCCAAACGAACAACAACCTCGAACGGGAACCATGACAAGCGGCCAGAAACAGCCATGACCGGCAGTAGCAGTCACAAAAAGCCACGAATGAAACCTTTTGAAACTAAACGAACTGGAAAAAAGTCGAACCTTTTGAAACTGAAATCGACAGGCGAGATGTAAAACCTTTGAACAAAAAACGAACTGGAAAACTCGAACCTTTTGAAACGGAACATAAACGAACCACAAACTTAACAGAGGGGACTCGAACCAAACCACGAAAAGTCAAAAGAACAACGGCACGCGAACTAGAATCTCGAACTTCGACTGTTTGTAAACAACAGCGGCCATGACGGCGACCAAGATCTCGAACCAAAACGAACTGTAACCAAGATCTGAAAAAAATGAACACTCGAACCAAGATCTGAAACCGAAACCAAGATCTGAAACTTGACTTTTGAACATATGAAAAATGAACTGTAACTTCGAACGAACCACGATCTGAACAACCGAACTAACAGTCTTGACCGGAATTTCATACAGAAAAGGAAAATGAAAGATGAAGAAGGAGGTTCTCCGGACCACCGGCTAGTGCCGACGGCCGGAGAAGAGAGCGGCGGCGGCGGTTGTTAATCTGAAATTAGGGTTTAATGGAGAAAGGTGGACGGTTAACTATTATTACAAACTATATCATTAAAACGGTAGAATAATGAAGATCCCGAAGATATCTAGTAGTGGCACGGGCCACTAGTTAAGTTTGCTGACGATGTAGAAAATTTTAACTTTAGAAATGTTTTTTCTAAGAAAATGATAGATATAGTTCAATATTCGGCTTAGATATTTAAAATACTTTATTTTACCCTAAAAAGTAATAATTTAAATAACATAGCTTCATATAATTGTGTTTTGTTATAGATTTTGCCTCTAAAATACTAGAAAAGCTAAAATCTCATTAACTAGAAAAGCTAAAATCTCATTAACTCGACCTCATTATAGATTTTGCCTCTAAAATACTAGAAAAGCTAAAATCAAAACGCAAACAATTTAGCGGAGTTAACTTCAATAATAATACATAAAACTAAAAAAATGTATGAAGTAATTAAGTGGTACAATAGGGAGTTCATCCATATATAAAAAAATTGGTCAATACATAATATGTATAAACATTTAACAAATAGTACAATTTGATAATACATAAATTATTATGTATAGACAATTTTTATAATATATTAATCAATCACCTTAACAAGTAGCCTTATTTACAAGTAGAATTAGTTACACGTTAAGAAAACAAGAGTAAAAATGTTGCAAAAGAGGTTACATAGTTTGTTAGTGCAAGAATGAGATATGCAATAACACCATTTTTAAGGGTTTAAGAGTGTCAAACATTCTATCCACCCATGACATAAATAACCATAAGTGCATATCATATATCTAAATTCACAACCAAAGACAACCAATATAAGTTCAAAAGAAAAAAGATGATAAAGCAATAAAGTTGTGCAAAAAATGGAGCAGGTCGAAGCATTGCTCAACCTGATATAATCGTTTAATATCCAAACGACATCTCTAGCCACAAAATGCAGAAATGCTCAAATTTAAAACCACAAACAACAAAATCATCGAGCTTGGCAAGTCGAGAGGGTTATAAACTTATAATCAAACCTAGTCCGGTCGTAGTGCAACCACTTAGGGTCTAGAAGATTGGATAAAAAACCAACTTTGGTGATATATTTAGATTTAAGTCATTCAACCCACAATTGACATAAATATAGTAAGGCGATGTTTGTTGATTTTGATTGTAAGATCACTTGAAAATTACATATCTCAAAGAGCAAATTTTTTAAACAACCAACTCCATATTATAGAAATAAACTTCGTTTCATTCAATTGTGTGGAAATCAAGATATATTTGGAAACCATCTTAAAACCATGAAGTATGACATGTAATTCGGGTTACTTAATCCGAATATCGTGTCAGCTTCATATCAACTTCTCTTCTCTGCCCCTTTTCAACCCAATAGTTAGTATAATCTAACACAATCTTGCCTCACTTTTTTATTATATATGTGTGTGTGTACATAAGAGAGAGGAGAGAGAAATAAGAGAGAGGGGAGAAAGGCTCAGGATCCCCAACCTGAAATATTTACCCGACCGGGTTACTTTGAAGGCGTATATATATGGGTGTTTTTGGTCTACCGATTAACCCGGTAACCTCACCCAATGACTCCCCTAATACCATATGGATGGCCTAATACGTTTACTTTTGTTTCAATTATTCCGATTTTAATAGGTTTGATTTTTATATTTTAAGTTAGTTTAAATACTTAGAAGATAAAAGAATGGCTCGAAATAGGGAGGGATGTCGCAATGTGGCCTGTCAAGATGGGGTATCGGGAAGTCAACGCCAATCGGAGTGGGTAATAATGTTTTGTTTTTTATATTATTTTTTTTTCAAAATAGAGTGCAATGTTCCTTATGTTTCATTTTCCCTCCTAACAGCTACATTAATATTAAGCGTAAGTTTGTAGTTTTTTAATTTAAAACCAATTGATAATGAATATGTTAACTTAGTATCTTATTAAGTATAATGCAAATTATTTTTCATTCGATATATGACATATATTTAAACACTCCTGATGTGTGTTGTTTTTTTTCACGTAACATATAAATACTTATGAGTTACATAGAGTCCGCTGATATTTGACCAATTACAAGTAAACCCCATTCTAATATCATGTAAGTTTGTAAGATTTCAAACATGTATAAAATCACTTTTTATTTAACGATAAAGAGAAATGGAAGGACAGCGATGAAATTAAGAAACATAACTGGAATTACTTGCATCAATTTCTACAACTCTTTGTATGTGCTGGATGTTGAAGACGACACAACATATACCTTGCAATACAAAAGAAATAAAATGAAATATTAATTGTAAAATTAAAGAAGTTGATGATTGTAACTATAAGCATTTATGATAAGTAATTATATACTTATAAACCTTTAAATAAGTAAATAACAAAATAACTAAATACTTCTCATTTAAAATATTCGTAAGTATAAGAACACATATCTTAAAAAAATTCTGCTAAAAACATATATCTTATCTTTTAAAATTAACTTCTTCCAAGAGATCAGCCGTTATATACATATTTTATTTTATTTTTTACATTAATTAAAGTAAAAAGAAACAAACAAAAAGTGTTGAGGATCACGATAAACCACTTTAAGGACACTCTTGGTGTGGAATGACGAAGAATAGTGAATAATTAAACGCGGAGTGATCCAATTGTAACATCTAATCTTGATGCTCTCTCTCATAATTCATACTAGTAAAAAAACTAAATAAATAGAAAAGAGGGGGCAAAATGGGAATTTGGAAAGGATGAGTGGGATTTGGCTATCCTCTTCATGTGATTCTTTCCTCTTAATTTTAGGTCTCCAACCATCAAAGCTTTTAAAAAGGTAATCTTTATTTTCAGAACAACCATCCTTAAATTCACAATAATATATATTTTATTTTATTCATTGTAATATAATGTATTCAATCATGTACATAAGTGCCCATTTATGAATACAAGCTCTGAATAAAGATTTCCATTTGTTTCCTTGCTTTAATTTCCCTTCTTCATGCTGCTTTTATTTTGGTTCCCACTCCACAGTTTTGACCGTTGCACTCTCTCTCTCTCCTCTCTCTCTCACACACATATCCACACCAATAGGTGTGTGCCTCTGTGTGCTCGTGAAGCCCATCTCTCTTTCTCTCTCTGAAGGGGAAGTGTGTGTTTTTGGTGTTTCTGTGTGTTCTTGAACCATCTCTCTCTCTCTCTCTCTCTCTCTCTCTCTCTCTCTCTCTCTCTCTCTCTCTCTGGGATTCAGTGGTCGTGTCTTTTGGTGTGTTCTTGAAGCTCATTTGAGGTCTGATTTTGTGTGAGTTCTTGAAGCTTCACACTCGAAGCTCTTACTCCTGCTCACCACTGATTAAACAGCAACCAGGTACGATTCTTAGATTTCACTTCTCTGTTTCTCCGTCCCCTGTTTCTTGATTAATCTTTGATTCTAAAGCATTAAACTTTATAACTTCATTAGGGGTTTTATCTTTTATGTTACATTTCTTTTAGATTTCACTTCCATTTTGATTTCCCCATGTAGCAGTATCACTTTTGATTTCGATTCTAACTGTAAAGATTCAAATAATCTTGAATTCTACTAATACACAACTGACACATACATTGTTGATTCTTGAAAAGTCAATTCTTTGACTTTTTTACCAGAAGAGATTTACATCTTCTAAAACATAAGAAACCCACATATAGCTTCTTCAATTTAATGGTGAATTTTATTTTGTTATGTTATATTTTCCTTCAATATTGTACTGTACTGTAATATGGTTGTTTAAAGGTGTTAGTACAAGCTTTAGTCAAGAAGAAGCTATAATTGCTAATATTTTTTATTATAATTTTGGGAGTTTCCCAGTGTACTAGTAATTCCCTTTTTCTTTCTTGATAAATTGCTTTAACAAAAGCTAATTAATTGATTGTTTTGTATACTTTGTCCCCTTAAATTATTTGTTTTGTGATTTTTCACCCATGTGATGAACTCTCTGCAAGGCTGCAGCTTGTACCTCTTATCCTCTTTTGTTTGCTTAACCTGAAAAAGATAATTTCTGTAGTTTTCTTCTTTTAATTTTTAAATCATTCTAAGTTAATTATTTTCTTAAATTTGATTTAATTTTATAATTTATTTTCAATCAGTTTTGAGCTTAATTCATACTACCTATCCATTGTCCATAGTTATTTCTATATATCACCTAAACTTTGACTTTAGAAGTCAAAGTTATGTTTGTAAAATTCATACTTAAACTCTCTTACATTCTTGCAATAATTTCTGCTGGAAACATAACTGTTTATAACTTTGTGTAGTAGTCATGTTTTCTCCCAAACAGGAATTTTTTTACCTAAAAAGTCAAAAATTTGGGGTTAATATGCTTGATTGACTTTGGAAGTCAAACTTGTGTTCCAAATCTATGATTGTACTTACATTCTCTTACACTCTTGGCATAATTTCTGTTACAAACATTCTAGTACCCAACTCTATACTTAAAAATCATTTTTTGACCTTGAAAGTCAAAATTCTTGTGCTTATCATGTTGATTATGACTCATTTGTCTTCAATGAAACAGAACTCAAGAACTGTTATGAATCTATCGAAGAACATATTAGATCGCTCTATATTGAATCATAAGAACTCGTGAAATAAAGAAATGGGATGTTCTTCATCAAAGCTGGATGACGAAGAAGCTGTCCAACTTTGTAAAGATCGAAAAAACTTCATCAAGAAAGCTGTTGAACACCGAACTAAATTCGCTTTTGGTCACGCAGCTTATCTTCGATCACTTAAACGAGTTTCAGCAGCACTTAAAGATTATGTAGAAGGTGATGAACCCCGTGAATTCTCATTAGATTCATTCACCACACCACCACCATTGCCAACAAACAAGAAAACCACCCCAAGGTTCATCACCATTTCACCAACTTCGTTCAATATTGAACAACCAAGAGTCAACTATTTCAAATCTGGCGGAAACCCGTCTGTTTTCGTTGAAGAAAGGCCGCCAGAGTCACCAGAGATAGCCAGAGTTGAGTCGTATAACCACTCACCAGCTTACCAATATGCCACAGACAGTTTCTTCGGTATGCAATCACAATCACCACCATCGTCTATTTTTAGTTACAGTCGACCGAATTTACCACCACCTTCGCCTCAAAGATCATCACAATGGGATTTCTTTTGGAACCCATTTTCGTCTTTGGATTATTATGGGTATCCCACAAGAAACAGCGTGTTTGATGATGATATCAATGGATTACAACAAGTTAGAGAAGAAGAAGGGATCCCAGAGCTTGAAGAAGAGACAGAACAAGAAGAAGCTGATCATCATAGACACCATAGAGTGAACAGGAGATCGGGTGTTCATGTGGATTGTGATCATGAAGATGACGTTTCAGTCGAAGTTATTGATGATGATGATGATGATGATGATGATGAGTTTGAAACTGATAGCGGGGAGGAAACAGAAACCGAACAAGAATTAGAATTAGAATCGCCACCATTGTCGAGTAAAGCTCAGAATCTTGAGGTTTCAAAGAGTGAGAGTTCAGGGAAAGTTATGAATAACGGAAATGAAAATGTTGTTTCAAATCAGGAAAGGCGTAAAAGTGAAGGGACACCAGGATTCATGGTTTATGTGAATCGAAGGCCAACAAGCATGTCAGAAGTTATCAAAGATCTTGAAGCTCAGTTCACTATTATATGTGATTCAGCCAAAGAGCTTTCTGTTATGCTAGAGGCTAACCGTGCTCAGTACTTGTCAACGCCACATGAACTCACAGGTCTGATATCATGCAATTTACTAATTTACACTGAATGAAATGATGAAAGACTACTAATTTCGAGTGATCATTTGTTCTTTCTTGTTAAACAGCTATGAAGATGTTGAATCCAGTGGCTTTATTGCGGTCTGCATCATCTTCGCGCTCAAACTCATCAAGATTCTTGGTGAGTTCATCAGGCGGTTCAAAAGATGAAGGTTATGCTGGTAGCAGTGATTTGTCTGATGACTCTTGTATGTTACACAACAGTCATCAATCAACTCTTGACAAACTATACGCCTGGGAGAAAAAACTATATCAGGAAGTCAAGGTAGTCACTTTTCTTCAGAAAACCCACAATTTTGTATGAACTGATATAAGGGTAATATGGTCATTTCCATTATTCATGGATTTATATAGTGATTGAATGTTTTTTTTTTGTATAGGCTGGTGAACGAATTCGTATAGCGTATGACAAGAAATGTGCTCAGCTTAGGAACCACATGGCTAAAGGCGACGACCATTCTTCTGTTGATAAAACCAGAATTGCAATCAGAGATTTACGTACTCAGATTAAGGTTTCAATCCACTCAGTTGAAGCTGTATCAAAAAGGATTGAAACTTTAAGGGATCAAGAACTTCAGCCACAACTTCTTGAACTGATCCAAGGGTATATTTGTCATTTCCCTCTCAAGCCAATAGCTTATTTTGTTGCTTTTTGATTGTGATTATAAATTGACTAAGATTGCCATTTCTGTAATGAAGATTATCAAGAATGTGGAAGGTAATGGCAGAGTGTCATCAAACACAGAAACGAATACTTGATGAAGCCAAGAGTTTACTAGCTGGGACACCTTCTAAACCGAAGAGGTACACACAGGTGCACCCTAGTGACCCACATCGGCTAGCCCGGTCAGCTTCCAATCTTGAATCAGAGCTACAAAACTGGAAATCTTGTTTCGAGTCATGGGTCAACTCTCAAAAGTCCTACATTCACGCGATCACAGGCTGGCTACTACGCTGCAATGGATCAAACTCTGATAACACCACAAAGTTTCCATTTTCTCCCCGAAGATCAGCCGGGGCGCCACCAATTTTCGGTGTGTGCATCCAATGGGCTAGACTGCTGGACTCGATCAGTGAGGTCCGAGTGCTAGATGGGCTAGACTTTTTTGCAGCTGGGGTTGGTTCTTTGTATGTACAACAGCTAAAAGAAGGAGGTGGTGGAGGTGGTTCGGGGGTTGGATCATCAAGGCGGTTTAGTGGTGGATCCGGGATGGAGATGGTGGAGACTGGGCGGCTCGAGGAGGAAGAGACGACAGAGAAAATGGCTGAAGTTGCCATTAAGGTGTTGTGTGCTGGAATGTTGATGGCTGTGAATTCATTAACAGAGTTTGCTCTGTGTTCAGCTCAAGGGTATGCTAATTTGCTCGAGCAATCGGAGAATGCCATGTGTCCAGAAAGTATTGGTGGGCCCAAGGTGTAATTTCTGGGATTTTTCTTTTTCTTTTTTGGTAGTTAGTTTGGTAGATGTAATTATTTAAAAAATATTTTTTTATAATATATAAGATCCAGTATATATTTGGAATTTGGATGGATAGTGGACTAGTAGTAGCTAGAGTTTGGAAAAAGTGGTTGTAGCTTTTGGACCAACAAACACATAAAGCAAGGAATATTTTGGCAAAATTGACCAAATATATTGATTTTAAGTTATTAAACGCTATTAAACCATAGTTGATGACTTAATGGCTTGTTTTGTTAAGAAAATGCAAAATGAAACAGAAGAATAGAATAGTGAGTTGAAACAGAATGAATAATATGTCAAAACACCAAAAAAAACAAAAGTTAAGATACATTATCTTTAAAAAAAGTTTATTGAACATATTATTGTTAAGAAAATGTTAATTACAGTATAAAATTAAAAAGAATATAACAGAAAACATTATTTGTTACCAATAGAAATTGACACTCAGTAATCAAATGAAGCTGATATTGAGAAATTAGGTGAAGTTGATGCTGAAAAACAAACAGCAAATAAGCAAATATAAGTTGTAAATTAGTTTCAGACTGCATAACAAGTCACATTCGTTCATTCATAGGAATTTAAAATCCCTCCTAATGTTGAAGGATTTTACATTTCCACCAATGAAGGATTTCAATTCCTTTCAAA
Organism: Pulicaria dysenterica; assembly: GCA_947179395.2. NCBI lineage: Eukaryota > Viridiplantae > Streptophyta > Magnoliopsida > Asterales > Asteraceae > Pulicaria > Pulicaria dysenterica. Next base: position 61,577,655 of record OX359294.1, read on the forward strand.
TCTAATTCCATGGTGAACCAAACATGGAATTTGCTAGGAATTGGATTCCAATTCCCACAAAATCTCATGGAATCCTTCCAACCAAACACCCCCTTAGTGTTTTTGGTATTTGGTATATCTTAGAATGAAGTTGCAAGTTTCATGTTATACTCAAAATTGTAATTGAAAGATTAATTCGTATTTAAGCTTAATTGCTATTGAAATTGAAATCATAAGCGTTATACAAATTCAAACTTCTCATTTATTAGATCTAAAACAGTTTTAAAAAAGTCGGATTTGGATTTCTTTTTTGAAAGGCAAACACAAGCTCATTAAATTTATTCTTAAATCTAATTCGTTGTCTACCATAAGACTAGAACCCTCAACCTTTTAGGTAGGACACCTTTCACCAACACCATATATCGCTAGACTACATGTCCTTTATTTAGTCTGATTTGGATGAACGAGTTATGTACCCAACTAGACAAGCGGCGGGTGTAGGAGCATAACACAACACAAAGAAAGTTAACATCCCCTCTAACTCCTTATTTGTAAACCTTTAAAATTTTGTTCACTATCTAATAAGGGAAAAAAATTTCTAAATTCATTTCATTTTTGTTCATTCTATATATGCTCAACTTTGAGCATCGATACATATTTATACTTGTATTATTCTGTACACACAATATATCGTTTCTAAAGTCACATTAGAGAACATAAACCCATATGTATGTGTCATATTATATACATATAAAATTATGTGTCCAAAATTAGTGGAAATGACACTTCATAATAATATTTCAACAATCCCCCACATGAACATTGGGTGATAAAATACACAAGTGAATGCTAATACAAATTTTCAACTTGCACATGATAGGTAAGTGTTGTGCTTTCAACTTTTACATAGTGAACTATATTTGATCTCTTAGTTGTGAGTAGATGTCATATATTTGAACTCGTTTGTTATTTGGTCAAATACCCATATAACACTTCATATAAAACTCTTTCTGACGTGATCATATACTCAAAATCGTTTTTTTATGATAATGAACACTAGTTTTATTTCGAGAGAATCTTATGCCTGGTCTCATATTACTTTCACTAATTGGAGTATTCGCAACCCTTCCTCCACCACACCGTCACGTCAGTTTTTTTCTCTCACCACTTAACTTGTCACTCAGTCTCGTAGTAATCACTACTCAAAATACATTGGACTCATCTAACACCCATTAACCAATTAAAATCAAATAAAGAAAAAAGAAAAAAAAACAAACAAAAAAAAGGCAAACTGAGAATGAGTCTCACTTTAACCTTCACCACACATTTCTCTTAGAGTGGTAGCAACCGTCACACTTCATCACTTCTATCACACTGACAAGTCAATTATTTTCTCTTACCACTTAACCCATCACTCAACTCCATAGTGATCATTTGTCACCACTCTTCACTATATCAAATTACATTTATCAAACAACCAACCAAATTTCAATTAGAGTTGATAACGACGCATATATGGTGTGGAATTTAGTTCCTCCACATAGTGAGCATCCTCACCACACCACACCACACCACTCGTTTAGTTCCCACTTAGAATACTCTTAGTGTGGTTTTCACCCCAAAATCAAACCCACCACATGGTGGTGGTATAGAAACCACACTCACCCCCTTCCCATCCCATACTAGAACACCCCCTTCTCCTTTGTACTTGTTAAGCAGCTCTTTGCTTAGAACTTCTATAACGTCTTTCACTTCCCTATGTTGGATAAAGTTTCAACAATTTCATTTCATTCGGTTCCATCTTACATACCCAACTTGAAGTATTAATATCTTTGTGATAGTTGTTATCGTTTTGAAGTTCTCATTACAAAGAATATAAAGCCCTAACGTTTAATTATATACATCACATAGACAAAAACTATTTATATCTAAAGTAGTGTAAAGAACTGTTTTTAACAACACATGCAACTATTTTTTAAGAAAACGTTAGGGCTTTATATACATCGCTAAATGTGTGATGGTGTTGATAGTAGAGTCGTTGAAGCCAGATCAACCCCGCTAGCGAGGTGACTGCACTGCATGCTCTTAGATTGCAGAAGCAAATTATAGAATTTTAAAGCCACATAAGATAACTTTATAAGTCAGAGAATTGGACTAAAAAATGTGTGACCCTAAAATGAACCTTCCCTCTAGGGGTGTTGGCAGGTTGACACATTATAAATTTATAAGCACCAAATTTAGCAACAAAGTTCTAATAAAACATCAACCCTCTTTATACTCTAATCTCATATAAATACTTCTCCAACTTTCCTTCCAAAATTCTCAGGAAAATATATCTTTATCCACTTCTGAAATGGACAAAAATGTTCTTTATGGTTTCAAATCATACTTCCATGTTTACTCCTATTGCTTTTGCTGGATGCTAACCAGACTCCATAACTCCATTCCCTCTCTTCAACACGAACTAAAACGACCCCATTTTTAAGTGGTTAACTGAATGGGTTCAGAGGTTATCTTCGGAAGTGAATATTTACAATAGCAGGCTGCAAAAACAGAGTCTGCTGAATTGAAAGGGCAAGAGGCAAAACTGGATGAAAAAGAAATGAAGATATCCTCTTAGTCCTGCAATCTGTAATGCCAGCTTCGGGTCCTGATAAACCAATCAAATTTTAAGGTTCTTTTTATAGAAATTATATGAAACAAAAACTGTGGGTTTTCCATTTGTAGTAATGGTTTAATCTAGACAGGGTATCGTTTGACTTTTGATGTCAACCAGACTCTTTTTTAACTTTGAAATTGACGAGTATTAATAAAAATCTTTTTGTCAAACTACATCAAACTTCTAAAAAGATTATATCCAAGAAAACCACGGGTTTTCGGTTTGTAACAAAGTCGTCTTTTTGATCTAGACATGATGAGGTTAGACATTTTTGGTCAAACAAGCTCTCTTTCATCTTTAAAAATGACTAGGTTCTTAACTTTCTTCACTAAAACTATATCAAACTTTTTAAGGAAAAATATTTGTTAAATTTAGGAAGTAAAAGGTCAAAATGTACCAATTTTTTTCTTCTTTTTCCTTCTTAATTTTTTTATGAGGAATGGAGAGTAACTTTGGATGTGTCTACCTGGCTTGATTTTGAACTTAAGGGTATGTGGAGGCCTCCTTAAGATAAACTTTATTGGATGGTCAGTCGACTGTCTATGTCGGTCAGCTGCAGAAATAAGCTGCAAATAGATATTTAACATTAAAAAAATAAGATGAATTTTATATACGAGTCCATACTATGCAAGAATATAAGTGTTAAAAAAGCGCAGCAAATTTAACGCGGTGATTGAAATAAAATGCTTATAAGTATAGAAGACGAACCTTTTCATCAAATCTAAATAGAGATTGATCGAAATAAGGCGATGGGCTCTGAGACTGACAATTAAAGGGCAAAGAGGCCAGCACTTTCTTAACAAACTGCATATTTTTAAAATATCAATACGAAGTCAATCCGCTGAAGCTCCAAATGACCTTTAAACCATACCCTTTGATTATGTGATCAAAAATTGAATATTTTTTCAAAGTAACATTAATACTGATTTTGTTTCCAAAACAAATAAATAAATATGTTATTTTAATATATAAAGTTCATGTAACATTAATAAACAAAATTGTTAATTGAGTTGGAAAATATTTAGTCTTACCTCAAAAGTCAAAGTGTAACTTTTATCAAGGAAATAAGATGCAGAAACTTTAAAAAATAATATGACATCAGTTGTATATATTACCAGGGAGAAGCTTGTAGCTTTATTTTTACTGTTTTTCAATTGCTCGAGAGCGTGAACGTTATTCGAGTGAGATGATATAAAATTCATATATGGGGAACTCGTAGATGGTACATGGAAATGGTCACAAAACTGTTCAAACAACAAATAGAGCTCCTCTGATGACATCTGCAAGATATTATAAAGCACAGTTTAACTTTTCAACCAAAGAATATACCCTTCACTTAGATTTAAAGGAATTAAATTACCTGATAATGTATATAATAAATTACCTGATAAAATGCGACAATTTCTGTTGATTCCATGTTATATACAGCAAAGAATGCAGGGTGGTTATCAGCATTTCGGGAAACCTGCGTCATGTACAAATGAAATATGTTTTTGATATTTTGAAGTACGCCTTTTTCATTTGTAAGTATCACTTAACAAGTACCACAAGCAGATTTTAGTAACATACAAGATATAGACACAAAACTAGTGTGATGCATGGATATTGGGCTTTGCTTGTACTTTATACATGACTAAATGTGTGTATACTCGATATGGTAGCCTAAAAGCTAAACAATATAGAAAGACGTGATGAACTTGAGAAATATCAAACCACATACCAATGTTTTAAAACTCCTACTCCGAGGCCGAGTACTTGTGAATCTGATTACTCTCAAACTCGGCCCCAGTTGGTCAAACTCGGGATGATTTGATCCCGGATTTTTGTAGTTTAATTTAAACACTACATAATAAATTGTCAACTATGTAGTCTTCTCATTCCCAGATCTTTGATTAAATGTCCAATTAAACGCCTTTAATAAATACCTAACCTCCTTGGTTCCATATACATAATTATATAAATATTTAGTCTCTTTGGTGTAACGACCCGTGAGTTCACTATATTTTTGCTCATGATTTTGGAACGTACCACAATAATCTTGAAGACTCAAGACCTATGAAAGATTTAGAATCATCCTCCGTGTTAGTAGGAGGCCTCAAGAAAATTCTAGAACATTATATACAATTCTATATAGTAGGAAGGTCTAGATATGTAGATCGTTGGATTAAAACAGTCATGATCGTCAGTATCCATGGCTTGGTAGTATAAATATATGGTGGTATGATTTGTTGCAAATCACCTCAAAATTGAGTTGTAACGTTTTCTTGTAAAGCTCTTCTGTAATCAAATCAATCTTGTTATATATATAGTTTTCTCTAGTCGACTTTTCTTAAAACTTTACACTTATCGAATAAAAGGCTGACAACTATTTGAGACTAAGAGTCGCACGCAATCGTGTAGTGTACAAGTCCACCACATTGTTTCTTATAATTAAAACTCTTTACATATGTTTGAGTATTTATTCTTTTATTTCTATGGTCCCATGTACATGTTATACCTATAACATTGAAAATTATATATAAAATATAATCCGACTACTCCCAAAGCACTCCACGCCTAGACCGATAACTCGCTACACCCTAGTTGACCACTCGTGTTGGCCTAGCAAGTTTTACAACATAATATATACCCTCCATCCCTCCCTCACTCATGGGCAGAAATACATACATTTTACAAAACAATTTTAGCCTTTATTTGTAATACATTCCTTGTCAAAAGACAAAATGACAAGTCCAATTGTACAAGGCAAAAAAGAAAATAAATTGAGGGTTAAGAAAACTTACTGCTCCATCAACACTCCCAAACTTGATTAGTAAGTGGTGTCGGTCCAAAAATTGCACCTACCCAAAAAACAAGATAAAAATATAGAGGTTTTTATCATGTACGAAGAGAAGAGTATAACAAAAATCTACTTAAGTGAGAGCGCACCTTCCAGATAATCAAATCAACATAATCTTGAAAGTGAAAATAAAACTTCTTCTTGAGGGATTGGATTCTCTGATCAACAATAAAGAAATAGAATATCATTAAGGAGCGGTTTTTATCATTAGAGCAAAAAGGGCATATTTAATGTGAAAACATGTAAGAAGTCTGAAAATAAGAAAAGCTTGAATGTAGGTACCAACCGTAATTTCATCTTTTTCTTCCTTCCGTATTGCACGAACTATAAAAGAAAGCAATCTTTGCTTTATACCACTCAGGAAGGGGCTTTCTTGAGCAGGTTGTTCAAGATGAGGGCCATTTACCGGATTATTCATGGTTATGTTTTGTGGAACATTTTTATCAGCACTTGACATGATCTACAACATAAATCAAGTTATGTACATTTAGAAAGTTTCCCAAAAGGAAAATCAACTACTAAATAAAATTACTCAGGTTACAAGTTCAGGAAAAAACATAAGGCAAAGAATCTCCATTTTTCTTCATTATCGAAGCTACTTAGGCATAAAACCATGTAAACGATATCTAATAATAAAAGGATTCAACTTTTGACATTATAGACACAAGCAACTAACTTTCAAATTCATTGATAATCATTTTGGGATTTACATAGAAATAATTTTTACTCCAATACAACTTTTTTCAACACAAAACCTTTATTAGTGGTGCTGAAATATAGATGTTTGACATTCAAAGGTCATGTATTAATGTAATTTCAATGAAATTTAGAGGACCATCAAGAAGTGACTAGAAATATTTATACTTGCCTCAACACTAGAATTGAGAAAAAGTTCATCATCTTCACGACAAAATTCCCCAATTGCCCGTACATCAACAAGACTACCTGAATCCCTAATTTGAAGTATGTGAATACGCTGATAACGGAGAGAGACTATGGATAGTAAATCATCAAATAAAAAAACACCCATGCTGTGTGCCAAATTGATGTAATCATTGCAGAAAACCCTCTCATCAAGTACAACTCCATCTTCCAGTCTAGAACACATAGAAACAGGAAACAAAACTAATTTTATTACAGCAATTTCAAATATGAACTACTGTTTGACTTTTGAGTCAAACATATCACGTATAATTAACATCCTTTAACAACTCATACGTATGTGTTAAGTAATCAACTTTTTGAACCATCCTATTTGGCTTCTTGTTGCAACTAAAATAACCGTTCGTACGAGAGTTAACAAAGAGGACACTAAAGCTAGGTGAATGAGAGATTTTGAAGAAAAAATGTTCAAGAATTCATCCAAAGTCACCTCAACAACGGCGGTTTTGCAATAGAATACCAAGTGGGCTGATTGAAGAAGTCAATCCTGGTTTAATCTAGTTTATGGTCCCAGACATGTGCTCAAATTACAAGATTTTGTAGCAATCATAAAGGTAGTGTTGTTTAAGTTAGAGGTGGGCAATTCCAGCCCATGTACTTATATATTTGTGTTGATTTTGGAATATGTTTTACCCTCTAATTAGTAAAATGAATTGGTTCAAGCAGGTTGAAATTTAACCACCGTGTATTCTTCAAGCATACAAAACACAACCTCCTACATGACTTTACCCAAAAAAGTGTTTCAGAATAACCTAAACCACCATCCATATCTATATTATACATTACCCACCTTAATCCGGATCCGTTTTGACCTATTAGCCACCAATTTTCCACCTTTTTTTATTTATTAAGTCAAATTGTACCTTTTGCATTAATGGAGATATATATTACAAACTTTTTGATCAAAAGAAATTTTTAACAAGACTTGAGAGTACCTCAGAAGATGAAATGTTATTTTCTCAATTGAAGGAACACCTTGAATAGCACCTCCGGTAGCAGGGGCATCGTAGATTTGTGCAGTTGAAGTTGCAAACAGTCCAAATTGGTTAGTCTCTGCATAAAGGAAGAAGTCTTTACATATAAGCTCACTTGCAGAAGCAAGGGGCACAGAGTACATTTGAGTGAAGAAACTCTCAAACTTCTTTGCTTTTAATGGGAGATCTTGAGTGTCACAATCTTCTTGATTGTATGAAAACGATAGCCAAGTTGGTCTGTAAACGATCAAATCCTGATGATTTCTACTGAAACTTATGAGATACTTGCCATCTTCTGTGAACTTGCGAAATGAATGGTCGGGACACTCAACATCATATATTGTGGAACCTGGAACTATATTCTCGTAAAATCTCCTGGCACGGTGAACCTGAAGATACCATTTTATTGATTTCGTTTTAGTTGATTATTTATTAATATCATATTATCAATTTTGTCAACTTAGTATATAAGGTGTTCAAAAGTCACCTAAGATGGTCATGGAGCATAACGAGTGAAAAAAGGCTACCTAATATTCCTATATTTCTATTTTCTTCGTTGGTTTCCACAAAAGATTTTGAAATTAAAAATTATTAAATTGCTATCCATGTTAATATCAGTAGAAGATACACCCTAAGTTCAAACACCCAATATGAACAAATTGTTATGTGAAACGTTGTATGTACATATCAGAGGCATGAATACAACCCTTCAACTATTTGGGTTTTCTTTCACCAATCTCCTACCATATAACTTGATTTGTGAACATGGCCAGATATACAACAGAATTCAATATTTCCTCAACTGATTAAGCAATATAAAGTCTGGCTTTCAATGTGAGACCTAGCACTAATGGAATGAAACTTTTGGAAATTCTACAAATTAAACGCACATGTTAGCCTACTGGCCTTCATCCACCAAAAGGTAAAATCATAAATGTAGTTGCCATGTCTTAATCAAGAAAGACTGGTATCCATATCAGATAGTCAAGTTGCAAGTGTTAATCTTTAATCGGCAACATAAATCAACATTATTAAAATTAACAAACTTTGGCCAGAAGACTCTTATTATTGAATGTTTAAATACTTACACATACAAAAAGAATTTATGGTTATTAATGATTAATCTACCAAAATATAACCTACTGTAAAGATTAAATTTTTTAAAAAGAAAGAAAAGGGAGGGATTGGAAGCAAAACACCAATTAATGCTGAAGCATGTGTATTAAGAGCAAATTAAACAGAAACCCACCAACAATATGACAGAAATTTCATAAAAACACTCTGAAAAACATTAATCAGATGAAAAAAAATCAAGATTTAAGAACACATACAGTGGTACCAGGAGAAGGAGTCTGAATCTGACGCTCAAATATCCTTGCAGTAATATTGTTGCTTCTAAACATCAGTTCTGTTGAATATATAACCAACCTACCTTCAAAATCATCAATTGAACTCTCTACTCCTTTTCATTAAATCATGAAATACTCCAACTGGTAGAGACGATTTTTGAATTTGGGTTCGATTTCTTCATGACCCAAGTGAGGAAAACTTGTGGGTGAGTTCAATTTCTGTAATCGCAAGTAAAAGTTCTCAAAACCCTGATAGCATAACATAAACCCTTGTTGGTGGTGTTGGTGTTCTACTGTTATTGAGGATTCATCGATCGGATAGGGGAAACCAAACCAAGAATACGCCTCTCGCCTACGTGGCTCAATGATTCGCCACGTAAGTTGTGATGAACTATTTCCACTTTTAGTATGAATGAATTTTTTTACCATTAAGTGATAAAATGGGAAAGGTTTTTGGTGCATAAAGAACTTTGGTGATTTGTGGATCACATTTTTGTACTTTGTACGCTACATTTTTTGTATTTTTTTGAAAGAGAAATGATACATTTTTGTAATTTTTTTACTTATCTTTTTACTTATGTGATTAAGACAAATATTAAGAATTAAAGGATAATATTAAAAAAGATAATTAATATATCACACATGTCTAATATTAAATGAGTGATTAGGAGATGGAATGGAATAAGTCATTCCAACGTAATGGAAAAAATTTGTTTGTTTAGTACGCAGGAATTGAACGAATCATTCCGTAAATAATATGATTTCTTCTATTTCATTCTATGGGGAAGGGGTGATTTTTCCTCATTTCATCATTAAATGGAATGTAATTTAAGAATTAGGTATGTTATATCTATTTTTAAATTTATGTTATGTCTATTTTTTAATGAAAGGGCATTTTGGTCATTATTTATTTGTTTTATTTCATTCCAATGTATATTTCTATCTACCAAACATACCACATTAACGATTCATTTCATTCTGAGAAAGCAACCAAACATGCGGACGGAATGGTAATGAACTATTCAATTCCTTTGACCACCATTCAGTTCTTTTGTCTATTACATTCCTTTGTTATTCTTTTTCGTCCAACCAAACATACCATAGTAGAAAGATATATCATTTCTCTTTTTAAGTATATTTTTGTTAATACATCTAACTCCAAAAATATTAAAATATAGAATTTTTATTGTATTAATAATATATATTTTTTTTTGTATAATGTACTTGTTTAAAAATATATGTTTGTTCATTAACTATTTTTACAAAACATAATTACCAATTGGTAGCTCATGATTCGATTAAATTTAGGGTTTCACACAAGAATTATTTAATGCAATATTGCGAGTGACGTACTGACTATTCTCCACAAGCTTAGACTGTATCCAAATATGTGATCAAGCTCATAGATTGTCTTATCACGGGGAGGGTTCATTTGAGAATCATTGTTAATGCAAGAATCGCAAGATCCAATCTTAACCGTTCCTTGAATATGGGAAGTTCATGGATGGAGAGCGTGGGTGTGATAGAGTATGGCAAGGTGCATGTAAGGAATTCATGGGTGGATAATGACATTGAAGGAGGGGGAATTGGACGGTCAAGATTGGTAGAAATACACCTTGAATCGAGTCAATGAAATGGTAGAAATTATGCACCTTTATTCCAGGGTGGAATATGGAAGGGTGTAGAAATTAGTTTCATTATTCTTCACAATTTTGTATGTTTTGGTTCATCCAAGAATAAACTAGGTTTATTCAAAATATTATCCGTGACTACTTATCGTGGTGGGAACTATGATAGGGCTATAAAGTCATCGTAATTTTGGGGTAGATTCGAAAGTATATCGAATATAGCTGCAAAAGGTTTTTGCGGACCAAAATTGACGGATATTCGTTAGAGTTACGAATATTGGATTGACCCGCTGTGATAAATACTTTTGAAAAATACTTCGTGGATTCATGTCAAAAGTATTTATCACATAGGTGATAGGTTATCCTTAAGCCTGAGGTATTTGGTTTAGGATGCGGTAACTGTTGTCTTCTTAGCGCGTTCTAACGCCACGCCGTAACATGGTGGTCATAAGAGGCGTGTCTAGATTCAGTGGGAGCTGTATTTCCAAATGCAAATATGCAAGATAGTAATTGCAACTTCTTTTTAAAAGAGATATTTCCGGGCCCCTTGACTGATTAGAGAAACTGGTAAGTGCACGGCCGTGCCCAAACGAACTGAACTGTTCTTTGTCATTTATCACGCAGTTTTGAAATCAAGTATATCATGAACAAATTTTTGAGTCTTTGAGTTGACATTTTCCATGCTCATGCTCAAAAATGAAATATCGCGCTGCAAGGGACAAACCTATATATATGCAAGTTTGTATATATAAAAACGTACCCATTCATAAACAAGGAGTTTATGATAGTTTAGTTTATAAACAGTTAATTTATAACAGGTTACTTCTAAGCAGGTTGCTTATGAATTTTTATCACAAGTTACTTTGGGGTATAAGAGTTCTTATAACCTGGTTACCCTAAGTGTCTGGCTAGGGACCTCCTTAGGCTAACAATGTGCAGTAACTGTTACTTATCTTGCACAAGTGGGAGTCTGTTAGATTATGTGCAGAGATAATTAATGGGCACATTGTATCCAATGTTATAAGAGACTAAAGGGTCACACTGCTACACACCCAATACGGAACAGTTGGATTACACCATAAATCTGTGTGGAAGTAATTAATCAGTTAGATTAATTATTAAAAGAGAAAAGTAAATAATTAATCAGTTGTATTAATTATTGAAAAGAGATATATAAATAATTAATCAGTTTGTATTAATTATTAAAAAGGAATAAATAATAAATAGTTATTTATTATTTAAAGGAAATTAAATATTAAGTTTTAATATTTAACGGACTAAGTTAATTAATAGTTAATTAATTAATTAGTAAAGTCCAGGGGGTCAAAGTGAAGAGGTTGAAAGTTTAATTAAAACCAGTGGGCTTTTAATTAAACGGGCTTAGGTCCATTTAATCCTTATAAATATCCTTAAGCCTTAAGGATTAAACATAAGATAACAAGGATTAAGAAGAGAACCCTAGCCACCAACTCTCTCCTCTCCCTCTCGTCGCATCCTCTCTCTCGGCTCTCTCTTTTTCGATCGCAAAGCAACAAGAACACAAGGTGTTCTCGATTTCGATCATTATGATCGACGCACACATACACACACTCAAGGTTTTCGAGTTTTTGAAGCTCGGGTGATCCAGGAGCGGTCTAGCAGCCAGTTCCAAGGAGGTGCAGTAGTGGTGGACTACTTTAGCAATCCTGAAGGTTTTTGATAAGGTATATTTTTGTTACCTTGTCTGTGGATTGTTTGATAGAAACTATGTTGATCATTTAAAGTATTAAAGATCCTAACCTTTTTTGGGGTTTAGAGGGTTGTGTTCAATCCAGTTCCGCTTTTAGGATTGAACCAATGGAATCAAACCCAGGTTTCACCAGTTTGAGTCATATGGTGGTTTGGTCAGGTTCAAAACCCTTCAAATTAGGACTTAACAACTTCATTATTTTTAACAAAAGTATAAAAGGTTCAAAACAAGTTTATGCTAGTTCATGTACTTTAGTCTTTGTACATTTGAGATTCTTGTTTATTACCCGTCATTTCCACCAATCTTTTTCTTGCACTACAACATTTGGTATGATTAAATCCATACATCAAAAGGTAGAATAAAGTCCTTTAATTGGATTGTTACATGCATGTATTATAATGTCACACAACATTTGGTAGGATCAAGTTCATACATCAAAAGGCGAGATAAAGTCCTTTAATCGGATTAATTCATGCATGTATTTATAATCTTATTTTCTTGAATCTTTTTGGTTCTAGTATTCAAGAAGATATGAAGGAAAAAGATGATGGAGATGGTGGGTTTTTGTTAAGAATAACAAGTGTACAAGAACTAGTACTAAGGGTTAGTGATTTTTACCTTCAACATTGCTCTTACTTGAAGAAAAGAGAATGGTTCCTTCTTGAACTTCTTGAGTTGATTTGGAAATGGTTTTAGAGTGTATGTATGGTAGTAAGTATGGAGGGGATGCAATTGTGAAGGGATGAATGTAGTATCTATAGGCAAAAATGAAATGGAGGGGGGGGGGGGGGGGGTTGTGGTGGTGAGGTGATAATGATTGTGGTGGTTGTGTGTAAGTTTGGTTAATATAATGAAGTTTGACTTCTCTTTTTTTTATTATTATTATTATAATTATTATTATTATTATTATAAGATAAACATATTTTCTATGTTTATTATTTACCTTACATTTAAATTTTTATAAAGTACATATAAAAATGTAATTTGTTACTTATCTAAGTTTTTCGTATATAAAATATTTTGGACATTTTGACGCGTAATAGGATATCTAGGCGAACGTCGGGATTTTTGCAAGGACTAGGACTTTTATTTATTTAATAAGGCTACGAAAAGTATTTCTAAATTATCAAAATTTTATCGAATTCTAATCTAAAGTTTTTAAGGCAAACCTTTTATGATTTTTAGTTCCTGCTCCTCTTGGAGATCGTCTTCTCTCCACATTAACCAAAAGACGGGCAATGCCAGTGTCACCCGTCCACATACTCATGACCTTGACCTAGGGTTAATCACTTAAATGAGAAAGGAGACATCTGACTCCACCCCGATCTCCTTGAGTGCACCCCAATCTCCTCTTGCACTCGAGCGACCCATATACACTTGAATAGTGACAAAGGATGTTTAATATTATTTATTTAAGTCATTTACTTTTTTCAAAATAATCTATCAGTTGTAGCAAAATGTTATACATTAGACATTTCGATTTGCTTTTGTTGTAGCAAAACAATAATTAGATGAACAAGTATTAACTCTAATTAGTTAAAGCATTAAAGGGTTTAATAACTAGAATTAGATAAAAACTCTAAATAAACAAGTACCAAAGTATATACTTCTTTTCCCCTCAAATAAGCATATGAACAAATGTGTATTTACTATATCAAAACGCAATAAGCACACAGCTTATTCAATAAGCAATCCCAAACCGATAAAGAGACTCCAAAACAAGGCTCTAATATTTCAGTTCATAACATCTTAGTACAGACCCTATTCTGTTCTTGAAACATAACAAAAAACCCATTGATGGTATCTCCTAATAAAATTTTGTAAGATCCGTTTATTTTCTTGTATAAAAAGGTCAAATCTTGGTCAAAATAACTAATCAATAATTTTTTTGTAAATCTCCTAAGAAAGCAAAGAATCTTTGTGTTATATAGATTCATATACACGGGCTACAAAATTATGTTGAACACTTCCGTATCTGCTCTAGTAGATTACTGATTCTGGTGGTGCTTCTTCAGGAATCTGCAAAAAAAAATTGATGATGATGATGATTCTAGTCTATAAATCACTTTATTAACATCATAAATTAATTAACCTTTAACTGCTTACCTCTCCTGCTCTCCATTCATCTTTGTACCATATACTGTTGTCTCCATTACTATTTGAATTTGAAATGTTTTGTCTGCATTAAGGAAGGCAAAGAGAAGAAGAACCATATGAAGCCACTACATAACACGCAATGTCTTTCTTCCTAATCAATCATTAGGTGTGTTTTGATATTACGTGAGTTTGGATTACCAATATCACATAATAAGTAATAAAATAATATTTCAGTGAATGATAGGATCTGTTTATCTAAACACTAAAAGCCACTTATTGTGATAATCAGTTACAGAACACAAATTCAAACACCCCATTAGTTGCGATTGTTCAAAAGGAAAACTCTCTTGTTGAATTCATAAGGTGATCGATATGGGTTGTTAAGTGACATTTTGTAACTCAAACATATGTAGTAAACAGACTTACGGCATTTGAAGTTGAACACTGGGAACCGGTTCAGAAACTACATTAGCAGAAGGGTTACTCTGGGCACCACCAAATGGTACCAACGGCTGTTGACCAAGATTTGGTGAAGTTGCAGGTGTGGAGAAAGCATTGCCAAAAGGAGTTGTAGTGGCAGGGAAGGTACTAAGAAATGGCTGTGTAGAAGGTTGACTGCCCATTTGACCTACAAGTGACCAGACATAAGTTTAAAACTAAAAGACAACATATTTAATGAATTGTATTATATGACCATCAAAATCACACCTGGGTTTCCAAATGCAAAGCTGTTGGTCTGGGATGTATTTGACATCTGAGTAGGAGCTTGGAATTGATTAACTTGCCCAAAAGCATTGTTCGGAGCAGCAGGTCTGAAAAGTATTAATAAGAAATAAATTTTTAAAAAAAAATTGAGGGTCGGGTCATATTGTTGAAAGCAGAAGCATAAATTCTGAATATAAAAAGAAATCTTGCCTCATTTGGAAACCTGAATTGAAGGTTGAACTCAATTGGCTGAAACTTGAAACTGTAGGAGGGCTACTGTTTTGAATCGTTTGAGGGAATATATTTGTAGTGGTTCCAGGAAGGGTATTTTGGGTAGTAAGAGTTGAATTTTGTGGTGGCGTATAAGGATTTCTAAGTAGGTTTTCGAATTCAATTAACTTGGAACTAAGTAAACTCCTCTCTTTCTCGACCTGCATAAATGTGAGCTCCGTTACTTGCAAAACTCGAGAATAAGATGATCTTTGGCATTGCTACAAACCAGAGGTGTCAATCTTGCCCGATTAACTTAAACAGTGGTGGTTCAGTTTTATCACAAACACGTAAAGTATTAATCGTGGGCTAAAAAAGGAAGCAAGTCAAACGGGTTGAAAGTTTCCCGGGGTGTAATTTTAATACATAAGACCTCCTAACACATTTTATTCAACACGATTAGATTAATATATAAAATAATATAACTTTTGTAATCAACATACGAAGTATTCATGAATTTTGGGTCAAACCAACCTGGCCCATTGTGAACAATACCAAAAATTACTGATTATTGAGCTATTAACCAACCTGCCCATCCATTTTGCCACCTCTATTAGTATTATAGATCCCTACATTTATCGTTGGCGATGAACATAACTTGACTGAGATAATCTTAAAAGAAACAGGGCATAAAAATAGAAACAGGGGCTGTGATTCTTAATAAACTTACAATTGACTGAATGGTCATCCCACGTTTAGCATCATCATACGCAGCAGCTCGTAATTCTTCACAGCTAACATCGCCAATAACGTCACAAGGACCACTAAGAGAAAAAAATGTAGTGTTTCCAGGTTACACCAAGGCCTTCTTTTATAAAAATGTAGACAAATGACATTTTCAAACTTGAAAAGGCCTTCATTTCCTTCAACTCTACATACATGAATAAGTCGTGTTTCTAAAATATTTTCATTTACAATACCATATTTCGAGTTCTATACCAAATAATAACTATTATGCCTAATTAGTATATATATATAAGTATATAAGTAACAAATAACTTTCATTTCGTATTCCAGCTGTGACGAACAATAGGGCCTCACATTATTCCAAACCCTGTCAAACCCTATCAAAAGAATAGCTATACATACAATATGCCTTATTAGGTTATTTATTTATCACCAACACGAAGAGGAGGAAAATCTTAGCCCAAGTTTACAATGACAAATGGAAACTCAAAAGTTGTACAAACCACCAAGGCAAGGCATGCAATGGAACTGAAAGAAAAGGAAATCAATTTGGTATTTTTTCAAAAAGATCACAAAAAAGGATGTTATACTGAGAAGACCACTTGACCAAAGGAGGCATAAAGCACTAAATGGATTTTCATACGATGTTGGTCATCTAGAGAAGTAATCAAGTAATAAGAGATACGATGAGGTCTTGACAAGAATGGCGTCCTACAATGTGAAGAGTGTCAAGCATAAAATAAAAAGAAACACGTGAAGATTTAGCATTGAGTCCTTGAAGTTGAATATCTGCTCTGGTTATGCATAATCTCAAGCCCCAAGCGCATAGGAGACTAGCCAAACCAAAACCATGGCGCGAGGTTATTGGTAGCCTATGCTATTACTAAAGATTAATAAGGAGACTTATGATTCATACCTAATTGTTGTCACAAACTCTTTTACTTAGGAGGAGGTTGGAGTGTCTTTTAATAGAGATTATGTGATATTGATCATTGAATAATCCAAAGAATTCAAAACAGGTAGTAGGACATAACGATTGGATGTGCTTAAATGACATCTTTTTTATTTATTTATTTATTTTGTGTGTGTGTGGAGGGGGGGGGATGTTTTCTGAAATGGGAGTAAAATACCAAGGCTGTGTGTTAGCGCGTAAAAAAAATTCAGTTTTTTATTAATGTTTTTTTATGAAAAATGTAGTTTTCATTTTCTAAGATAAATGGAAAACATGTTTAGATGAAGGGGTTAAGGTTTCATTCTTGAGGGAAAAATGGAAAACATGTTTGGTTGAGATGTTTTCTCACAGATGTTTGGAAAAGTGAGGGACTTTAGAAAAATGGAAAAGTGGGGGAATTTGTTTTCTTGGAAAGATGTTCAAGTAAACAAGTTTTCTAGTTTTCAGTTGTCTTTGAATTTTTTTTGGAAAAAATAGGAGATATTACTGAATGTGAACACAACATAAAAGTCACGGGAGTCACCTCGTTAGAATTTCTTTTTGATTCATTTGTTTACCCACCACTAGTTCGGGTAAAAATAATATTTGCTGGTGTTTTACTCGTAAAGTTAATAGATTATTATGGCCTCTTGGTTTGACCATTAAGTTTGATAAGTTACCCATCAACATGAAACCTTATCTAATTATTTTACTGATCCAGGTTTCTAAAACGTCCCAGTGTTCAAAAGTAGAACAAGAACCAGCCCACAAATTACAATCTTACTACATGGTATAACAAACTCTGGTCCAAATTCACCAATAATATTAAAAATGCAAGATGAGGAACAACGTACTATTTCCGGTGACCATAACATGTGAGTTTCCAAAGTGGTTTCTCATGCTCAAAATCTTCACTAATCTGGCGCTTGCAAGACTCTGAATCTGTGCACCTTCATAAAACCAGAATCACACTCGTCAGTTCCCACTGACATAGAAATGGTTAGAGGCGGCAATTTCAACCCATTTTATGTGCAAACGTGTCAATTTGGGTTGTACTTGTCTAATGGGTCATATATGTCAGATTCAAAAAAAATTGTTTAAATGTAAGTGGGTTGAACAGGTGTAAGTTGTGACAGGTCAAAAGTCACCCATAATGTGTTCAAAATGCAAAAAATCTCTTGAGTTGTTATATTGCCGAAATCATTCTGATAATATAATTCTAACTTCTAAATAATAATATGTTCAGCCCCATTAATTTCCCCGTCCCTTTTGCCACCTCTAGAAATGAGTTACGCTATAGAAACTGTTGATTAGATTTTTACTCGTGATTAGGTGCTGAAGACTGGTTATCCTGTTTTTGTGGGGCTGAAGAACTGCCATTATTTATCGGGGAAAATCGACTCCACTTATTTTCACCAGGCTGATCAACATAACATATTAAAAGTCACCAACAAGAAAAGAAATGAAATAAAGATGAAGCAAGATAATGTAGATAAATAGAGCTGTAAAAGTATATGCAAAATGAACCTTAAATTGATTAGCTTTAGATCCGCTTTGCGAGTTGTTCTGAACACCAAATCCAAACGCATTGGGTTTCTGCGGTTGAGAAGCACTTTGTGAGCCAAATCCGAACGGATTGGGCTTTTGAGGTTGAGAAGTGTTTTGTGCGCCAAACCCAAAAGGATTTGGTTTTGATTGCTGTTGATTTACATGAAGAAACTTGCAACGTTCACCATACTGACAGCTATAAGAGAAAGAGAGAGAGTTTCAAGAGTAGAAAGATGCTTGAAATTGAAGAACAAGATGTAAAGCTATAGTTATAACAAAAGAAAATTTCTAATTATTTATTTCTCAAACATATTTTACCCCTCTTTGATTAAAGGTAACATCGATAAAAATATAAGTCCAAGGAGAGACACACTCATAGAGGCACACCCTATGCCTAAGCATAATACTAAGAAGATTGATAATGTCATAAGCATTAAATGTGCACACTAAATATAAACTTTTCGAAAAGAGACATTACAGAATGCTACACAAACATGCTATGATCATTATATGTTCAGAGTTTCCCTTCAGTTGACTTCATCAGATTTCTTTTATTGATCAACCTTATGCAGATAAATAGAACAATAACAGAATCAGATTAATCATCCCTTAATTAAAAACCAGAACAAAATTGATAAAAAAGGTTAAGACTTAAAGATTCAAGATGTCCTCTTCTTGGATCCTTATACACCAAACAACTAATAATAAGGTGCCATTTTACTTTGTTGTTTGAATAAAATGTAAACTTCCTTTTGAACCACTAATTGAATATAGAGTGTTAAAGAAGCCAAACATTCCACAAAATTTTCCTGAGAAGATTGTACAATCCCATCTGCTTAACACAAATCAATTTATCCATACTACTTTAGTTTATTAATTTTCGCCATTATACATAGTTGTTTCATTGGAAAACCTAATTAAGTGAATTGAAACTGTTCATGACAACCAATTCTGTGATTCTTTTGGTAAGTCTAAAAGAAATTGCAAAGGAATTTGAATAATTCGTAGCTAAAAAGTTAAGTAACAATGTGCAAGTCTAACCCACTGAATATTGGTGAAATTACACCTAGAAAACGAACAGCGTGTATCTTGGTCACAACTGTAAATTTCAATCGCGTTTTCAAGACAATAAGAACCATAAATGCCGAGTGTAAATATGTTAAACCCTAAACATACCAATAAAATAATTAAATTGAAGAAGAGATAGGAAAAGAAGATGAAGGAGATGACGTACAATCCACGCTGGAAGTTCCGGCAGGGTTCTTTCCGGGGAGGCATGTGTGTGAGTTTGCGTCTGTGTCCGAGATTCGTTCGATGTTGGAAGTTACAGTCCAACTGGTGATTGAGTTCCGTATTTCACTAACAATTTGGACGATTTAAGGCTAAATTTTATTGAAAGAAATTAAAATAAAAAGAGCTAGCAACATTTTGTTTCATGGAGACGCTGGGTGTTGTGTTTACAAGGGGGGTGTTTGTTTTAGCTTATTTAGGGTCTATAAGCTAGTTTTTTTTTTTTATTATTTTCTGATTTTTGAGCTTATTATAAGTTACAATAAGAAAATAAGTCGGACTAGTAAAAAATAAGTCGGAAAAAACGAGCTTATTAAAAATAAGCTCGGAAAATAAGCTCATAATAAACTAAAATAAACACCCCCTAAGGTTTTAGTGTTTTACTTTGTGTAGTTTAATTAGATTTTGATCGGCTATTTAGATATATCTAAATGTTTAATTGAATTATAGTTTGCATCTGAATTTTAAATTTTTTTATAAAGGGATTGCGTTTTAAACTTTTATGATATATTAAACTATATTCTTATGTATTATTATTATTATTGCATTGAAAATTTGATTTCGTTTGAGTTTTTTTTTTAATTATTGAATATTATAGTAATTCTTTAAAAGTTTTTGTAGGTAAACAAAAGTTAAGTATGTTGGGTTTATGGGGCTCAGCGTTCCCTCGAGCCTGTCAAATCCGCGACTCTTAAACCCACCGCTCCTGTAGCAATGCATGAGCATCCCACATTGGTGAGGCAAGGGAAATTCATTCTCCTTATAAGGAGGGTGGATCTTACTCTTACCAACTGACGCGTTTTAAAGCCGTGAGGGGAAACCCAAAGCGGACAATATCGTTGGTCGGTTCCCTGGTAACGGTCCTAACAATTGGTATCAGAGCCGGGGGGCCGCACCAATGTGGGGGGGGGGGGGAATGTTGGGTTTATGGGGCTCAGCGTTCCCTCGAGCCGGTCAAATCCGCGACTCTTAAACCCACCGCTCCTGTAGCAATGCAGGAGCATCCCACATTGGTGAGGCAAGGGAAATTCATTCTCCTTATAAGGAGGGTGGATCTTACTCTTACCAACTGACGCGTTTTAAAGCCGTGAGGGGAAACCCAAAGCGGACAATATCGTTGGTCGGTTCCCTGGTAACGGTCCTAACAAAGTATCTATGTTTTTAAAAAATATAGTGATATGATTGTTTTGGCTGATTGTTCGATTATTTTGTACCTAATTAATATAATAACATGAGTTATTTGAATTTGATGATCTTGTGGTCAAATTAAACTAAGACTGTTTGGCAAATTTCGTACTTGGTTTTACGAGGCCTGAACCAATAACGCGATGGTTATTTGGTTGGATTGGTTTAGTTTAATATACTTTAGTTTGAATTATGGCCGGTTAATTCTTTTCTAAAATCCAATTAAACCGAACTAATAAAATCCATAAAACTGATAACCGACCAATTGAACAACCCTAGTATCAAGGATTCTTTTAGGAAGAATAAATTTCAAATCTTGAAAACTTAATAACGTTTTGAACAAAAAACCAAACTAGAGTCAAAACCTGAACTGGTTGAAGTTGCGTTAAAGTATCCGATATGGTTATTGGTTATTTCAATTTATTTCGAGTATTTTAGTTACGCTTTTATCGGTTATCGGATTTTTTGAATTTGAGACCGAAATTTAAATAGGTTATTTTGGTTTTTGCTTATTCGACTACCTCTAACAAACCCTCCTCCCTGCTGTTAACTTGCAAGAATATTTCTGTAATAATATAATATGTGTGTACTGGAATGATTCTTCATAGATTATATAGTAACAAACATCAATATTCATCAAGTCCACCCCTTGAATAATACATATACATTTGACCCACATACAAAAACAACCCCTACATTTAATTTAGAAACAATTACTAAACAGCCCCCTTTAAGCGTTTATGTACCAAACAGTCTTAGTTATCGGTTATCTACGGTTCCCACATCTAAAACTTGCTTCAAAGTAAGCAACAAAAAACTTTCGGTTTTATTTGGTTCTATACCGAATTAACTGGTTAAATAAACAAAACCGAACCGGAATTATATGTCTTATATTGGTTTGGTCATCGGTTCTTGGATAAGATCAACTTCGGTTTTGATCCATCTTGAAAATAATTTAAAGGTTCATTGTTTTTATGAATTAAAATTTTAAAATAAAAGTACTTTTTAATTTTTTTTTTAAAATTTTGCTAGTGTTTTTCATATACTCCGTAAAAGAGGTGTTCTTCATAGAATCTTATAACACAAATAATTTACCTTTTTATTACGACTATAAAATAACATACTTTTTCAAATATGTCGTTATATATATATATATTACTTTTTGTTACCAATATAAGTTAACATACTAAAAATATGGTGTACCTATATTGATAAATAGTGATCAATAACGAGTAATAAACATGTCAGAACCCAGGCAATGTCGGTTGGATCTTTCAGAAAGAAAGAGCTTGAAGCATAAATCAACTTGTTTCTGATAACACATTAACACCAACATAAGAGTTAAAGCATAGTAATCAACGGCCGTGAAAAGGTAACATCAGCAATAACAAGAATCAACAAGAATATGCATAGTACAGTAAATGTTTTTGACGTCATAACTATGACGTTCAAGTGCTAAGAAAAGAAAATTTATTTTTGATACCCTCATTGATAAATTTAATTTCAATTTATTCATACCAAAGAGTTTATAGCCTAGCGGTATAAGATGTTTCCCTTGGTCTATTATCATGGATTCAAGTCTCAGCGTCTTGCTATAGACAAAAAATATAGATTTATACGTAGATGTGTATGTTCTACTGTAAAAAAATTTAATTTATTTATCTCATGTTCTCAAATTCAATTCTTCTCTATTTGAAGAAGAGCACAATTCTGCCCCTGATGTATTCGTACACAAGATTACTTTTGATAGCTTCACCTACAAGGTTTTAGGTTAACATCCAAGATTTTTTTTTTTTAACAAAAGTAATTAAACCTTTTTAATGATTTATCTTTTACATAATATTAATCTTTGTCTTGTCCTTCCCAACGTAAACAAGTCGGGTCAAGCCCGAGCCTGGTACTTATCGAGCAGAACTCATTTTGACTTTTTAAGATCTAGATCGAGCTTGGCTCAATTATTGTGGTTGTTTTCTTCGGCAGTGGTGGCAAGGACATGCGCCTAAGATAGAGAGAGACGGTGGTTGTGATGGTAGTGAGAGAGAGAGAGAGAGAGAGAAAGGGGTGGGGGGGGGGGGGGGGGGTAAAACAAGCTTGCCTAAGTTTTATATAAACCCAATCTTTAGTTTAATTTTTATAAGATCGGCTTTATAAGCCTCATTCATACTCAATCAATCAAACGTAAAAAGAGTGTCGGCATATTAAAAAAAAAATGAACTCATTTCAAAAACATAATCAGCTAACATAATGATCTTGCATAATAACAAGAAATCGTAACAAAAACTGAAGAGTTACACTGGTTCGGAGGTCACCGGCCAAAGCATTTCAGAACCGAGGAAGTCAAAGAAGATGTTAGAAACTTCATCCCTGCTGATCCGCCAGGAAAGTATGAAATACAATAGTAAGCAAGGGCAAGAACCTGACATAAAATAAATCATAATGTCAGATCTTATCAATAGGGGTGATGATCTACTTCTGGGCTAATGGATTGATATATTGTAAAATAAAAGAAAACTTTCTAGTGCGGATTGAAACGAGTCGGATTGGGTGTGTCGACCTGCGAAACCTTTTTGTCGAAATTTTTTAATTCCACTAATGATTAATGTGCTAAATATGGCTATCTCACAAACTAAACTACTACAAAATTAGAACTTTTATAATAAAGAGAGTTAGCAGATATGCATTTGACATTTGGAAGACTATCAACCTTTTCGTCCAATTAGAGATGAAATATAAGTTTAACCAATCCAATGATGGGTAAAACAGGTGAAAATTGCTTCCTCTAGTTAATTTGGTTAAAGGTTAGGCCACTTTTATGAATGTATCACCGTATGTGTGGTGTTAAAAATCTGTCAATAAAGGATGTTGTAAGAACATAGTTACCACCAGATCTATTCGGAAAGTCTGGGATTTGACCTTAAGTTAAATTGGACCCTTTTTTGGGTTTAGTAAGAAAAACTATGAGCAATATGGATTAGATATAATAGATGGTATGTTAACAATAATCAATGACAATTAGGTACATAGAAGAAGCGTGAACTTTCATACCTGAATTGCAGCGAAGAACACAGAAAGGATATAGCTATGAAGCACCATGGAAACATAAATAGTACCAACCATGCTGCCTATGAATCCCAATGTGAAAGGAAGTCTCTGATAGATAATGAAACATGTTATAACTTATGCTACAATTCTACAAATGATAAGAGAAGATAGTAGCCTCATAACAGAATGTTTAAATTAGAGTTAAAACTTCGATTCACTTGCCCAAACATGGGTCGATTTGGGTTATATTTTATCTCTAACCGCTCAAACGGCAAAAGTTTTCAGGATTAGCTAAAATGGACGCAGATCAAATGGGCCAACCAGGTCAAAGAGATCAGAAGTCACCCATAGTGTTTTCATATGCTTAAAACCTCCTAATATGCCTAGTTAACAAAAAGTAGACTGTAATTTTTATAGATGGTTTTTATAATTTTATTATATTATTATGTACAATAATTATATTGTATAGTTCAAAAAATGTATTAAAAGGTGTTGACAGTTCAGCCCAACCTGCCTTGAGCCGTTTAGACCCGAATCAAAATTGCCAGTTATGAGTTATGACCCATTACCCAATCCACCTGATCTGTCCACATGGTCACCTCTAATAATTGAAAACTTATTCAAGCGCTTACCTCTGTTGATGTCATATGCAGAAACTGATTTTTTGGGCCTTTGAGCATGAAGAATGACCCGATTATAAAGCCACATCCAACAGTGAAGCACAGAGCAAATTTCTGAGGTACAATTACTATTACAGGAAGGAAAA
Organism: Pulicaria dysenterica; assembly: GCA_947179395.2. Taxonomy (NCBI): domain Eukaryota; kingdom Viridiplantae; phylum Streptophyta; class Magnoliopsida; order Asterales; family Asteraceae; genus Pulicaria; species Pulicaria dysenterica. Next base: position 61,602,275 of record OX359294.1, read on the forward strand.
CAGTAAATGCTATAAAAATGAAGAACACCCCAGATGCAAGGAGAAGGCCAAAATACATGAGTGATTTTCCCGAAGGGATATTACTGGTGGCTGACTGCAAATTTCCTGGTATATTACTCACTCCCCTAGATACCCTGAATAAGAAGAACCAAATAGACATTATTAGATAATAAATGGTTTCTTCAATCTTTAATAGGATACAAGTTAAAGAGACAAAGAGTGCATAGAAGAAACAGTGGTAAAACCACATAATTGGTTATCACTGCTTTAGGTTAAGAACTGTTAGAGAAATTGATAGTGGGGACTCTAAAGTGCATGTAGCCATGTACGCTATTTGAACAAGAATTGTTGATAATTCTTTTTTTCTTTTTGATGAGATATACAGCAGCCACCATCTTGGGTGTGATATGTAAGACTGGTTATATTAGCACCAGTTAGTTAGGGGCAGTAAATTATTTTGTTCTTCCATCTTTTAAGGGATGTAATCACGTTATTAATTGATTAGGGTTTTAGTTGCTTTGAAGTTAATTAAGGGGTTTGATAGTGACTTCTACTATAACATTGGATTTTGATGCTAAAACCATTAAATATATCTGTTTGGGGAAACAAAAAAATATATATCCAAAAGAAACTTAACATAAAATTTTGAATGCAACTGGTGAATATATGTCAAGTCCAATCAAAACAATTTATAACTATTCCACACAGGCTGTGAAATGAGAGTGCTACAGTCAATTTATAACTATTCCACAGTCCACACAGCCGACGTATGTGCCTCCCCGTAAAAAAAAGGGAGATAACAGCAAATTAGTAAAGTAGTAATGGAGAACTTAAGAGGGGTGTGATACACTATACTGCCACACATGGCATTACACACACCATTTAGGCCAAATGACATCCCTAAACTAGCCCCTAGATGGTTATGTGATAGGAAATGCATAGTCTAATACTTAAAGGGGGTAAAGGGTAAAATTGGGTTTTAGTTTGTTAGTAGTTTCTAAATAAATGGAGGATAGTATCTCATTGTACGTAGGCAGAAAATATTACGTATTGGCTTTTGTACGTCGGCTCATAGCCTTGGCTATCGAGAGAGGGCTGTGCCCTGGACCAATCCTCCGATTGAGGAGTGATTGGGGTTTATCTTCTTGTTCAATTCCACTGTAATCATTCCTATTTCTATCTGATTAAGCATTGACCCTTATCATCTGTTTATATTCAGTCACATTCCTCATCATTATGGTTCGTTATAGCCAAAAGCACATACCTTAAGAACGTGTGACAGACAACCCCAGGAAAATAACTTTTTATAAACTACTGAAATAAACAATGCAAAGAAACAAACAATGCAAACAAGTGCAGCTATAAAGTTGCTAAACATAATCAAGGAGCAATAAGATTATAAATCCTATTGTGACCATCCTGCAAGAAAAATTGTGCAACCATGAATGTATGTGAAGCAACTTACGCCAAAGAGTTCATACGAATAGACTCCTCCTTCCTAAGAGAACATAGGACCTAAACATACCATTTTCTTATGAATTAACTTTCCTGGTTTATTAGTTTAATGGTATGGTTTTAAGAAAGGAAATAGTCTCTCTACCTGCTCGTAGGGGTATGACTATCTACATCTTACCTCTCTCATACCTCATTCTTATGAGATTGGGTAGTGATGTTTTAAGAAATAACAGACAAGATATCTTAAATTGTCAAACTATAATCTTTTGTTTGTCTAGCATAATAATGTCCAGTAAATTGTTTGGCTTGAAACTTTTGCGTCCATTGATCAATCCTGGAATAACATTAGCAATTTAGCATATACAATTCTTTCTAACTAAAAGATTAAACACCCACAATTAACGAAAAGCTTGTTCTATAGTTATATCACATTGCACAGTTTGCAAAAGATCTGGTAGATGGCACTTACTAGGGTACCTTCAATAACTTAAAACTTGCAAGCTTGAGCTCAATTTCCCAGATCATAGGCCTGAATGCCTAGATCATACAGTAAAAAGTAAGGTTACATAGTCACTTCTCTCAATTTCAATCCTAGCCTTGATTCTAAACATCAGAATGTGTGAATTCAGGATTTATGTCGTTTGTAAGCACTCAACATTCAAACAGATCACGAAATTATGAAGGAAAAAAACTACAAATAAGCAACTGAGTTAGTTTAGCACAATACATCAAAGAAGCAGTCATAATTAGGCTTACACGTTAAAGGTGCCAGAAACGGTGTCGTTGGCCGACCTAACCGCCGATTCAATATCGAACGAACCAACGAGGCTACTAGAGCCTACATCGGATTTCGTAGAAGCATAAGAATTCCAATCAGCTAACAGCGATGAAGAGGGAGCCGACAACGATTTCGGTAGAGAATTAGGATTATCGTCGCCGCCGGAAAACCAGTTTTGCATATTTTACGTTCCAAATCCAAACACTTGTGTTCGATTCGAGTTCGGGATCGGAACTGAAAAGCAGTTTGGAGAAGAATGTACGCGTCGATTCTTTCGATTTTCGGAAGGTAACGATATTCTCTTCGCCTAATCGTCAGCTGTACTAGCTTGCGCTCTCCTGTCCAAATACGACGTCGTATTGAGAAAGAACGGCCCTCCGCCGCCGTCAAGCATAGTGTCTCGAGTTTCTTTTGAGCCGGGGTAAAATAGTGAAAGGAAAAGATAAAATTACTTTTGTTTTCACTCTGAAATCTTTTTAATTTTCAATCTAGTTTAAAGAAACGTGAAATATGATTTAATAATTGAAGTTTTATTTGTTTTTCGTTTTAACTATCAAAGTTTTTTTTAATTGTTTTACATCAAAGTTTAACGTACGTGTTAGTTTTATCCTCTTATTCACTATAACAAGTCAAATGTATCCAAACACCACTAAGATCATCCGTAGTTTTATCCTCTTATTCACTATAACAAGTCAAATGTATCCAAACACAACTAAGATCATCCGTAATACATCCACAGAACCCACTGAACCATGTTGCCACATCTGTTTTTCTTTCTCATATCCTCTTCCTACCCTTAAGTGGAGTACCACACCCCATCTAACCACAATCTTTTTTACTTTTTTTAATTATTTTTTTAAATACATTTAATAATATAACAAAATAAAATATTTTTATATTGATTAAAAATTAAATCAATACAAATAATAATAAAAAATTCTAACATTACTAAACATCAATATTAAATATAAAATAATAAAACATCTAAAAAACTAGGTGTCTTTGTAAAATTCTAAAATCTTCTTTTCTATAGCCGCTTTTTTCTTCTTCGTAATTTCTAAAAGTTTTCCCGTAAGGTGGTCGTGAGGGGTCACTAAAAGATTGAGGTGTTTGCGGTTCTTGAGTCTCGGGGACATACTCGTCTTCTAAAGAAAAGTGTAGGTCGGGTTGCTCGGGAAAAGTTGAAAGCTGCAAGAGATCGATAAAAGATGTATGCAGATCCGCGTCGTCGACCAGTGTCTTTTGTCGAGGTTGAACGACTCTACCTAAAAGTCTCTCCATGGAAGGGCGTGATACGCTTTGAGACACCTCACAACTGGCCTAGACTAAACGAGGTAATTTAGTTAATTAATCTTGATGATTTGATTTAATTAATTGATTAAGTGATTTAATTTATTAATTAAATTGTTGCTATGTTTAATGTTTATAATTGTTACAAATATTAAAATGTTTAAATGATAATAATAATTTTTAATAATGGGATACTTGGGTATTTGATAACATTTTGTTCGGAAATGACCATAATCGGAATTAGCGATACTCGGAATTCGTTAAAGTGCCTTTTACTCGGAATCCTGTTTATTCGGAATGGCATCTATGCTCGAAATTATGCGAGATCGGAATTGACTTTGATCGGAATATGCCTATGCTCGGAATTATGAATGATCGGAATTAAGATTGATCTGAATGAGCTTTATGTTCGGAAATGACTTCAATCGGAATTCTCATATTGATCGGAATTATATGCTTGCCCATGTTCGGAATTGTGATTTTATGAGAAATTCGAATGAAGATGAAATTTAATGAACTCCTTGATGAATTGAAGATAAACATGAACTTGTATATTCATTATGGCCTGGACATATGGATGAATGGTATGTAATGCCTAAGCTAAGGAGTTGAATGAATTTACGGAATTACAAGTTGGAAAAGAGTAATTGTGAATAATGGTATATTTATTAAATATACATGGTTATTATGTACTTGTAGGTTATTTGTACATGTGTTATGTTGATATATGTACTTGTTGATTTATGTATATGTTATGTATTGTGCTTATGATAGACTGTTAAGCAAATACTGACTAGTAGTTATAATGCTCAGGTGGTGACAAGACTCAGTAGATAAGATTGCTGAGTAACTTGAACTTTTGAAGATATCGGTGAGTGGATATATATCTTTGGATATATGAGTTGTAATCCTGGTTGCCTTGCTCTTAAAGATATTGTATCTTGTTTATCTGTATATATACATGACGTATTCAGAGATCAGTTTGTTTGCCTGGACTTGTTGCTTGGGGATTTACAGTATCTGATCTTCAGGGGCATTTGTTGCACTTAAGGGTGCTTGTATTGTTATCCATGTTAGCAGGGCTATCGGTAAGCCTATGCTTTAGCCGGCATAGGTTGTAGGTGTTGCAACGCCGCCGATTCTCTTTGACAATTTGAGTATTTGTGTTTGGGCTTTATGCCTTGTATGTACTTTGATATCTATTCTCTCACTAGCTTTGTGCTAATCCCCCACCGTTGTAATTTTTTACAGGACACTTCTGGTATGTTGATAAGAGAAGTGGAGCTGGGATTATGGACTTATCTTACTCTTATATCGTTTTTGAATTGTAAAGAGTCTGTTTTTGAGTAACACTGTAGATGTCTTTTGTAAAGCAAACTAGTTTAAAGTTGTATTTTTACTGTTATGTTAATATTAATATGTAATTAATGTAAGTAAGCTTCCGCGCGTATTTCAAAGTTGTTTAAGAAAATACAGTGTTACAATTTTTGGTATCAGAGCTCAGGTTTGAGGATTTGCATTGGTGACTTCGTGCAATACTCGAACCAAGGCTCTGATCAGTCCAATATTTCCAGGGTGGGTAATTAGCAATGTAGCTATAGAGAATATGACGTTTGTACTAATGGATTTTAATCTGACAACTGGTGAGATGTTGTGTAGAACAGATTATGGCTGATAACAACGAGAGACCGGGTACCTACCCCTCCATCCCCAAGAAGGAACAACAATTTGTCCTCTACTGCAGCGAATGAGCAACATAGAACGGGTACCTCACATAATGGTGAGTCTGACAATCAAGATTATGTACTGCAATTGGAAGATACTTTACAGACATTGAGGGATAGGATACAGCAATTGGAACAATAGCAACACCATACCTAATATTCACAACCAACTTCCACAATTCAGATGCCCAGGATAACAACTGTGTATACCCAATCTTTTCCACCACCTGTCTATACCACAGCTCCTGTGAGCACAGTATGAACACCTTATATATCTTTACCGTTTTGTTAGAACCTAGAGGGGGGTGAATAGGTTATATGTCCAATTTTTTAAGTTTTTATAAGTTCTTGCAAGAAAATAAAAGATATAGAGTTAGAAAGATATCACCAATCACAAGTTGAACACAATGATTTATAGTGGTTCATGCAAGTGTTAACAAACTTGCACTACATCCACTCCTTGGCCTCACCCACCAAGAATTTGATCCACTAGCTTCTCTCTTTGAAGGTAGAGATAAACCTTTTACACTTCTCTTTTTATACTTGCAAGAATTAATCTTCAAACTTGCAAATAAGGTAAAGATAACCTTTCTTCACTCTAATTCTCAAGGCTAGAGTTGATCCTCACTTCACTCTAATTTGGTAGGATAAAGTTGATCCTTACACTATTACAAATAATATGAAAGTATGGAGTAGTGTTTAAGCTTTGATGGCTTTGACTCTTGCTTGAATCTTGAACTTGAAAAATGAAATAATATTCAAAGATATGAGCTCAAGTATTAGAGAGTATTCTGAATGTTTTGTATTTGCAAGAGGTGAGTAATAAATGAGGTTTGAGTTGGTTTAAATAGAGAAAAAAGTCCAAGTCTCAAAACTGTCCAGACGTGCGACGGTCGATCCATGGTCGACCGTGGTTCGACCGTGAGTCGTCTGGCAATTTTTGGTTTTTGCAATATAGACGTTGGGCTTTATTTAAAACCACACTCAACTCATTTTTACCATAAAAATCAACTGAAAAGTAGATGTTTAAAAGGTTGGTTGATCCCATACTTCTAATGTTTGAATTCAAACACAAAAATGGAAGTTTAGAAACCAATACACAAAGCATGTTGGAATTTTACCATTTTGTGAGATTCCTTTGCTAAATATGGTTGTGTATTGTTTCAAAGTGAGATTGTGTTTGGTATTTTCTTAAAATGGGAAGTCTTAGAGTAAATCAACCCACACAAATAAGTTTATAAAAATTTGTCACTTTTTATAAAAGTTTTATAAAAACTTAAACTTATTTTAATTATTTTATTTTTATGCTCATATCAATTGAATATATTCTTGTAGGTATCTTCGGCGAAGACTTCATCTTGAATGTTGATGGCGCTTTATCTTGGACGATTTGGATTTTGACGATTTATATAAACAAACTTTGTAACAAATAAATATAACTATTTATTTGCTTGACTATATATATATATAGATGTATATATGCACATATGTTAATGTTAATGGATACAATTATATAGACATATTGTATATTTTTTAATTAACAAAAGAGGATATAAATTATATTCCTATTTTCCCAACAATCTCCCCCTTTTTGTTAAAGACAAAAATTTACAATTTGTAAACAAATTGTATAGATAACTTTAACATGTTAACATATGCATATATACATGTATATATATACCTTCTCCCCCTTTTTGTTTTAACAAAAAGGACTCCCCCTTGATTTTTGCTCCCCCTTGTATAAAAACTCCCCCTTGATTGTAGAACTCCACTTCTTGAATCTATAAAAATGTAAGGAGAAACTACCAAGGACTTGCCAAGGAGGGTGAATACATAGTAGATAATCAACCACTGAGCATGTGATATATTCAACCATGGCATACTAATACAATGTCACCACAACACCAAATCAAAAGCATACACATTAAAAGTCATACATGCCTAATATATCAATTTGTCCATATATCACACACTAAGTCATAAGCATGCATAGGAAAAGCCATACATAGGTAATATAATAAAGTGTCCATACATCACCAACCAAAAATAAATTGTTTAAAAAGAAACATACAAACCAAAGTTATAATGTTTGTAAACATACCATAATAATAAAATCAATCATCCCCGATGAGATGGTTCACCGGCGTCGGTCCCGGCATTGCATTTAAGGGCATTCATAATTGCCCGTAACATTCCCTTAATGCCCTGTACCTCCTTTCTTAAGGATCGGTGCTCATTACGCAATGCATTGATGTTGCGATTAAGGGCCGTAATCCTCTCATCGGTGGTGCCTGCAACCATCCCATAATCCGGAGCAAGTGAACTCTCCACCTCCGCATCTCCTTCTTCTTCTTCAAAAAATCTCTCAATATCTTCCTCCGTTTCATGGGAAGAGGAATGTGCCCTCTTCTTCCTTTTGCGGGAATGAGAATCCATCTTGCGTAGAGTAGCAAGATCGATTGGAACGGAAGTACCCGGGGTGGGGTTGAGATGAGGTAGGTTAGGAAGTTGTTGAAACAAGAGGGTAAGGAGTCTTCCATATGGTAGATCCCAGCGGCTTGAAGGAAGTCCATCCATCCGTTTTGCAAGGATGAAGGCGATGTTTATCTCGGATTGGGTTTTAAGGGCATGAAGGAGAACGGCCTGGGTTACACTAATTTCGGAGTGATGGCCGGATTTAGGAAATATGTTGGAGTCAATTACCTTATTCCATACATTACACTCGTTTACAAGATCCTTTCCTAAAATGTTAGTTTTATTACAAGGGACATGAGAATGGCAAATAGACCCAATAATTTCCTCCATAGTGAAGGCCGATGGGAGGTGACTAAGGCTATGGGAGTCATGGTAGAACTTCAACCCGGCGTATGGGACTTGCAGGATATCGCCGAATTGAGCAAGAGTGAAAGCAAACTCTTGGTTGGCAATGGTAAAGGTAATGGAGTCATTATCCTCATCATAGGCATAGGTGGAGTAGAATTCCTTAATCCGCCTAGGAAAGATGTTGTGTGGAAGTCTTAGAAAAATGGACCAATTCATCTTATCAAAAGAAGATTTTAGGTTGAATTGTTGGAGATGGGAGGGTACTACCAAGCGCCCTTCATTAATGGGGCGCTTGTTGAGGTTAGCCATGATATCCCTTGTAGAGGGAGCGGCGGAGCGAGAGGAAGATGTCTTTAGGCGTGGCATGTTAATCTATTGATGCAACAATTCGTATATTAGTTACAAATAATCGTAATGAATGATAGGGAACCTAGTGTGTGTCTATGGTGTAACAAATGTTCATCCAAGCTTGTCAAGACACTAAAATTATAAAAGACACTTTGTTTTGCAAAATTATGACAAGAGGATAATAGTTCAATATATATAAAACATATTTAGAGAGTATAGTCAATGAATAAAACAAACTCTATAGTAATATGTTCACACATTGTGTGTGTGTCCTAAACGTGAGAAGATTTTATAAAAATGGTGAATCATGTGAATACTAATCTTAGTTCTACTATAATAAGACCAAATAAAATTAATTTGATAATTAAATGTGAAAAAATAAAAAGTTTTAAAAAATTCCAGCAAGCTCACGGTTTTAGCACGGTATCGACCGCGGTTCGACCGTGAACTTGCTGTTCGCTTTTTTTTTTTTTTTTTTTTTTAATAATAAGCATAAACAATACTAGTCTAAATCTCATAATCTTATTTAAACAAATACTTTCTCATAATCCTTAATTTTAAACCAAACCCACAACAATACCCACTTATTTCAAGTTTTCACCAAAAACCCAAGAAAACTACACAAATCTTAAAATCACATGATAGTTTGGTGCAAAAACAAGATCCTATTGAGCAAGAGAGCAAGATTTGTCAAGAAATATACCTTTTGAAGATGAAGTTTTCGTGAAGTGAGAGAAAAATCCGAGAGAAAACCGAGAAGAAGATGAAGAACACGAGATTTTTCACGAGAGATCTTCCGAAAATAGCTTCTTGGATGTAACCGGATCTTCAATCTTGAGGTAATCCTTGATTTTTGTGAATTTTTGAAGGAAAAATGAAGCCTTTTTGAGCTAAAAAATGGCTATGGCGGCTAGGGTTTTCGAGAGAGAGAGAGAGTGGAAGAGGTAAAGTGAGGAGGAAAGAGAGAAAATGTGTTTAAATAGGGCTGTGACGGTCGATACACGGTCGACCGTGGTTCGACCGTATGTACCTTTAGGAGTTTTCGTAATCTGGACAGTAGCTCGACGGTTTTAGCACGGTATCGACCGTGGTTCGACCGTGATCATTCTGAAAAAATATTTTTGACATTTTTCATACAATCATGCATAATTTTCTAAGGCACATGCTCCATCATTCCTAAACCAAGTCTCAATAGATCAAATGTTTCTTTCTTAAGTGGTTTAGTGAATATGTCCGCAATATTTTCACATGAGTCAACCTTTTCTAAGCTAATATTCCCCTTTTGCACATTATCACGTAAGAAATGATGTCTAATGTCAATATGCTTGGTTCTAGAATGCAAAACAGGATTTTTACTTAAGTCTATGGCACTTTTATTATCACACATAATAGGGATATCACTTAAATGTACCTCATAATCCAATAAGGATTGTTGCATCCATAGTGCTTGTGCACATGCTTTTCCGGCTGCAATGTATTCGGCCTCGGTTGTTGATAGAGCTACGGATGTTTGCTTTTTTGAAAACCATGAAGTAAGTGAATTTCCAATGAATGCACATACTCCACTTGTGCTCTTTCTATCCAAGTAACATCCTCCAAGATCCGAATCCGCATAGCACATGATGTCAAGTCCACACATCTTTGGATACCACAATCCTAAGTTGATTGTTCCCTTTATATACCGAAATATTCGTTTAACGGCCTCATAGTGTGATTTCTTGGGATTTTCCTAAAAACGAGCACAAACACAAACACTATACATAATATCGGGACGACTTGCCGTTAGATAAAGCAAGCTCCCGATTAAACCACGATATTTTGTACTATCAAATATTTCACCTTCTTCATCAAGTGTCAAGTGTGTGTTTGTGGCCATAGGAGTACCCATAGGTTTCACATTTTCAAAATAAAACTTCTTAAGCATATCCTTGATGTACTTAGATTGTCTAATGAATGTACCATCTTCATATTGCTTTATTTGAAGACCAAGAAAGTAATTCAATTCCCCCATCATGCTCATTTCAAATTCATTATGCATAAGAGTTGAGAATTCATCACATAGGTCTTTGCATGTTGATCCAAAGATAATATCATCCACATAAATTTGCACAAGTAATATATCATGCTTTCTCTTCTTAGTAAACAAAGTATTATCAAATTTACCCATGACATAATCATTTTGCAACAAGAATGATCTTAATCTATCATACCATGCTCTAGGTGCTTGCTTAAGTCCATACAATGCTTTTCTAAGTTTGTATACATGAGATGGATTAATTGGATCTTCAAATCCGGGAGGTTGACATACATAGACTTCCTCTTTTATAAAACCATTTAGAAAAGCACTTTTGACATCCATTTAATATAGTTTAAAATCATCGGCACATGCATAAGCAAGTAGAATCCTAATGGATTCCAATCTAGCAACCGGAGCAAATGTTTCATCATAATCTATCCCTTCTTGTTGATTATACCCTTGGGCAACTAGTCTAGCTTTATTTCTAGTGATATTCCCATTTTCATCAACCTTGTTTCTAAACACCCATTTAGTCCCAATTATGGTATGACCACTAGGTAAAGGTACTAAGTCCCATACTTGACTTCTAGTAAATTGGTTTAACTCTTCTTGCATTGCCATTACCCAATTTTCATCTTTGATTGCTTCCTTAATGTTCTTGGGTTCTATGTGTGATACAAAGGCAAAAGAGTTGTTAAGGTTTTGGGCTTGTGATCTAGTAAGTCTTTGGTTTAGGTATCCTATTACTTGGGTTATTGGATGGTTCCTATTTTCCCTAACCTCATTTTGTTCACTTGTGATCTTATCATCTACTATAGGATTTTGGTCACTAGGTTTATCTAAGCCAAGCCTAGAGAGTTGTGTTTCTATGTCTTCTTCTTCTAGTTTGTCATCATCTACTAAGGGTTGAGACTTAGGTGGTGGAGATTCATCAAATGTAACATTAAGGGATTCCTCCACAACCATAGTGGATTTGTTTAGTACCCTATAGGCTTTGCTATTTAGAGAGTATCCTAAGAAGATACCCTCATAGGCTTTTGGGTCAAACTTGGTCAAATAGTCTTTGGTGTTAAGGATAAAACACTTACTTCCAAATACTCTAAGGTGGCCTAAGGATGGTTTCCTACCTTTGATAATCTCATAGGGTGTTTTACCTAGCATAGGTCTAATCAAAACTCTATTGAGTATGTATGTGGCCGTTGAGACCGCATCACACCAAAACTTTTGGGGTATGGATTGTTCGTTAAGCATAGTCCTACTCATTTCTTGTAAAGTCCTATTTTTCCTCTCAACAACCCAATTTGATTGAGGAGTGCGAGGAGCCGAAAAGTTATGAGAAACTCCATGTTTATCACAAAATGCTCCAAATTGCGCTTCATTGTCAAATTCTCTACCATGGTCGGTACGAATTGAAATAATCGTACAAACAAATTGGTTTTGAATTTTCTTTCCAAGAATTTTAAACTTGTCAAAAGCTTCATTTTTTGTTTTCAAAAAGGATGTCCATGTATATCTTGAAAAATCATCTACAACAACTAGTGTGTAGAAGTTTCCTCCATAGCTTTGAATTGATGAAGGTCCAAAAAGATCCATATGCAAAAGCTCAAGACATCTCTTAGAGGATATGACATTTTTAGACTTATGAGATGAATGCACTTGCTTACCTATCTTACATGCATCACAAAAATGATTATCAAGTTTTACAATAGGCATGTCTCTAACAAGATCACTACTAGACAATTTATGCAATAATCTCATGTTAGCATGTCCTAGTCTCCTATGCCACAAAGTTGAGTTATCAACAATAGATGCAAGACATACTTGAGTCTTAGGATTGTCACCAAGTCTACATGTATAGAGTCCATTCCTCCTAACACCTTTTACTAGCACATGATCATCTTTGCATATAACACTTTCATGCTTGGAGAATCTAACATTCAAATCTTTATCACACAATTGACCAACACTTATCAAGTTATAAGCTAGACCATTAACATGCTCAACATTTGTAAATTTAATATTGTCATGAAGGATGTTACCTCTACCAACCACCTTTCCTCTTAGGTTGCTTCCAAACACCACATGTCCTCCATCATACTCTTTGTATGATGTGAAGAGTTCTCTAGTTCCGGTCATGTGTTTTGAGTAACCACTATCAAGTATCCATTCATGAGACATAATCTCATTTTTGTTGCAAGCCTCACTTGTCTCAAATGCCATGAGACATGTTTCCTCCTTGATGTCATCTTGATTTTCATCACCACTATCACTCCATGCTCCTCCTAGGAATGCTTTGTGGTTTTCTCTCTTCTTTGAAGCAACTAATGGACAATCACCAATGAGATGTGAAGAGTCACCACACCCATAGCATTCTCTTGATGATTTCTTGTCTTTCTTTGCATCAAAGCTTTGTTTGTACTTCTTTGGGTCAAAGGGAGCCTTTACATGCTTACCCTTTCTCTTGAAGAATTTCTTGAAATTTCTCACCATCATAGCATATTCTTCATCATCATCACTATTGCCATCATCTTCCTCATCACTTGAGGATTCTTTAACATGTTTGGCTTTGAGAGCAATAGATTTTGACTTCTCCTTCTTTAATTTGGCTATTTCATCATCTTTTTGCATGATAACCTCATACACCTTGAGGTTTCCAATAAGCTCATCCATTTGGAGTAGATTTAAGTCCTTTGACTTCTCAATAGCCGTCACCTTAGCTCTCCATTTTGGTGAAAGAGCCCTAAGAAACTTTCTCACAATTTTCTTGTTAAAATAACTAGTCCCAAGTGACTTGAGACTAGTGACAATAGTATTAAACTTAGAGAAAGCTTCATCAATGCTCATTTCATCAAGAATATTAAATTGCTCATATTGTTGTACAAGCAACTCAACCTTGTTGTCTAGGACTTGAGCATTTCCTTGATGGGTGGTGACAAGAGATTTCCAAATTTCATTTGCACTATCTAGCATAAAAACTCTTTCATACTCTTTTCTAGGTAGTGCATTGTATAAAAAGAGTTTTGCTTCAAAATTTTTTGAAATCATCTTCTTGTCATCTTGATCCCATTTGTCCTTAGGAGTTGGTACATATGCATCAATTTTAGAATCAAAGGTTTTTGGCACATGATCACCATCCTCTATGATTTCCCAAAGATCAACATCTTTCGCTTTAACATATGTCATAAACCTTTGTTTCCAAAAGCAAAAACCTTCTTCTTCAAGAAGTGGAGGTCTAACCATAGAATTCCCCTCTACAAAGTTTTGTCCCATTTTCAACTCAAAGAAATTTTGAAAAATGTTTTAGAACACTTCAAAGCAAGTTTTCAAAAATTATTAAGAGCAACTTGCTCTGATACCAATTGTTAGAACCTAGAGGGGGGTGAATAGGTTATATGTCCAATTTTTTAAGTTTTTACAAGTTCTTGCAAGAAAATAAAAGATATAGAGTTAGAAAGATATCACCAATCACAAGTTGAACACAATGATTTATAGTGGTTCATGCAAGTGTTAACAAACTTGCACTACATCCACTCCTTGGCCTCACCCACCAAGAATTTGATCCACTAGCTTCTCTCTTTGAAGGTAGAGATAAACCTTTTACACTTCTCTTTTTATAGTTGCAAGAATTAATCTTCAAACTTGCAAATAAGGTAAAGATAACCTTTTTTTCACTCTAATTCTCAAGGCTAGAGTTGATCCTCACTTCACTCTAATTTGGTAGGATAGAGTTGATCCTTACACTATTACAAATAATATGAAAGTATGGAGTAGTGTTTAAGCTTTGATGGCTTTGACTCTTGCTTGAATCTTGAACTTGAAAAATGAAATAATATTCAAAGATATGAGCTCAAGTATTAGAGAGTATTCTGAATGTTTTGTATTTGCAAGAGGTGAGTAATAAATGAGGTTTGAGTTGGTTTAAATAGAGAAAAAAGTCCAAGTCTCAAAACTGTCCAGACGTGCGACGGTCGGTCCATGGTCGACCGTGGTTCGACCGTGAGTCGTCTGGCAATTTCTGGTTTTTGCAATATAGACGTTGGGCTTTATTTAAAGCCACACTCAACTCATTTTTACCATAAAAATCAACTGAAAAGTAGATGTTTAAAAGGTTGGTTGATCCCATACTTCTAATGTTTGAATTCAAACACAAAAATGGAAGTTTAGAAACCAATACACAAAGCATGTTGGAATTTTACCCCTTTGGGAGATTCCTTTGCTAAATATGGTTGTGTATTGTTTAAAAGTGAGATTGTGTTTGGTATTTTCTTAAAATGGGAAGTCTTAGAGTAAATCAACCCACACAAATATGTTTATAAAAATTTGTCACTTTTTATAAAAGTTTTATAAAAACTTAAACTTATTTTAATTATTTTATTTTTATGCTCATATCAATTGAATATATTCTTGTAGGTATCTTCGGCGAAGACTTCATCTTGAATGTTGATGGTGCTTTATCTTGGACGATTTGGATTTTGACGATTTATATAAACAAACTTTGTAACAAATAAATATAACTATTTATTTGCTTGACTATATATATATATATATATATATATATATATATATATATATATATATATATATATATATATATATATATATATATAGATGTATATGTGCACATATGTTAATGTTAATGGATACAATTATATAGACATATTGTATATTTTTTAATTAACAAAAGAGGATATAAATTATATTCCTATTTTCCCAACACGTTTGTTACCATACCTCAGGGAGTATCTTCTCAACACCAACCCCAGCATCAAAATTTCTTTATTCCATGGTTTCCACAACAGGGGATTAGACATAAGTGTCAGTATAAAGATTTCATGGATTGTGGACCACCAGAATATTCTGGAAGTTCGAACCCAAATGTGACATTGAATTGGTTGAAAGAGACAGTGAAAGCTTTGGAGGCATGCAACTGTGAAAGATCCGAATGGGTGAAGTTTGCTACAAGGCGTCTGAAGGGTCAAGCCCTGACGTGGTGGGATTCGTTGACCACACATCTGCCACGAGAAACTGTTAATGCAATAACTTGGGAGCAATTTCAGGATAAATTCTGTGAGCAATTTTGTAATGCTTTTGATATGGCTAGGATCCAACGAGAGTTCTTGGATTTGGCACAAACAGATAAGATGTCCGTGGATGAGTTGATCCGCAAGTTTCAAGAGACATTAAGGTTTGCTAGACAGTGGGTGCCGGATGAGCATTCCCAGATCCAACATTTGGTGCAAGCGTTACTGCCAGAATATCGGGGTAACACTCGTATGGCGACATCGCTTGTACAGGCATTCACGTTGGCAAGAGCTGCGGAGTCTGATGTCAAAGCCTGGGAAAAGATGAATAGAGGACCTTTTAATAGGTTTAGTGGAGGTTCTAGTAGGAATCAAGGAAAGGGTAAGGGACAGAATTACCAAGGTAAGACTGATCAGAAGTCGAAGAATTCGGTATCTTCGCAGGGAAAATCTTGGTGTGGTAGCTGTAAGTCTCGTCACAACGGACCATGCACGCCGCGAACTCGTAAATGTTTGAGGTGTGGTGAGACTGGCCATGATTTGGCTGCTTGTAGGTTCACTACCTATGTCTGTTGGAATTGCAAGGAAGAGGGTCACATAGCTGGAGCTTGTCCCAAGTTGAGATCAGCAGGGATCGGGGCGGGGGTAGGAAATACCGGGGGATCGTCTTCTGCAGGTCAGAAGAGGAAGACTACACCTTCTGCGGAAGGGAGGGCCTTCAAGATGACCGCCAAAGAAGCAACAGGCAGTGATGATGTGATTACCGGTATGTTCATAGTTAACTATATGCCTACACGTGTTTTGTTTGACTCTGGTGCAAATAGATCATTTATTTCTATGACTCTATGTGATAAATTGAAATTGCCTGTTTCTGTGAATACTACACCTTTAGATGTAGAAATAGCTGATGGAAATGTAGTGCCGATGACTACATCTGTGACTGGAGTACATATAGATATTGATGGTACTAGTTTTCCTATAGACTGCTTGGTGATGCCTATACCGGGGTTTGACTTAGTGTTAGGCATGGATTGGTTAAGTCACCATAGAGCTAGTATCCTGTGTCATAAGAAACTGATTACTATTCCTCTGGCTGACGGGTCGCATGTCGTGGCTCGTGGGGATAGATCTCAATCTTCTTTTCCAATTATCTCATTTATGAAGGCTAGAAAATCTTTAGCCAAAGGGTGTGCGTCTTTTCTGGCTTATGCTATCGATGTGAAGAAGGAGAAGAGGCATGTCATCGATGTTCGTGTTGTCTCGGAGTATTCGGAAGTATTTCCTGACTATTTACCAGGGTTGCCGCCGGCTCGCGATGTTGAGTATAAGATTGATATGATACCTGGTACTACGCCTATTGCGAAAGCTCCGTATCGTTTAGCTCCTTCAGAGATCTGGGAAATGATGACTCAGATACAAGAATTGTTAGACAAGGGGTTTATTCGTCCAAGCTCTTCGCCTTGGGGTGCACCAGTACTATTCGTGAAGAAGAAAGATGGAACTCTGCGCATGTGTATTGATTACAGAGAATTGAATAAGAGGACCATCAAGAACAAGTATCCGTTGCCAAAGATAGATGATTTGTTTGATCAATTTCAGGGGGTTTCGTACTTCTCAAAGATTGATTTGAGATCAGGATACCATCAGGTAAGAGTAGCAAAAGAAGGTATACCAAAAACAGCTTTTCGTACGCGGTATGGTCATTATGAATTTCTTGTAATGCCATTTCGTTTGACAAACGTTCCTGCAGTATTTATGGATCTGATGAACCGAGTGTGTCGACCATTTTTGGATAAATCATCATTGTGTTCATTGATGATATTTTAATGTATTCTAAAACGGAGAATGAGCATGATCAACATCTGCGACAAGTTTTGGAGATTTTAAAGCAACATAAATTGTATGCCAAGTTATCAAAATGTGAATTTTGGTTGCGCGAAGTTCAATTTCTGGGGCACATAATTTGTAAAGATGGCGTCAAAGTGGATCCGTCAAAGATAGAGGCTGTGATGAATTGGAACACTCCGAGAACGCCGACAGAGATCAAGAGTTTTCTTGGATTGGCAGGTTATTATAGACGTTTTATTAAAGACTTTTCGAAACTTGCTGGTCCGTTAACCAAGTTAACTAGAAATGATGTTTAGTTTCAATGGGGTATAGCGCAGGAGAGTGCTTTTCAGACTTTAAAGCAACTTTTGTGTGAAGCTATTGTTCTTGCATTGCCAGATGGATCTGAGGATTTCGTAGACTCGTAGTGTATTGTGATGCTTCACATGCAGGATTAGGCTGTGTACTAATGTAGAGAGGTAAAGTTATAGCTTATGCTTCTAGACAGCTAAAACCCAATGAAAGGAATAATCCGACTCATGATTTGGAGTTAGCTGCGGTAGTGTTTGCATTGAAGCTGTGGAGACATTACTTGTATGGCACTAAGTGCACGATTTGTACTGATCATAAAAGCTTGCAGTATGTGTTCACTCAGAAGGAATTAAATATGAGACAGCGCCGTTGGCTGGAACTGATTAAAGACTACGACTGTGATATCCAGTATCAACCAGGAAAAGCTAATGTGGTTGCGGATGAGCTTAGTCGGAAGGGATCTTCAGACATTGTTCGCTTTATGCGTTTGGAAATCAAATCTGACTTAGTGGATCAACTGTTAGCTGCTCAGTTAGAGGCTTTGAAAGATGAGAACTTGAAAGACGAGTTGATGGTGAAAAGACGGCATGAGCTGACAATCTATTCTCGTGGATTGTGTAACACCCCAAAATGGGGCCTAGTTGTAAACTGTAGTACATGTAGCTTTAACAGTTGTACGTTGACTTTAATTGGTGTTTTGTTGCTAACTGTAGTATAAATGTTGCTAAATGGTGTCTTAAATGTTAATTGGTGTTTTAAACATGAATTGGTGCGAATTGGTGCTAATTGGTGTTAAATGGTGTTAACTGGTGTTAAATGTGGATAAAAATGTAGTATTATGAAAAGTGTCATAAGTTGAACATGTTGACAAAATAGTTGAACGGTTTTGGATAATGGTTCCAAAAATATCTCCGTTAGTTGAAACGGATAACCCTAAGTTGAGTTTTAAGTTGAATAGGAGAACGAAATACCCGAGATGGGGTATTAAATTGTTAAGTCGGCCTATAGCCTCTTTCTTCTTTACTGGATAAGCTTAAAACACACATACACACACTACAAACACATACATACATACGTGAACCTTTACACACACACATACACTTGGGGTTTTTGAATTTGAGAAGGAAATCAAGTAAAGAATCAAAGTTAGATTCGGATTAGAAGTTGGACTTGGGTGCTAAATCTGCTCTTGAGCCTTATCTTCTTCATCCTAGTAAGTGTTCTTGATCAAAAAAAAACCTAGTTCTTGGTGTGTGTATGTATGTGGTGTCAAAGTGAAGATTTAGAAGTGTTTTGATGTTGTTCTTGTGTCCAAATCATGTTAGTAAGTTAGTATATATGTTAGAAATGTTGTATAAACACTTGAATATGGATTCAAGTTGGATTTTGATGTCAAAACCCGTAAAACAGCGTCTGTTTACGAACAGAGCAAGAACACGCTGTGATTATGGTTCCTACGGGCGTAGTATGATGTTACTACGGCCGTAGGGTGTTGTTTATGTTACTGCGGTCGTAGGTAATGGTTGCTACGGCCGTAGGATTGAATTTATGAGGATTACCATCTACGGGTGATGGAAACAAGACTACGGGCGTAGGAAATGGTTGCTACGGCCGTAGTTGCCCAAAGGATACCTACTACGGGCGTAGTGAATGGTTACTACGGCCGTAGGCCATGGTTCTTTGGCAAGAACTCCTACGGGCGTAGTGCAAATGTACTGCGGCCGTAGTACGTGTTGGAATGTTGTCCTGCGGGCGTAGGAACATGTTCCTGCGGCCGTAGGAGGCTGTCAGAAGCCATGTTGACCTTTTGTTGAGACTGTTGTTAGTGCAGTCTGTTGTAGTGTATACTAAGGGGTGTTTATCTATGTTTATTGGTGTTAGGTGACTCGGACGATTCTGTGTGCTCTTGGGATTCCCGATTGCATATCTGCCTCTTGTAGTTTCGAGGTGAGTACCGGTTTCCCATGAGTCTCAGTAGGTAAGTTATCTGTAGTACATGTTGACACATGATTGGAGTATTGATACGTGGAAATGGAGGTATGTTATGATAAAGTTGTACAAGCATGCTTAGTGTTATTATTGTTGATATGAAAGATATTGTTGTGATTATATGCGCGCATGAACTGGATCCTTATTGGATCAACTAGTTGTTTATGAAGTTTTGTCCGGACACTGAATTGGAGAACACGGAGGTCAGTCAGGTAGACGGGTGTCAATACTTGGCTGGGTTCTCGGGTAGACGGGAGTTAGTACCCGGGCACTAACGGTACTCAAGTAGTATACGCTTGGGTGATGGTCCTGCAGGCCGCCGTTCCTCTAAGGAGTAAGGTTCCTTGATAGATGGGAACCAACATGATAGATAATTGGCGTACTATGTGGAATGCTTTTGGGTTGTTGAGCGGGGTTAGCTCCCCTGCAACATACGACTACTGCTGACACGTTTGTCACGTCACAATATGATAGGATAGCCTTGTGTGCTGTTCTGATACATGATTGCCTGCTTATTGTTGCTTATGTGTAATTGGTGCTCACTAGCTAGTTGTAGCTAACGGTGCAATAATTACCTTTTTCGCAGGTTGATGCTAGAGGCCTGGTGAGGCGGGTACCGATGGTAGTTTTTGTTGTATATACCTTTTGGGGAACACGTTGTAGTTTGTATGGATCCGGTGGTCGGAACTAGTTGGTAACGCTTGTAGCTTTGAACTTGGCTAACCTTTTTGTTGTAATTAATTAGCCGAGTCAATCTTGTAGTTTTTGTAAATGGTGTTTAATTCCGCTGCAACACTTTTGATAATCGACGTTTAAAAAGTTTAAATTAACTCTAATTTTAAACTCGTTAGGGGTGGCGTTACAAGTAGGTATCAGAGCCTAAGTTTGAGGAATTGGGTACTCGTAGAAGTATTCAATCTCAAGCTCGGGCCCGACCATCGTTCAGTGTTCCTATCGGGGTAATTGGAGTTGAGTTGAGTGTTATGTGGCTGTCCTATGTGATAGATTAACTGTAGTAATTGTACGTGGTGAATAAATGGTGTACTAACTGTGGTTTGCATGTAAATAGTTAGGTGAGTAGAAATGGCCGAACGTAGAGCTACGACAGAAGAGGCTCTCAAACGAATGGAGGACGAGGCCTCAAGTGAACGACGGGAAGCTGAGGACGAGGTTTCTCAGCATAATGTGGAACCGCCAAGACATGATCAAGAGCAGGCGGCATATGTTAGACTGTTAGAGGAGGAGCTCCGATTGACGAGGGAGTTGTTGCAAAATGCTTTGGCAGTGAAGAAGCCAAAGAAGTGCTCTTACAAGAAGTTCTTGTCTTGCGGGCCGAAGGTTTATGAGGGTAGTGATAATCCCTCTGAGACTATTCGTTGGTTACGTGAGACGGATCAGGTGTTCGAAGCTTGTGAATGTGAACGTGAGCTTCGCGTCAGATATGTTGTTCAGAGGTTGAAAGGGCCAGCTTTGGATTGGTGGGATACAGTTAAAGATACGTTGAAGCCGGAGGTGATTGATGCTCTGACTTGGGAGCAGTTTTCTGAAAAATTGAAAGCAAAGTATTGTACAGATTATGATCTGGAACGACTGGAGAACGAGTTCAGTAGTCTCCGTAAGGGGGACAAGCCTGTTGAGGACCTTATTCATGCTTTTACGGATAAGGTTAGATTCATACCGCATTTGGTGACTGATGAGAAAGCCAAGATGCGGAAGTTTGTAAACATGTTGCCACTTGATTATCGCGCTCATGTTAGAGCTGCGGCTACTTTGGATCGGGCGTTTGAGATAGCCCGACAGATTGATGGGGATAGACGCCAGGGAAAGGGGGATCATGTTGTTGAGGGTCAGAAAAGGAAGTTTCAGCAGTTCTCAAAATCTGTTACTTCCAAAGGGCAGTCGTCGACTGGGGGAAAGCCTGATTCTTTCAAGAAGGCTAAGTTTGAGGGTTCGTGGTGCTCTCTGTGTCGCACCTACCATGCTGGTGATTGTTCGAAGGCCACTACTCGTTGTTTTAGGTGTGGTCAGAAAGGGCACTCGGTGAATGAGTGCGAGTTTAAGGAGAACGTCTGTTACAAGTGCCACAAGCCAGGGCACCGGATTACAGATTGTCGGTCAAAGTCAGACGCTGGAACTGGAGGAGCTGTCTCAGGGCAGAAGAAAGACAACGCTCCCCGTGCTAAAGGGCGGGCGTTTCAGATGACAAAAGAGGAGGCGAAGGGTGCTGGGGACGTGATTACGGGTACTTTTCTTATTAACTCTACCCCAGCATGTGTACTGTTTGATTCTGGAGCTACATATTCATTTGTGTCTGTCTCTTTCTGTGATAAACTGCAAATGCCTGTATCTGTGTTGTCTGAGCCTGTAAGAGTAGAGACTGCTAGTGGTAAAGTAGTTGCTGTTGTAGATAGTGTTCCTCAAGCGGTTATTGATATCGACGGGAGTAGTTTTCCTGTTTCTTTTCTTTTAATGCCGATTGCGGGATTCGATGTTGTGATTGGGATGGATTGGCTTAGTAAGTTGAATGCTGAGATTTTCTGTTCCAAGAAGTTGATTAAAGTTCCTTTACCTAACGGGTCATATGCTGTGGCTCGTGGAGAGAGACGAAAGCTAGATATTCCTATCATTTCTCTGTTGAAAGCAAGAAAGTCGGTTTCGAAAGGCTGCGATTGCTATTTAGCACATGTGATTGATGCTAAATTGGAGAAACGTGTTGTTCGTGATATTCCGGTGGTGATCGATTATCCAGAGGTATTTCCTGATGAGTTGCCTGGGTTACCGCCAGTCAGAGATGTTGAGTATAGAATTGATCTTGTTCCGGGGGCTACCCCTGTGGCTAAAGCTCCATATCGTCTTGCTCCTTCCGAGGTTCGCGAGATGATGACGCAAATTCAGGAGTTGCTTGACAAAGGCTTTATTCGCCCTAGTTCTTCTCCTTGGGGTGCTCCGGTGCTATTTGTGAAAAAGAAAGACGGGACTATGAGAATGTGCATTGATTATCGGGAGCTGAATAAGCGAACGGTAAAGAACAAATATCCTCTGCCGCGGATAGATGATTTGTTTGATCAACTGCAGGGAGCGACGTGCTTCTCAAAGATTGATCTGCGGTCTGGATACCACCAAGTGTTAGTTGCTAACGAAGACGTCCCAAAGACGGCTTTCCGTACTCGTTATGGTCATTACGAGTTTTTGGTGATGCCATTTGGTTTAACCAATGCTCCTGCTGTTTTCATGGACCTGATGAATCGGGTTTGTCGTCCATTTCTTGATAAATCGGTGATTGTGTTTATTGATGATATTCTCATCTACTCAAAGACTGAAGCTGAACACGAGTTGCATTTGCGAGAGGTTCTTGAAACTCTTAAACGGGAGAAGCTTTACGCTAAATTCTCAAAGTGTGAGTTCTGGCTACGAGAAGTTCATTTTCTCGGTCACGTGATCTGCAGCGATGGCGTGAAAGTTGATCCGGCGAAAGTTGAAGCGGTTATGAATTGGGGAGTTCCTAGAACTCCTTCTGAAGTTAGAAGTTTTCTCGGCCTAGCTGGTTACTATCGGCGGTTTATCCGCGACTTTTCTAAGCTTGCGGGTCCTCTGACTAAATTAACCCGCAAAGATGTTGCATTTGTTTGGGCGGAAGCTCAAGAACAGGCGTTTCAATATTTGAAACGGCTATTGTGCGAGGCTCCAATACTTTCCTTGCCAGAGGGATCTGAAGACTTCATTGTTTACTGTGATGCCTCGTATTCTGGATTGGGGTGTGTGTTGATGCAGCGAGATAAAGTGATTGCCTACGCCTCAAGGCAATTGAAACCTCATGAAGGCAACTATCCGACTCATGATCTTGAGTTGGCAGTGGTGGTGTTCGCGTTGAAATTGTGGAGGCACTATCTCTATGGTACCAAGTGTGTGATCTGTACGGATCACAAGAGCCTGCAATATGTATTCACGCAGAAAGAGCTCAACATGAGACAACGTAGATGGCTCGAGTTGATCAAAGACTACGATTGTGAGATTCGCTACCATCCTGGTAAAGCCAATGTGGTGGCGGATGCATTGAGTCGCAAGAGCTCTACAGTAGATGCTAGATTTATGAAACTTACTGTGGTTCCTGATATCATTGCTCGATTGAAGGAAGCGCAGCAAGTAGCGTTACAAGATGAAAACCTAAAAGCAGAAACGATGAAAAAGCTGAAAGATCAACTTGTTGA
This sequence comes from Pulicaria dysenterica, assembly GCA_947179395.2. NCBI lineage: Eukaryota > Viridiplantae > Streptophyta > Magnoliopsida > Asterales > Asteraceae > Pulicaria > Pulicaria dysenterica. The sequence goes on from OX359294.1 coordinate 61,626,067, forward strand.
TGATACTCGCGGACTAAAGACGTTTCAGTCTCGCGTGTGGGTACCTCTTCATGGTGATAATCGTGAGCTGATACTGCAGGAAGCTCACAAATCTAGGCTGTCGGTTCATCCGGGCAGCACAAAGATGTATCATGACTTAAAGGCATTGTACTGGTGGCCTACTTTGAAGCGAGATATTGCTTCTTTTGTGGAAAAATGTCAGATCTGTGCGCAAGTTAAGGCAGAACATCAGAAGCCTTATGGCAGTTTGCAGCAACTAGAGATCCCTGAGTGGAAGTGGGATCACATTACGATGGATTTTGTGACTAAGTTGCCGAAGACCCTTAGGGGTCATGATGCTATTTGGGTCATTGTCGATAGATTGACCAAGAGCGCTCATTTTCTAGCTATCAGCGAGTCTACTCCGCTAGAAAAGTTAGCAAAGCTGTATGTAGATGAAGTGGTGTCACGACATGGTTTGCCATGTTCGATTGTGTCGGATCGTGATGCGAGATTTACTTCACACTTTTGGCAGAGCTTGCAACATGAACTTGGTACACGTGTTCATCTGAGCACGGCGTATCATCCGCAGACAGATGGCCAGTCGGAAAGAACTATCCAGACGTTGGAGGACATGCTTCGCGCATGTATTCTCGAATTTGGTGGTGCGTGGGATTCTCACTTGCCGTTGGTCGAGTTCGCTTATAATAACTCGTACCACTCCAGTATTGGGATGCCACCTTATGAAATGTTGTATGGGAGGCGTTGTCGTACTCCCACATGTTGGTTAGAACCCGGTGAAAAGCAGTTTGCCGGACCTGAGATTGTTCAGATGACGGCAGATAAAGTGAAGATTGCGCGGGAAAAGCTCAAAGCGGCCCGTGACAGACAGAAAGTATATGCTGATCCTAAGCGCAGACCAGTTGTATTCCAGGAGGGCGATCGGGTGTTCCTGAAAGTTTCTCCTTGGAAAGGCGTGATTCGTTTTGGTAGAAAGGGTAAGTTGAGTCCACGTTACATTGGTCCGTTTCGGATTATTCGCGTGGTTAATGATCAGACAGTTACGCTAGAGTTGCCTCCAGAGTTATCTGGAATTCACAACACGTTCAACGTGTGCTATCTGCGTAAGTGTAAGGTGGAGGAGAACCAGATTCTGCCTCTACAAGAATTGAAGGTTGACGCTTCAAAGCGCCTAGTTGAAGAGCCTGTAGAGATACTTGATTCTAAAACCAAAAAGTTGCGTCGAAAGTTGATTAAACTGGTGTTAGTTAAGTGGAAGCATAACCTGGGTTCGAATATGACCTGGGAGACGGAAGACGACATGAAAGCTAGATACCCTCATTTGTTTGTTGACGATCAGATTCCGAGGACGGAATCTTCTTAAGGGGGGTAGATTTGTAACACCCCAAAATGGGGCCTAGTTGTAAACTGTAGTACATGTAGCTTTAACAGTTGTACGTTGACTTTAATTGGTGTTTTGTTGCTAACTGTAGTATAAATGTTGCTAAATGGTGTCTTAAATGTTAATTGGTGTTTTAAACATGAATTGGTGCGAATTGGTGCTAATTGGTGTTAAATGGTGTTAACTGGTGTTAAATGTGGATAAAAATGTAGTATTATGAAAAGTGTCATAAGTTGAACATGTTGACAAAATAGTTGAACGGTTTTGGATAATGGTTCCAAAAATATCTCCGTTAGTTGAAACGGATAACCCTAAGTTGAGTTTTAAGTTGAATAGGAGAACGAAATACCCGAGATGGGGTATTAAATTGTTAAGTCGGCCTATAGCCTCTTTCTTCTTTACTGGATAAGCTTAAAACACACATACACACACTACAAACACATACATACATACGTGAACCTTTACACACACACATACACTTGGGGTTTTTGAATTTGAGAAGGAAATCAAGTAAAGAATCAAAGTTAGATTCGGATTAGAAGTTGGACTTGGGTGCTAAATCTGCTCTTGAGCCTTATCTTCTTCATCCTAGTAAGTGTTCTTGATCAAAAAAAAAACCTAGTTCTTGGTGTGTGTATGTATGTGGTGTCAAAGTGAAGATTTAGAAGTGTTTTGATGTTGTTCTTGTGTCCAAATCATGTTAGTAAGTTAGTATATATGTTAGAAATGTTGTATAAACACTTGAATATGGATTCAAGTTGGATTTTGATGTCAAAACCCGTAAAACAGCGTCTGTTTACGAACAGAGCAAGAACACGCTGTGATTATGGTTCCTACGGGCGTAGTATGATGTTACTACGGCCGTAGGGTGTTGTTTATGTTACTGCGGTCGTAGGTAATGGTTGCTACGGCCGTAGGATTGAATTTATGAGGATTACCATCTACGGGTGATGGAAACAAGACTACGGGCGTAGGAAATGGTTGCTACGGCCGTAGTTGCCCAAAGGATACCTACTACGGGCGTAGTGAATGGTTACTACGGCCGTAGGCCATGGTTCTTTGGCAAGAACTCCTACGGGCGTAGTGCAAATGTACTGCGGCCGTAGTACGTGTTGGAATGTTGTCCTGCGGGCGTAGGAACATGTTCCTGCGGCCGTAGGAGGCTGTCAGAAGCCATGTTGACCTTTTGTTGAGACTGTTGTTAGTGCAGTCTGTTGTAGTGTATACTAAGGGGTGTTTATCTATGTTTATTGGTGTTAGGTGACTCGGACGATTCTGTGTGCTCTTGGGATTCCCGATTGCATATCTGCCTCTTGTAGTTTCGAGGTGAGTACCGGTTTCCCATGAGTCTCAGTAGGTAAGTTATCTGTAGTACATGTTGACACATGATTGGAGTATTGATACGTGGAAATGGAGGTATGTTATGATAAAGTTGTACAAGCATGCTTAGTGTTATTATTGTTGATATGAAAGATATTGTTGTGATTATATGCGCGCATGAACTGGATCCTTATTGGATCAACTAGTTGTTTATGAAGTTTTGTCCGGACACTGAATTGGAGAACACGGAGGTCAGTCAGGTAGACGGGTGTCAATACTTGGCTGGGTTCTCGGGTAGACGGGAGTTAGTACCCGGGCACTAACGGTACTCAAGTAGTATACGCTTGGGTGATGGTCCTGCAGGCCGCCGTTCCTCTAAGGAGTAAGGTTCCTTGATAGATGGGAACCAACATGATAGATAATTGGCGTACTATGTGGAATGCTTTTGGGTTGTTGAGCGGGGTTAGCTCCCCTGCAACATACGACTACTGCTGACACGTTTGTCACGTCACAATATGATAGGATAGCCTTGTGTGCTGTTCTGATACATGATTGCCTGCTTATTGTTGCTTATGTGTAATTGGTGCTCACTAGCTAGTTGTAGCTAACGGTGCAATAATTACCTTTTTCGCAGGTTGATGCTAGAGGCCTGGTGAGGCGGGTACCGATGGTAGTTTTTGTTGTATATACCTTTTGGGGAACACGTTGTAGTTTGTATGGATCCGGTGGTCGGAACTAGTTGGTAACGCTTGTAGCTTTGAACTTGGCTAACCTTTTTGTTGTAATTAATTAGCCGAGTCAATCTTGTAGTTTTTGTAAATGGTGTTTAATTCCGCTGCAACACTTTTGATAATCGACGTTTAAAAAGTTTAAATTAACTCTAATTTTAAACTCGTTAGGGGTGGCGTTACAGATTGAAAGTGTACCAAAATCGTGTGTGGGTGCCGAAGTTTGGTAACTTGCGGGAGTTGATTTTGACAGAAGCTCACAAGTCCAGAATGTCTGTACATCCCGGTAGCACTAAGATGTACAGAATCTGAAAACTTTCTATTGGCGGCCTACAATGAAGATAGATGTAGCACAATATGTTGAGACCTGTCACATATGTGCACAAGTTAAAGCTGAGCATCAGAAGCCGTATGGGTCTTTGAAGCAGTTGTCAATACCAGAATGGAAGTGGGATCACATCACGATGGATTTTGTAACAAAACTTCCACGAACGCAGCGAGGGCACGACATGATTTGGGTCATCGTCGTCTCGTCGATAGGTTGACCAAGAGTGCGCATTTTATTGCTACTGCCGAGACTGCATCGTTGAGTAAGTTGGCACAGTTGTACATTGACGAGATAGTATCTAGATATGGAGTTCCTTTATCCATTGTCTCAGATCGGGATTCTAGGTTCGTGTCAAATTTATGGAACAGACTACAACAGGAAATGGGGTCTAGGGTTAACCTAAGTACAACATATCATCCACAGACAGATGGCCAGTCAGAGAGAACAATACAGACTCTAGAAGATATGCTTTGGGCATGTGTGTTAGAGTTTGGGGGTTCTTGGGATTCACATCTACCTTTGGTTGAGTTTGCTTACAATAACTCCTATCATTCGAGCATCGGGATGCCGCCGTATGAGATGCTTTATGGACGGCCGTGCAGAACTCCTACTTGTTGGTTAGAAGCAGGAGAGAAACAGTTTGCTGGGCCAGATATTGTGCAGATCACAGCCGATAAAGTAGTCGTTGCTCGGAAAAAGTTGAAAGCTGCAAGAGATCGACAAAAGATGTATGCAGATCCGCGTCGTCGACCAGTGTCTTTTGTTGAGGTTGAACGACTCTACCTAAAAGTCTCTCCATGGAAGGGCATGATACGCTTTGAGACACATCACAACTGGCCTAGACTAAACGAGGTAATTTAGTTAATTAATCTTGATGATTTGATTTAATTAATTGATTAAGTGATTTAATTTATTAATTAAATTGTTGCTATGTTTAATGTTTATAATTGTTACAAATATTAAAATGTTTAAATGATAATAATAATTTTTAATAATGGGATATGAGGTGTCTCTTTTGATACTTAAACACCTAACATTGCCACTCTCTCTTTTCATTTGTATTAAACAAAAAAAAAAACAAATTAGAAAGTGAGTGTGTGTGTGTGCTTGTGGTGTTCTCGGCCGAGAAGAAATAGGGCAAGAAGAAAACAATATTTGTTAGTCGAGTTTGCAATTGGATTAATCTTGAGTTCAGATCTTGAGAGGTTAGATTATACATTCTTTGAATCCATGATTTATATGTGAACTTTTGAAATTATATGAAGAAACCCGAATGAACACTTGAATATGATGAGATTGTGGTTTAGGATGTTGCATGTTAGAATTGTATGTTATATGATGATCAAATTGTGTTTATAATGCTATTTGAGTAGTTAGATTACATTGCATGATCAAATCTGTTAGAATTGAAGTTGGAATTTAAATTATATATTAATCCGAATCTGGGTTATGAGTCATCCGGAATTGGGCTTATGGATGGTTCGGAATTAAAGGATTGAATGAATCAGAATTGATGAATTCCGATCTAAATGATCGGAATTAGGATTGGTTTCCGAATAAAATGATAGGAATTGAACTCTTTGCCTTGACTTGGGTATTTGATAACATTTTGTTCGGAAATGACCATAATCGGAATTAGCGATACTCGGAATTCGTTAAAGTGCCTTTTACTCGGAATCCTGTTTATTCGGAATGGCATTTATGCTCGGAATTATGCGAGATCGGAATTGACTTTGATTCGGAATTGGCTTTATGCCTTGTATGTACTTTGATATCTATTCTCTCACTAGCTTTGTGCTAATCCCTCACCGTTGTAAATTTTTACAGGACACTTCTGGTATGTTGATAAGAGAAGTGGAGCTGGGATTATGGACTGATCTTACTCTGATATCGTTTTTGAATTGTAAAGAGCCTGTTCTTGAGTAACACTGTAGATGTCTTTTGTAAAACAAACTAGTTTAAAGTTGTATTTTTACTGTTATGTTAATATTAATATGTAATTAATGTACAGCTTCCGCGTGTATTTCAAAGTTGTTTAAGAAAATACAGTGTTACACACGCCGCCACCATCGACTAGACATTTATTCACCACCACTTCCACCAAATCCGCCACCACCGCCGGCCACCATAAACATTTAAGGGTTTTCGGGTGAGGGTTTCTTGATTAACATATTGCTTTGTTTTTTTATGAACATGATTCCAGATCAGATTTAGGGTTTATTTAATCGATTTAAGGGTTTTTATGTTTGTATTCTTTGTTTTGTGAAATTTGCCAAATCTATTTGTGTGGTTTGCTTAGATTTGTTGGTTTGTATTGGAAGTGATGTATGTACATGTGTGTTCTGATTTCTTTATATCTTTGTCATTTGCCACATTCATCTTAATTATGTCCAAATTTTGATCGATCACCTTCATCATTCCAGATCTTCATTCAACAAGAGATTTAAAAAAAAGTAAAAAATAAAAAGAATATATCAGTTAACATGATATCCAGGTTAAGGATAAATATATGAGTAAAACTGAAAAACAAACAAAACTTAAGGATTAAAATGCTAATAAAATCAAACTTTTTGGTAAAACCATTAAAAAAACTTTAGTGGCTAAATCGAAAAATAAGTAAAACTTTAATGATTAAACCATGTTTAACCCTTTAAAGAACTATACATACATGAATATTAAAATTGAAATAATAATCTTTTTAAGTAAAAAAAAACATATCAAGTATGTAAAATTATGTCAAATTTCACACATAATAACGAATTTATTAAATTTATGTAACACTTAAGGTTTGAAATTCTTTAATTAAATTTTAAATAATATATTATAAAAGTCATAAATACATTAATTGAAATTAGGAGATGTTTATATAACTTGAGGGACTAAATTTGCTAAAATATCAAAGAAAAAAAGAGCAGCGTTAACATTGTCAAATGCTGAAAGTGTGTCTATATATACTTGATAATTCAAATTTCAAATAAAATTCGCAATATTGAACTAGAAGAAAGATAGGGAGGGCTGTGTTCTGCAAGGAAGAAGAAAGAAGGGATATCGCACCCAAATTATAAACATAAGCACATCATATCCAAAACAATTAAGCAACTAGATATGTTCTTAGCTAATTATATGTTTTGGTTGATTAAAGAGTCCATTTTAATGAATTATAGCTAGATATATGTGAATTTATGATTTAGTTTGTAAAAATTCAGTTGTCAATTGATGTAGGAAAACATCCCTAGGTAGTTAGAAGTGATTTAGATGCAAAAACGAAGCCAAAATAGCAACTATTCTGTTAACAACTTGTTGTATCCGATGAATACACGAGATGTGTAGGTTTTAGCGGGACGTGTAGGTCTACAGCCCATGTAAGGCCCTAGGCCAACAATGCCCATGTGGCCATATGTATCAGTATAGGGTTTAGGCTACACGGCCCATGTAGGCCCTCATTCAGAACATAATGTGCAAACTTTATTAGTTAGCCATTTTAATTGTATGGGAAGGTGAATTGCTGCTCAATTGAAAGATATAAGTTATGTGACGTATAAATTGGAATTTCAAGGCGAGTTATACTAGACTTTTACTCGTATGTGCACAATGTGTAATTCATGTGAAAATGTGATATATGAACATATGTGAATCAATGTGTTATCTAGCATAGTGCTTTGTGCAGTATGACTCAGTTTTTAGTGCAGTACTGTGACTCGGGATTTGGAGCACTGTGACTAGTACTAGACATCCGACACAGGAATACTCTATGTAATTGAGTATTAGTTATAGTACATATTCCTACCTTACATTAGGATAACATATCTATCATAAAGAATAGAGATTGTATGTGTGAAATTCATATTCTCAATGATAGCAATATGTATTTGTATGTATGTAATTAAATGGTACCTGACACAAATATGTGATATTTCTATGTGAATATTATTCATGTGTTTATATAATTATTAGTTTAGTATACTTACTAAGCTCTTGTAGCTTACTAGACGTGAATTTTATGTTTTAAACGTTATGACAAGGGCAAGGCTCGGTTTGACAAACAAGTACAAGAAGCCCTTACAAATAAATTATTTTGTTAATCTTATCAAGCAAATTTCACATACAAGTGTATTATCTTTTGTACACAACTACTGCTAATATAAATATTTAATTTTCGCTTTTACTTTTTTCACTACTTTAATACTAATTTATAGTGTTTTATTTAATTTTCTTTTATAAACTTTGGGTGTTACAATTAATAAAGTAAATATAAAAACTAAATAAATAGACATTGTTTAAAGTACACATAAGAACAAATGGCGTTAACTTGGAAGGATCACATGCAATCTTTTATAATTAGGTTTTAACTTAGCATCATCGTGCACGGCCAACGATGTTTGAATAAAGTAACCACGACAAGTAACAGAAACTGGATCATTAGTTTCGTGTAACCTGAATCTTTTCACTAATATTGTAGATTTGCAGGTATATGTTACATATTAGTATTTTAATATATACAATAATTAAATTTAAACATGTGCAAATAATATTTGTTATATATAATTGTTAGTCTCAGATTGAGTATTAACAACGAATGTTTGTAGAAGGTGGCGCTGAATACAAATTCAAAGTTTTTAAATTCAGATGCACACACTTATACTTTTTTGACAATTTTTATTGATTTTAAATTAAAAATTACATGTACATAAAAACGGAAATTCTAAGCACAATAAAATATGACAATTAAATGTCTAACAGATAAACAAAGCTACTTCAAAACAACAAATGTTTTAAAGGTCCAATATATGAATAAGTTTAACTACTTTAAGCTAACTTTAGAATTTGCTTTTGCTTAAAAGTTTCGAACTTTTTCTTCAAATATATTAATGTGAAGTAGTTCTCCCTACTCTCTCTACACAGAAGAAAGAAAACAAAAAAGAATCATTGGGTGAGGCTCGAGTTGAGAAAACCGAAGAACAAAATCTAAAGAAAGGCGTAGCGGTCATCTTTCATCTACCCTATACACCCGAAGGCTTACCCAAAGGTTTCGTTTCGGGACAAGCCATATGGCCCATACGCATGGACTTATAATTATATAGAAACAAATTCAGTTCAGTTTAGTGAACCGCCTGGCCAACCGACCCGGTCCATGTGCTAATCTGGGAACCCGGACACTGTACTCTCCTAACCTAAGTCGCTTGATTCTTGAGGCATCTCTGTTCTGCAAGCTGCTTTCGTCTGTCTCTGGTGTCAATGGAGGGAGGGGGAGAAGTAAGCAGTGAGAAAACACGGATATACGTCGGAGGATTGGGAAATGGTGTGACGGAGGATGATCTCCGGAAAACATTCTCGTCGCTGGGTGAAGTAGTCGCCGTCGATGTTGTTCGCACTAAAGGCCGTAGCTTCGCTTACCTCGATTTCCTTCCTTCTTCGGATAAATCTCTTCCAAAGCTCTTCAGCACGGTTTGTGGTTTTTCTTTGCTGTTGCCTATTTTCATATTATGTAATATTTTATTTGTATGTTTCCCCCTTCAATTGCTACCTTACGAGTTTGGATGCCATCCATGTTTTACAGTTTTCTAGTAGAAAATTCTTAACCTTAATAAATCCGATAAAGCTGTTTTTGAGTTGAATAATCTGACATTCAAGATAAAATTAACATTTATTTTCATGTTTCACTATGTACTTAGGATTGTTAAGTGAACCCCATATGTGATTTATACATGTTTTATGTTATGTGACTGTTACTGGCTTGTATGAACCGTTCTGTTTTGGAACACATGTGGAATGTAGCTTTCAGTCTGAACATCCATAACAAAGTAAACTAATTAATGTCTCATGTTTCATTGCTGTAAGAATACACGGGCCCTTTCCTGTTGCTCCTGTGTTTTTGCCTTTTACTTTTGTAGTTGTAGAATGAAAACCAGTGATGACCTTGGATAAAGTGCTAATTGAACGTTCATTGAGCTCGGTTACAGATTCATCCGTCATATTGTAGTTCAGGAGCGAGGTCAAATGGAATCTGATGCAACTTGGGAGAATTTAACTAACTTCAAGCTTGATTCTCAATCTATTAATATTAAGGACTAGGTTTTCTCAATGAAGGGTTACTCATGCATGTGACATTGCCACACTCATCCCAAATTCCCATGATTATGAAAAATCATCACCTACTTCTACGTATGGGGCATCATGATTCAGGAAACAACTTGATGAAAAACACGTGAGTAAATATTTTAACAAATCTAAGGAATACATGTAAGGCTGAGAGTACTCTGATTGATTATTCTAGACATTATGAGAGTAAATATTTCAACATAACAAAGGAAGAAATTTTGTATTTATTTATCTCTCTCTCTCTCTATCAGGCTCTCTGTTCATTTGCCACTCTCTTCCCTTTTCTACTTGATATTTTCTTACAGATTTGGTAGCAACTCATGCATGTCCTATTCCCACAATTATCCTAATTTTTTGTGATTATGATGTAAAGTACCACAAGCTACTGCTCACGTTGGATAGGGAAGAAATCGAGGAAAGGTACTAGAGATCTTATTTTTCCTAACAATCGGAGAACTATGTATAAGACTGGGACTACTCTCATTGATTCTATTTCCCACCGCTATTTTGTCTAGGAGACTAGGACCGCTAACCGCTATCCCACCGCTATTGACTGCATAGATTAGTATCCTTGCTTAGAAGAACAACACTCCAAGATTTAAAAAACATCCAAAAAAATATGAAAATCTAGCATGCTTTATGTATGAATATGATGGCTTGCATGAGCAGAATCTAGATACTACCCAACCAACTACTAGTTTAACATCCCTGCCTTCTAATATCAATCTTTTATACCAACCAAACAACCTAAGTGAATATAACATTGCTCCCATTCCCTTTCTATTCATTCATTCTTATATAAAAATATAGCAAGTTGGAAAATATACTGTGTTATGCTGGATCTTACATAATTTTTAGATAAATCAATCTGAGTGATTCCAACCATATACGCAATTTGTTGATATTATTCTATATGTTCTTTCTTTAAGCTCGAGGCTGTGCCGCTGTGGTGCTTTTTCAACTTCATGATGGGAATTTGGGATATGTGTCATTGGCACATGCATCACTTATTGTATTTGAGCATGGAAAGCTTTGACTCATAGTTTGTAAACTAAGTATCAAATGAACATGCATCTGAAGTTCCTGTAGCCATTATAAAAGTTTTGTTATCTTATGTCTATGCATGGTGGTTTCTTGGTAATCTGTATGGCTTATGGAATTGCTATATGGAAGACTCTAGCCCTCAAATACTGACGTAGGAGTTTTTTAACCATTTATTTGCAATAAAAGTAGAGATAGTTCTCGTTAGGAAAAATATTATAACAGTCCGGAAAGTATTAACTAGATATTACGTGCTTACTTGAAGATATATTGTAGAACATGAACTCATAGTTGTTAAGACCCTGATCTTGATCATGCGATCTTAGAATTCCATAAAGCTGAGACGAGTCGATCCTTGGTAGGATCTTGTCCGATTTGACCCTACTTGGTAAGAGTTGTAAACTAAAATTCTACAAAACTGACAAGTGACATATAAAAGTAGGTTGCATAAAGTTTTTAAGGTCATCCTTTGAAAATTAAAAGGCATTATAATTTAATTGCTAAAATAAATATGTAGGAATTGTAACTATTACTATCGTGTTTAAACTCTGAATCTTTTATATTAGTTTTTCATTTACTATACCATTTGATATATAGATCACCACACATATAAAAGAAACTCGAACATCTGAGCAGGATCTTCTGATAGTCCGATCCGATTTGATCTTATGATTTCGATCTTGTGAAGATTAAAAATCTATCGTAATATAAGTTAAATGATGAAGGCTTTCATGGTTGAATATAAGTTAAATGATGAAGGGCTTTTAAGAATCAATTTAAATATTTACTTTTCTTCTCATTTCATTACATAATTTCAATTTGTTGAACTTACAGTACAATGGATGCATGTGGAAAGGAGGGAAGCTGCGGCTTGAGAAAGCCAAGGAACATTATCTTCTTCAATTGAAGCGTGAGTGGCAAGAACAATCTGAACTCTCAAGAAAAGCATCTGATAATTGTACTTCATCTGCATCTGATCATCTTATGTTAGAAAAACCAAAGAAACCTTCCCCAACAGATAAAACACAGATTTGTATGTTTTTCCCCAAGTTAGGGAAAGTGAAATCATTGGCCCAGGTTGGAATTGGCAAACACAAATATAGCTTCCAAAGGATTCAAGTTCCATCTATCCCAACTCATTTCTGTGACTGTGAGGAGCACTCGGTTGCTTTTTCTCCACCCAAAAAAAAACTATCTTCTGAAGTTGAGAATGTTAGTTATGGAATTAACGAGCAAGAACTTAATATTATGAACTCAGTGATGAACAAGATCTTTGAAAGAGCAAACCCATCTAAGCAAGTGACTGCAAAGTCTGAATCTTTGAACGTAGGAGGCGGTTCCTTAAACTCCAATGAATTGTTTGCTGAGGAAAATAATGCTGAAGATCATCTAACAGATGAAGACGATAATCTGATAATTAATGTCGGGACTCGGAATAGTGATAGCATGGATTTGCTAGGAGAAATGAGAGCTATGATGATGACTCGGAAACCAGTTGCTAAGAGACCAATTACTTCTACTGAGAAGCCAAAAAGTGTGCGCGAAAGCCAGAAGAAGAAGAGAAAATCACTTCAGTCTGAAGTGAATGATAGCAGCCATACCCTGATTCCTGAAACACCTACAAAGATCCATCTGGGTACCCGAGAAGAGAACAAAACTAAAGCTGAATCAAGTACAAAGGAATCTGGAAGCAGTTCTTTACGGTCACTTAAGTCCACATGGAAAGATCTGATTGGCCAAAAACGCAACACTTCATTCAATATTCCCGACTTCCTTGCAACTGTTCAACAAAGAAAAGAAGAGGAAATAAAGGGTGAAGATGATATCAATCAACCCCTAACAGAAAATAATGATTTGGTTCATAATAAGAAGAGAAAAACAGAGGGTGATAAAGAGGAGCTAATCTCTTCTGTCCCTGAAACTACATCTTCCAAATCACATATAAACAGAGAGGCCACAACAGAAGTAGATGCAGTTGTTACGAAAACCAGTATTTCTGATGTTCTTGCAAATGATTGTCTGCAAAAGGAAGAGGAACCAAAAACTGATAATCCTGACATGCCTTTGACTACTGTTAGTCAACATATTAGTATATCAGATGTTCATCCAGATGCTTTTAACAAGAAAGAAGAAGATCCTAAAATTGATAATTTGAGTATTAGCAACTTGAAAAAGCCTGAGAATGCAGCTAGCCAACCGGGTAACTCCAATGACATTGAGAAACCATCTGATAAAGATTTGATACGAACAGCTAGAGGTGACTTTTGGCGACATAAATCCTCATGGACACAGTTAATTAGCACCACAAACCATACTTCTTTTAGTATTTCGCAGATCGTACCCAATACAAGTTTTGAAAAACATGAACAAGAAGCAGTGAATACATCCGATTCACAAGTACCAGCAAACAAGAATCTTGATGATCAAAAGCCAGTTGGGAAGGAAGCTACTTTATCACCGGTGAAGAAAAACACGTCTGAGAAAAGGAAAATGTTATCGCTTGGGGACTTAGAATCCGAGGGTACGTGCTCATTCATGAGGACAGAAGAATCCATGAAAGAGTGGAAGAAGGCGAAGTCATCTTTAAGCAGTTCACTTAACAAAAAGAAAAGGTCAGTTGAGGAATCTGGTTGAAGTCATTAAGGTTATTTTGAACATTGATTAGTTATGTGTTATGTGATGTAGTTTGCTTTTACTTTGTAAAAAACTTGATTATGAAAAAGTCATGTATGACTTGTAGAACTGTTTGTTTGCCTAAGAAATACTACTTTCATTTTAAAGCATTGCAAAATTCATGGAAGGGATGTGTTCTTTCAGTGAAGGACCTTTTCCAGACCATTACCCAAAAGTGAGCCGGTTTGTATCAAGTTATATTAAGGTGTTGGAAAGATGTTCCCCATTGTTATGGATTCTAGTCCCGTTGTAGACATAAGGTGTAGCCGTGTAGGTTTAGGAGTAAGTTAGAGTGTATGTGTCGTGCAAAAGTTAAGGTTTTTTATGGTTATTTTATAATTATTTTTATGAATATTCAAGTTTTTGACTTGAGCCGGAATGTGCACACTCTTACTCCTAAGAGTGTTAGTAACGCTCACACTCATCACACCATCACATAATCTATTTTCCCCCACCACTCAACCCGTCACTCAGCCCTGTAAAGTTCACTCTTACCACATCAAACTTTGAGACTAATCTATAATACCTATTAACTAATAAAAATAAGAAAAAGAAATCGAGGGAAAGACAAAATTATGTGTGGGACCCACTTTAACCTCCACCACATTTTTTTAACCGGCAAATGGGGACACTTCCCCGCCTCTCCAGTGTGGGTTCGAATTGCTTGGTGGCTGGTTTTCAACCGCCTCTCGTTATTTGGCTTTAACCAAGGTTCGAGCACACACCTTCACTTCATAGAGGAAACCCTAAAGGAAAACCTCTAACCCACTGCATGTAGCAATATTTGATCCCCCAACCTCTTGCGAAGAAGGGGGCGCCTTACCAAATGGGCTAAACCCCATTGGCACCTCCACCACATGATGTGGTCTGCACGACTGCACCCCTTCTTCAAAACTGCCATATCCTACTCCTTTCTCTCAGAAAACACTCTAAATGTATATAACCAAAAATGTTAGCTCAAAAACACAGATTAACCAAACTCAAGTATTTATGTTCTTAAGATGTTAGTTTTTACATTTCATTCCTCCTTTATTAAAGTGCATATTTTTAGAACCCATGTATATATATAAATTACATATATCACTCATGACCAAGTATGTAACCGGGTCGCTCCATTTGGAAACTTATCCGGATGCCTTGTCAAATAAAACCCATCAGCTGTCACCATCCAATAACACCTATCCTCTTTGAATAATTTTGTTGTGCAATATGACTGGCTTGTACCATAATCATAAACATCAAAAAACGCAGTTCTTGACTTCCAATAGAAATGAGCATAGAATCGAGTCTTTAGAAAAGTATGCAGGCAAAAGCTCCAATGTGTATACTTCTTATACGCAATCGTTCGGTTTCCAAGATCGTCATCGGCCGATTGCAGGTGAACTGTGATCGGGTCATGAATTAAGTTGGTGATATAAACACTCCAATAAGTCAAGAAACAAACCTTCGTGTTTGAATCATGGTTTAAATCAGATGGTTCTGGTATCGGAGATAATACCGGAGATGCATCTGATGATACTGGAGATGGTATAGGAAATGCATCTGGTAATGGAGATGATATAGGAGATGCATCTCCATTGATAATAAGGAAAAAGAACAAGAAATATAAGCTCTTCTTCATTAGTGCCTTACAACAAGTGTACAAAAGTATGTGAAGTAATTGTAATACATATATAGTACAGTATATAAAAGTAACGTTAGTATTTAATTTTATGGTTTTTAGAAAACCATGAAATTAAGTCAGTAACATATTAGTAACATTCGGGTTATATAATAATTAATATTAATTAAACTCGTATCTAATAGCTAAACACACTCACCCATCTAATTCTACACCATGTGTTCATCTCGGGATTTGAACCTACAACTTTATGGTTGTGGAGCACCTTTTTTCAACTCCAATAAGTACCACTACTGCTTATTTGTGATTATTTTTTTTAAAGAAACATACAAGTTTTTTTTATTCAAAGGTATTATATATGCATTACTATCGGAAAATGAAAACATATTACAATATTTGACAAAAGTAGATGTAGATCTATTTGTTCAAATTCAGGTTTGCAGGTAAAAGAAGACACATAAGCATATTTTGAAAACACAATTCTAGACATCATTTTGAATTTTGGAAATAAAAACAAATCAAAAATCTATTCTAAAATACAATCTCAAACACCCATATATCTTGTAAATAAGAGATACTCATGACCGGTATGTAACTAGGTCGTACTCAAAACCTATCATGTGAATTTTCTATAACCATTCAATAACACTTTCGCTATTTAATAAACTCCTTTTCATTTACATAATAAGAGTGATTTAAACCATAGTGACAATTGACAAACATAAAAGAAAGTGTTCTTAAATTCCAATAGAACTGAACATATTGTTGGATTAGATTCAGGTAAAAATAGTAGGTAAAAATGATACTAAATCTTCCTACTTCATCCGTTTACTTACTAGATAATAAAATATGGAATTCACTTCTCTTTTTTCATCACCTCTTTTGATTTTGACGCTTGTCTTAATCTTATGAGTAAGATTGTAACACTACAAAGAACATGTGATTATCCACACATTTTTATCAATAATAATACACTTAAAACCGAGGATAATTACAATCAAGCAAAAAAATATTTAACCGAGGATAATAAAATATGGAATTCACTTCTCTTTTTTCATCACCTCTTTTGATTTTGACGCTTGTCTTAATCTTATGAGTAAGATTGTAACACTACAAAGAACATGTGATTATCCACACATTTTTATCAATAATAATACACTTAAAACCGAGGATAATTACAATCAAGCAAAAAAATATTTAACCTTTCATATTTTTTTAATTAGACACCGATTGCAAGATTCATATGTAGATGCGCAATCTTAATTTTGTCTAATCAAAAGAAAAAAAATCATGATTAAAATATTCAAAAATTAAAGATAAATCGTTTTTTTATTTACTATATATACGAATACAGAAACATAAAATACATTACGCCCAATCATGTAGTTTAGTCCATCCCTTTGGAAATGGATTATCGTGTGATGACAAATAGAAACCATCATTTCTAACTAACCAAAAACATTGTTGCTCTCCATAAAGCTTGACTTTCTTACAATATTTCACAATTGTATCATATTGAAAAACATCAAAAAATGCCGTCTTCGAATTCCAGTAGAAATGGGCATAGAACCGAGTCGATAAACCGAAGTTCAAGCAAAATCCTCAATGCGTATTTTGGTTAACTGCAACCGTACGGTTTCCTAGATCGTCATCTTTCGATTGTATATGAACAATGACAGGATCATTAACCCCGTTGTGGATAAACATGTCATAATGACCTACCAAACAACTCGAGCTTGGCGCAGGAGATTCGACTAGGGGTGCAATCGGACTGATATCTAAAAATGCATCTTTTGTAATAGCAAGGGAAAGAAAGAAGAAAAATAAGTTTTTCATAGGTGTTTTATATGTGATCAATTTACAAGGTGAGTCTAGCAAAATATACGAAAAGAATTATATTATATAAAAGAACGAAAGGTTGGTTAATTGTTCTATCATAAATTCATAGTAACGTATTTTATTAACTCTTTATTAAAGGGTAACATTTAATTATATGATAATTATACATATATATATTTGTGACATGGTCGGTGTCGTTTTGCCACTTTTGATGTCGTTTTATAATACAATTTACTGTTCATAAGGGGTATTATCCCCTACAACCGACTTGCTCTTGCATTTTTTCCATCCAACCTTTTACTTTTGACCTGCATGTTGCAACCAAATGTGATGCTGCTGGCTGCCAAATTATATATATATATATATATATATATATATATATATATATATATATATATATATATATATATATATATATATATCACTTCTTATTTGAAGAACGGTGAGAACTTTCCTTAACCTTTAGATCAATCTAATTAATGGTAAATATTAAATCAATAATTTATGTTGTAAAAAGGACATTCTAGGTACATAAATTATTCTCACTCCATCTATAAACCCTCACGTTCTTCCATATCCACACCTTTTTACTCCCCTAATATCATATTCAAACATCCCGACTCTTTGTATTACTCTTTTAGACAACGAAAACCACAACAATCTCAGACTAAACTATTCATCGATTCCTTTCGGCCGATGATTTAAGTGATTCATGGCGGCGGTTTAAGAGATTCATGAAGCTTTGTAACACTACTTCAATTCACGGCGACTTCCTAGCTCAAAACCTAATTTCTAAAATATTTTGTGGACGTCGCCGTCGCATGCATTTCTTGTAGGGATAGAGTTTTTTTTTTTTTTTTTTTTTTTTTGAAGTTTGGTGCAGTAGAGAGAGAATGTGAGTTTCTCTTTTTTTGTTTAATTATCACATAATTAATTTTTAATGGTTGTGGAATTAAAGCATGTGAAATGGATCGCGTTGGTGATTTTAAGGTATGTAGCTCTTTGTTTTGTTTTGTTTTTTTTTTGAGGTAGTGAAGCAACATTTACACATGGTGATTTTTGGTTATTGAAGTTATTTCTGAATTTTGATAGTTGTATGTGCAATTTTAATTTTATTTGTTTCAAGTGTGCAAAGATTCATGCTTGGTGGTTGCATCTTCTTCTACCTAAATCTATACACTAATAATTGCATTTGTATTCAAATGGTTGCATCCAAGTCTGACGATCTGATAACAACTCACAGTTTATCTATTGCATCTATGTTTCGTATATTTACACCCACATTTCAGGTTGTTGAATCTAAAATTGGTCAATTCATATAATGTCTTAGTGTTAGTTATGAATTTATTTATAGTTATAATACAAGTCAAAATTTAAATGAAATACAACTGGCTAGTGTGTATTATTATTATTTCTTAATTTTGTATTGCATCATAGTGTCTTTAGGTGGATTGCTTCTAACTTCTGCCACTGCATCCACTAGTTGCATCATTATCCAACTATTGCATCTGATTTGTATCTATAGAAAAATATCAAATCTTATATCATATTAAAGAGAATTAAAAGGTAAATGTAATGGTAAAACTTTTATTAATTAATAATGACGTATGTAAAAGATCTATAGATTTAAAATTAATAGAGTAACAAAATAGTTATTTGAGGAAAGTTTTTAAGAAAATGAAAAACTAGTGTGTCAAATAATAATTCCTGCAATTTTCCCATTTTGCCCTTTTTTGTTTAATAATATTGGCTCACCGGTGTTCTCACCATTCTCCACTTAAGAGGTGTTCTCACCGGATCCTTCCTATATATATAGGGGAGGGTTCATGCGAAAAGTGTCTTTTTTGCGAAAAATGCGAGAAGCGTTCTGGGTCACTAGTTTTTTGTTATTTATTTTTTAATTCAAATGGGTAATAAGGTCTTTTACCAATTTATTTAGTTTTTTAATTTAATTTTAATTAACCAACCCCTATTTTTTCTCCTACTTATTTTTCCAGGATTTTTTTAAATAATCATTCTTATCTCTCCTTATTAATTTTTTCTTTTTCTAACTTTTGTTTTACTATTAATTACTAAGTACATTGTTGAACACAACGTACAAATTTTTCGTTAGGTGTATTGTGTTTATTAATGAATACAACGATTTACAAAATTTCCACTATTGCAAATTTTTACTGCTTCTTGTTTGAATTAAGTGTTCGCTAATGAACACAGTCAAAATTAAACCGGTTTTAAGATAAATTTACAACATTCAATATTGAATAGATCGGATAATATACTAGTTTGATAATGAACAGTATGCAATACTGCACGCGACCAATTTGCTCCGGTTATTCACCAGACTTAGATTCAAAAACCCCTATGTCTAACAAAACTAAATGGTGTTCAACAGTATGTACCAAAACTCCAACTTATATTCAACTCCGATTAACAGATAATAAAACTATAAATACGGTGCTCACTACTATAAATACGGTGTTCACTACCGAACACAACTTACGATGCACTTTTTATACTTGGCAGTGTGAATGTGTGTTCACTATTAAATACATGATTCCCTTAAAATTCATAAATAAATTAGTTTTATTAGTAAGCCAAAAAAAACATAAATTTTAAAAACTGAATAAATAAAAAAGAATGACATGGAACAAATAAAGATTATGAAATAAGAAATAGTACTCATAATTAAAAGAACACCAATAGTTTTAAACATCTATTTAATAAACATTAGTACTACATGAAAAAGAAAAGAAATAAGAAATAGAAAAAGGCTATGAACACTGTGGTATACCAAACAAAAAAAAGGAAACACTGTTGAACAACAGATGAAGCAATCTCAACAATTCACCCCCTACCAACCAACAAAAATGCTTAAAAACGATTCCCTAATTTTTTTAATTAATTGACTGTGTTTATAAATTTTTTAAGATTATAACATGATGGGTGTTGTTCAATGTAATCTGCTTCCCAAATTCCACCATTTAGGCAACGACAAGACAATAGTTAACTCCTTTCATTTCCAGCAACTAATTCCTTTCTCCTCGAAAGCTTCGATCGTTCATCGAAAACAAAGAAGAAAACAAAAAAATCAAAAATTTAAATAAAGCTGAAATACAGAAATTAAAAAACATAACTTAAAAAAATCAAACCAATATGAGGAGGTGGTTCATGGCTTTTCAGATCTGCAAAACTGTGTTTAACCCATGTTCATCGCCTTCAGCAACTTCAGATTCATGAAGGTAGTCCAAGGGAGGCGGAGGGGGACAACGTCCGTCGTAGCTAAACCCTACCAACCGCCGTGCTTTCGTCGAGCGTGGATCTAACGGTGGGTTGCGGTTGTGAGGCAGTGAGGCGGCGCCATTGAAGGAGGCAGCAGCGATGATGCAACGTTTGTGGTGTTGAACGAAAGACAAATCAACGGTGGTGTATGGAGCGATGATTCCGATCAGGAGTGGCGATGGTTTTTGGCTGGGGACGGCGGAGGGGGCACTTCCGATGATGTCTGCAGAGAGATTTTGTGTGTGTTTTTTTTAAGGAAACAGAGATATGAGATATGGTCCTGATTATAACATTGAGTTCCAGAGTTATACGAGGAAAGAAAATAGACGGATAGAAAATTAATGAGAGAAAAGAAAAGAAGAGAAAGGAATATGTTTTTGTCATTTGGTGTTCCCAAGTTCGAAGGAAAATGAGAGGAGATGTGAAGCTTGAAGTGTTTTTTGGTTTCCTTCCAAAATCTTCTCTACTTTGGGAGGAAAATCAGAAAAGAAAACGAGGGATAATTTTCCTCCCAAAATCTTTTCTTTTCTCTCCTAATAAACTTGGGAACACAGCTAAAGATTATTTTCTTTCATAAATCATTTCTTTTCTCTCCTATTTTTAACTCGGGAACACAAGAGATAGGAGAGAGGATGTGATAGTTTAAAATGTCATCTTTACCCCTATTATATTTAAATAAATACTAATTGATTTTGTTTAAATTACAGAAATGCCACAACACTTAATAACCATTGATTAATTAATCCACGGGCTTAGATTACTTCTCGTACTTTTCGCAAATAAGAAGCTTTTCGTATGAACTCTTGTCTATACATATATATATATATATATATATATATATATATATGTGTGTGTGTGTGTGTGTGTGTGTGTGTGTGTGTGTATATACATATATATAAGTTTATTTGAAAACTATTCTTAGTACGAGCATAACGAGAACTAATTTTGGTTCTTGATTAAAATTAATCAATTGCTAATAATTTTGGTGATTTATTAATAGCTTATTAACGAATATATTCTGAGAAAATTAAGTCAATTTAATAACGACTCATTTGCCCGAATATAATCATGGTCGAGTAAATATATAAATAGCTAATATACTCATATTAATGAGCACTAATAATGTTTACAATTCGTACTAATAATAAGAATGATTCTCAAATGAATTTTTTCATATATATTATATTATATTAAAACAATTAGTTTTACATGTTATTTGTTTATCTTTCATTATTTTTAATATATAATATTTAATGTAAATATAAATATATGTTTATAATAGTCTTATTTTTATCTATATTTTTATATAAAAAATATTCGATCCGTGATCGATCTACACCATCATCTTTTAGTTTCTATGAAGGGGGTTAATGTATAGCAGCTATTTCCGCCAATTGCTGGGGATTTATGCTAAATAAAATATAAAACAAAAATTCATACGTAAATATCTAAATTAGTATTATTATTGTTTACTTAAATGATACATATCACATTAAGAAAAACTTTATTTCGAAATTTAGTACTAACTAGGACTGAGATACTTAACGTTTAATTTTTATTTATGGGTGTTCAAATAAGATTATTAAAATGTAGACAATTAGAAATGAAATATTTTTAAAGAGTAAGTTAAAGAACACATGTTGATTATTACTAAAGATAATATAATCAGATCAGATAAACAACAAATTAAGTGCGTAAAACAACCCTCGTTAATATACAATAGTCGTAAAACTATGTAATTGTTAAGAGACATGTAAAACAGCTAAATCAAGAGAGATATAAAACACCTAAATCAACGTGTGAAACCAAAAAAAGTATAAAGA
Source organism: Pulicaria dysenterica (assembly GCA_947179395.2). Classification (NCBI taxonomy): domain Eukaryota; kingdom Viridiplantae; phylum Streptophyta; class Magnoliopsida; order Asterales; family Asteraceae; genus Pulicaria; species Pulicaria dysenterica. The sequence continues at coordinate 61,648,199 of OX359294.1, forward strand.
TATCTTATAAAATTTATTTCTTTTATAAAATCTAATATCTAATATAAACAAGTACATAAATACATCTTAATTTACTTGTTCAAAGGTACTGCCGATCTCAGACAACATTCATAAATGGTGGTGTCTTCAATCGTTTAAGGAGATGGTTTCGTCAGCAGTTATAGTTTGCTACGTTCGTGACAATATGTCAGAATTTGGGAACTAATCGTAAGAGTTACAGCTTATTACATTTGGAGGTGTTAGATTAATCTTGATATGTATAAAAACATTAGTATAGGTTTATTATTATTTGTATTTAGTAGAAAATACGTATATATATAGGTTATAATGTACAAACCACCACAGCCCCAACACCGGCGACAACCGCCGACGGCCGTCAGCCGCCAACCGCTATCGTGAGATGATAGAGAACCGCCGGAAAACCGCCATTTTCACCCCTATAAATATGTAATAGCAGATAAGGATTTGTACATCGAAAGTTACGAAATAAAAGCAGAAACTTTGGTTGTTTTGTTGTTTATCTTGATTTAAATATTCAAAAGTTAAAGATAAATCTTTTTTTTATTAACTGTATATATATATATGAATACAAAAACATAAAATACATTACTTCCAATCATATAACTTATGCCATTCCTTTGGCGTCGGATTATCGCGCGATGACAAATAGAAACCATCAGGTTTAACAAACCAAAAACATTTTTCCTCGCCATAAATGTTGACTTTCTTACAATAATTCACCATTGTACCATAAGAAAAAACATCAAAGAATGCAGTCTTCGTGTTCCAGTAGAAATGGGCGTAGTACCGAGTCGATTTAGCGACGTTCAAGCAAAATTTCCAACGCGTATTTTGGTTAGGTGCAACCGTACGGTTTCCTAGATCGTCATCTTTAGATTGTATATGAACAATGATGGGATCTGGAATCCTGTTCTGGATAGACATCTCATATTGACCTACCACACAAGTCTTGCTATCGGCTTCAGATTCGACTAGGGGTGCAATCGAACCGATATCTGAAAATGCATTTTTTGTAGTAGCAAGAGAAAGAAAGAAGAGAAATAAGATTTTCATGAGTGCTTTATGTGTGATCAGTTTAGAAGTTGAGTCTAGCAAAATATACGAAAAGAATTCTATTATATAAAGGAACGAAAGGTTGGTTAATTGGACGTTCTAGCAAAATTCATAGTAACGTATTTTATTAACTCTTGGTTAAGGGTAATATATAATTTAATGATAATTATTATACAAAATTTGTAAAACTATATGTAATCATTAAGAGACATGCAAAACAAATTAATTTTTGATATACTTTTTATTTTTATTTTTTGAAAGGAGTTTGGATTTATAGTATCAAGATAAAGTAATATTACAATTCCTTTTTGCTACAAGTAGTAAAAATGAGTTTATCTAGTTACAATTATTAGTGAGACTCGAACCGTCATTGTTATAACCCCGCTTGGTTAATTATATCTTTAGGATTTAAAAACCATGATGCTCTATGTAAATTGCTTCCATTTCTTGATTCTTGCTTTGAACCAATAAAAGGATATAAGTTTGATAACAAGATCCAAGATCTCTACCTCTATTTTCTTGCCCCCGAACACTAGCCGATTGGATCCGTATTAGAAATCCTGCGATGCTGGTTGTAGCCTTCCATATGTTGATTTGCGCACAAGTTAGAGATCCTGAAACTTCCGCAAAGTTAACGCCTCCATTGAACTGCAACTTCCACCATTCATGTATTTCAGACCATAGCTTGATTGTACTTTGACAATTGAATAGAACATGTGTGACAGATTCGATGTAGCTCTCGCAGCATAGGCACAACATGAATGGAACATTGACACCTCTTTCTACCAACTTAACTGATTTTGATCCGCTTTCCATGCTAAGATTATTACTTTTTTTGAAATAATCTTCGACCAATATGTTTGCATGAATGTAGCCCATATTGATCTTCCAAATTCCTGTACCAATCTTCAAACTTGCGACACCGAGTAGATATTGTCAAGTTCGATCTCTGCCTTAATTATTCTCCCCCACATTCCGGTATGTGAACCTTTAGATGAAAAGTCTAAACCTCCCTCTAAACCGTAAATACTTTTAATAACTCTAACCCATAATGCACTTTTTTCCCCATAAAAACGAACCCACCATTTTCCCAAGAGAGTTTAAATTAAAAGAGTTAAGGCCTCTCACGTTAAGACCCGCCACTCTTTATTTAACACCACCCAATCCCATTTAACCCACTGTTTTTTTTTTTTGAAAAGCACCGTTTTTTTTTTTGTTTTTGAAATCCCCACCCCAAAAGAATTTTTTACGAAGACTTTCAAGTAAATTAAGGATACTAACTAGCAGAGGCGGACCCAAGATTAAATATTAGGGGTTGCACAAAAATTCTTCTCGTAATATGAAACAAAATGCGTAATTTCATTAAAATTGATAAACATGTCTAAAAACTACTTATTAAAGTTGACCTTTTCGTGTTTTCATTTTCTGAAAACGTTCGATTACACTTTCAATCTTAACATTCAAAAGTGCTTCTTTTTCTACGGCACAAATCAAGGCATGATTCATAAAGTCGTCACTCATTTTGTTGCGCAAGTCGGTCTTCAAAAGCTTCATTGCAGAAAAACATCTTTCAGCAGTTGCGGTTGCAACCGGCAAAACCAACTCTAACTATAACAACCTATAGACCAAAGTTAGTTGTGATTGTTGTGGTACTTCATTTGAGATATTTCTATGAGAATATCCTTCACCACTTTTATCCGTACTAACATCTAACTTTATTTTAAAATAGCTACCAATAGAACCCTACAATTAAATATTTTAACAAATTAAATAATCATTTAATAAACCTAATTTCTCTATTTATTCATCAAATAAATAACAAATTAACAAGCATGTTATACAAAGTTGTGAATTACGAAAAACATATATAATGATAGTAAAAAATATATATTTCAAATTTCCAATTCACATACCTAATTATTACTACTGGAAAGTAGGGCCGGCAATTCGGGTCGTGTTCGTGTTAAATGGTTCGGGTCGTGTTCGTGTCAACCATTTTCGTGTTACTTTCGTGTCGACCCATTTTTGACCCAATTTAGTTTCGTGTCCGGTTCGGTTCGTGTCACTTAATTCGTGTCCGGTTCGGGTCGTGTTTCCGTGTTGACCCATTTTCGAAGAAAAAACTGATCACTGTTTTCGGTAAAAAAAAACTCGATTTTCGGTCCGCTTTCGTATCAACTTATTTTACGGGAAAATTTCTTTTTATATTTTCTGTATAGATTTTTCCTATTCTTTGATTTAATTTTACTAAACTTCTATTTGATCATTTTAAGTACTTTTTACGTATTCAACTATTCATTGTTTATATTTTCCATTTATATGTTGTTTTTTAGTTACCATTTAATCACTTTAATTATAAAAATAAAAAGTTTGAACTACCACCAATAATGAACGTAAATCGTAGTCATTAAATAGTCGATAAAAGGTGTATTAGATTAAAATTTTGAAAATAACTCGTCATATAAATCTGACTATTTGAGTATCATTTTAGTTCGATAAATATTTTTATGTAGTTCAGTCACATTTATGAGATAGACTATCTTATAATTATAATAAATTGGAATTATATTTCAAATCAAGATAAAGTTTTAATTTACAAATAAAACTTTGAAATATTTCATTAAAAATAACTTTAAAAAGTTAATTGGGTAGGCGTTTTAAAATTCTAATATATAAATTTTTTATTTCATAAGTTCTTGATTTTCTCCCTCCACTTCACTAAAACATTTCACCTTACCACCAAAATTGATCTTAAAGTTTTATGATTTTCCCTCCTAAAAGTCAAGCCTCCACATCTATTTTCTCCATCTTCTGCATAGTCATTCCAGGTTTCTGATTTTCCCCCCAAAAGCCCCAAATGATCCAGATCCATTTTCTCCCTTTGTCCACAAAGTCATCGGAGTTTTCAGCTTCTTGACCATATTACCGTCGTAGCATCTTGACCACGACGTCGTCGCTGCCATGAATAGCAACCACGACTGCTACCAAGAATCACCACTACTGCCGCTGCTTCTTGACCAACACCGACGCCCCCACCACGGTTTGCAACCACAATCGTCAAGGTACTTTTTCCGTGTTTTTTTTGTTATTTGTTGCCTTTTATTTGCAGTTGTTCTTCCCCTTTTAATTGCTGAAATTATGTTTCATTGCTTTATACACATTTAAACTACTACTTCTTGCTGTTTATGTGCCGCCAATGCAAAAAGCTAAATCACTTTTATTTTTTATCATTCTAAGTTGATTATGATTTTTTATTATTTATATTGTTATTAAATAAAATCGGGTTAAACAGGTTAACTTCGGATTATCGTGTTCGTGTCGTGTTCGTGTCGACAATTTTCGTGTCGCTTTCGTGTCAACCCATTTCTGACCCAATTTTGTTTCGTGTCGTGTTCGTGTCGACCCAGTTCGTGTTCGGTTCGGGTTGGGTTTCGTGTCGGGTCAAGAATTGCCAGCCCTACTGGAAAGTATGTATTTATATGTCTATATTTTATTTAAAACTTAATAAAGTGGCTAGACCTAAAGACTGAAGTAGCTAGAGTGATAGACCTAATGTGTAGTCTTGCAGCAAGTTGTCAATCAAAATAAATGTGTACATGAAAAGCCAAATAGAATAGGACAAAAATTCAAATAATCAAAGATTACAAACATGACATGGTCTACGGTTATCGATGCAGGCATGAGATAAAAGAAACATACACATAGATACCTGTTTCATTATAAGGTGAAAACGGGAAAAAGAAAATCCCTCTCTTTTCAATCTTCACTTCAGATCTTCAATCTTCCTAGTTCTGATCTTTTGTTTATATTTTGTGTTTCAATCCTCGGATTCGCACACACGCAAAGGTAAAACCGTAAGTCGTCTGCAAACAACCTAATTTGGCGTACAAGAATCTTTCATTTGGAGTTTCAAATCTTCAAATCGCAGCCCACGGGAAAATTATTAGATTTTGGGCTTTCTTTTTTTACCGGGCTTCATCTACAAACTTTTGATTACTATCATCAACTATTTTAAGTTTATTTGGTTTAGTTAGTAAGTACGTTATTTTCTTTTTTTAAACTTTTTTTATATGATACAAATATATTTTTCTCAATTTACAAAGAGCACAGGTTGTACAATTTTTGGTTAGGGGTTGCACTCCCATTATTATAAAAAACAATTTAAAAAAATTAACACTACTTATAAAATTTTGAGGGGTTGCCTGGGCTACCCCAGGCTACATATAAGATCCGCCTCTGCTAACTAGAGCACGGAAGATCGAGAAGAATTATAAAAACAAACTGGATAGTACTGACTAGAAATAGAAAAGGGTTAAGCGTCCGCCACTTGAGATATTGGTTTTCTGCCACTTTGTGAGTTTAGATTCGAACTTTTTAAAAATCACCGCCCAATGAGATTTTCTTTTTATACTTGAGTATATTGGCATATCAGGATAAGAGAAAGTTCCATCTCCCACCTAACACCCAATTCTATTTGCATAACTCTTGATTTGTTCTAAATTTACACCAAGGCCGAAAAGTCTACTTTTCTTCCAATTGATCTTTAACCCTGACGCATCCTGCCAACATTTGAGAAGATCGATCAATGCTTTTAGATTATTGAAGTTCCACTTTCCAAAGATAATGGCATCCGCATATATTCTTTCCTAACCAATACCCCTTCAAATATATTCTTCTCGCAAGCTTCTTTTAGCATTATGTTCATGCCCTTTGTCACTAAAAGGAATAAATGTGGTGCTAGTGGGTCACCTTGTCTCACTCCTTTTTCTCGCTGGAATTCCTTCGATGGTGATCTATTTATTAGGGCTGACGTGTGTGATGTAGGAATCACATTGATATCCATGAGATCCACCTTTCTGCAAACCCCATTTGGAAGAGAATATCTTTAAGAAATGACCAATCAAGGGTATCATACGCCTTTTCAAAGTCCACTTTGTAGACCATACATTACTCATTCTTTTTCTTTAGATCCTTCCACGTCTCTCACGCTATTAAAATGCTATCAAGTATGATTGCTTCTCACCAATTAGCTTTGGAATTACATTCTTAAGCCTAATTGATACGCGATAACTTTATAGTAACTACCGATTAGATTAATTGGCCAATAGTCACCAATAATTAACGGATCCCCTGTTTTTTGTATCAACGTTATGAAGAAGAATTGAAGCCCTTGGAGATGGTAGACTCTTTCCAAAACCAGGTTATTGCCTTTAGTAGATCTTTGATTAGGTGCCAAATTGTTTCGAAGAAAGCACATGTAAAGCCATCCGGACCTCGAGATTTTGAGCAACCATAGTTCTTTATCGCCGTCCATACCTCCATTTCCGAAAATTCTTTTTCGAGTGCGAAACGATCTTCTTCTAAGAGTCCTTTGAATCTGTTACTTTCAAGTTTGACCAGTGACTTGTTTGACTTTTTAAAAAAGGCATCAAAATACTTGACCGCCTCTGTTTTTATCACCTTTGACTCTTCAATACAAGTGTCATTAATCACAATCCTGGACATATTATTTCTACATTCTCTTCTTTTGACCGATCTGTGAAAGAACTTTGTATTTCGTCTCCCTCTACCCACCATTTAATTTTTGCTTTTAGCATTAACATATCCTAGTTTAGTTTTTCTTTTTCAAGCCATACCACCTTCTATTCTTTCCATCTATTTCTTGCTTCATCGTCTAACTCTCCTAACTCCATATTTTTCTCCAACTCCTCAATTGAACTTTTTAAATCTTTTATCTCGCTATCCAACTTCCCACAGTTACTACAACTCCATTTCTTTAAAGCCATCTTCACATTCTTTAGTTTTCAAGAAAGATACAATCTGGGTTCAATGTGGTAATTACCTTTGACCAAGCCGATCTGATTGTTTCATCACATGTTTTGTCAAGTAATCATGCATTGAAAAATTTAAAAGGCTTAGGCCATGAGTTCACAAAAGCGTTGTATAACAAAATTGAAAAGTGGTCTCAGTACTTTCTATCCAATGCTTTGCAGAAGAGCTCCCCTATTTATTAAGAACCAATCTAACTTACTGAATTTCAATCCATGAGAACATAATCTTGTGAATTTTTTATTTCCCATTTTAATGTCGATCAGATTATTTTCTGTGATGAATGTTACCTTTTCACATTTGAGTAGAAGATTGAACGTTTAGTCTCTCGTCATCGCCACGAACCTAATTAAGGTCACCAACATGATCATATGTTTATTGTTGGACCAAGTTATTCAAATTCTCCCAAAATTTAAGTTTTCTATCGGTACTATGTGGTCCATATACATTGATAATCAAGAAATTTTCATTTTCCTCACCCAATTCCCTTTAATTGCAACGAAGCCATCATAATCACATGCAACCACTTCCGATAAGCAGGTAGAATCCCAAATTAGTAGTAAACCCCCCGAATTTTCTACGGCTTATTGGGAGGTAAAGTTGAAGTTTTTGGTACCCCATATTTCTTCCACCAAATCTTCCCCAATCCTATCCATTTTCATTTCTTGTGAACCTAGTATGTTGGTTTTTTTCTGTAAAAAAAATTTCTTTTACTCAAAATTTCTTATCTCGAGTCTCTAATCCCCCTATATTCAAAGATACAATTTTCATAAAAAGAGTGAGATATACGATCAGACATGTGACAAAACATTTAGTTCCTTTCATCCGACTCTTCTCAAATAAAACCAACTTGTCTTCACAATTCTTTAATTCACACCGAAGATTCTGATGATCCCTCTTTTGATGGATTTAGCCTTAGGTTTTGTTTGATTTCTTTCGATTTGATACTCATATTATCTTTTTCACGAGCTGTGTTGACCGGCCCTGCTTTTTTTCCTTTATTTCTTGCCATGGCCTTTATTAATCTTATACTCATCTTACTTTAGAGTTGTTATCGTCTTTGGATTGCGTTCTCTTCAGCTTGCTTTTGGTTTCTGTAGCCACCTTCTCCTTTGGATTTTGAGTTTCTTGTAATGATTAAATCGTTATTGATGAATCCAACACTGGTGTTGATGTTCTTTCTTTGACTTGTTTTCTCCCTCACCACCTTTTTGTCTTCGTCTTGATTTTTTTTACCGGAAAATGGGGACACTTCTCCGCGTCTCCAATGTGGGCTCGAATTGCTTGGCAACGGGTTTTCAACCGTCCTTTGTTATTTGGCTTTAACCAAGATTCGAACCGTCCTTCGTTATTGGGCTTTAACCAAGATTCGAGCAACGCCTTCACTCCATGGAAGAAACCCCTAAGGGAAAACTCCAAACCCACTGGGTGAAGCAGAAACCTCTTACGAGGAATGGGGGCGCCTTACCAAATGGGCTAAATATTTGAACATAAATAATTGTGCATGTTACCACCGTAGCTCAATGTTTTAAGACCCGGGTCCCGGGCCCTAGACCGGGTCAACATAAGGCGTTTTTTTTGGCAATTTCTGGCTCGGAGTGCCCACCCAGGTTAGCAGTTGAACCGGTCGAGGGGTGTACATCAACCCGGTTTTCTATTTTTTTTAAGAAAAAAAAAACTTTTAACACTAATGGACCTTTATATATATACTAAGCGATCGTGAGCTTGATGTCTACAATACTCCAATGTCTTGAAATATCAAATTTGGTTTGATTTCGAGATTATGACAATTGTTGTTTGAATTTTCGTTTTTTATCATGGTATGTTGAAGTTAATTATTGTGTTTAGATTGATGATAATGTAGATTTATGTCTTAAATTTTTTTTGTTTTTGCATTTTATATATATGTATACACACATAGGGGAGAGTTCATTCGAGAATCGTTGTTAGCGCGAGAACCAATCACAATCGTTCCTTGGATATGGAAGTTCATGGATGGAGAGCGTGGAGGGATAGATTGTGGCAGGGTGCATGTGAGGAATTCATGGGTGGACAATGACATTGAATTAAGGGGAATTAGACGACTCAGATTGGTTCTCGCGGTTCTCGCATTAACAATGGTTCTCACATGAACTTTTGTCTTTACACATATATACATATGTAAAAGAAAGAGTTAATTACAAAGATGGTCCCTGTGGTTTGCGCTGAATTTCATATTTAGTCCTTTAAAATTGAAAATTACACTGGTAGTCCTTATGGTTAACGTTTTGTTTCACTTTTAGTCCTTTACACTAACTGGTATTAAAGTTGACCGTTAGTCAACTGGTAGACTAAGGGTATTTTCGTCTTTTTCCATCTTATCCTTGTTACCAAACACCTATTTTCATTATTTGATTGTTATTTATTTAAATATTATTAATTAATATTAAAATAATATAACAAATAAAGGACCACCATTAAATCCGGCCACCTTCTTCCACAAACCATCACCGGTTCTTCACCACCACAAGGACCACCGTTAAATCCGGCCACCACCGTTAACTCCGGCCACCTTTGGGATCACCGCTATGAATCCCTTAAACCACCACAAGGACCACCATTAAATCCCCATCACAGAATTTATAATAAAATCAGTATCCATTAAAATCAAACCCAAAAACACATAGATTCAGGGTTTTCATCCATTAAATTAACAAAAAAACCCTATAAAATATCGTAAAAATAGGCTCAGATCTGCAAATTTGGAAATGGAAAAGGCTCAGATCAACAATGAAAGTTTGGAAACGGAAAAATAGGCCCAGATCTGCAAATTTGGAAACGGAAAAGACTCAGATCAACAATGAAAGTTTAGAAACGGAAAAATAGGCTCAGATCAACAATGACAGCAACCCAAGAAATACGATCAACAATGAAAGTTTATTTCGGAAAAATAGGCTCAGATCTGCAAATTTGGAAACGGAAAAGGGAGATCTGCGACCGCCATGGCTGCAACACCACCGTCGGTGTTGCCCCGGCAAGATACGGGCCGACTTTCACCCAAAATCCGGTAACCTATGCTATAATAAGCTAAAACCAAGCAACATCCCTATATATATATATTATATCTGCAGATCAGTATATCAAATGATCACTAAAAAGCAATTTGTTTTACGAGCAGATATATGAAGATCGATGATTGAAGAAAGAACAAGCACAATGGAGGCGGTGGTGGTTGATGAAGGCGGTGTTGTATGATAACTGGAGTTTTCCGGCGAGTAGGGTGGTGGGTTTTCCGGCGGCGGCTAGAAAGAGAGAGGGGGAGAGGGAGAGAAGGAGAGACGTTGTAGAGAGAGGGGAGAATTGTTCAGTGTTTGTAGAGAGAGAGAGAGAGAGAGAGGGTGTCTAAGTGTTTGTTAGGAAGGTGTGTTTGTTTAAGGATAAAGAGAGAATAACTCATAATAACATGTTTGGACATAAAGATAAGAGATAAAATATATCAATTCCGAGTAAATAGGATTCCGATAAAATAAGATTCCGATAGATCTCAATTCCGATAAAATCAAATCCGATAAAAGTGTTGAGGCATTTTATTATTTCATAAGTCCATATTGTTGGAATCTATCACATTCCGAGAAAACTGATCTGTATTCATGTATTCCGGTAATCTTTTAATCGGTATTCTCAATTCCGATATATTCAAACCTCAATTCCGACAAATTCATAAGTTCATGTCAATTTTCGATTTCTACTTCAATTTCCTCACTGATTTCAAACATGCAATTGTTCTAAGTTACCAGAAATCATTCTAAACATATAAACAACATAAATTCATAACAATTACTAACATGCAACATCCTAATCATCAAATCACTTATCAAGCATCCATCGGAATCCATCATAATATCTAAAACCGAATAAATTAACGATCAACAACTTTGAATTCAATATTCTAACCTTGTGCAACAGCTAAAACAGGATCCAAATTCAATTAATTAAGTGTTTGCTAAAATATTTGAATGAGTTCTCCTTCTTCTCCCTTTTTACGGCCGAGAGCACAAACACGCACTTCACACTTTGTATTGTTCTAAATTGCATGGAATGTGAGTTGTTTGTGTGTGAATGTGGTGACTAATACCATGAAAATCGGCCAACACAACATCCACAAAATTAATTAAATATTTAATTTAATTATATGTCTAATAAAAAAAATAAACATATAATTATCACAACTAATTATCAATTAAAGCATAATAACAATAATTCACATAATAATCAAATATAAATCCCAAATTCAACTAAATTAAATACATTATAATTCTAGACCGGATAAGGGGGTGTTACATAAAGTCATATTCACATTCTTTAGTTTTCAAGAAAGATACAATCTGGGTTCAATGTGGTAACTACCTTTGACCAAGTCGATATGACTGTTTCATCACATGTTTTGTCAAGTAATCATGCATTGAAGAATTTAAAAGGTTTAGGCTATGAGTTCACAAAAGCGTTGTATAACAAAATTGAAAAGTGATCTCAGTACTCTCTATCCAATGCTTTGCAGAAGAGCTCCCCCATTTTTCTGTGAACCCTTCCGAAATTAAAAACCAATCTAACTTACTGAATTTCAATCCTTGAGAACAGAATCTTTTCCCCACCTAATTCCATTTAATTGCAACGAAGCCATCATAACCACACGCAACCACTTCCGATAAGCAGGTAGAATCCCAAATTAGTAGTAAACCCCCCGAATTTTCTACGGCTTATTTGGAGGTAAAGTTGAAGTTTTTGGTACCCCATATTTCTTCCACCAAATCTTCCCCAATCCTATCCATTTTCATTTCTTGTGAACCTAGTATGTTGGTTTTTTTCTTTAAAAAAAAAATTCTTTTACTCAAAATTTCTTATCTCGAGTCTCTAATCCCCTTATATTCAAAGATATAATTTTCATAAAAAGAGTGAGATATGCGATCAACATGTGACAAAACATTTAGTTCCTTTCAGCCGACTCTTCTCAAATAAAACCAACTTGTCTTCACAATTCTTTAATTCACACCGAAGATTCTGATGATCCCTCTTTTGATGGATTTAGCCTTAGGTTTTGTTTGATTTCATTCGATTTGATACTCATATTATTTTTTTCACGAGCTGTGTTGACCGGCCCCGCTTTTTTTCCTTTATTTCTTGCCATGGCCTTTATTAATCTTATACTCATCTTACTTTAGAGTTGTTATCGTCTTTGGATTGCGTTCTCTTCAGCTTGCTTTTTTGGTTTCTGTAGCCACCTTATCCTTTGGATTTTGAGTTTCTTGTAATGATTAAATCATTATTGATGAATCCAACACTGGTGTTGATGTTCTTTCTTTGACTTGTTTTCTCCCTCACCACCTTTTTGTCTTCGTCTTGATTTTTTTTACCGGAAAATGGGGACACTTCTCCGCGTCTCCAATGTGGGCTCGAATTGCTTGGCAACGGGTTTTCAACCGTCCTTTGTTATTTGGCTTTAACCAAGATTCGAACCGTCCTTCGTTATTGGGCTTTAACCAAGATTCGAGCAACGCCTTCACTCCATGGAAGAAACCCCTAAGGGAAAACTCCAAACCCACTGGGTGAAGCAGAAACCTCTTACGAGGAATGGGGGCGCCTTACCAAATGGGCTAAATATTTGAACATAAATAATTGTGCATGTTACCACCGTAGCTCAATGTTTTAAGACCCGGGGCCCGGGCCCTAGACCGGGTCAACATAAGGCGTTTTTTTTGGCAATTTCTGGCTCGGAGTGCCCACCCAGGTTAGCAGTTGAACCGGTCGAGGGGTGTACATCAACCCGGTTTTCTATTTTTTTTAAGAAAAAAAAAACTTTTAACACTAATGGACCTTTATATATATACTAAGCGATCGTGAGCTGGATGTCTACAATACTCCAATGTTTTGAAATATTAAATTTGGTTTGATTTCGAGATTATGACAATTGTTGTTTGAATTTTCGTTTTTTATCATGGTATGTTGAACTTAATTATTGTGTTTAGATTGATGATAATGTAGGTTTATGTTTTAATTTTTTTTTGTTTTTGCATTTTATATATATGAATACACACATAGGGGAGGGTTCATTCGAGAATCGTTGTTAGCGCGAGAACCAATCACAGTCGTTCCTTGGATATGGAAGTTTATGGATGGAGAGCGTGGAGGGATAGAGTGTGGCAGGATGCATGTGAGGAATTCATGGGTGGGCAATGACATTGAATTAAGGGGAATTGGACGACTCAGATTGGTTCTCGCGGTTCTCGCATTAACAATGATCCTCGCATGAACTTTTGTCTTTACACATATATACATATGTAAAAGAAATTAAAAAAGAATACAGACCGGGTTGACTCGCCGCCGGTTAAATTGGTTGACCCGTGGCCCGATAAAAAACCAAATCAACTAAAAAACCAGATTTTAAAACATTGCCGTAGTTCCCATATTTTCTTTACGATGTTTGGGCTTATCCACTTGTAAATTGATGGGCCTAATTTCCTTATTACTATTATCTTTTGAATTCAGCCCAATTACATTGTTACTATTACCAGACAAATCGTTGTCTTTTTTCGGAAAAAACGAGGTTTTCTTTTCTGCTTTTGATCCGACATTCGACATATCAAAAGTCAACCTGCCATCTGTTTTGTTGTTTTCACCCTCTCGTGTATGTGCAGGCTGAGTTCCCAAATTTTTAGACTAATCCCATCTTCTTTTGAAACGGCATCATATCTATCTTGGGCGTAACACCACCGGAGTAATTTTCGTTGACCACCTTTTGAACCTTAGTCCCCGCCGGAATTTGTTCGCCGGAGATTTCGTCGTCTGAGTTGTCATCTTCATTGGGTTTCCAGCTTTTGTTGTCATCAGAGCCCACTTCTTCTTAGTTCTTCCACAACATCTACCCTACCCTTCTTCTCGCATCAGTACGTACCTCCTTAGAAGAATTCTTATATTTGATCAAGAACCTGGAATATAAAAACTAACACTAGAATATAAATGTGTTGAAAATTAATTGAAAAATAAGTTAAATATATGAGATTGAAAAAATATGATTAAAAGTTTTTATTTTAAGAAAATCTTGTGTATTCACGACATCCACTTCATGTTAAAATCCATTCAAGTGTATAAGTTCATATTACGTTTAACATAACATCCAACATTATAAATACTTAATTCTCAAAATATTTTATGACGGATAAATCTCTAATAGGATTGATTTAGTTTTTTAAATCTAAAAACATAATATAAAGTTTATAGAATCAGAAACAAATATTTATGAAAACAGAAGAAAAATACTATATAACTATTTGTTTCTCTTTTATAAGTTTTAATATGTTGTGTTTTGGATGTGTGTATAATTGAGTAATTGACTCGGTAATTTTAGAGTAAATTACTGATTTTGTCCATGTCTTTTGTTAAAAATCACCAATTTAGTCATGTATATTAAAAAGTCACTGAGATGGTTCTTGTGTTCGTCCATATGTCCACAATCTTGATCCTTTAATTTAATGAAGTTTGAATTGACCAATAGTTTGTTTTTAGTTAGGGGTATTATAGTCTTTTAATCTGAAATCCTTTTCTTAAAACATATATTATACATTTCCTTAAGAGTTAAGGCCCCGTTTGGTTTGCTGGAATTGGTCGGAATTGCCCGGAATTGGAATTGAATAATCCTAATCCCAAGTCGTGTTTGGTTCACAGAATTCTAAGAATTGGATTTTGAATTCCCCCCAAATCCTAAGTTTATGGAATTACAATTCCATCACTAAACCAATGGAATTGGTCGGAATTGGCCGACCACCACCACCAACCGCCACTACCACCACCATCTCCACCGCCGCCGACCACCACCAACCGCCACCGACCACCGCCACCACCGTCACTACCGCGCAGACCACCACCAACCGTCACTACCGCGCAGACCACCACCAACCGCCACCACCGTCACTGACGACCACCAACCGCCACCACCTCCACCGACCACCACCAACTGCCACCGCCACCTCTGTCACCACCTCCACTGGCCACCACCAACCGCCACCGCCACCACCGTCACCACCTCGACCGACCACCACCAACTTGAAATTTGGAATTTCATTCAATTCCGCGAACCAAACACACGAAGGAACAGATTCCGTTAGAATCCTTCTGATTCCAATTCCTTCCAATTCCAATTCATTAACGAATTCCAATTCCGGTCAATTCCATTCCACGAACCAAACGGCCCCTAATTGTTTAAATGGTCATTTAACTTAAGGGTTTCTGCCATTTTCGTCCTTTAACTTTAAAAGTGGTAAGAATCATCCTTTAATTGCCATTTCTATGCCATTTTAGTCCTTACTAACGTTAGCTGTTAGTTATCTCTGTTAAGTCAGGGATATTTTGATCATTTTACCATTTTTTTAATATTTAAATGTCTTTTAATAATATACTTTCTTTTTAATAATATATTTTCATGTGTCGTAGTTTGATATTGCAAAAAGAAATAATCAACAAGATTTCATATCTTCTTAAAATACTGGAACTGATCAGAAAAAAGAAATAATTTAAATTCCTAGTTGGGAAATTATGAAGAAATTACATAGAATCAAAGAAAAAGATTAAAAGAATTCCAAGTTATACTTCCTCTAATGATGAATAGTTTTCAGTTTACTTCATCTTCTTCTACATCTAATATTACTACAATTCTTGAATATATAAAAATTAAGAATTCTCAAAACAATTTTAATGGCAAAATGAAAGCTTTTCTTTAATCTTTAGCATTTATGCCACCATCTGCTCTTGCTCTATGTACATCTGCTCAATCCACTATGGCAGTTTCTCTCCATACCAGTGAATCTCCGGCGAACTATGCAGCCCAACTCCGGTTTCTTTAACCAGTGAATTCACCCATGAAACATCTGGTTCACGATTCATATTTCCAACTGTGCCACCTCCGTATCCAAAAGACGCAGATTTCCTAAGCTTGTTAGCATCTTCACCGGAAAACCCCCATTCCAGCTTCCCGTCCGGCGACCCCCATCCAGTGAAATTAGAAGGTTGTTGAAGGATTGACCGGATACTCATGGTGGGTATGGCTGCTCGATCAATGAAACTTTAACTGCGTTGTTTAGCGAAGGAACCGGATCTTGAATTCATCACCGCCTGTGCAACGGCGGCCGACGAATCAAACCCGTAAACCGCCGGTTTTCTCACCGGTGAAGATGAGTAGTTTGGTGAAGGGTAAGATGCACTAAGAGGTTTTGGACTTTGCCGGAATTGATGGCCGGTTGGAGATTTTAATTGGGTTTGTGTTTTGATACTTTTGGAGACAATAAACCATGAAGTTGAGACAATAAAGATTGATCATGAGATCCAAAAACGTCATCAAGATTCGTTGGTTTCAAATCCCCAAATCGGTTTCCGTTATTGTAAAGATTATTTGAAAGATCATCGATTATTTGCCGTCTTTGTTGCTGTTGACTTCTTATACTCCCCGATCCAATCAGATCCATATCCATTTCCAAATCTCTAGCATTCACCGACGTCTTCAACCGACTACCCGGCAGTTGGAGCGCCGGTGGTGTCAAACGGTTCACCTTATTCTGCCACATCGGCAAGGTAGGAGGTGACATCGCCGGAGAGAGAGAGAGAATGATTTGTTAATTATAAAAGAGGTGTTAAATATATAATACACATTAATAAAGTTTAATTTAATTGATAAATAATGGATACAAGAGCAAAATTGTCATTTAACCTATTTTAACCGAAAATTTTAACGATAGAAAGAACCAAAGTGACATATAAATGGCAGTTAAAGGATAATCCTTACCACATTTAAAGTTTAAAGACGAAAATAGTAGAAACTCTTAAGTTAAAAGACCATTTAAACAATTAACTCTTTCTTTAATTCCTTTCACTAGAATTCCATATTCTAGCAACCTCTTATCTTCCCACAAAAACTAAAGTATTCTACAACACCTTTCATCTTAATTACTCTCTTTCTACTCTATTCTCTATATCTCTCAGCCTCTTTTTCTACTATCTTTCTCTCCCTTCTCCAAGCCACCACCATGAACCTCACTAGCCAATGGCTTCACCACCAGTCGAATCAAGGTTAGGACGGTGAAATCATTGAGATTGAAAGGAAATCGAGAAGTCGCCGATCGTCAAGGATGTTTGTTAACATGCGCGAGCGCACGCACACACACACACACACACACACACTTCACACTTGGCACAACCATCGATGGTCAAATCGGTGGACCATTCAAACCCTTTGTGGCACCTAAAAAAACCCTAGTTTCGGAGCTAAAACCTAGATTCAAACCCAAACTAAACCCTAACTTCGACGCTGGTGGTGATCTTACTGTGAGATATAGAGAGAGTAGAGAGAGAAAGCTTGAGATGAGAGAGATGGTGACAGGTGAAAGAGATACGATGGTGGTGGTGATGGTATTCCATAACGTTGGTGGTAGTGGTCTTACATCGAGAGACAGAGAGAGCACTTAAGATGAGAGAGAGGTGGTGGACTTTTCGGGCGGTGTGCTGGTGGTTCTTACAGGAAGAGAGGGATAGAGCAATGATTTAAAACCCGGGTCGACCCGGCCGGTTGAACCGGTTAACCCGGGACCCGGTCACGAGGGCGGGCCGATTCAGGCCGGGTTTTTGGCTATTTTTGAATCGCAGTGACCCGGTTGACCCGGGTTGAACCGGCATCTTCGACCCGCTTTGACCCGGCTTCCAATTAAAAAAAAAAAAAGGCGGAACATTACGTTTAAGTATTTAACCCTAACCTAATCGATAGCCAACGCCGCTTCTCTTCTTCTCTCGTCGACACCGATAGCCACCGCCTCGATCTTCATCCTCGTCGATTGTACAATGCAACACCGATAGCCACCGCCTCGATCTCGTCGGATTCTGCTACCACCTCGATCGGATTCTACAATGCAAATTTTTTTGCTAACAATTTATTTTTTTAGCCGAGTGGTGGAAGTTATTTGGTGGAGATCATCCGAAACTGCAAAATTTTGCAATTAGGATATTTTTTTGATGTTTGAATGTTTTTTTTTTGTTGGTATTGATCATGAACAATTGTTGTTTGAACTTTGTTAATTGTTGTATTTAGATTGATAATATAGTAGATTAATGCTTTTTATTATTTTGGGCAGCTTATATATATATATATAAATACATATATGCAGGTATACTTAAAAAAAAGAAAAAATGCATGACCCGGGTTGACCCGGCGGTTGAACCGGTTGACCCGCGACCCGGCCAGGAGACCGGGTCAACTAAAAACCCGGGTTTTAAAACATTGGGATAGAGAGAGGATGAAAGATAGAGTAGAGAAAGGCTAAGAGTTAGAGAGAGATGGGCTAAGAGAGAGTCTATAAACGTTTGGGGGAGGGGAAAGGAGTATTTGATAAATATTTATTATTAAAAATTATTTTTTTTGGTGAAAAGACTAATATATTATATATAAAGACAAAACTAACACAAATTTAAATGTCAATTAGTTAAAAGACAAACATTGTGACAAATTCACAAACTCAAAGACCATGTTAATAATTTTTAATATAAATGACTAAATCAACGATTTTTGACAAAACATATATTAAATGAATATCGTATTGCGAAAAAGTTTAAAACAAAATGTAGATAAAAGTGAGACAATCATACATGCATATTCACATTTTCACGCAAGATAAGAGAAAACAAAATATATATTAAATTAATCTTTTAATATAAGTAAAAGACTAATTTAGATCATATTTATTGTAAGATACTAACAATTATCCATTTCGATAAAAATTGAAATCGTTCACTTTTTTGTTAAAAATTGGATTCAATTTTTAATTTAATTTAACTCAAAATTATTAGAGAACATGTCATAGTTCTCTTCTCAATCTCAAAATATTATATCTGTCGATCATAATATACAAATGTCATATTTACTTTTTATAACATTAAAAATATCATACTTGCCAAATGTTAGTTTCATCATTTTAGAATATTTTTAAACATTTTTTACTTATACATAATAATAATAATAATAATAATAATAACAATAATAGTAATAGTAATAATGATAGTAATAATAATAGTAATAATTATAATAATAACAATAATAAATCCATATCAAGGGGTGATTTCCAGATTTTGAAGCAAAGGCTATCGAGTTCTGCTATCAAAGGGTTTTCATCTCTGCTTCATTTTGTTAATTTCAGTTCTTGTTGAGAAACAAAAGGCTTTCAAATCTACTTCATCTTCACGAAGCTATTACGATTAGGAGGTTTTAATTCGGGTCCCATATTCTACAGTTCGAGTTTGCGCTATGGAGTTCTACTATCAAATGCGCCGATTTAGGGTTCTGCTGTCAAATGCTTCGTGTTTGGGCGTTGATTCATCCATGGATTCTTTGATTTATCAAGTTATCCATGATTTAATGATTTAGGGTTATGCTATCAAATGCTTCGATTTAGGGCTCTGTTACGATTTAGGGTTTGCGATTCATCTTCAGGTATGGTTCCAAGAGTTCTTGTTTACAGAATCATTCATCTTCTGTTACGGTTTTGAAATTTTATTAAGTTTTTGTTAGATGTTTCGGGTTTTTGTTTATTAGGGTTTTTGTTTGGATTTCTTGTGATTTTGTTGTTCAAATTGCTAATATAGTTTTGGTTTTGAAACATATTTTTGGATGAAGATGATGAAGAAACTTTTGATTCATGAATGTGTTATCTGAAACATATTTTTCGATGAAGATGATGAAATAACTTTTGATTCATGAATATGTGTTCTCTGAAACATATATTTTTGGATGAAGATGATGAAGAATCTCTTGATTCATGAAAATGTGTTCTTTATTTTGAATTTATAATAAAAATAAGAGTTAATTATAAAAATGGTCACTATGGTTGTCAACAAATTGCACTTTTGGTCATTTAACTTCAAAAATTACAAAAATAGTCACTGTGGTTGTCGTTTTGTTTCGGTTTTAGTTCTTTAGACTAACTGCCGTTATATCCTGCCGTTAAATCACCCCATGTGCCTTGCACATGAGGGTATTTTAGTCATTTTGTGTGTTATCCATGTTACCAAACACTAATAACCCTAAACTAATTTACTCCTCTCTCTCTACTCCATCTCTCTCATAAACACATTCAAGGTTGCAGGCATACCTCCACCCCACCGGCAGCCTTCATACCTACCATCACCGCCGCACCACCGTCATGGTGGTTGCATTCAGCACCGCCACCATGGGTCCCATCAATCTCGCCACCACCATGGTTCATGTCTCTGTCTCCGTCGCTCAGAAGCACCATAGCCTCCGTACGCCTTGAGATCGAACCAACACCGTACGAACCACCATTAACCTATCTCTACAAGATCGCCGCAACCACTACCAGCGAAGTCGATCGCCGTACCCTTTTCTATTCAAATCTGCAAATGCTTCAATCGCCGCCACCACCACCACGAACCACTATCAGGGTTTGTCCATAGTTATCTTGTTCCAGATCTGGAAATGCTTCATATTTATTTTCTATATTTGTTTTCTAGATCAAATGTCTTCAAATGCTTCAAATGTCAAATGTTGTTCCAGATATGCAAATGCTTCATTTTTGTCTTTATATTTTTCGTAATTTTCTAGAATTGTTTCATATAGTTTTCATAGTTTTCTTGTTCAAGGTTTGTTCATAATTTTCTTATTCAAGTGTTTGTTCAAATTTCTCTTGTGCCATCATTACTTGCAAGATTTGAACACATCTCTTCTAATTTTCTGAGTGAAATTGGGGCTATTGTTCTTGTTTGATAGTTAGGGTTTTCATAATATAGAATTATAGATTGGTGATTTGAGCTTTAAAAATCTGTAATGGATTTGATTTTGATTTTATGTAAAAATGGGGCTTTTGTTCTTCAATGGTTAATGGTATATTCATGCTTCATCTTTATCTACAAATCTGTGGGTTTTTTTTCATCAATGGTATGTTCATAGCAGTGCAAATTGCTAAAGTAAAAGAATCATAACAGTGCAAGTAGTTTGATATTGTAAAAGTTACAATGATTAAATTTTCAAAACTTGACATATAATTAAGATTATATATGTTAAAAATGATTAAAATTAAAGTATTTAAATGGAAAAGATTTTTGGTAATAAAGATACCAAGTGAATTGACCAAAATACCCTCATATGCAAGGCACATGAGTGCTTTAACAGCAGGACTTAACAGCAGTTAACCCAAATGACTAAAACCGAAACAAAACGACAATCACGGTGATTATTTTTGTAATTTTTGAAGTTAAAGGACCAAAGGTGCAATTTGTTGACAATCACAGGGACCATTTTTGTAATTAACTCTAAAAATAATAATTAGCAATATTAATTTAGTTTAAAAATAATTCTAAATTAGGGGTGAGCATGAGACCCGGTAGACCGGAAAAAACTGACAAACCGGACCGTACCGGACCGAGACCGGGCCTGGTCGGTCCGGTCTTTGGTCCTTTTTTTTTTTATAGATTTCGAGTTTCGGTCCGGGTCGGTTTTGTTTGATACAATGTATAAAACACTAAAAGACCGAAAAAACCGATGAACCGAACCGGACCGGACTGAGACCGGTCTGGACCGGGACTAGTCGGTCCGATCTTCGGTCCTAGTTTTCTCTACATTTCGGGTTTCGGTCCGGTCCGGGTTTTTTCGGTCCGGTCCGATGTTTGAATCGTTCTCACCCCTATTCTAAATTCTAAAATTACATGCAACCTGCTATGTAGGTTTTAGGATGTACTAAATGGTAGTTCTAAAAACTTCAATATATTAAATGGTAGTTTTCAAAGATATATACACACAATAGTAAAAAGTGATAAGTTCGATATACTTTCAGAAACTAAACCCTTAAATATTATATCCAAAACTATAATGTTTATTTGGAGGTAAATAAATTTAATTTCAAAGGGTGTTCTTTTTAGTAAATTAAAGAGGTCTATTTAGCTAATCTAAAAAATAAAAAAAGAAAAGAAAAAGCGATTAGGATCGAATCCTAGAACTGAGGTTGTCGCTTTCATTACCACTTTTTTTAGAAAATATGTAACACCGGTTTTCACGCGCTTAAAATTAGGGAAAATTTAAGCTTTTTAAACGTATACAATAAAAGCCAGCAGCGGAAGTAAACGTCATTACAAAATATTGTAAGTGTTAACGGACTCGGCAGTTAAATACAACAAAAAATACGCCAAGTTCAACCGTCAGGTGTTACCAACTAACCGACACTACCGACCATCGGATCACATATATATACAACGAGCAGTGTTCCGCAAAAGGTATGTACAACAACTACCAACAGTCCCGCCTCACCAGGCCAACTACTTCGCATCTACAAAAAAGGAAAATTCAGGCACCGTTAGCTACAACTAGCTAGTGAGACAGATTAACACATAAGCATCAATAAGCATGTTATCCCAACTACGGGACAGCACATAAGGCTATCCTAACACATAGCGTCGCGCCAACGAGTCAGTAGGAATCATATCTCGCAGGGGGAAAAGCCCCGCTCAATGATTCAAACTGGGGACCATCAGCTACAACTATCCGCAATGGTGTTTATACACAATCTCAAGCATACATATGAACCTACCAACATATATTTGACATAAAACCAATACCAAAACCCACTTGAATCCAATCAAATGGGTTCTTACACCATTTCAACTCAAAAATAGGTTAAACAACAAACTTACTTGAAGAAGATGACTATAGATCAGAAGAACAGCTCTAACACTTCAACTTAGCTACAGAAATCACCAAGAATCGTTTTGATTTGGCTTATTTCTTTCAAAATGACAAGGTTTTGTGTGTATGTGTGGCTTGGTAAGTACGTATGTATGTTGTATGTGTTTTTGTGTGTGTTTTGAGCTACAACAGGGGATAAGAATCCCACATAAACCGACTAAGTGGGTTTAATACCCCACAAGGGTATTTCGTTCTCCTATTCAACTTAAAACACGACTTAGGTTTATCCGTTTCAACTAACGGAGATATTTTCGGAATCATTATCCGAAACCGTTCAACTATTTACCAACATTTCCTATTTATGAAACATTTCTAACTTTAGCCACATAACCACGTGTACCAACAAATAACAACAATTAAGCAACAAAACAACTTAAACAACTTGGTTAATATCAACGTACAACTGAACAAACACGAGGTACAACTATTTACAACTAGGCCCTAAATTAGGGTGTTACAAAATATTCGTTAATATTTTTAGTTTTACAATACATAATCATTCAATGTTATTATCGATAATTTGATTTAATACAAACATTAAAATGATTTGTTACTACTTATAAAATAATTTTTATAAGATGACATTAGGTTGCTCGTTGTACATAACTCGAAACCATCAGGTAGCTTTTGGTTCAATTGGGAACACCAAAACTTGAGTTTGGGTAGCCAAATCGAGTAGCAGCTTCGGGTCCTGGAACTCGATGGAGAAACTTGCCTCCCCCACCCCCCACCCCCCTCACAACCAATCACACTTCAAAAAAAAATAGGGATAATTTTAAGGTAATGTAAAACTTGATATTGGGTAAAGAAGAAAGGTAAGGGAGGGAGAATGATGTGGCGCTGATGTAGCTGCAGGTAAACCTTACATGCAGGTAAGGTATAACGTGTAGCCTTAGGGGTGAGCAAAAAAATCGTATGGACTGGAACCAGAACTGAACCGGACTGAATTACATATAAGCGGGACGGTTCTCGGTTTCAATTTTTCTCTTTTTTTGGGTTCGGTTCTTTCGGTTCCGGTTCCAACGAGTTTGGTCTTTTGCCCGGAACCGGACCGGAATATCAAATGACAATTACTTTTTAAAATAAAACTTCAAATTATCTTATCTTTAATTATATGTAACAAATAAGAACCAAAAAGTCAAAAGTACAATCTCGCGTCTTTTGCTCTTCCGTAATTTAATAAGTGGTTATCGTGAATTTCATCCTCTCCACCATGTCGACAGTAGTAGCCCCACTTTCACGTCGATAGCGTGTCCAAACCCTAAAAAGCTTTCATCTTCTCCATATTCTATAAGTCATTTGTGAAAAACATTAAGGGTTTTTTTCAATTTTTCTTCACCATATTAAATGCTATTGATGGAGTGTTAGGTTCCCTCTTTCATAGAAGGACTCAAGTTAGTAAGTGATTTTCATATTCACTTGTCTATTCGTTACTTTTTTTGAAAAGAAAAGAAATATATAAAGATTGTTAATTCCTTACAAGTAGAAAAATAGAAAATACTTTTTGATGATAGTGATAAATTATTTTTGGTTTATGGTTCACGTATGATAATTTTTGTGAATGTATACAAGAAGAAAAAAACATTCTAACAATCATCACAAACTAATCAAACTTGGTTTATAATTTTTGATATGTAATCTATAGCATGCAACCTTAGGTAGAAAATATTTTAATAGAGATTTTATATATTTCGGGTTTTGGAACCGAATAACCGGAACCGGAACGAGTTACACTTAAATGGGACGATTCTCGGTTCTAGATTTTTGTCATTTTCGGGTTGAGTTCTTTTCGGGTTCGGTCTGGGTTTGGAACCGAGCTCATCCTTAATGACAATGCTAGATATTACCAACAATGTGACTTAATGGTAAGGTGGTCTATTTTTCTCCTAGGTGTCATAGGTTTGATCCATCTCTAGGTAAACACTTTGTGGGTAGAATATCCCCGTATCACAAACGCTTCGTTGGTTCACCAATACAGATACCATTGCCCGTGGAATAGTCCTTAGGGAAGGGTCGATTCAGATCCATAAGATCGCAAACACAAGATCAGTCCGGCATAAACAACCTTTCGCTAAATAATATTCTCAGGATTTTTGTAAAACTCCGGTCCTCATTCCAAACTTGAAAATTCTTTAAACGGTAAATTTTAATACCTTAGTCCTAAAGACAAGTAGATGCAAACGAACTTGGGACGGATAAAGATTCTATAGAATGATTTGAGCATTAAGGAACACAGGGAGCTTGAACTAATATTCAAGGGAATTCAACCTGTACAGCTATAGAAGGGTGACTCTGAACGCATAACGTGAACAGGGAGTCGGATACATCCTTATTCGAAAGCACACACAAATCTATCAAACTCTCGAAAACATGTAGTAACGGATGTTGGTTAAGACGATCAAGTAACGATACACGAATTCTGAAAGATAAGAATGACAAAATAGAATTCAGAACTGACTGATAAAAGACTACCAAGATTCTAAAGAAACAAGGAATGGATGGCCAAAATCTGGTTTTGAGACCAGATATTGGTGACACTAAGAAAGAAGAACCAAAAATTAGTTAGGAAAGGGCAGGATGACTAGACATAGGGTATTAGGAATTAAGTTCATGGTAGTAATGACCCAAAGCTAACCCGAATCTAGAAACATCAGAATGATAACTGAAACTTTGAGAACTCCTGACTCAGTCAAAAAAATCCAAACACTTGACTTAGGAATCAAGGTGTCAAGATAAATCAGTCAGAACGACGACGGGGGTTCGGGGGCAGCGCCCCTGATAGCGGGGTCCAAGGGGTGGCAACCCCTGGCGGGGTCCAAGGGGCAGAGCCCCTGGCTGGGGTCGAGCTGCTATATCAGAAAATGAAGAATATTGCTATATCAGAAAATGAATTTCGGATGAAAATTTTGAAATTTTGAGTGGAAATTGCAAGTCTGAAAAACCTGTTTGGATCGCATACGATTGGATCCACGCGATAGGATGTGCGATTGGATCTGGTTGAATCGCGTGCGAATGGTTCAGATTGAATCGCATGCGATTGAATCGCATGCGATTGACAAGATGCGGCTGATAGAACCCTATACTTAACCAAATTCAGCTCGATCGCATGCGATAGCCCTATAGAGCGGCTGATAGTGTGATTCGAATCGCATGCGATTGGGTCCATGCGATTGGATCCATTTGCGGCTGATAGAGAACTTGTACTTAGCCAAATTCAACTCGATCGCATGCGATTGCCCTAAAGTGCGACTGATAGGGTCTGAGATGTCACTTTCAGATCTGTTGACCTCATCTGAATAATGTCTACCTACTTGTACCTGATGTGATCTTGACTTGTGCAGGTTCCACACTCAAACACCCATACCAGCACTTGATTTCACATACAAACACCATATTTTTGGTGTTTTTATCCTTTTTGAAATCAAAATCTCAGATCTACTTTCTTCTTCATATTTCCAACTGTTCTTGATAAAATTTCCGAATCTTCAAACTCGATCAGATTAAAATCGATTTTCTTGTGGTTGATTCAAATAACATTTTTGACCATTTCTCCTTTAAATTCTGAACCAAAGCCACGTAAAAATGATGCCTTCATAGATGAAACAGTAAATTTAAGGCATGAACAATAAACTCGAGAAAGCTTCGATTTTTTCTGCCTTTTTGTGTATAGAACAGTTGAGTTTTACCTTTTTCGATCAAAGAACAGTAGATGTTGCTCGATTCTCCAACGATAACCCCTATTTTCAGATCATAAACAAGATTTTGAGATGAAAACCGTATGATCAGCCCCTTTTTCTTCGATGAACAGCCCCTTTGATCTTCAAATCTTTGATTTGTTGATGATAACACCGATAGATCTTCACTCCTTTGGCTCTGATACCACTTGTTAGGAATAAACAAGCGGTAGAATGAAGGATTGCTAAGATAACTATGAAGAGATATAGAGAGAATCTCGTTTCACCTTCAAAACACACATAGTTTATTTCATTTAAGTGTGACAATCCTTACATTTCCTTGTCTAGCAAAAGGCTTATATACCTATAAGGTATATTTACAATAAGCACCCTCAACTATTGTTATAACTCCTATTCTATTACAATAATACAGTTCTAACAATTCTCATCTTATACGTTTTGTTTTTCTTTCTAATCCCACTACCATCACTCTCAACCCATTATATTAAAAAAACTACAAAAAAAAAAAAGAATAGAAAAAGATTTGAGTAGGAGAGCCGGAGACGGTTAAAAGTTGAAAACTGTAGGTTGAGAGGGGGTGTGGCAGTATTCCCGTTAGCCCATAGGGACCTAATGACCTATCGCCTATCGGTCACCTGAGGGACGATTGTGTAAGGTCAAAATATTCATTCGAAAATTTTTTCATTTTAGAAAATTAATAAAAATATGACTTCTTTAAATTTACACTTCAGAGAACACATTATATGCACTAAATGTGTAGAGTTCATGATGTTCAATGTAGTTTCTTCAACTTCTTCAAAATAATAAGATACCAAGTTTAATTTTCAAGAGACACAAACAATACGTAATTATTCAATATATTTGTTACATTGATAAAAAATAAATAATTAACGTATTACTTATGAGTTATGACCAATCGTGTAGCTTGGTCCACTTTTTCGGAAATGGATCAGTAACATGCTGTCCTAAATAAAATCCATCTTCTTTAACTAACCAAAAACATTTTCTCGCTTTGCTCCATCGCCATTCTCTACAATGTTTTCTAATTGTATCACTATCAAAAACATCAAAAAAAGCAATCTTTGAGTTCCAGTAGAAATGGGAATAAAAACGAGTTGTGAAAGCCTCACAAAAGCCCCAATTTTCATTATCATTCAATGCTAGCGTATGGTTTCCCAAATCGTCGTCGCCTGATTGTACATGAACGGTGATAGTATCGTTAATTCCGTTGTAGATATACATGGTCCAGTAACTAAACCAACAAAACTGTTTGGTGTATTAGTTACCGGAGTGTTAGCTATTGGAGATGCATCGGCTGTAACAAGTAGGTAAACGAATAAGAAAATTAAACTCTTCATATGGGTATTGAACTGAGTATAATAAAATGTAGATAATCAAGTTTGTTTTATATAGACAACAAGATTACTTCTTTTGAAGTATGTAATATTTCAAGAATGGTTAGAGAATAAACACAATATATTATCTACAAAATACAATATTTTTGTTGACTTTCTAGGAAACAGCTAGTATTATGTGCATAACAAGTAAATATTACCTACGTTTCGCGACGGGTAAACATAGTATCTCGTCTACTGTAAAATTATATTGTTACTTTAATTTTTAATGAAATGCATTTAAACGACTCTATAAAAAATAATTTAAAGGCTTCGAAATTTTATCCTTGACTTCGGTCACTAATCTTCTAATATATATAAATGACTAATTTGATAAAATTTTATTTGACGATTTAAACCATTCATTTAAAAAAATATTTAATCTTTACCATTCATTCACTTGAAATCAAAGAATAAATTTTAATTTTTTGAAGTCAAATTAAGAGATAATCTCATATATGTCCTTATTAAATCATATAAGATTGTACTTGCAAATCTTAATTTACAAATATCATATTTACCATTTATAATATTCTAAAACTTCATATTCAACCAAAATTTTAGTTTTATCATTTAAAATATTTTATAACTGTTTTAATTCCTTTTTAGTTATAACCAATAATGTTTAATTTTATTACCTTCAATTGTAAAAATAATTATTAATGATTTATATAAGAAATACAGTTACGTCTCTTTGTATCATTATGTTTCTGCCGTCAAGTCTACTCTCCCGCTTGCGTGGATGTTTCTACCTGGTTAGAGTGTTGATGTTGTACGTCTTCATTTTTTAATATGTTTTTATTAATGTTTAACATATAATATTTTTTAAATCAACCCGTGTAACACACGGACATTTAGTCTAGTAATAATATAAACAACTATTAAATTAAACTAAATTGTTTTTAATATAAATAATAAGAGGCATGATCAAATGAGAACACCTTTTAAGGTGAGAACAATTTATAGCCCTTGGATTATCTTTATTTATGGTTAAAATTTAACTTGGTTTAATTAAGGTATGTTGAATTATAATTTTTTTTTGAAAGGCTATGTTGAATTATAATTATTTGGTTTAATTAAGATATGTAGAGTTTATAGATTTTGTTTATGTAACTAAATGATTGGCTTACAAGTGTTCTAACCGTTCTCACGTAAAAAGGTGTTCTTACCGAATCCCTCCTCTAAATAATAAAATATAATAATAATAATAATAGGTTTTAATAATAAGATATGAAATAAATAAAATTTAGTAATAATAATATAATAATAGTAATAGTAATAAAATAATAATAATAATAATAATAATAATAATAATAATAATAATATCTTACACAAAAGACAAAAAACATTAAAGACAAATCTTTTCTAGGTTTTGATAATGATAATAAGAGATGTAATATAAAATATATGTCTATTTACTAATAATAATAGTAATAATAATTATAATTATAATAATAGTAATAATAATATAATATAATAATAATAATAATAATAATATA
Organism: Pulicaria dysenterica; assembly: GCA_947179395.2. Taxonomy (NCBI): domain Eukaryota; kingdom Viridiplantae; phylum Streptophyta; class Magnoliopsida; order Asterales; family Asteraceae; genus Pulicaria; species Pulicaria dysenterica. The sequence goes on from OX359294.1 coordinate 61,677,450, forward strand.
ATAATAATAATAATAATAATAATAATAATAATAATAATATGATTATAGTAAAATATATATTGTATAATTATTGGGACAATAATGCCAATATGATTATAGTAACTAGTTTAATTTTTCGTGTATGAACGAGAGATTATTAAAGTAAATTTAAAAATGTTTTCGTATAGTAAAATAATTGGATGAATAATGGTTTACCCATCAAAGTTTTTGTTCATTTTCAGTTTAACCATCAAAGTTTTTTTTCTAAACGATTTTATCATAAAGTTTTAAATTTGATATGATTTAAACCTCAAAGTTTTTTTCAAATAGATTAAACCTTAATGTTTTGTTAAAAAAACTTATTAATCATTTATGCTTTATATGGTTTTCAATTTTACCCTATCTACTTGATTATGTATTTTAGTTTTATTAAAAACTTAACAAAAATTAGAGGGATAAACCATTTTTTAAGAAAATTTAAGGGTTAAATCGTTTGGAAGAAAACACTAAGGTTTAAACCAAAACGAAAGTATAACTTTGTGGATTAAATCATAATATATTCAAACTTTATGGTTAAACTGTTTGAAAAAAAACTTTGATGATTAAACCGAAACTAAACTAAAACTTTGATAGTTAAATCATTATTCACCCAAAAAAATTTAAAAGGTATAAAAAGTATTAAAACAATGAAGGTCACAATCATTATTTGTATTCTCCGCCAATATTGTTTTTTAGATAGTGAAAATAAATAAACGAGAAACATTTTTAATTAAGTTTTACAAAACAAATCATATATGACTATATAGTAAGTTTATGAATATCGCTTAACGGCATTCGTGGAGTTTTTTTTTATCATTTGCAACTGATACCACTAAATTCTAAAACTGATTGTCGGGTGAACCATGCTTTCTTGTTTTTTTTGAAAGACTATATCATTGATATCTCTTTAGAGCTGATGAAGACCATTCTATGTTCTTTATAAATTAAAAAGTAAACAACGAAGAAGATAAATTTCTTACCAAATGTACACATAAATAAAAAAAGAAAAAGATGATTGTTTTATGTGAATCATTGCATTTTGAAAAGTGAATATCTCAATCGATCTCTTTGATATAAAACAAAAAAAACGAAGGTATTGGAAGTGATATACTGATATGTTATGACGTCATTTTCGAAAATTGATTCTCAATATAAAGTAGTATCACAAAACGGATAATGAAATTCAATGTTCAAATTTAATCAAGTTGGTCTACGTGTTTACTTAAGTAACCATGAAAAAATGTATCTGTTTAATTATTTAAATAAATTTTTGGTTAAAAGATTTTAGTGTTAACAAATTAAATCACCTTAAATATGAAAATTTTGAACAATATGCATGGTTTAAGATTTTTAACGTAGCAACAACTATTTTTAAAGACATTTGAGAAAAACAAAAAGACTTAATTAATTGAAAACAAATTCTATGGATAAGATTATAACAACATAATTTTTTTATATAGATTAAAGATTAAAGAAAGATTATTCGAGTAACATTAGCTTACTATTTTTGTCATACAACACTAGAAAAAAAGTCTACTTACGAAGATAAAAGTGTCGCTAAAACCAAAAGCCAATTAACATCGATTATTTTTCTTGTCTAAGGTGTTGTTTGTTTGTTGCACTATTCATTCGGTATTCATCGCGTTTGATAGCCGCCTCTGATGAAGAATGTATCGAATAAAACAAATGAATGTTATTGAATCATTCCACCTTAAAGTACAATATGAATCATTACGCGCCAAGTATTATACCCTGATAACATTGTTTTACGTGTTATCTTGTTAAACAAGCATACCTTATAATATAATTATTCAACATTAGGGTTAAATGGTAATTTGCATCATTCTGATTGTTTATTCGAAACCCTTATCAAACAACCATAGAATCATTTACTGCTTAATTTTGTTTTAACAAATAGTCCATTATATAATATTAATAAAAGACTAACACAAGTAAAATCTATTAGATAATAGTAATCCTTAATTTAGACAAAATATTTAATTATTGAATGTGAACCATCAGTTTTCATAAAAGTGAAATCCAATTTTAACTTTTGTTAGACCATGATTCAGTTTTGATTTTAATTTCTATCAATATTATTAGAGGGAATTTCATATACAACAACAACAACAACAACGATACCTAAAATCCCGCTAAAGCGGGGTATGGGAGAGGTGGGATGTAGACAATCGTACCTCTACCTATAGGTAGAGAGATTGCTTCCTGAACAAAGACCTCCAGCTGCGAAGAAACAAGACATAAATAAAAAATAGATAAATAAAATAAAAACAAACAAATAATAAAAATAATAAAAAAACATAAAATATTAATAATAAAAATAATAATAAAAAATAATAGTAATAATAAAAATACTAATAATAAAAATAATACTACATAAATACAACCTGAAAAACAACCTACAAAAAAGGGCACAACCTACACCTAAAAAAGAAAACAGTAAAAACCCAAAAACAAAAACCATCTAAGGTTCAGAACCTAAGTATGCTATAAACCTAAGAAAAGAAAGTCGAAACAAAATCCAAAACCCTATGAAGCCAAGCGCATTCTCTCTGTTACCTACTCCTGGATCCTAATCTTCCTTCTCCATGATTCAGTTTTGATTTTAATTTCTATCAATATTATTAGAGGGAATTTCATATACAACAACAACAACAACGATACCTAAAATCCCGCTAAAGCGGGGTATGGGAGATGTGGGATGTAGACAATCGTACCTCTACCCATAGGTAGAGAGATTGCTTCCTGAACAAAGACCTCCAGCTGCGAAGAAACAAGACATAAATAAAAAATAGATAAATAAAATAAAAACAAACAAATAATAAAAATAATAAAAAAACATAAAATATTAATAATAAAAATAATAATAAAAAATAATAGTAATAATAAAAATACTAATAATAAAAATAATACTACATAAATACAACCTGAAAAACAACCTACAAAAAAGGGCACAACCTACACCTAAAAAAGAAAACAGTAAAAACCCAAAAACAAAAACCATCTAAGGTTCAGAACCTAAGTATGCTATAAACCTAAGAAAAGAAAGTCGAAACAAAATCCAAAACCCTATGAAGCCAAGCGCATTCTCTCTGTTACCTACTCCTGGATCCTAATCTTCCTTCTCCATGAGGGCCTATCTGAGATCATGTCCACCGAGAGAGATAACTCCCGCAAATCCGCTTTAACTCTATCTTCCCACCTCAGAAAAGGCCGCCCACGCCTCCTAGTGCCCTCCACTGTAAGCGATTCAGCTCTCCTAACTGGTGCTGTTGGAAGCCTCCTTTTAACGTGACCGAACCACCTCAGTCTCCCTTCTCTAAATTTTAAAATATCGTATTTACACACCCAAATTTACAAATATCATACTTAATCATTTATAATATGTCAAAATATCATATTTAACTAAATTTTTAGTTTTATCCTTTTAAAATATTTGATAATAATTTTAAATTCTTTTTAACTATAATGAATAAAGATTTGTACTTATTGTCTCTAATTGTAACAATAATGAACAATGACCTGTATAAGAAGTACAATTATGGTTCTTCTTATTAATGACCCCAAGTTTCGATTGTCACTTCTGCACTCCACCTTTATTTGACGTTTTCACCGTTGGTCTGGCTGTTAAACGGTTTTTTTATCATTTATTAACAATGTGTATCACACGGACATTAAATCTAGTGTGTGTATGTATATATATATAGGGTAAGGTTCAATACAAAACTTATATGCAGAACTTACATAACCACTTTCAATAATATTTAATTAACATTTAGTATTTCACATATGCAGTTTTTGACGGCTATATTTCAAAAAATAAATATAGGGGAAACGAGGTGATGGCTCATCATTTGCATGATGAGTTAGACTATGACGAAACGAACAACGAAGGGGCCTAGTGAATGACGAGCGGAGGATGGCAACGTTGAGATCGTCATGATGAGCTTTTTTCGACTACTACGGGTGGTCCGAGGGAGAGTGGAAGCCACTGGCCGCTCGTCGTATGTGGTCCTCCACGCGTTGAATTGATAGGCAGCAATGGTGAACGCTGATGTAAAAAGGCTCACCAATTGTGCATCATTGAAGGATGTCTATAGAAATTAGATTCTACTTAAGTACCATTTATATACTGTAATTGCTAGTTATGGTTATTATCCTACTTATATCACTTAGCTGATCAGCATACATGTTTAGCTTAGCCAAGGAATGACTTGTACAGTCAAGTGGACACATTAGATGAGCACAAAGTTAGCTACATTTCCAATACCATATATCCAATATTTTAGCCCTAAGTTACTAATTTCCAAAATCCATACATTGTAAACATGCTCCAAGTGAAAAACAAATAGTACTTCATCCTCAGATTTTGATCTTCGCAGCCTTTGGTTTTTTCTTCAAGTTTGTTCTTAGCCTTCAATAACTCTGGCATGATTTTCTTTAAACGAGATCACATTGGTTGATCGACCCATCCATTAAACTTCCACTTTAAAGCTTGATCTGGACAACTATAGAACCTATTACTAGAGTTTTGGGTTGTCCATGAGGTTCGGATTATTGTGTTTTGATGTGCGTAAAGCGTACCAGTTTTTTATTTATAATTTCCGTTATTATTTAGTACGACTACAACACAAATAGGCAAGAGGACTTAATCGTATAGTAGTATAGAAAATAAGTACGGGTGTCGAACTCAAGGGGAACGGGTATGATTTGATAAAATTATATTAATTGAAATATTAAACTAACGATAAAATAAAGGGGGAAATTTAGGATAAATGAGCAATCAACCAACTAACATTACCAACAACCCTGGAAAGCACCTCAAACAACCAAAGAAACACAGAGAGCGAATGAGCAATGAACATGAAAATCAGATAATATAAAGCTAGCTTTCCCTCTCTAGATTCGATTACACTTTTCTCATGGCAATTAGATTCATGGTAAAAAGAACTAAAGATACTTAAACATTCATGCATCGATTTCTATAATAGTTAAAACCTTGGCCCGGTTATAACCGTCTAATTATACTACTTAATAACCTTTATGGTCAAAAGCGCGATTAAGAAATATAATTAGCCAATTAATTTGATTAACAAGTTAAGCCCTAATCTTAATGCTTGTATGATCAACAAAACATCAAACTAACATATAAATGGTCATTATATGGACATCACATGCAAAAGACTCTAACTCTAATTGCTCAAAACATAGGATTTGGTCAATCACTATTCCTTAATCATCTATTGGTCCTAGACAATCAAGATTCAAACTTTATGATTCAAGTGGCCTCTCAAAACATAAAAATTAGATTCTAAGCAATCAAAACAGATTCACAAGCATGGATAAACATAGATTAGGCTAAACTAAGAACAAACATGAATTAAGCATCAAAACCATGAATGAAATCAACCATAATTAAAGTTCATCTCCTCTAGGGAGGAAAATCAGAAGTCTAAAATAGAACAAACATGCCAAAGCTCTGGAAATTATTCAAACAAAGAAACATGAAGAACAAGAAGGAATAAAACCGTAAAAGCCGAATGTTCCGGGACTTGATCTTCAATTATATCTTCAATCCAAGCCACAATGCTCCGAGCTATGCTCCCATATGCTACATGGTGTTTTTATGAAGTTTCCAGAGGTTGAAGATGGTGAAAAGTCGGAATGAAAGCTTGGATCCCGAAGATATGATCAAATATATATATATATATAGGCTGTCAGGGGGGTTTCGCGCCGCGAACCCTACCGTCGCGCCGCGACCATGGAGGATTTAGCGACGCTAGCGACCCAACAACGACAGAATTTCGGGATTTCATAATTATCTTCGATTTTTATCCTTTTTCTTCATGTTTATCCTCACTAATCCGAATTTAAACCTGGAAAATAATATTTAAACATATTAAACATATATTAAACACATTTTAATGATTTTCCATGATTTTTAATTTAATATCGCATTAAATCTATATCTAAAAATCGTGATATTATGTTTCTACCATAGCTACAAATCACCATAATGAAAACAAAATCAAAAACCCTAATTTCATCTCTCTTCTTCAAAACCTCTTTTTCAAGAATAAAATAAGTGGTTCTCTTACATCTAATCTTCTTCCATAAGGAAAGGGAAAGATGTAAAATGACCTTATTACCCTCATGTGCATTTCATATCGGGTGTTTGAACAATAAAACTAAACAAACGTTGATAATAAGGACCAAGGGTTTCGATTTAGGGTCTATGACTATTAAAATTAAAACCATAGGGACCACACTTGTTACAATGTACATACCATAGGGAAAAAATTATCATTTTCTATTAATTAAAATAAATAGAACGTGTTCACTGTGATCTCATTATACATTAGTCAATAATTAATAAAAAAATGATAATATACATCTTTTTTTTCAATATTTTTACAAAGAAAACTTTTATTTATGTTGTTAGGTCCCTAATTTTGCGTTTAATATATTTTAGAGTAAATTACTAAAATGATCAATGTGATTTGGTCTAACCTTCTCGTTTAGTCCTTTAAAAGCGAAAATTACTCTACAAGTCTTTATGGTTGACATTTTGTTACTGAAATAGTCTTTTGTTATAACAGACGTAAAAAATGGTTGTTAGTTGTCCTTTTGTGCATGGGCACTTTGGTCTTTATACTCTTTTTATCTTTTCTTATTATGTCCTTTAAGCTTTGTGTTTATTTCTGATTTGGTCTTTTAAGCTTTGTTTTTTTATTTTCATTTATACACCAACTATATATACATTTATTTTTTATTTATTTTTTTCTTCTTGAAAAGAAACTGTACATACGTTTATACACCAATTATGCATACATTTTTTTTGAAAAGCAACTGTACGTACATTTATACACCAATTATGCATACATTTTTTTATTTTTGAAAAACAACTATACATACATTTATACACCAACTAGACAAACATTTATTTTTTTATTTTTATTTTTTTGAAAAGCAACTATACATACATTTATACACCATTAAATAATATTACTGCTGAGATTGAGTCTCCCATTTTTATTTAATTTTCCATTTCTCATTTGAATCTTCCCATATATATAATATTACCATTTTTAACCATTAATATACTATATCGTCACTTAAAATCTTCACTAGACCGTGAGCATAGAAACTAAAAAACCGAAATTAATCTGTTAAAACTGACAAAACCAAACCGATAAAACCAGGTGCGTACGGGTTTAAAACCAAAACTAAACCGTTAATGATTAGAACCTACCAAAATCGAAACCGATAGAAACCAAAACCATTGGGTTTTAAAATCGTAAAACCAAAATTAATGGATTGAAAACAATAATTATTATTACTATAAATGATAATTTATTATTATTCATAATCACACTTTTAATTTTTTTTATAAAGAATTGTATTAAATATATATTATAAATACTAAGTGGTAAGAAAAGACAAATAAATTAAGGGCAAATCCGTAATAAACAAACTTTGTGTTGACAGGCCGTATAAATCGTGCCACTGTCTCTCTCTCTGGTGTATTCTTCTCCTACAAAGAGGAGCTGCAATTTCTTCACGTACACCATTAAAGAGCTCAAGAAGAATACAAAGTCTCTGGTGTATTCTTCTCATACAAAGAGTAGCTGCAATTTCTTCACGTACACCATTAAAGAGCTCAAGAAGAATACCAAGGTAGTTAGTTACAGATTTTTTGTGTTTATATCTTGGTAAAATCATATACATTCTTTTCAAATCTTGATTAGTTTTAGTTAGCTCTGTTTTTGTTTTATCTTCTTGAAGAATGTTAACAGAGACTCCATATCTTTCGATTTTTTTATAGTCATAGAAGTTGTTTCTTAGTGTTATTTTTCCTTATCTTGTTTCATGTTCTTGAATGAATGTAAATGGAGTTTTCTTTATGGCAATGCAGTTTCTTTATCTATCTGGGTGTCTAGTGTTATTTTTCACAAAATATTTTTTTTCATCTGGGTTTTTCTCTCAAATCACAGTAGGTTTATGTGTCAACAGATGATTTATCAGTTGTATGCATAAGAATGAAGATGATTTTGTCTGAACTTTTCTCTAACGCCAAGCCACCCTTTATAAAGGGGTTAAATGAACTGTTAGCACCATCGAGGAGTTGAGCTTTTAAGGAGATGAGCCACTCAAGAAGGAAATGACTGAAATTAGGAGAGCCTACTTTCCACCCGCACCTATTAAGATTAGACACAAAAGAAGTTTAGAAAAGACAAGTTTGCCATATATTTAGCTAGCTATATGTGTAGATGTTGATAATCACAATAGGTCTATGATAGCTAACTATATGTGTAGATGTTAATAATCATGAGCCATAACAAATTCACACTGACAAGAGTTTTAATTCATTACAATATCAAAATGTGATAAATTAGTTAGTTAGTATGTATATTTAAATTAGCTCTGTTATAATCTATTGTTGTGTGTATATATATACACACAGTGTATGTACGGTCCCATTAACAAGGAATGAGATCTCATTCATTATACAAATTATGCTCTCACTAATTCTCTCAAATCACGATAGGTATATGATATCTAGCTCTATATGTATATGTTTACTCACATATATATATATGTTTGAAATTGGTTTTCAGATGGAAGGACATGATGATGAAGGGTCGCGAGCTACGTATACATTGGATCAGGGACTGACGGCAATCGGGTTCGGAAAGTTTAAATTCGGTTTGCTTATGTATGCCGGAGTTGGTTCGTTTGCGGAAGCTTTGGAAATGATGCTACTTTCGTATATTGGACTAGGCATTCAGCCCGAGTGGAAACTATCTTCAAATCAAGTCAATTTGGTATCAGTTTTGACTTTCTGTGGATTGTTGGCAGGAACTTATTTGTCGGGCATTCTAGCAGATAATTGTGGAAGGAAGTAAGTTCCTCCTCGATCAAGCTGACTGAGCATATATTTTGTTTGTATCATGTCACATGTGTGTTTATAAATGCAAGTATGTATATATTATTGGAAATATTAGCTAGTATTTCATGATCATACCATTAATTGGAACTTTTTTATGTATTAGTAGTACGCTGAGTAACAAGTTTTAGAGTTATAACATGCCTAATAATATGAAATTATTGATTTGATTACGAGTTTTCATTGTCAACTTTATCGGGGTTGATATTGCCACTTAATTAGCTTGGGATCCTACTAGTTTTATGTTCTTACTACCATTACAAGCAGATGTTAATAAATCCCTGGTTTCATTATTTGTATCATTTCTTGTTTAAACCTCTTAGTGGCCTTCTGCTTTTGCATTTTGATCAGGATCGGGTTTTTAAGTGCGGCCATATTAGCACTTGTAGCGGGGTTCATAAGCACTTTGGCACCGACTTACACGTCATTCTTGATCTTCCGTTCGATATTTGGAATTGGTTTAGGGGGTGGGCACGTGTATACATCATGGTTTATGGAGTTTCTTGCCACTCCAAACAGAGGTATTTGGATGGTTGTTTTCGCGGGGTTTGCCTCACTTGGAACAATTTCCGAAGCTTTACTTGCATGGGTACGCTAAAATTACTTATAACTAAATAGCTATACAGCATCATTATAGTCCTGACTATTGTCTTCGCATTACTTTATGCTCAAAATCTTTATTAATTTGTAAAGCATTTGCTCTTAACTTGATTATATTGCAGTGGATTATGCCACGATACGGATGGAGGTGGCTAGTTGGACTATCTTTGGTTCCTCATCTTGTTGCCCTACTATTTTATCGATATATGCCAGAGTCTCCAAGATACTATCGTACTCAAGATGATTTACCAAAGGCAACTACGGTTCTAGAGAACGGAGCTGCGGTGAACAATACAAACCTGCCACACGGCCAACTTATTTTTGGGTCAGAAAGAACAATATCACACTCAGCCAGAGGAGTCACCCGGCAGACGAATGAGAATCCCCGTCAAAGAACTCGATCCGATTCTGCGCATGCTTCAGAAATATCTCAATCCGATTCTAGGCAGGTGAACCAGAATGCTTCAGGAACACCGCAAGAGGTCGAACTAGTGTCAATAGGACGTACTCCAACAACACACAATGCAACACCTGATCTACAAAGATGCAAGTTAGCAATGCTAGTTTCAACCCAGTGGATCAGAACAACGATGTTGCTATGGATTTTATACTTCTGCAATGTGTTTTCATATAGTGGCATTATGATGAGGATCGAGAAATTGAAAAGATGAACAGGAAGATTAAACAAGTGATTTAGGTAATTGATTACTGAAATTGAAAAGGAAACAAGATACATTCACAATCAATCCAACCGAATGATTGTTCCAGGGAACTCCCCTCTCTCAATCGGTCTAACCGATGAGCCAATCTCACATACGAGACTATTACGTTCAAAGCAAATACGTGACTGACTAGAAAACTAACTCACGACTCTATTTATTGTGTAGACCTAAACCAAGTTACACTATGACCCCCTCTAGAATTAAACTATCTATTCCATTCCCTATCATTACTCCCGCCTTCAAAAAAGTCTTGTCCTCAAGACTTGTGTCCAACAAAGTACATGTTGCTCCGAGGATCCGGTGGTTCCGGCGGTGGTAACTCCCGGCACATAAGTTCCTCAAATCCACAGTAGTCCCCATTGCCCTCCTCACACTCATCATTCCCCACTAACTTGCTTGTATCATCTTTATTAGTACTTTCCCGCCAAGGAATCATCCAAAGCTTCCTAACTGCTTGAATCAAACTCTTGTAAACCCTTTCATGTATCTGCCCCACATATAAAGGAACCCCATCAAACATGAGATGATCTGGAGGTTTGCGATGTTTAAGTCCCCATACAACATGGAAAACCCCAAAAAATGCAGCGTACGCTGTCGTACTAGACAAATTCAGCCTAAGACTTTCCTCAAACAGCTTATATGCACTCCGAAAATCTGACTCTTTGTTCTTTGATTGTGGAGAAGGTGCTGGGAATGTCAACTCAACACAAATATGCTTAATGTCCATTACAATAGAAGCATACGACTTCTTTGGTGTTTCCTCAATGTGAGTGTTGAAATCAACAATCAGGTGAGATGATTTTGATGCCTGCACTTCCTCTAAAACTTCAGGTACCGGCTCTTCAAACTCCACAACAGCCACTTCCACATCCTCCGAAGGATTAGTGCCACTGTGAGGCATTGCCCCACCACCAGATTCGAGGATTCCCCCAGACCCACGCTTACCAGAAACGAAAGTAGAGTCGATACCAGAATCGAAAATGGAATTCCCACCAGATTCAACAATAAGACCAGAGCCACCACCAAAAACATCCCTCCCAGAATTGAAATCAGGTTTCCGAACAGTATCGCCATCCCCATTCCCCCCATCAGAAGCAAAGAAAAATCCAGAACCCCTTCCTCCACTAAAATCAGAATCGAAAACATTATCGGGACCTCGATCTCCCTTCCAAACAAAATCAGGGTCTTGTTGTTTTATCCATTCCAACATAACCTTACGAAATTCCCTTTCTTCAATTCGATCTGCTTCCCACCTTTTTTTGAATTCAGAAACATCAAATTGGAGCTGTTGAATCTGCTCATCATGAATATCCAATCTAGCATGAATAGATAGAGTGTCCATGGAAATCAACAAGAAGCACCACAATCAAATCAGCAGGCAACACTCAATCGACAGCAACTTATTGCAATACAATCAGGCAATTCAAATCAACCCACAAAAAAATCGAACAACAAACCAAGTTCAATAATACATTGCAAACTGAATCACAAACTCCCCCACAGAAATAGCGAAGAACCAACACAAAATCAAAATCGAATGATCCAAATAGCAATTATATGGCAGACCCAACCAAAATCAATATCGATAGAACCCAATAACAGAGTAGAATAACTGACAATTCCGAAATCAACAGCACCAACAAACGATTCCTCAAACAAAGAACAGATCGATGATGAAGTAGAATTCGATTACTGAAGAGAAGCGTGACATAGGGATACTTACCTGACGTGAGTGTACTGTGATAAAAAAAACGAAAGCAAACCGAAAATGAGTGCAGAAATCAATTGCTGGAACGAGTGTTGAAATCGATTGCTGTAATGATAATCGATTGCTGATGATCGACTGGATTGCCAATCGACAAAGTGAAACCCAGACTTAACGCAAACGAAAACGGCAGGTCCAGCAATTTCGGAAACCAAAATCGAAGGCTTCCAAATCGGCGACACTAAAATCGAAGGTTTCCAAATCTCGGATATGGTAAGTCGATGATTTCCAAATCGGCAGGTCTTAGGGCAGGTCGGACCAATGATGAGGATCGAGAAATTGAAAAGATGAACAGGAAGATTAAACAAGTGATTTAGGTAATTGATTACTGAAATTGAAAAGGAAACAAGATACATTCACAATCAATCCAACCGAATGATTGTTCCAGGGAACTCCCCTCTCTCAATCGGTCTAACCGATGAGCCAATCTCACATACGAGACTATTACGTTCAAAGCAAATACGTGACTGACTAGAAAACTAACTCACGACTCTATTTATTGTGTAGACCTAAACCAAGTTACACTATGACCCCCTCTAGAATTAAACTATCTATTCCATTCCCTATCACATTATCCTCTTGACATTACAAGTGAACATTTGGTCCCCTCTATTGCTATCAAAAGGTGTCGAGCATCCCCACTTCTATAACACTGTGCTGATGACTACTCTGGGAGGTAACTTTTCTTGCATTTGGAATACTTTTGCTAAATGATTTTACCTACTATGCTCATCACTCTATACTACAAATATTTTGGTTGCTCTTTAATGCATGGCAATAAACTTGAGGTACTGTATTCTAAATCTAACATGGCATATGATTCATTTAATTTGAAATGGGTTGATTTTGGGTTATCTGTGTTCGCTAATCACTTATGTTTATACGTTGCTGAGTTTTAATTCGATCATTTATGTATTTCGCAGAGCTTCCTGGGGTTATTGTAGCAGCAATTTTGGTATGGAGCCAAGTAGGTCGTATAAAGACAATGGCAACCTTATTTTCTTTGGGATTTGTCTTCATATTGCCGTTACTCTTCCATCTGAATGCAAGGCTGACAATGTGGTTGGTCTTTGGTGTCCGTATGTTTATTTCCGCGGGCTTCATAGTAGTCCAAATATACGCTGAAGAGGTATGCATGTGTTCTGTTATATTCTGTTTGTTCCATGAGAATTTTAGCAATTATCATTTTTATTATATTCCTGCAGCAAAGTTTTCACTTATCTTTCTACATGTCTATTGGTTATATAACAAAATAACATATGTTCGTTCATTTTGGTGGGGGATATAATAGGTTTATCCAACAATTATAAGGACAACAGGAGTCGGATTGGCAAAAACAGTAGGTGGATTCGGGGGGATGTTATGGCCTTTTCTAGGACAATGGCTCAGTGATCGTCACCTCCACACACTTGTTATACTTATGTTTGCGGTAAAAATAGCTCTATCTTTTGTAAGTGTTGTATTTCTTCCATTTGAGACGAGGGTAAGGGAATTAGAGTAGATACCGATGGTACTTGATAGTTAAAATGAGAAATTTAGTATGTTTCCGCATTCTAAAAGTTAGTTTTTATGTTTGTTAAAAGTTATTTGCATACCATTTACCGTTTATTGTAAAAAGATGACTATACCATTTTCTGTTTGATTCTTATTTCTAGATATTTGTCTAATTAAATTTGAGTGAAAAAGGAAGGTTTGACTGAGTTTAGTTCTGTGTTGTAGTTTCATGCACTAGCAAAAGTGAAAATGCTTACAGGCTGCTGGTTATTGTTACTGCTCAATGATTGATGTGCGAGCTAACACAACTCATCATTGTATAGTTAATTAATTTGTATGGTGTTCATTGATGATATGTGAGATCGAATACATTTTGCTATCTTTTACCTTTTCTATTCTCTTTATGGTATCACAACATCCAGCTTGATCCATGAAGCTAGGTAATGGTGGCAAAATGGGTTTTATATGTCAGGTCAGATTGGATAACAGGTCAAAAGTGATTCAGGTCGGAACAAGTCTGAGTCAAAACGGATTGCTTTGTTTTTTCCCAACATATGTACTCTTTTACCAACATACATATAATTTAACCCAGTTTGAGAAATCAATTGTTTGTCTTTCAACTCCATATTTCAATTCCTTGAATTCAAAGTAATTTCAATTACGTGAACCACAAGATTATATAATGAAATAACTAGTTTATAAACCGTGCACACACCGGTATTATAGAAGTTAACCAAAAAAACATAATCAAATATAAAACACATTTCAAGTTTATAAATATGATGGTGCTATCGATTATAAACTATATTTCCTATTTGAAAGATCATTTAGATATCATCACATGATTGATGAAATTATCTCTATAAATATAGAATCACTTGAAATTGAAGATTAATCTTTTCATAGCACATAGCACTATTAAAATCTTTTCTTCACTGATATACTAAATTCAATGAGAACATCGGTTAACTAAAAATTGGATTCACTAATCAAGCACTTGTCAAGTAAAACAACCATACAGATGGATTAAAAATAGGATTGGATATGATCAATAACCGAAAATTACATGCCATTAAATTTGCTTTGCATCAAACTAAAGATAAATTGAACTTTATAAAACTATAAAACACCGTATTGTAAAGTATGCATTAGAACTACACTCACTCTCACACACTCACACACACACAGAGTTCATCTTATCTTCATTTCGGTAGCATTATAAAAAGAGAAAAGGAGTAGGAGCTGGTCGTGGTAGCATATCCTAACACGCAATAAGAGTTGGATATTGGAGTCATTAAATAGTTGGTTCACTCCTGCCAAAAATTTGATAAAGGCCGAGTAGTAGCAACTCATTATTCACTGTTGGAAAAAATAAGGAATTCAAGAAAGAGGATCTAGCCACATCACATGTATGGCAATAACAAAGGCATGATGCTCATGTATAACCCCACTTGGTTAGCTATATCTTTAGGATTTAAAAGCCATGATGCTCTTGTAATTTGCTTCCATTTCTTGATTCTTGCTTTGAACCACTGAAAGGATAAAAGCTTTATATCAAGAGCCAAGATTTCGACCTCTATTTTCTTGCCACCGAACACTAGCCGATTACGCCTACTCCGTACTAGAAATCCTGTGTTCTGGTTGTATCCTCCCATATGTAGATTTGCACAGAAGTTAGAGACCCCGATCTGGAAAAAACTTCTGCAAAGTTAATGCCTCCCTTAAACTGCAAGTTCCACCATTCATGTATTTCAGACCATAGTACCATACCTTGATTGTACTTTAACAATTGAATAGAACATGTGCGACAGATTCCATGTCGCTCTCGCAGCATGGGCACAACACCGATGGAAAAAAATAAAGAATTCAAGAAAGAGGATCTAGCCACATGTATGGCGATAACAAAGAAAGACGCTCACATGTTACTGGTTATAGTCTATAGTAGGGCCATAAGAATTTTCAATGTAAGTAATAACATTTTTCTTTTAAAGAGTTAAGTGTAGATTTTTCATATAGTTTAAATGGATATGTGATTCATATGAGTTAAAAATTCAATTTGTACGAGTAATTGGTAGAAACACCTATAGTATAATACACATGATAAACATTGAAAAACCATATCATTTAGAATATTTATAGTGTTTTGGAAATTCTATGCAAATTAATAAAGTAAACATCTTGACAAATCATAAATAAGGGAGTATAACATTTCTTAGGCAAAGAATATACACATTGAAACTACATATATTTGCTAAAATGAATAAATTTTGACTTGCGATATTACTTCATCATCTCGAATAAGAGTACCATGACCTTGCAAATAGGACAAAGACATACATAAATACAGCTTAAATTATCAAAGTTTGGCATGAATGTCATTATTAGCAGTAGAACTCACGAAAACAACAAAACAGTCCTAATAATCATGTGATGAAGCATAACAACTTAATGGAATTTTAGTAAAAGCAAATAAATTGACAAATGGTCATTCAACATGATTAAATTCATTAGATCATATGTAGTTAAAATCATAAGAAAGATGTTAACATTTGGTTTATGAAATTAGTAAAATGGAGTTACAAACCACTTGCACTGTACATCAGAGTACAGACAGAAGTCTTCAAATGAAATTTAGACAATATACTTGTCTATAACACTTGTTGCAGTCCACATTGTGTCATAGGTAATCTGTAATGAAGAAAAGGTAATCAATCTATAATACAAGAATAATAGAGATAAAAATTTAGGGTTTATAAAGGGAAGTGAATAAGATGACACAATAATTTCTCAAAGTTTTCGCGGAGTTTTTTTTTTCCCAACCATATGACATTTTATTGGTACTTCATTAACAATCTACTTGATAAGGAGAAAGTTATTTATGTTTGATAGAATTTTTGGGGATGTAAAGTTTCATAGTGATAGAGAATGGATACTTAATTTTAGAAGGGGTATAATAGTAATATGTCTAGTAGTTAGTTAGAGGTGAACAACTATAAATAAGGGAGGTGAGTCGGTGAGTCCATTTGTAGATAGGCTAGATTTACAGACTTGTATTGGTCTCTTAGCTTGGCTAGAGAGGGAACATTGGTTTATACCTTTGAGAGAGGGTTATCCCGGGCAATCATCCGATTGTGGATTGATTGAGGTTCTATGATTATCTAATTTCAGTTCTATGTTCTTAATTGTTGTTTCTAACTCACGATCTCTATCACATAGGTACATGTATATATAAATGTATTCACTCTTGATATTCTATGTTCTTAAGTAAACTGAATGTTTACATATCAACTCCAAAGATAGAGGATGTAAGGTTTCATATATCCAAGTAAGCAAAATGAACTCCAAAAACATTGACACTCCATATCTCATGTCAAACACTTTTGTTTCTTTGCATGTTTGATTGTTTATTTTGACAATTCAAACTCTGATGATGCTATTTTATTAAGGATACTTTGAGTATTTCTTAATTATAACAAAAATAATTTAAGAAACATCAAACATGCAAATCTATATATTGACACCGAAATACCTAATGAAATGCTCCATCGATATACTAAGTTTATGTAACTAAATAAAGGAAGTAAAGAAGGAGGTAGATTACAGTATCAAGTTGTTCATAACTAGACTTTCTAGTTCTTTCAAGCAAATTATCAAGCACTTGGTGTGCATAATGAAACCTTACCTCGTACCCATAAGGCCACAAACATTTAAACCAAGTAAAATCAAGGAAATGAATAAAAAACATGGTTGAATCCAACAAAAGAATTTGCAAAAAGAGCATATCAAGAATAATGAAAAAAACATATCATGGCTTACCTCTTTTCCCAAAATATGGAATTATGCAAACTTAAATCATGTCTGACGCATTGAATGCAAAGCAATCGCAAGTTGATCGGCGAAGAGAACGATTGATTTTAGGACAAACAATTTGAAAATGGAGAAGTTAGAAGATTTAAGATTATAGGCTTGGAATAAAAACCGAATCAAAAAGAAGATTACGAGATAAAAGGAATATGATTCAAGAAAATTACCTACAGAAAGCCGTAACCCAAAATCTATCAACGGAGCCGTAACCCGAAATCTAACCGTAACCCGAAATCTATCAACGGAGCTGTAAAACGAGATAAAGCAGTGTTCCTTGAAGTCGGGTTATTATGACCCGTGTGATAAAACGGGTCAAAATAACCAATTGTAATAAATAGGCAGGTATTACTAATATTAGTAGTCAAAATTGGTGATTTTGGTCAAAATTGTTAAAAGGATGAGATCCTATTGGTTAATTGAGAATTTATTCAAGGAAACTTTCCCATATTTGATTTTCTTTACATATATATATATAGGAAGAAGTTCCATCGAGAACCATTTTTAGTGCGAGAACCAATCTGAGCCGTCCAATTCCCCCTCTTTCAATGTCATTGCCCACCCATGAATTCCTCACATACACCCTGCCACATTTGATCCCCCCACGCTCTCCATCCATGAATTCCACTTATCAAATCAACGGCTAAGATTGGTTCTCGCGGTTCTCGCATTAAAATCGGTTCTCAATGGAACCCTCCCATATATATATATATATATATATATATATATATATATATATATATATATATATATATAGAGGGAAGTTCCATCGAGAACCAAAAAAAATGCGAGAACTGCGAGAACCGATCTAAACCGTAAAATATCTACCAAACGACAAGATATTAAATTATGAAAATTATACCAAATATGCTCTTTTAATATGACAACCATATTGCTATTCGTTTTTGCCAAGTTTTTTTCTAGCACTAGAAGGTATGTTACATATATGTAATCAGTACTAACATATATGTGATCAGTACTATAAGGTATGTTACATATATGTAACGAATTTTTTTTTTGTTGAAAAAAATATAGCAATATGGATGTCATATTAAAGAGCATATTTTTGTCGTTAATTTGGTATAATTTTCATAATTTAATATCTTGTCGTTTGGTAGATATTTTAGTTTTAAAAAGATGGGGATCGGTTCTCGCAGTTCTCGCATTTTTTTTTTGTTCTCGATGGAACCCTCCCCTATATATATATATATATAGGGAACGGTTCAAACGAGAACTCGAGAACCAATCCTAGCCGTTGATTTAATAAAGTGGAATTCATGGATGTGGAGCATGGGTGGATCAAGTGTGGCAGGGTGCATGTGATGAATTCATAGGTAGGCAATGACATTGAAAGAGGGGGAACTGGACGGCTCAGATTGTTTCTCGCAGTTCTCGTACGAAAAACAGTTCCCGTTGGAACCTTTGCCTGTATATATAGAGAGAGAAATAGGATCAGCATAGAACCTAAAGAACCATTATGAACCCTCAGCATTTGATGATCAAGGGTTGTGAGTAAAATAAGAAATATGTATGGTACTGATGAAGATCGATAATTAAGAACAACAAACCATACTCATCGAGAATCAGAAATTGATATCAGAAGTAATATTAAATTGAAATTAGAACAAGAAAGATAACCCCAATCCCTCCACAATCGGAGGATTGGTCCAGGGATGAATCCCTCTCTCGATTGCCAAAGGCAACGAGCCTAACAATCCCTTACGTAATATTTTTCTGCCTAACCTACAAGCAGACTCACCTCCTTTATTTAAAGCAAATACCTCTAAATAACTACTAATAATATTACTACTATGCCCCTTCTAGAATATACTATCAATTCCCTATCATTACTCCCGCCTTCGAAAAAGTCTTGTCCTCAAGACTTGCTTCCAAACGAGTTCAATGATCGGGTGGTTTCGGCAGTTTAGGAGGACCCGGAGGCTAGTGATCATGAAACAAGCACCAAGTGACAAAGAAGGCGACACAATCCAGGGGTTTGAGTGCCTTACGGCCCCATACAACATACGAAATCATCAGCACCAATGGTCTAACCCTTGTGTGGATAGCCCAACTCTTGACTTGCTAAATAATGAATGGGTAAATGAATCTCGGAGTTTAACTGTTGAAACATAACCGTGGGATATCGAATAAAGTCCTCCATAGCTGTTGGCTTAGGTCCTGTTTCTTTCTCCGGTGGCTTGAGTGTGGTTTTAAGGATAGGCTTAGGTGTCAACATCATTACTCTATTCTCTTCCTGAGTCGACGATACATCTGCACTGACTTCCCTAGCAGGAAGCTTATAAGAATGGCCACAACTAGAGACACCCCTGCCACCACCACTGTCAGGACCGCTCATATCATTATCCGTACATCTATTCTCAGAAACTCGATCTCCTGTCAAGTCAAAAGCAGGTTTCTGACCTTGTTGTTTCATCCAGTCCATTAGTGTTTTACGAAATTCGCTTTCTTCAATTCGATCGGCATCCAAAGACTTCAAGACCAATTTAATCTCTTTGACATCCTTTTGAAGGTTTTGAATATGCTCCTCATGGAGATCTAAACGAGAATGAATCTGCTCCTCGTTGAATGTGCTCCACATGAACATTGTGATTTGGAACAAATCGTGATGTATAGAACCCAGTAGCGTAGTAGAAGAAATTAGATTTAAACCCTTTCGATGGTGATGCAATCCAATCGAGAAGTACTCAGAATCGATACATAATCACATAACAACCATCAATTTCACAAAATCATAACAAAACCATGATGAATATCAAAGAACATATGAGGTTGTATGAACACAGATAAATCAAGAATGATGAATCAGATTGCCCACTTGATAGCGTACAGCTCGATTGTGCAGAAATTGATCAACGATCAGATATAGAACCTGATATGTGAAACTGAAAATCGAAACACAGACCCCCACCAACAGAAAATCGCGACAACGCAGCCCAAAATCAAAATCGATAGGGCCAGCAGCGACAGAATAAGTATCGATAGTTACCTGGCGATAGAACACACGACTGGTTTCCCAAATCGACAAAGCAAACCGAGAAGAGAATCCTTATCAATAATTTCCAATTTAGTGGTTTCCAAATCAGCACATACCAATTCGAGAGTTTCCAAAGCTGTGCCACCTTCCAAAAGATGGTCCTCCAAATCCGCACCTTCCAAATTGGGCGTTTCCACCTTCCAAATCGATAGTAGTTTCCAAATTGAGTGCTAGTTTCCAAATCGGCAACAGCAACTAGCGAGGACTGTGAAATCGACAGTACGTAAATCACAAATCGATGTTGAATGTGAAATCGATAGGTCAAGTGAAGCATAACTCAAAATCGAAAATGGAAAAGGAAACTGTGAGGGAAGATCTGATGTACAATCGGCAGGTCGAGGGCAGGTCGGACCAATGATGAAGATCGATAATTAAGAACAGCAAACCATACTCATCGAGAATCAGAAATTGATATCAGAAGTAATATTAAATTGAAATTAGAACAAAGAAGATAACCCTAATCACTCCACAATCGGAGGATTGGTCCAGGGATGAATCCCTCTCTCGATTGCCAAAGGCAACGAGCCTAACAATCCCTTACGTAATATTTTTCTGCCTAACCAACAAGAGACTCACCTCCTTTATTTAAAGCAAATACCTCTAACTAACTACTAATTATATTACTACTATGCCCCTTCTAGAATATACTATCAATTCCCTATCACGTACATGTAGCACCCCGTTTCCAGAGGCTAACCATATGATACAAACAGAGCAAAAATTCTAAGAATAATACCTCAAATAACTCGTGCTTTACTCACTATCTCTCTACCCTTCAAAATCTGTGTAAACCTGCCGCATGGAAAGAAAATGCGGCTGAGCCAAATGCCGAGTGCGCAAATACAAACAAACAAGAATAATAAGTCAATGAACGAACGAAGTCTAACCAATCTAACTAAACAGTATAAGATGTGAAGAGAACTAAGTTTAGTTTCGATGTAAAAAGACAAGGTTTTGGGACTAACTTGTATAAAATGTTTTAAAACAAGATAGTTTGAGAAAACTTATTTTTAAAGAAAATAAGAATCCATATTTAAATGTAGACATACGTACCAATATCACAATAAAACACTTGTCAATAGGACCAAGTAACGAAAACGAACGGAACCTTTATTGACAAAACAATTAATTATAAAAGGAGCACAAATCCAAACAAAGGAGTATGAACCAAGACAATCAAGGACGTTTAGATAGAAACTGTATAACAATTGCAAACTGCAAAATATCGATATCCGTACAAAGAAGCTAAGAATCCGTACCTGAGCCAACTCCAAAAGTTTAGCTGCAATGTGCACCTACTTCCCTTCGGCCCAATCTATCGAATATTACAAAAGCGTTACAAACTAAATTAACTATTAACTTACCTAATCATATAGTTAATTGTTTGGTCTCTCTTACTTCAGCCTAAAATCAATACACTCACCTGGATTACCAAGTTATAATGTAAATACGCATCTCCAGTTAGTACTTAGCTAACTATTAATCCCATATTTTAGTGGAGCTAAACTATGAAACTAGCTGGATAACTCCATTGATAACATCCAAGTCATCTCCAATGGTAAAATATCTATTTAACCCCTGCTTTTACCTTACTATTTAAGAGTAATAAAACACTAACACTAATGATTTCCTTATCACATTACTGATGCACATTACATGTTTGCAAGTGATTAAAAAGGATCCTTAAAGCCTTCAAATTTCAAAAGGTTTTCTATCTTTAAAACCAAATGCTTGTGGATCAGTTTTAAATCCTTAATTATTTAAAGAATAAGGAACCATTTGCAGATCATAACTCTGCTCATAAAAGTATGCTGACCATAAATTAACTCAAGGCCTAATGATGTGTGTCATTCTTGCTGCTTTACTGTACAAAACCATCTGTAACTAATCATTCAACCAACATACTTGGTTTATCAATTAAGACATAAACATGCGAGGAGTAAGGAACTTTGAAACCTACAAATGTTTAGAGCTAAATTTTCGTTTCTAAAGGGTTGATTCCCCCTCTATTGCTCGCAGCAGACAATGAAACAGAAAACAAGAACGAAGCTAACCTTAATCAAACTTGCAATCTTGAATTGATTCGTTTCAAGCCGAGCCTCTGATTTCAGCCTCGATCAATCAGCTTCACCCCTACTTGAGGCTGCTCTCGATTTTAAAACTTACAGATGGAGGATTTCATGGCTGACAGATGGTGGGGTAGGGCTATATATATTGTTTGGTACGGAGAGGGAATTGAGGGAAGAATGCGGATTCAACAGGGAATTTGTTATTCACATTCAAATTTGAGTCGTGATTGAATTTAGGTAAGTTATTAAAGTTTATCTAATTGTCTGCTAATATAAAACGGGTAACGGGTTTTTGTAATTAGGTCCAAACTAAATTTCATTATTAACAAATTGAGGCCTTATTTAAGTAGCTAAATTCTCTTTTATAATTATTAGAGTTAATTATACTTTTGGTCCATGTGGTTTACCTGAAATTATCCTTGGATTGTAATTTTTACGGATTTGGTTCCTCCCGATCCGTTTTACTTGTATATTTGGTCCCTCCTCACCTTGAATTGATTAAACTGCCCTCTTCTATTTCTTTTTTTATTTTCTTCGATTATTAATTAGTTTTAGATTTAGATATTATTTTTATATGGAAAAATGATCCGTAATGTTAACATCACATAACTTATGTGATGTTACACTTTCAAACTATTTAAATGAGTAAATACTGAAATGACTAAACTACCATTCATTAAAGTAGATTGTGAGTGTAACATCACCTAAGTTGCGTAATGTTAACATTACGGATATAATACTTCATCATCACATAAATACTTTAAATAAATTAAACTTCAAGTCAAAACAACTTCTTCTTTCTCTGCCAGCTTCATCATCATCAAAACCCACATCCGCTACTGCCATCTTCACTGCCCACCACCGCCACCTCTCTCTACACCCTCTCTTTCTGTTCATCTAACTTGCCGCCGCCGCCGCCAACGCCACCACCGGCACTGCCACCACCTCCATCGAACCCCACCAACGCCATGACCCACCATCCACAGTCACCTCTAACATCGACAGACTCCACCTCCACACAGATGATGTCCATTTTACTCCTCCATGTCGCCGACTTCCATCTCTATCCTCAACATCGTCGTCGTCTCCGCCAAGGGTTTGTCTCCAGCTCCTCCACCATCGACCTCCGATCTGGGTTTCCGGTTGTGGATGCGATTTTAGGGTTTCTTCTCCTCATATCCACCATCGACATCCATCCGTCGTGATTTTAAGATTTCTGGTTTTGTGGTTTCCGATTTTTGGTCTCCGGTGTGTATTATTCATCTCCACCATCGACATCCATCTGTCACGATTTTAGGGTTTCCCATTTTGGGTCTTCAGTGTGTATGATTCTTCGATTATTGGGTTTGTGTTTTGGGTTTGTGTGTTCGATGTATTTGATTCGCACAAATTGGTGGCATCTGTTGATAAATTTGTCACCACCATTGCCATCTTCTTTTCTCTTGGTGAATCAAACTTGGTGGGGTTTTTTCAGTTAGGGATTGCAGGCCTTTAATTTTTTTACCAGTTAAATTATTGAGGTTGGGTAGTTGAAGATGAATGTTATGGCAGTGGCAGTGGCAGTGGCCAGTG
Organism: Pulicaria dysenterica; assembly: GCA_947179395.2. Lineage (NCBI taxonomy): Eukaryota > Viridiplantae > Streptophyta > Magnoliopsida > Asterales > Asteraceae > Pulicaria > Pulicaria dysenterica. The sequence continues at coordinate 61,701,571 of OX359294.1, forward strand.
GTTGAAGATGAATCATGAATGTTAAGGTGGCAGTGGTGGTAGTGGTGGTAATAGGTGGTGGAGATGTTTTTGGTGATGGAAAAGTGGTAGTGGCAGAAAATTGTGGTTTTTGTTTGAGTTCTTGATTTCACAAGATGATGGTGATAGAGGAGAGATGTTGGCCGGAAACAACACTTGTGGCCGGAAGTCGCCGGTAAAGACCGACAGAAACGGAGAGAGATTAGTAGAGAGAGAGAGAGTGTGTGTGTGTGTGGAGTAGGTAAGAGAATATGATATTGGAGTTTAAATTAGGTTAATAATTTTTTTTTATTTTTTATACTTTTTAAACAGATTATATATTAACTTAAAATTTATTAAAAGTAAAGAAAATGAATAAATAAATCAACTAAGGGGGTTATTTTAAGTTGGACATGAACCAATAGTATAAGTAAAACGGGTCGGGAGGGACCAAACTTATAATAATTAAGACCCAGGGATCAATTTCGTAATTTTAGGTAAATCATATAGACCAAAAATATAATTAACTCGAATTATTATTTTGAGTGTATTATAGTAAACTAGTAATATATTAGCATACAAGACATTTTTTAGGTATTTTAGGAACTCAAAACAAATAAATAAAATAAAACCATGCTCTCTTCCCATGCCACCTCCCCTCCTCATGAAATAACAAAAAAAAAAAAAAAAAAAACTCTCATTTAGCATTCAACTTTTTATATCTTCAACATGTTTATCTTTTTAATAAAAAAAATTTACCACATTATTCGATTTTTAATCCTTTTAAATCTAAGACTAGTCTTGATATATTTTGGATGATTTTTCGAAAATACATGTTCATATATTCATATTTTCATATATATGAATGTTCATATATTTGCATTTTCATACATTTTCTCGAAAAATGCATGGTCATATATCAGGGTGTTCTAATCTGCATTTTCAATATACATTTTTTGAAAAAAACATGGTCATAAAGTTTGCATTTTTTATTTCAACATACATATTCAGTACAGATATTCTCTAGAAATTACAAATTTTTATATGAGTTGCATTTTCTATTAGATCTTTTTACATTTTCATTTTTTACTTAGTTGTATATTCATTTAATAAGAATAAGAATTATGTATCATCTTTGGCTTTTTCATTTTCAGTTATGAATATTAGTTTTCCATTTTTGATTATGTATCATATTGGTTTCACATATGAAATTTGTTTTGCATTTTAATTTATTTTGATTTAGTTATATATTTTGTTGCATTTTTTATGATGATTTCTAATTCTTCTGTTTTATTTTTTCTATTTAGATACACTTGAAATTTTGTTATTGCACTTGCATTTTCAAAACAAAAAAACATAAAAAAATAAAAATGATTGGTTTATGTATGAAAATTCACCGGATTAATAAGCATGCACACGTCGTTGAAAGTGCATTTTTGATTATTATTTTCAACTCTATCTACTTCAACTTTATTTTTTTTTGTCATTTTGAAAGCAACTACATGACCTGCATTTTCGATATTTGTATAACTATATATATATATATATATAGGGTAAGGATACACATAGAACCTTTCTTAAACATAGAACCCTTAGAACCACCTTATGTCATCCCCCTCCCTTCCAACAAACTTTAAAAAAAAAACCCCTCAATCTTTAAATGATCATAACTCATTCGTTTTTAAGAATTTTAACAAAAAAAGTATATCGTTAGATTCAGTTTTTCGTCCTCTTTCAAACAAGACCAGACTTGATATATTTCTGAAACATTATTTTTTTTTAAATGCAAATTTTTCGAAATTTTCATTTTCACCTGGGTTTCATTTGAAAATGCAAAAATGCAAAAACCGAAAATGCAAAAATCGAAGATGCAAGTTATGCATATGCTTCCAAAAATGCAAAATTTGAAACCAATACTGAAAATGCAAACAAGAACTAACTGAAAATGCAACCCAAAATGCAAAACAAAATTTGCATTTTCATAAATTTTTTTGAAAAATATAGCAAGAGTGATCTTGATTGAAAGAGGATTAAAAAACTAAAATATTGGTATAACTTTCTTTTTAAAATTCACAAAACTTAAAAATTTATGACAATTTAAAGTTTTGGGGGGTATTTTTTTTATTAAAAACGTGGGTTTGTTGGGAGATAATTACAATTATGCCATCGTTAATCTTAACCATTGATTAGGGTTCTATGGTTCTATGTTTAAATAATGGTTCTATATTGATCCATTTTATATATATATATATATATATATATACAAAAGTTCATGCGAGAACCGTTGTTAGCGCGAGAACCGCGAGAACCAATCTAAGCCGTCCAATTCCCCTCCTTCAATGTCATTGCCCACCCATGAATTCCCCACATGCACCTTGCCACACCCTATCCCTCCACGCTCTCCATCAATGATACTTCCCATATCCAAGGAACGACTGAGATTTGTTCTCGCACTAACAACGGTTCTCGCATGTTGTTAGTGCGAGAACCGCGAGAACCAATCTCAGCCGTTCCTTGGATATGGGAAGTTAAACGGATGGAAAGCGTGGAGGAATAGAGTGTGGCAGGGTGCATGTGAGGAATTCATGTGTGGGCAATGACATTGAAGGAGGGGGAATTGGACGGCTCAGATTGATTCTCGCGGTTCTCACACTAAGAATGGTTCTCGCATGAACTTTTTCATATATATATATATATATAGGGGAGGGTTCATGCGAGAACCGCGAGAACCAATCTTAGTCGTTCCTTGGATATGGGAAATATCATGGATGGAGAGTGTGGAGGGATAGGGTGTGGCAGGGTGCATGTGAGAAATTCATGGGTGGGCAATGACATTGAAGGAGGGGGAATTGGACGGCTTAGATTGGTTCTCGCGCTAACAACGGTTCTCGCATGAACTTTTGTCTCTCTCTCTCTCTCTCTCTCTCTATATATATATATATATATATATATATATATATATATATATATATATATATATATATATGGAAGGGTTCATGCTAGAACCGTTGTTAGTGCGAGAATCGCGAGAACCAATCTCAGCCGTTCCTTGGATATGGGAAGTATCATGGATGGAGAGCGTGGAGGGATAGGGTGTGGCAGGGTGCATGCGATGAATTCATGGGTGGGCAATAACATTGAAGGAGGGGGAATTGGACGGCTTAGATTGGTTCTCGCGCTAACAACGGTTCTCGCATGAACTTTTGTCTATATATATATATATATAGGGGAGGGTTCATGTGGGAACCGTTGTTAGTGCGAGAACCGCGAGAACCAATCTCAGCCGTTCCTTGGATATGGGAAGTATCATGGATGGAGAGCGTGGAGGGATAGGGTGTGGCAGGGTGCATGTGAGGAATTCATGGGTGGGCAATGACATTGAAGGAGGGGGAATTGGACGGCTTAGATTGGTTCTCGCATGAACTTTTGTATATATATATATATATATATATATATATATATATATATATATATATATATATATAGGAAGGTTAATGATAGAAGTGTTTTTATTGCGAGAAGTATTTTAAACTCTACGATTAACTAATTGATGGTTAGGATTAAGTATGGTAATTTGTTAAATAAATTAACATTTTAGGACACTAATTAATTTGATAAAAGGGTATAAATGAATTTGTAATCAAAGAACTAAATGCTTCCCTTATTAATTGCATGAACCCTCTCTCTCCAAAATAAGCGCATGAACTCTCACCTCTAAGTTTTCAAATTTGAAACCTAATACCTATCTCTTTTAATTCATCTCCCTTACGTCTCCCCATGTACCATCCTCCCGACCCTTGACCTGCATGCCTCATCCACCGGTTACTCTTCAATCGCCGCCACCACTATTTCAATAACATCTCCTGTAGCCAATCCAACCCAAACGCCGGCCACCGACCCCAAACGCCGCCCCTGTTTCTAGAACCGTCGACGACAACTGTTGGGGCGTTTCACGGATTTGTGTGTGGTCTTAGGGGACGTCTTTCTCATCTCCACGATCGGTGCTGCCGCCACCACGATCGACGCTGATGCCACGACGATCAACGCTGTCGTATAATCAAGTAGAGGGAGTGATGTTTTGAGGCTCTGTTGCTCAGATCCACCACCGAGCGGAAGCCCGATCGATTCAAATCCACCTCTCCACCACCGTCACCTGCTATTTACCAATTACCAAATGCCGCCGATAAATCATCACCGTGAACATCAAGGCCCAGTCGAGCACCAACAACCGTTCATCCAACCAGTTCATCTCGGACCGTCAAAATCGCCGATCAACATGTTGTTAATCCATTTTATAAAGTTTGTTGATTTATGTTTTCATTCTCGAGATCTGCCGTTCTAAAACCAATTGAGTTTTTTTTTATTTTTTGGTTTTCTTTTAATGTGTGTTTGTTAGTAAACAATGAGTTATTTAGCTAGTTTATTATTAAGCTAGGGAAGCGTTGTTTTTTTAATTTAATTTACATATATGTGAACTCAGCTTTGTAGGTTGTTTTTTTTTTATCTTTTTATCTTTTTTTGATTTTTTAGGTAATTCATTGTTGAATGTAAATGTATTTGGTTTATTTTTCTGTTCATGATTGAATATAATTATTAGTTGTTAACTTTTTCTGATCATAATATCACATTTTTATATTTGTCCATGGCTCGTTAATAAACGCTTAAAAAAAGAATTTCCAAAATTAGGTATTATGCTTGTAGCATGTTCACTACTGAACTTCGAATTATACGGTTTAAAAAGCATATAATGGTTTTGCAAATGGTTGGTCGTGGATGTGTTCACTAATGAAAATTATATACATAATAAATTTTTTTCTAAATTGTAGGTTGTGTTCAGTAGTGAACACCGTAATAACAATAAAATAAAAAGTAAATTTTAAAAATCTGGAAAAAAGTTAATTAAAGTAAGAAAATTATTTTTAGATATGAGAGAGAAAATATTTTAGTTTACTAATTTACCCTTTTGAATTAAATAAAATTATTAAATATAATTAATGTAAACCACAAGATCAAAAACCAATCAATGGCTGAAATTGCTTCTCGTAATAAAACCACTTCTCGCATGAACCCTCACATATATATATATATATATATATATATATATATATATATATATATATATATATATATATATATATATATATATATATATATATATATATATATATATATATATATATTGGATCAACAAAGCCCCCACCCTTAAACAAAGCTCCTAGAGTCCTAATCTCAGTCATTAGATTCATTAAATCAATAGTCAAGATCTATAATGACATTATTGTAATTAAGTAAACAATTATAATATTTAATTTTAGAAAGAAAGGTATTAAGGTCAAAGCCCCCTGTTTTTAATTTTTTTACCCATTAGATCTTTAAAGGACCATAACTCTTTCAATTTTTTGAATTTGAGCAAAAAAATTATACAAATCTACTCATTTTCAATCCTCTTTCAAACGAGACCACTCTTCCTTTATTTCTAAAAAAAATTGACGAAAATGACGAAAATTATCATTTTTGGGACCTCCTGTTACGTGATATATAAGGGGCAGCCGAAAATGATAATTTTCGTCATTTTCTGATGAACAGGGTCCGAAAATGATGAAAACGGTAGGTGTTATAGATATGAAAGTGATGATGGAAATGATGAAAACTGGTAGCTGTTATGGATATAAAGATATAAAGGTGATGGACGAAAATGATGAAACTGATAGATGTTACTTTCTTTCAACAGCCGAAAATGATAATTTCGTCATTTTTATCAATTTTGTAAAAAAAATGATGATCATGGTCCAAAAATGATGAAAACTGGTAGGTGTTATAGATATGAAAGTGATGACGAAAATAATAAAAACTGGTAGCTGTTATGGATATGAAGGTGATGGACGAAAATGATGAAACTGATAGATGTTACTCTCTTCCAACAACCGAAAATGATAATTTTCGTCATTTTCGTCAAAAAAAAAAGATGAACAGGGTCCGAAAATGATGAAAACTGGTAGGTGTTATAGATATGAAAGTGATGACGGAAATGATGAAAACTGGTAGCTGTTATGGATATGAAGGTGATAGACGAAAATGATGAAACTGATAGATGTTAACTCTCTTCCAACAGCCGAAAATGCTAATTTTCGTCATTTTCGTAAAAAAAATGATGAACAGGGTCCGAAAATGATGAAAACTGGTAGGTGTTATAGATATGAAAGTGATGACGAAAATGATAAAACTGATAGCTGTTATGCATATGAAGATGATGGACGGAAATGATGAAACTGATAGATGTTACTCTCTTCCAACAGGCGAAAATGATATTTTTAGTAAAAGTGATTCTAAAAATATGATATTTGTAGTTTAATATTTATATATAATAACCCAATTACATAATATGACCAACCCAAGGTGATGATACAAACGTTGGACAATACAAAGATTATTAAGTAGGTAAGTAGCCACAAGAAAACTTCATTGGTTGGTTTCAAAAGAGAGAACATCATGGGCTAGTTTTAAAAAATATGTTTCTAAACCTAATAAAACAGAAGGATATACTAATAAGAAAAAAAAACTATAAAAAATTTAATAATAAACAAAACTTTAAAGGTAATCAAAAGGATATTATTATTTGTTATAAATGTGGTAAAACTGGTCATATGGCAAAAAAATTCTATGTTAAGAAGACTATAAATGAATTAGATGTTTCCGATCAATTAAAAACCCAGATAAGCAAATTATTTTTAAATGATTATGGAAGTTCCGAATCAAGCTTATCAGACTATGATAATAATGATTTAAAGGTTTTACAAAATTATTCAATTGATGAAACTGATTATGAATCAGAATGTGAATGTATAGGAAACTGTACATGTAATAAAATAAATGTTATCACAGATAAAGATAGAGATTTTTTAGAATTAATAGATCAGATTCAAGATAAAACTATAAAAACCCGTTAATGGATAAATTTATTAATTATAATAAAGATAATGAATCAACAACAATAACAACCAATTATAATAACAACCCTTTTAATCTTCAAGAAATTTATCAAAGATTTTCAAAACCAAAAACTACAATTACAATTCAAGATTTACAAGAAGAACTAAAAAGGGTTAAAGCCATAAAATAACGGTCTACTTTTCCCATTTTCCCATTGTGGCACGTCATGTTTTTTTTTACACATTTGGCCAGTAAACTTATCAAAACCGGTTGATATGGCCATTTCGTGACCTGCAACCTTTTCAACCCGTTTTTTGCGACTTTTGGGTCGATTTTTTATCGTTGTGTATTTTTTTTTGTAGAATCTTATAATTTATCATTATACCTTTCAAATGACACCAAATTCATGAATTTTCGTCAAGTATTGAGGGAGAATTTCGAACTCAAAGTTTCGCTTTTTTGTGTTAATGGGTTCGAAAACAGGGCAGAAAAAAAGATGTGTTTTTAGCTTGATTCTTGATCATTTTACATAATTCTTTTTATAGATTGTCGTAGATAATCTTTTTACCTTTCAATGGACACTAAATTCATGAAAAACCATCAAGTGTAGGCCAAGTTATTGCTAATTAAAGTCGATAATGACCCTATTCGACACCCTTACGGTATTTCGAAAAATTGACACATTTTAAACTCGTTTTTATTCGTTTTTTGTACTACTTGATAGACAACTCGATTACCTTTCCATAGACTCAAGAATTATTAATTTTCATCAAGTATAAATGAAGAATTTCGGGTTTAAAGTTTCGATTTTAAGGTGAAGAAGAAAAGGGGGAAAGGTGACCTGCTATAGCAGGTCAAAATAACCTAAATGGCCATATCAACCGGTTTTAATAAGTTCACTGGCCAAAAGTGTAAAAAAACATGACGTGCCACAATGGGAAAATGGGGAAAGTAGACCGTTATTTTATGGCTTTAACCCAACTAAAAACTGTCAAAACAGAAATAAGATTAATAAAAGATAGATTAACTAAAGTTGAAAAGGAAAAAGAAATTGCCACTGATAAAAAAGAAGATACTAATAATATCAATAAAACTAATAAAAATAAAATACCAAAAATAATATCATATCAAAGATGGAATACTTATATAAATTTCTGTATAGCAAATGAATTCAATATAACAGTTTTAGCATTAATGGATAGTGGTGCTTATATAAATTGCATCCAAGAAGGGATCGTTCCAACAAAGTATTATGAAAAAACCACTAATCGAGCTGCAACCGCTGATGGATCCTCTTTAAATATTAAATACAAAGTTAAAATGTTCATATATGTAATAATGATTATTGTTATAAAACCTCTATTGTTCTTTCAAAAACTTTAACCTCTACTTTAATATTAGGAACACTATTTCTTAATCAACTTTATCCTATTACAATTGACGAAACCGGAATTAGTACTAAAGTTTTAGACAAAGAAATAGTTTTCAAGTTTACTAAGCCAATTGTCTTTACAGAACTTAATAACCTAAATAATAAAGTTAATCAAGCAAAACATTTAATAAATGAAATTAATATCTTAAAGATTTCTAACCAAATACAAGAAAAAATAACTCAAAATAAAATTAAACAAATTAAAGAAAAATTTGAGAAAAATGTCTGTTCTAATATTCCAAATGCCTTCTGGAATAGAAAACAACATATTGTCAGGTTACCTTATATAAATAATTTTAATGAAAAAGATATACCCTCAAAATCAAGAGCTATTCATATGTCTTTCGAATTGCAAGAACATTGCAAAAAAGAAATTCAAGAATTACTAAGTAAAAACTTAATAAGACCATCTAAATCTCCTTGGTCTTGTTCAGCATTCTATGTTATGAATGTCGTTGAACTTGAAAGAGGATCTCCAAGGTTAGTAATTAATTACAAACCTTTAAATAAAGTCTTAGAATGGATAAGATATTCAATTCCTAATAAAAGAGATTTATTAAAAAGATTACATGATTCAAATATCTTTTTAAAATTTGACCTGAAATCTGGATTTTGGCAAATACAGATTCATGAACAAGATAAATTCAACAACTGGTTTTAATGTTCCTTTTGGACACTATGAATTGAATGTTATGCCTTTTGGTCTTAAAAACGCTCCTTCTGAATTCCCAGAATATTATGAATGACATAATTATTCCTATAAGTAGCTTTGCAATTGTATATATAGATGATGTTCTAATCTTCTAAAAATCTATTGATCAACATTTTAAACATTTAAATATATTTTATGATTTAATTCATAAAAATGGATTAGTTGTATCAGCTCCAAAAATGAGTCTGTTTCAAACACAAATTAGATTTTTAGGTCATGAAATTATTAATGGAACTATTAGACCCATCCAAAGAAGCTTAGAATTTGCAAATAAATTTCCAGACGAAATCAAAGATAAAACTCAACTCCAAAGATTTTTGGGATGTTTGAATTATGTTCATGATTTCTTTCAAAATATATGAACAATATGTAAACCACTATATAATAGACTCAAAAAGAATCATGAGCCTTGGACTCAAGAACATACAAATGTTGTCAAACAAATTAAACAAAAAATTAAATATTTACCATGTCTAAATATTCCTCAACCCAATGCTAAAATAATAGTTGAAACAGATGCTAGTGATATAGGGTTTGGCGGAATACTTAAACAAAAAATTAATGATCAAGCTAAAGAAGAATTAGTAAGATACTTTTCAGGTGCTTGGAATGATACTCAAAAAAATTATTCAACTGTTAAAAAAAAGTTTTAAGTATTGTTTTATGTATTAATAAATTTAAAGATGATTTATATATGAAACCATTTTTAATAAGAATTGATTGTCAATCTGCAAAACCAATTTTAGAAAATGATATTAAAAATGTTATTTCAAAACAAATTTTTGCAAGATGGCAAGCCTTGCTCAGCAACTTTGATTTTCAAATTGAATTCATTAAAGACAAAAATAACTCTTTACCAGATTTCTTATCAAGAGAATTTTTACAGGGAAAATGACTTCTCAAAATTTTACTCAAAATCTTTATCAAAAGAAAACATTGGTCCTCTCCCCTTTCAAAAATCAAAGTTCCCCACCTCTTCCTATTCAAAACAGATTTTCCCCGATCACTCCTCCAAAAGGGTCATCCTATTCATCTTTAGTCAAGTCACCTATTACTATCCCATGATCATCCAGTTCCTTATTTACAAAACCAACTACTACTATTCTCCTTTCCAACAAAAAGTAAATCCTTCCTCTTCATCATCAAAAACCAGTTCATATATTACAAACCCAAACTCTCAAACAGTTAAAATTCTTGAAGACTATGAGCTACAACTACACGCTAGAAGTTTTCAAACCTTAACAGACTTCCTTTTCCCAAAGGATTCTTCAATCATTGGAGATATTCGCAAAACACGAGAATATTATCAAGCCATTCTAATATATACCGGATCTATTAAAGTTAGTCATACCAACAAACCCAAATCTGATCTGATAGAGTACAGCAAAGCCCATATATTTCATATTATGACTATTCAAGAATGAAGGGCTCAACCATATACCAACAAAACCTTATCAAATTTTCCTCAATACCCCTCATACAGCTACTATGATTATCAAGACGCCTGGTTTAACTTCCTTTATTTAAGAAGTTTTGGTCACTCATGGTTCATCTTTTTTGATAAGAATTTTAATCCTTCTTATCTAAGATGGTTTGCTCGATGGTTTAAATATCTTGGAAACATTTTTGACACTTTTCCTGCTCATGTTAAAGAAGGCTTTCTTAAGTTTAAAGATATATTTATTCAAGATACTAGCTAAGTGACCCGTGTATCAACACGGAAATAATATAAGACAATTATATATTTATATAGTTTTAAAAAGTATTAACACATTAAAAAGAATCACAAAACATATATAGGAATATAAAATCTCGTAAGAAATGATAAACATTACAAAATTTTGAAATTCATACATAAGATTATTATCAAATTTTCTGTAGAACCTCTTTATTATTAGTAGGGTTGCCTTCATCAACGCAAATTAAAACTTTTAACCCCTCCTTACTCTTCACTCGAGAAACTGAGATAGAAAAAGGAGAAACAATACCCATAACCATTGATACAATTGACCATAGAAGATAAATGATCATATAATTCATCATCATCACCTACAAACAAACCCATCGATTCAGTAAAAATTTTAATCATTATACACATTATTGATTTGAAACCCATAACATTGAATCTATTAAAACATTGTATAAGATGATGACCTAGAGTGCTGAAATAAAAAAAGAATAGATGAAAAACACCTAAGAAGCAACCCTAAAATCTAATCTGATAAAGAGAAAACATGGAGAAGGAAACCTGGAAGGGACTGGATGAACATGATCGAACATGAAGAAGCATATTCTTTGAATAGATGGGATGAGCAAACCTTGAGAGTTCCATGTAGAAAACACGATGAACGACGAAAGTTTTGAAACAGTGTAGGACTCGTTTGAATGCAAATCGTAGAAGGAAACTTAAAGGAGGTCACCTTCCTTGCCACAAAAACCAAAAATAGTTAAGGACCACTTCATAAGTTCATATTAACCATATAGAAAGTAGATCTATACCAAAGAGAAACTGAAAATTTATAAAAACTAAAAGTTTTTAATTAAAAAAATATTAAGCATTAAATACTTATAAAAAGATCAAATAATTTGTTTCGGTTTATGCCCTTTGATTATTAGCTAAAGTGATAATGAATGTGAAGAGAATATAACTAACCCCCAAAACCAAGTAGGACTAATATACAACAATTATTTATTAGAAAGGATTTACATATTTGCTCTTGGTGTCTACACATAGTTTATGATAGAACATTGAAGAACAGTAGCTTATTTTCTCTTGAGGAAACGCCTCTTGCGCCTGTGGACTGTGGTTGCCAAAATATAAGAATATTTATTACACGCAAAACATGTGTTTTACGTATCTATAGAAAGCAAGAAATTTATGAACTTTATGTGTTATGCTGCAAACTTAGCATCCACATCATGAGATGCTTCAAAGTTGAAGTTGTACCTAATGCTTAATCTAACCATTAGAAACTATATTTGAGAAAGATTCAATCTACTCAATATTAACAGTAATGAAGCTAACTCACATACTAATATGCCCGTGATGGAAAATCTAACATAAAACAACAAATCGATCAGGCTGGGTTCATTTTGCAACAAATTAATGAAATACAATGATAACTAAGAAACTATAATATATCAGATTATATGCAACCATTTAAAATTCATCGGATATTCGGACTTGTATTATACATTCATTCATTGTAGTTTCAATTCAAAGGTATACATGTTACTATATTAGTTCTTCTAACACATTAAAGACAGTAACATAAAAAATAAAAATAGTTTTGATTACCTATATGCCTTCACATCTTCTAAGATTTTCATTCTACCTTGCTCCAACTCGCCAATCCATCTTCTTGACTTGCCATGTTACAATCTTTGAACAGATAATAAAAAAAAGAACTTATAACTCTTCATATACAGTAATTCTTTGTCAACTCCATAACACATCAACTTCAAAATATACAACACAGATCCTTCATAAAGCCACGTGAATAGTAATCTTAGTTTACATATGTGAATAGCATCCAAACTGACTATGCAACTCCAATCTTGCTTGTTCTCATTCATCCGCTATTTCATAACAACGTGCCATTTTCTGTTTTTTACACGTGAACAGTAACATCTGTTCAGCAGAACATACCAAACTTGATCAAAACCACTTCTGGTTTTCAAAATTATAGTTTATTACAATTGATTCAGTTGTATTTATAAAAAACACACTCCTACTAAAAAGTTACAAACGGATCAGTTACATAATTTCATCCAAACTTAAGTCAAGTTAGTGAATAAACGGTTAATTTGGGGCAAAAGTAGAAGAGAAAAAATTGTTTGAACAGAGAAATAAAGTCAATTGTCTCAAATCTCAGCCATGACAGTTTAATTAGGTAAATTATTTAAATTGGACAAAAAACTTATATGATTACTACACGTGAAGCTTGTAGTTTACTAATCGTCTTTAGTATGGAACTTTAACCTTTGAATTCAGCTTCTATGCAAATTTTAATGAAGCAATAATCTACATTAGAGAAGTACAAAATTAAAAGGAAAATAAAAAACTAATCTTTGATTTCCTAATCTTAACGAAATTTTATTATGGAAGACGAACAAAATAGCTTCAATTATGAGAGAAACATTTTCATGAGTAAAGATCTAACCTCTCAGGTAGTCGGGCAGCAAAGTATTTGATGTAATTCTCTCCAATATTCTTCACAATACTGTGGAGTAGGTCTAATGATGGCAACTTTTGATCATGGGAACCTAATAACAATTTTCCAAATCAGCAACAGTTGATCAATAACATAAGCACTTCTTGTTGTTTCAAATACGTTAGAACACAACCAAATAGATAATCTACACAACCTCCCATTTGAAGCAGATTAAAAAATGAACGTTTGTTTAAACAGGATCTGATACACAGAACAGGAGAAAAACAGCAAGATCATTTGTTTAAATAAATCATGCAAAATTTATAGCCAAATGAGGATTTTAAATGAGTGATAGCATGAAAGAGAGAGACTGTGAATAAAGAAGCAACACGCAATTCTTAGGCCTTTGTTCATGATAACTATATATGTAATCCTTATATAATAGCAATCCTATAACTGTAATGTCTTATATTAGTAATACTTTATATATAATCCTTATATATACCCATTCTATATGATCAGAAAAAAAACAGCAACAGTGAACATCAATCAGATGAACAATCAATCAACTGGCTCACACATGAGATATTGAAAAAAATAGGAAAGAAACATATTCTTTTAACACATAAGAGGAGATAAATCAATCAATTGGTACATGCAGTTAAAAGACAGAACGTGGAGTTGCCTTTAGAAGGTCGAATAAGTAATGCACTTGCAGAAGTTGGACCATCTATAACTCTTGCTAGTTTATCTGAGTTTTTAGTATTTGCTGTTGGTAGCTTTATTCCTATGCCAGCATGCTGTTGGGAAGAAGGGTATTTAAGAAAAAATGCATTAACAATATCAAGCTCTACAAAAAACGTCCGTATAAGTGGCTTATGAGAAGGGGTTTGTCTATATGTTATACTACCTTAAGTTTTATACACCTTTGTGTTTTTGCACCATGTATTGGAACATAACAGTGATGAAAGATATCCTCAAACATGTAACAGAGAAACAAACATTAATATATAGATTATATTATTACATGAAATAAACTTATAAACCAAGCATTGTCAAAAACATCCATTCATTTATTTGAATCATCTTGTATATGGCCATGGAACAAAACAGACTTGGGAACCCAAGAAAATTACTTTCTATCAAACATGCATGTAAAACAAATTCAGGAATCTTGATTTGGCATATACTCACTTATGCAAATACAGAAACCATATGTAGTTAAACATTAAATTGGAAAATATAAAACCAACTAAAAACCATTACCAAGAACAAATGTATGACCAAGGATAAGGAAAGGGATTGCCATAGTCACGGCATCAGCAAATAATCAAGTAATATTTATGTTTTGTAGAATAAACTAAAATTGTTGATTTGCAAATCAAATACTGGAACATGACATACTAGCACCAATATGCGAAGACCAAGGCCGATAAGTTGTGCAGATACTTCCCAAACTTCCTCCTGAATATATTTTGTCACAGAAATTCACATGATTTGCAGACATTTTATAGTTTAACTTAAAGATGGTGTTAATTTCATCTAAAAGTGACTACGATTTCTAGATAACTCATGAAGATAGCTTGCTTGTTGTTCAAAACGTTTAAAATTGAACCAATTTGATTTCATATTATTACGCGAATTAAACTTATAAACCAAGCACTGTCAAAAACATAAATCAAACATGTAAAAAAAGTTCAGGAATCTTGATTTGGCATATACTCACTTATGCAAATACGGAAACCATATATAGTTAAACATTAAATTGGAAATTATAAAACCAACTAAAAACCATTACCAAGAACCAATGTATGACCAAGGATAAGGAAAGGGATTGCCGTAGTCACGGCATCAGCAAATAATCAAGTAATATTTATTTATACATGCATAAGGTGTAAGCTTCACATAAATTCAGTGTATAAGTGTTACTGATATATCTTCAATGATCAAACTTTTTATGAGAGTTCTAATTCCTACCAGATAAGGTGTAAGCTTCACATAAATTCAGATGAGCTTTAATGTCAACATTATACCAACAAAACAATAGTTTTAAGGACACATAATACACTATATAAATGAACAAATCAACCAATCATATAATCGAAATCAAGTGCGTAAGATAAAATTAGATGTGAGGTAATCAAATATCAAATAAAGAGCTGAAGTTGACCAAAAAAAACATGTAAAAACATATAATTAACCATCGTTCTGGCAAAAAAAGGAATCAAACAATCAAACATGCAACTGAGACAGAAATCAGAAACACCAAATCTGTATTAGCAATCAGATGAACACCAATCAAGTGGTCATTCCCAAATCGTGAAACAAACAAACAATTTGAAACAATACTCACCGTCTTTAAAGTTGAGAATATTGAATTCTCTTGCAAATTGCGATCTTTCCTCTTCTTTGTTTGACGTTTGAACTCCTTCCAATTGCCACGGATCTTCACATTCATACTTTGTTTTGCTAACACGTCAGTCCTTTTGCCAACAACATGCAACTTCATTCTTGTATTATAACCTCCATAAGTAAGGTTTGCCCATTTAAACCTGTAGATGCCACGTTGACGTACAAACCAAGCAGGAAGGGTCTACAAAAGGTGAAATGAAGCACAATGATTTATAATGTGTATAAGAGATATACGTGTACTAACATATGTATAATTAAAGGCAAACAAGAACACAAACATCTACCTAGCTTAGATAGTTGGCGACTTGCTTTGTTTCACAATCAACCAAGGTTTTAGCCCCTGCTCTCTTCTTTTTCTTTCTTTTTTTCAATCATTAATACAAACTTATTATTTTTGCTCACTTCTTTTTCTATCTTTTTTTTCAATCATTAATAAAAGCGTATTGTTTTTTGCAATCTGCGTAATTTTTTTTTCTTTATTTACATACTATTTGAATTTTTTCCAAACATACTATTTTCTATTTTTTTCTATATTTTTATAGCATTTCAATTTTAAATATTCAAATTATATATAAACATAAATTTATAATAATTATATTGTCTTATTTATATAAAGATAACACTACATTAAATTTAAAAGTCTATAGTCTTTTCTTGAGAACGGAACATTTAAATAAAATATTTACGTTTAGATGTTAATTCTGTTTTATTTTACTTAGGTTTTTTTTGTCGCAACGCGCGAACATAACTACCTCATTAAACATAATTGCTTCATTACACAATATTTTACAGAACACAAACACACAAAACAACAAAGGATTTATAAAATAGAAAAAACAAATTTATCAAATTATAGCTAAACATTATCGTTATTGCAATTTGCAAATTACAATAAGACGAGTGAGCTAATTTGGAAAATTATTCTTTCAAAAATTGCTCACTATTGCGAAGAGAGTTATAAATCCAAGACTAAAAAACTATTAGGTGGTGTTTGGTTGGATTAATTGTTTTTTAAAATAATTGGATTGTAGGAAGAAATTGGATTTTGAAGAATTTGGATTTGGAATTTAAATCTTCGCTCCTTTTGTTTGGTTATCTACACCTAAAGAATTGAAATCCAAACCTGTTTTCCCACCACCATCCAAGCTCCACCACCGCCGCCGACCACAACCAACCGCCACCGCCACCACCGCCGCTGACCACCACCAACCGTCATCACCACCACCGCCACCGACCACCACCAACCACCACCGCTGCCTACCACCACCAACCGTAATCACCACCACCGCCACCGACCACCACCAACCACCAACCACCACCGCCACCGCCACCGCCGCCGACCACCACCAACAGCCACTGTCACTACCTCCGGCGACCACCACCGCCTTCACCACCAACGGAGCCCCGCCGATGGGGTTGGTAGGTGGGGGTAGGGTGGGGTGGGGTGGGTAGGGATAGGATGGGCGGGTAGGGTCTGGAGTAGTGTGAGCTGGTGTAGGTAGGGGTATGGTAGGGTGGGGATGGGGATAGGGTAAGGTGAGGTAGGGGGTGGGGTGGGGTGGGGTGGGGTAGGGTAGGGTAGGTAGGGGTAAGTAGGGGTAGGGTGGGGTGAAGTGGGGTGAGGTGGGGTGGGGTGGGGTAGGGTAGGGTAGTATGTAGGTAGGGTAGGGTAGGGGTGGGTAGGGTAGGGGTAGGGTGGGATAGGGTAGGGTAGGGGTAAGGTGTGGGTAGGGTAGGGTGGGGTAGGGTAGGGTGTGGGGTCGGGGTGCGGTAGAATGTGGGGTAGGATAGGGTATGGGGTGTGGGGTGGGGTAGGATGTGGGATAGGGTAGGGTTGGTAGCGTGGGGGTAGGGGTAGGGGTAGGGTAGGGGTAGGGGTAGGGGTGGGGTACGGTAGAGGGTGTGGGGAGTGTAGTGTGGGGTTGATATGATTTGTGTGCATGATCGTCAAACCCTGATGACACGTTCGATGTCATGAGTCACTAAAGGGTCACACCTGTGAGGGCATGTAATCCGAGAAGTGATGCAACCACAGATGGGAGAACAATTTCATAACTAACTAGTTAGTTATAAACCAGTAATTGTAAGTTATGGTTTTAACTTACGGAGAGGATTATTACCAAGTTATTAATTGACAAGGAAAATATATTTATTATTCAAATAAATATATATTGGTAATTAATAAGATTAATAATTTAAGTTTAAATTATTAATTTGGATAATATTGATTGTGATGTGCTTGAAGCGTATCAGTTTTATATTTATAAAATCCGTTATTATTTAGTACAACTACAACACAAATAGGCAAGAGGGCCTAATCGTGTTATAGTATAGAAAATAAGTACGAGTGTCGAACTCAAGGGGAACGGGTATGATTTGATAAAATTATATTAATTTAAATATTAAACTAACTAAACTACTGCAATAAAATAAAAGGGGGAATTTATGGATAAATGAGCTATCAACCAACTAACACCACTAACAACCCTAGAAAGCACCTAAAACAAACCAAAGAAACAAGAGAGCGAAATGAGCAAGGAACTTGGAAATCAGATAATATAGTGCGAGCTTTCCCTCCCTAAATTCGATTATACTTTTCTAATGGCAATAAGAGCTAATGATACTTAAACATTAATGCATCGATTTCTATAATAGTTAAAACCTTGGTCCGGTTATAACCGTCTAATTATACTACTTAATAACCTTTATGGTCAAAAGCGCGATTAAGAAATATAATTAGCTAATTAATTCGATTAACAAGTAAAGCTCTAACCTTTAATGATTGTATGATCAAAAAATCATTTGACTAACATATAATGGCCTATTACATGTAAGAATACATATTAAAGTTTCTATCTTTTAGATGTTTAACCCTAGGATTTGATCAATCACTAGTCATGAACCCTAATGATCATAGATATTCATGCTTCAAGTTTAAATAAAGAGAATGGTCATCAACTCTATAAAAACTCAGCCTATAAACATCACAAAATCAGATCCTAAAACATGCATGAACATAGATTAAACAATACTTGAATTAAACATGAATTAAGCATCCAAATCATGAATTAAATCAACCATAATTAAAGTTCATCTCCTCTAGGGAGGAAAATCAGAAGTCTAGCCTAGAACAAACATGCTAAAGCTCTGGAAATTATTCAAACAAAAGAACTTGATGAACAAGAATGAATAAAACCGTAAAAGCCGAATGTTCTGGGACTTGATCTTCAATTTCATCTTCAATCCAAGCCCTAATGCTCCGAGCTATGCTCCCATATGCTTCATGGTGTTTTTATGGAGTTTCCATATGTTAATGATGGTGAAAAGTAGGATTGAAAAGTTGTCCAACCGAGAGAAGCAAAAATCGAATTTATAGAGCTGGCCTGGCGGGATCGCGCCGCGACTAAGCACTTCGCGCCGCGATGGTTGCTTAGTTAGCATAGTGATGAGCAGATTTCGGCCAGAATTGGATTTTTTCAAACCTTTGATGCTTATCTCGATTTTTATTCAATTTTCTTCATCTTTATCTTTACTAATCCGATTTTAAACCTGAAAATTAATAAATAATGATATTAAACATATATTAAACATATTTTCAATAATTTATATTAAAAATAATTAAATATCGCATTAAAAATATATATAAAAACCGCGATAATAAAAGAATATTTAAATATAATATATATATAAATTGAGACATATGGCCTGCGGCCATATGAACCAATGTATAATATATATTATTATTATTAAGTTAACTTGGTGATTAAGTTACCCTAATTCAAGATAAGGAGACATTCTAAAGTTTTCTTAATATGACCCTAATTCATATTCTTAAAAAAAGAAAAACTCCTCTCTCTCTCCCTCGTGGCCTTCGGCTGAACATCCCATCAAAACCGAGAGTCAGTTTTATCGATCATCAAGTAAGTGTGATCGTGGTACGCGGTTTGCTTCCCTTCTAGCGGGAACTCGTCTTGTCTCATTACGGGTGGACTACAACTTGAGCAACCCTAAGAAAAGGTAAAAAGGTATAAACTTTATCTTCTTGTTCTTGATACTATGATGATCGATAATATATAGATGTATATATATGATCGATCGAAGATATATATATACACATGTATGTTTTATATAAAGATCTTGAATGATGTATTGTTACATGTTTGTATACAAGTACATATGTCGATTTATATATATATGAAACCATACACATTGGTGATAAACAAAAGATCATAATTATATAAGCGCACGTGTTTAAGAGAGAATCTACATACAGATTTGTACACACGAGCATTACATGACAAAATCTTAAACACAGCATAATCCAATAGAGAATTGTTTGGTAATTTAATAAATCTAACTAGTTGATAAGAGGCTCGTCTCCATGCTTAAATATGCTATTAAGGAACACATGTCTTACCTTTTGATGGGCTCCATTGTATTTTCAGTTCTAAAGCCGAATTTCCGTACACCTAGCAAGTAAAAGAGAAAACAATTATAAGACTCGTGTTAAAAATTAAAATATAAAGAATGGTTTCCTTCTTGGGTATAAGCAATTCACACTTTATATTTTAGTATTATCTTTGACAAACTACCTATGCTAATAAAACAGTTTTAGGACCATCAACAATAGCCATCTTTACATATCTGAATATAGATTTTTAAATATATAAGATATTAGCTTTCAATGATACATCTTATATTAAATCATAATTTATAAAAAGTTTCATACGTCTATCTGTTAACATTGAAAAATGCTTTAATATCAATAACTAAAAATAAAAAATCCACAATTTAAAATGAATATATAAGCGCACGAGCATTATATATATATGAAACCATACACATTGGTGATAAACAAAAGATCATAATTATATAAGCGCACGTGTTTAAGAGAGAATCTACATACAGATTTGTACACACGAGCATTACATGACAAAATCTTAAACACAGCATAATCCAATAGAGAATTGTTTGGTAATTTAATAAATCTAACTAGTTGATAAGAGGCTCGTCTCCATGCTTAAATATGCTATTAAGGAACACATGTCTTACCTTTTGATGGGCTCCATTGTATTTCCAGTTCTAAAGCCGAATTTCCGTACACCTAGCAAGTAAAAGAGAAAACAATTATAAGACTCGTGTTAAAAATTAAAATATAAAGAATGGTTTCCTTCTTGGGTATAAGCAATTCACACTTTATATTTTAGTATTATCTTTGACAAACTACCTATGCTAATAAAACAGTTTTAGGACCATCAACAATAGCCATCTTTACATATCTGAATATAGATTTTTAAATATATAAGATATTAGCTTTCAATGATACATCTTATATTAAATCATAATTTATAAAAAGTTTCATACGTCTATCTGTTAACATTGAAAAATGCTTTAATATCAATAACTAAAAATAAAAAATCCACAATTTAAAATGAATATATAAGCGCACGAGCATTATATATATATGAAACCATACACATTGGTGATAAACAAAAGATCATAATTATATAAGCGCACGTGTTTAAGAGAGAATCTACATACAGATTTGTACACACGAGCATTACATGACAAAATCTTAAACACAGCATAATCCAATAGAGAATTGTTTGGTAATTTAATAAATCTAACTAGTTGATAAGAGGCTCGTCTCCATGCTTAAATATGCTATTAAGGAACACATGTCTTACCTTTTGATGGGCTCCATTGTATTTCCAGTTCTAAAGTCGAATTTCCGTACACCTAGCAAGTAAAAGAGAAAACAATTATAAGACTCGTGTTAAAAATTAAAATATAAAGAATGGTTTCCTTCTTGGGTATAAGCAATTCACACTTTATATTTTAGTATTATCTTTGACAAACTACCTATGCTAATAAAACAGTTTTAGGACCATCAACAATAGCCATCTTTACATATCTGAATATAGATTTTTAAATATATAAGATATTAGCTTTCAATGATACATCTTATATTAAATCATAATTTATAAAAAGTTTCATACGTCTATCTGTTAACATTGAAAAATGCTTTAATATCAATAACTAAAAATAAAAAATCCACAATTTAAAATGAATATATAAGCGCACGAGCATTATATATATATGAAACCATACACATTGGTGATAAACAAAAGATCATAATTATATAAGCGCACGTGTTTAAGAGAGAATCTACATACAGATTTGTACACACGAGCATTACATGACAAAATCTTAAACACAGCATAATCCAATAGAGAATTGTTTGGTAATTTAATAAATCCAACTAGTTGATAAGAGGCTCGTCTCCATGCTTAAATATGCTATTAAGGAACACATGTCTTACCTTTTGATGGGCTCCATTGTATTTCCAGTTCTAAAGCCGAATTTCCGTACACCTAGCAAGTAAAAGAGAAAACAATTATAAGACTCGTGTTAAAAATTAAAATATAAAGAATGGTTTCCTTCTTGGGTATAAGCAATTCACACTTTATATTTTAGTATTATCTTTGACAAACTACCTATGCTAATAAAACAGTTTTAGGACCATCAACAATAGCCATCTTTACATATCTGAATATAGATTTTTAAATATATAAGATATTAGCTTTCAATGATACATCTTATATTAAATCATAATTTATAAAAAGTTTCATACGTCTATCTGTTAACATTGAAAAATGCTTTAATATCAATAACTAAAAATAAAAAATCCACAATTTAAAATGAATATATAACCAGTAATTCAAGAATGTGTATATCTGTTGAAGTACGGGTGTTTACTATCGTAGATGGATTAGAAGTTTTCCGGGCTTGCAAGTTGCAAGAGAATTGGGTTTGAAAAATGGATTGCGATTGAAACTCTTTCTACTTGCCGAATTCGTCTTTGACTTGCTGGAATTTCTTGATTAACAAAGAATCATTGTGAACAAAGCAACAATATGAACTAATGATCATCTTAATACATAATTTGTTAAAAATATGAGTAAACTATATTATGTTAAACATAAGTAGATGTTCTCAAACCATGATTTTGTAGTTATTGTGTTTAAAAAGAAGGAATACGACAAATTTTAATCACGTATAGAACTTTGAATACGTAATGTGTTGCACTTCATTTGATTAGAGAGGCCTAAGAAAATGGGTTTATCCATGGGCCAATTATAAACAAAGTGAGTTTAATGAATGAAATTAGGGGAGTATATGAACAAAAGAAAAACCTACCAGACATT
The DNA here is from genome assembly GCA_947179395.2 of Pulicaria dysenterica. Taxonomy (NCBI): domain Eukaryota; kingdom Viridiplantae; phylum Streptophyta; class Magnoliopsida; order Asterales; family Asteraceae; genus Pulicaria; species Pulicaria dysenterica. The sequence goes on from OX359294.1 coordinate 61,724,416, forward strand.
ATTCCTTCATAATTACCTCGTGCAACCGACGTATTACACGGGATAGTTACAGTTATGGAGAATCAATTAATGAAATATGTTCATAAAATAGAAAGTATGTGATCAATAGTTATAATTTAGCTTATGCAAAATGTTCAAGATGCATAAGTAAATGAACCAAAAAAGTACTGAAATGTTTTACTAAAACAGGTTGTCTTAATAAAAACCATGGTTCTAAATAACGTAAGGCGTGGCGTGGCGGCGAGGTCAAGCTTCAAGTTATAGGAGTCATGGCGAAGCCTTGGCGTTTTTTAAGGCGTGACTTAAGGCGGCGATTTTGTATATATTTTGTAATTATATATATCAAATTTATCATTATTAATATACTAATTACACAAAGTTACGGAAATGATGAGCAAAATAACATATACAAATTATAAAATACAAATTTATAAAAGTTCTATACACGCGATTCTAAAATGCATAAAAAAAGTTCAATTTTTTTAAAAAATGATTTTTTTGGCGCCACGTTATAAAAAACTCGCCATTTGGCGCGCACCACGCCTAGCACTCACGCCTAGGACCATTTCTTAACGGCGGAGCCACGCCTCACGCCATGGCGTCGCCATGGCGCGCCTTTTAGAACCCTGATAAAAACAGATGAACTCCAGATTTCTCCATTTTGAAATTTATTGACGATATATATACATATATCAAAAACTCTTTCAACTTCTACAATATTACTTCATCAGTGTTGTTGGCCTTCTTACGAGATAACAACAAAAACGAACCAAAGTTTATGCTTTTATTTCGTAAAATTTCGATACAAGTTCTGTACAATCAAGACCTATTTATAGACTCCGCCGGAGGCGGTTACATGGCGGTTACTAGCGCCGTTGACGGTGGTGGCTGACGGCAGCGGTTGGCCGTTAGTCGGTTACCGGTGGTGGGGCTTTGGTGGCTTGTACATTACAACCTAAATACATACTTCATACTAAATACAAATAATAATAAACTTATGCTAAAGTTTTCCATAATCAAGATTAATCTAACATTCTCCCCCTTAATCTTGATCATGCTGAAGTAGCTCTCGAACTCCAAGTAGTTGTCTCATGATGACGAATCTTGTCCTTGCCAATGGTTTTGTCAGTATGTCCGCCCGTTGTAAATCTCCACTGACGTAGTCCACTGCTATGTAATTCCTTTCGACGCATTCTCGAATGAAATGATACTTAGTATCAATGTGTTTGCTTCGTCCATGAAAGAATGGATTCTTCATGAGTGCTATTGCCGACTTGTTGTCTACGTATATTGTGACTTTCTGTTCATCAGCTTCAGTGATCTTGCTGAGTAGACGCTTGTTGCTGCCGCTGTTGCTGCAATAAACTCTGATTCGCATGAGGATAGAGCTACTGTTCCTTGCTTCTGAGTATTCCAACTGATAGGTGAATTTCCGAAATAGAACACTATTCCTGTTGTGCCTTTTCCTTCTTGTGTGTTGACACCGTAACTGCTATCACTGGATCCTTCAATCTTGTTTCCACCTTTATGTCCGTAGATTATGCCGTAGTTCCTTGTTCCTTTGATGTAGCGCAGTACTTGTCCGATGGCTTTCATATGCCGTTCTTGAGGTTTCTGCATAAAACGACTAAGTAATCCAACTGGATAACTTAGGTCTGGTCTTGTATGTAGTAGATATCGTAAACATCCTATTATGCTTCGATATTCAGTGGCGTCAACATATTCATCCTCTTTCAATTTCGTCAGTTTGAGCCCTGGCTCCATAGGAATCTTTGCATCGTTGCAATCGAGCATTCCTGCATCTCTGAGTATCTTATTTGCGTAGCCAGTCTGCTTAATTGAGATTTCTCCTTCGTGTTGTGTAACTTCAATACTGAGGTAATAAGCGAGTAAACCGAGGTCGCTCATTTAAAACTTGTTCTTCATTTGATCCTTGAAGTTATCAATCTCCTTCTTCGATGTACCAGTGATTATCAAATCATCAACGTATACTCCTACTAACAGAGTTGAACCCTTGTTAGTTCTTGTGTAGACTTCTTGTTCCAAAACGCATTTCTTGAAACCAAGTGTCTTGAGTGTGTTGTCTAACTTCGTGTACCATGCTCGTGGTGCTTGTTTCAAACCATAGAGTGCTTTTATTAGTCTGTACACTTTTCTTTCGTCTCCTTCTTTTATGAATCCTTCTGGTTGAGAGACATAAACTTCTTCTTGCAATTCTCCATGTAAGAAAGCCTATTTTACATCAAGGTGATGTACTTCCCATTTGTTGTATGCTGCTAGAGCCAAAATCAAACGAATTGTTTCAATTCGTGCTACTGGTGCAAAGACTTCATCGTAGTCTATGCCATGTTCTTGAATGTATCCTGTGGCTACTAGACGTGCCTTGTACTTCAATATCTTTCCATCAGCGTCTCTCTTTGTCTTGTATACCCATTTTAAGCCAATTGCTTTGTGATCCTTTGGCAGGATGGTAAGTTTCCATGTGTTGTTTTTGTTGATGGAGTCTAGTTCTGCTTCCATCGCTTGAATCCATCTTTTGTCCATTGCCGCTTCTCTGAAATTCCTTGGTTCATCTTCTAACAGCAATAACTCTTCTGTGTAGACATTATTAAATATCTGGTCTGATATGTCGTAGACATCATTTAGAGGTCTAAAACCTTATACAGGCGTATCATCATATCTTTCACGTTCTGCAGAGTCTGGTAACTCGGGTATATTGGGAATTTCTTCATTTTGGTTGTTGTTGTCTGATGTGACATCATCATTATCATCTTCAGAGATGTACTGATCTTCTTGAGTTTTATACTCTACAGCGAAATCAGTCCATTCTGGTCCGTCTATATCATAATCTTCAGTGTATTCTTCCCAATTCCATGTTTCATCCTCCTTGAATTGTACGTCCCGACTTACGTGAATCTTCTTCTTTATTGGATCAAACAACCGATATGCCTTTGATCCTGGTTCACTGCCCAAATATACCATTCGTACACTTCTATCATCTAACTTTGTCAAGTGTTGTGATGGTACCTTTGCGTATGCGATACATCCAAAAATCTTGAGATGATGAAGACTTGGTTTTCTTCCTTTTAGTGCTTCATATGGTGTGATGTCCTCAAGTGATTTTGTTGGAGTACAGTTCAGTATTAATATGGCATGTCTAACTGCTTCTGCCCAAAAGTTCTGTGGCATATTCGTTGCTTTCATCATACACCTTGTTGTTGAAAGTATTGTCCTGTTTCTCCGTTCCACGACTCCGTTTTGTTGTGGTGAGTAGGGTGCAGTTAATTGCCTTGCAATGCCATTGTCTTTGCAATATTGTGAGAATTCTTTCGATGTGAATTCTCTTCCTCTATCTGTTCTGAAAATCTTCATCTTGACTCCAAGATCATTCTCCACCCTTTGTTTGAATTCTTTACCAAATGTTGGCCTTCTTACGAGATAACAACAAAAACGAACCAAAGTTTCTGCTTTTATTTCGTAAAATTTCGATACAAGTTCTGTACAATCAAGACCTATTTATAGACTCCGCCGGAGGCGGTTACATGGCGGTTACTAGCGCCGTTGACGGCGGTGGCTGACGGCGGCGGTTGGCCGTTAGTCGGTTACCGGTGGTGGGGCTTTGGTGGCTTGTACATTACAACCTAAATACATACTTCATACTAAATATAAATAATAATAAACTTATGCTAAAGTTTTCCATAATCAAGATTAATCTAACAAGTGTTGTTTCCACACCTACCAGCAAAATGGAGTTTGGGTATGAGAACATATTAATTTAGTTCATTGATGGAAAGCGCAAAAGTTGGAGACCGAATGGTATGTGACCGACTTTCAATTTTAAAATGGTCAAAAACTGAGAAATTGATCCTTAAAGAATCTTGCACCTTAATGTATTTAAGGTCTTTCGGGAAAATGCGAGATGATTTTGCGGGTGATGCTTCTCTTTCCTATGGAAGTGCCTGTTAGAGTTTAATCATGAGCATAACCAAAAGTCATATGCTATAATGCACGAGACAATTAGTTAATACATTAGATTAGCATCAATAATGCAATGTCACTCGAATGAAACAACCATACTCAATATTTCAACGACAGTAAGGTTAGTAGGTTTTGTCTTCTTTGACTATTGCTTAAGAACAAACACGAAATTCGATTAACGTTCTTATCTTTGTTACTGATTCTCGACGGTTTTGTAACCATTAACCTGAATCTACGTTAATCTGAATACTAAGTCCATTTCGTATTCTTGTTTGGCTGTTAATTAATGTTGGATACTTGGATTAAGAATTAGATTTGATTAAGGGTATTTAATGCATATAACTTTTAAGTTGCTAAGAGTTGAACCACTTGATATAGTAAGCTGCTGTATCAACTTGCTTAATTCAGGCTGTTAAAATCAGTGTTGCTAATGATATCGAGTAAACTGTAATAAAAAAGCTAGAGTGGTCGCAATCCTTTTAAATTTGTGTTTTGATAACCGATCAAAATCAATAATGTCTAAAAGAAAGAGTATGTTTTAATCGGCACGTAAAACTGTAAGTAGCATATTAAGTTATCCTTTTAATTAATGAGTCGTGATGCTAACTATAATCGTCTAATATATATGAAAGACTAAGGCCTCGTTTGTTTTTAAAAAAAATCTCTTAATGCATTTTAATCTGAATGATTAAGACCGTTAAAGATATAGTTGATGTTTGTTTTTTTTTTCTAATAAGATCTTAAAGCCTCTTAATAAATAAAAGGTATAACTACCTCTTAAAACCTAATACACCTATCGATCATCCCCACGTACGTAATAGCCGCCCCCTTTCTTCTCCTACGTTCCCGACGTCGAACACTTCTTCTTCCACGTTCCCTCGTTTGCCGGCCGTACCTTCTTCTCAACCGTGCATCTCCGGTGAACAACCTTCCTCTCAATCGTGAAAAAGGTACGTCAACACACTGTTGTTCTGTAATCGATAACATTCAATTGCAAGCAACTTTTGATTGTTAATTATTGTATCATCTCTTGCGATTTGTTATGTTCTGTAATCGTGAAAAAACTTTTGATTTGCATGTGTTTGGCAATCCCAACTCCACGTCGCTGTCCAATTTCAAAAACAAATTCCTTTATCCATCCTCTTCAATTACTATAAAACATGAAAACTCTAATGTGTTCGCTCTTTGTTATTTGTAATTTGCTACATAAATCAATTTTCACAGTTTCAGAAATTAATAGAACGCAAATTACATAAACTTGTAGGATTATGAATTGTAGTTAGAATAATATATTAGAAGCTTTATCAAAAGAAAAAGTGATATTAAAGAATTTGATTTAAAATAAAGAACTTTAAAAAGCTTTTTTTTAAATCAATGGGGTAATCTTTAATAAATCAAGTAGATGAATAAGTATATAAGAATGCTAGGCTGTAGGATTGATTTAAGATGCAAAGTGATAATGATCTTGAGCTTAAATTTGCATGGACTGTTTAGTTCTTCCTTTGAATATTTTACAAGGCCAAAAAAAGCATGTTAGGGGCATCATAGGAGTCCTTCTAGTAAGCCTTTTAATACTTTGAAGACTTGAATTAGCATATTGTTCTATAGAAAACAGAATGAAGCATATGGTGTGAGAGGTTACAAGAACTTTTTGTAGACTGAGTATTAGTGGAAGCTCTTCCTTCTTTAGATAGTGTTCTTACTATCCAATTATCTTTTCTGGTTATTGTTGATATGCATGATTTTATTCTATTACTTGATTCTTATATTGTGTAATTCGTGTGCTTTCAATATTTGATATAGGCATGACAGGAAAAAAATAAGAGAGTACAACTTACAAATGATCAAACAAATTTTTTTTTGGAGATATGTATCGAAGAAGTAAATAGGGTAGGTAAGAGAGGAGGTAGCCTACGTTTGGAGTGGTGGGCAGTATTGGGAAAGAAGCTTGAGGAAACCTTTCGTATAAAGGCCAATAAAAACAATTGAAAAATAAATATGATTATATAAAAGCTATTTATCGAGGTTGGTCTTACTTGCGAAGAAAAACAGGAAATATTTTGACTCACAAACAAATACTTTTAACATGACGGATGAAGAGTGGGAAGACTTCTTAAAGGTGTGTCATTTAGCACATTTTAAATTCATGTTGATAATGCATAACGAAATTGTGAAAAAGATATATATTTTTGCCCTTGTCAATTTTGATGTTGGCTTATGGTGGTGCCAAATCATTGAGAACTACTCCACTGCCTTACCCCGAGCTTTGCGCCGCGTTATATGATAATAGTTGTGCAACTGGGTCTATACGTCGGTCACTTGCACCCCGAAGGCCTTCATCATCTTCTATTGATTCTAATACCCCAACCATTCATATTGAGGATGTGCAGATTCAAAGTGAAGATGATGATAACACCACCAACCAAGGTTTTGAAGGTGGTTCTTCGGTTCCTCTACGTGCTAGAAGTCCTGACGTTGATCAAGGTAGACGCAAGAAAAAGGGCAAAAAGGCAGTTGATTTGTCTTAATTAGAGATAGATATTGGTATGGTTTTTCTCAGGTCTCTATTTGTTACCATTTTGTTGATCAGTTGTAACTTGAAAATAGAAAGACTGTACTGTATCTGGTGATCATTAAAGTTGTTCGTAGCTCTTCCTTTGTTGTGAAAAAAATAAATAGTAGTAAAACAAACATATTATCTATAGTGTTTGTCATATAATTCTCACGCCTAATAATCTATGGTTTCTTTCTTTTTCTTCTCTCTTTTATTCTTCTGATCAAAATATAGCAAATACTAACAAAAAGAAAACAATTTATTTCATCCCTCTCCTTTCCCTCCCTCCCCAAATCCCTCTCCTCCTTAAACCAGCAACCCCTTGTCACTGGAACCACCATTACCGGAGTAATCTTCTCCACCTTGAGTTCATGCAACCTCGCCTCCATAGCCGAAGAAATGATAGACATCGCATGACACAACATTGAATCTATCTCTTTCATAAATCATCTTACTACCAACCACCACACCTCTTACCTACACCACCACCACTATTAATCTACCCATCTTAACATATGCTCAGATTAACCACCATTGTGAGTTTCAAACCTTTCCTATAAAAAGAATACAAATAAATAAATAATCCAGCATCTATATTAGAACTCAAAAGTTGCAAGGAAAAAGAGGAAACGGGTAAGAAAAGACGTAAATTTGTCAAATACAAATAATAAGAAAACCCATATCACATAAAGAAAAACAAAACAAATCGGTGAGAGAGAAAGAAGAGTCCATTTTCTACTTACATCGATCTTTTAACTCCATCTTCTCCGTAAGCTTGGATCCAAACCTAAACCCAAACAAAACAAACAGCCACATCTAGAATATAACAGGAAGAGAAGAAAAACATTTAAGAGTAAAGAGCCTGACAGTTTGTGTTATGAAAGACCTCCATGACCAGAGATTGTGGCCGGCGATGGGTGGAGAAGAAGGGCAACAATCGGACAGAGAGAGAAAAGAAGAACCACATTGCATATGGGAGCTTGTCTGGTTAAAGAGGGGAAAATGTAGTATATATAGAAAGCACTGTGGATGAACAGTGATATTTTGCCTTGCAAAATGTTAAGTATTTAATTATGAACAATTTTCTATTTTTCATTACTTGAGAGTTATAAACTATTTTCTATTTTTTGTTACTTAAAAGTTATGAATTGTTTGTTATCTATGACTAGTTCTAATGTTATCAATTATGTTTAATAGGTTTAATTGATATGGATAGCTATGAAAAACTTTTGTTCATCATGATTGTCTACTTTTACTTGAAGTACTTTCATCAAAGACAGCTAAAACGAAAAAGGGATAATATATCTGTAATGTCTGGAAATCAATTTACTCAAGAGCTACTCGGGGGTAATAGTAGACAATGTACTGAGTTGTTGCGTATGTCACTAGATTCGTTTGTCCGGCTATGCACATATTTCAAAGAAAAAGGGTGGTTAAAAGATAGTACACATTTATCAGTTGAGGAAAAGATGGCTATATTCCTGATGATAGTTGGTCACAAGCAACGTTTTGTAGTGTTAAAAGTGAAGGTTCCAACACTCAAATATTAAATAATAAATATTTTTGAAATAAGTAATTTTTTTTTTCTTTTAGGTTTTAGCTAAGTTGAAAATTTAATTTGACCTTACTTCTAAAAGTCAAAGTTCTTTAAGTTAATCAAGATCATTATAAATAATTAAATATATATCATTCTTAAACTTTAAAATATCCTATTTGTCCATCAAATTTATAAATAACATATTTATCGTTTATAACATTTCAATTTATCATATTAAACCACATTTGTAGTTCTATAATTTTAAAATATTTTATAATTATATTAGATTCTTTATTATTATGACAATAAACATTTGACCTTATTGCTTATAATTGTAAATATAATGATCGATAACTTATACAAGAAATTTAATTACGTCTTTTGGTATTTCTTCAATCATGTTTGCTCACTCCTTTTACTATGCTTCCATCTGAGGTCTTGGAATTGACGTCATATGTCCTTTTTTTTAACTCTCGTTTATTCCCCATTTTATAATTATTTAATTTAATATTGTTTATTTATGTTTAATATTTATTATTTTTTTAAATCATCCCGTGTATTACACGGACATTTTGTTTTCATTCGTGAATCTCCCCTCATGTTCTACCACACAATCACTGTAATGCTATTGATAACTATAGGTATTATGTTTGAAGAAAGAAACACGCGAACAATACAAACACATGAATCGAATTAATTCATTTACAAGGTTTCAACACATTTATAATGGTGTTTTGGCGGTTAAACACGCGCCAAAACTGCCTAACAGAACCACTAACATCTGTTTGGTCAAGGACGTCAAAACTAACAGTCAACATATATCCTCTCAATTCATCGACCAAACTTATTAACTAAACTAACTATAACAATTAACTTATATACAGATTGTTTTCCACTTTAAAGATCACAAACCATTAATGTCTAACATTCACCCCCTTAATGGTTTTGATCTTCAAAGTTTTACAAGAACATACTTAATCATCGATGATGACAAAATCAGTCCCGCACTCACTGCAGTCCATGCTTGACTCCTGATTTTGTCCCACAGGCCTTCCATCGTTGCCGTCCTCAGCTCCTCTTGGTATCTCACCGTCTCTAGGTAGTTGTATAGCCTTCATCTCTGCACCCTCGCTCATCTCAGCCTCTGGTGCTGCATCCCTGCACTTCTCTGCATATGATGCTAACTCAAAACTTGAGTACCTCCTGGCTATATCCACGTAAGCAACTAACAGCCCCAAGTATCCAGTAAAACAGTTTCTCACATCATCTGTATATACACTTGGTATATGCAATTCATGTCCCACTATATACCACAAGTTATCTATGAACACTGTCCTATATCCTCCTAATCCTTTAATCACAAGATATAATTCTAAGATATCAACCTCATACCCTTTGACTTTAATTGGAAAAGATTGTTCTTCTTCCACAGCAAACCTCTTGAAAAACCAATTAATTAACTTTTCCAAGTGTCTTTTCACCATCACTTTGCATCCTTCATGTATCTCTTGATCATGAAGCATTGCCATAAAGTTCATCATATTATCAAATTCTGATTTTGTTGGCAATTGTTGATCATCACCGGGTAAGTTATAAAAATAATCAAAATGTTTCAGGATCATACCTATTGCCTTGTTTCGAATATCATTTGCAATCTGCAACCCAATGCAGTTTTCATCAAAATTCAATACATTCGAACCACTTTTAGAGCCTTCCATTTCACATTCTTGCACACTATTTCCCTCTTCTGATTCATCTTCAAAAAAACTTTCGAGTATGGCTTTTGTTTGTTTGAATTTCTGTTGGAAATTCAATCTAATTCTTGAAATAGGAATATATATTGTTTTCCTAATTTGTTCCTTAATTTGTGCAGTTATTTTTGTCAAGTCAAGGGGCTGGCAGAAAGTTTAAGGGGCATCTGTGTTACTTTCTAGCTATATAAAGAGAGGAGTCCTTGTCTTGCTGAAAAACACGATTCTCCTACATCTTTTCTTTTTGGTCAGCTCTATTGTTTTCTATAAACAATTAGAGTTTTATTCACTTCTGATACAAGTTCTCTTCACGAGCAATTCATCAGCTAATGTTCCTTTGTCTTCTTTAAATATTATTAATTTGTGTTCATATAGCTGCATTCATTTGATTAAGGCTACTGCGTCTGTATCTCTTCATAATTGAATATATATCTGTTCATACCATTTTTTAACATGGTATCAGAGCACTAGGTGCTCGATTTTGCTCGAATCTGGTTAAGGGTTCTTTGATTCGATTTATTCTCTCCTCTTTGCGAATCTTAGGGCTGTCAAAACCTTCCTTGTTCGATTCTTCCCCTTTTGGTTCGATTGGTTGAAAACAACTAATCTGATTGTCTTGATTGCACTGCTCGATTCTGGTTTTGTCTTCGAAGTTTACACTGTAAGATATTTCTAACTCTCCTTGGTCTGTAGCAAGTTCCTTCTCCGGCGAGCTCCTGTGTCGGGCAGGAGTCAACTGTCCGTCGTGAGAACACTTGGCCTATAGTCGAGGGTCTCTTCTATCTGTTAGCTTCTGTTTGTTTTTTTTTTTGTTTTTTGCACCAGCAATACCATGACTGATAGTGATTCTGATGCTGAGAATGTGTTTGGCACCTTAGTTAGCAAACTTGATTTTGGTGATCCTTTATATGTGCATGCTAGTGACACAAGTAATATTCCTCTTATAAGCTTTAAGCTAAAAGGCACAGAAAATTACAAGGTATGGGCTTGCGCAATGGAATTAGCTCTTGAAACTAAAAATAAAATTGGTTTTGTTGATGGTACATGTGAAAGACCTAACGATAATAATGTTCTTGCCAAACACTGGGATAGATGCAACTCAGTTGTTTTAACTTGGATTTTGAACTCTATTACAGAGGAGCTATATTTAGGTCAAATATTTTCTAAGAATGCTTCGGTAGTGTGGCAAGAATTGAAAGAAACCTATGACAAAGTTGATGGCTCCATAACATTTAATCTTCACCATAAAATAAACTCCCTAACCCAAAATGGAACCTCAATCTCTGAATACTATCATAAATTGAATTCTCTTTGGAAACAGTTTGATGCCCTTGTTAAACTCCCCTCTTGCACATGTCATGCTGCTAGAGATTTCCAGGAACATAACCAACTTTTAAAACTTATGCAATTCCTAATGGGGTTAGATGATGTTTATTTGCCCATAAGAAGCAATATCTTAACTAGAGATCCCCTTCCTAGTGTCAAAGCTGTGTTTGCAATCATCTCTAGGGAAGAATCCCATAGAGGTATTACTTCAAGTAACAGAGAAAAGATTCAAACATCTGCTTTCGTGGCTAAAACTTTTGATAATCAAAAGAGACAAAACAGGGGACCTAACCCCAATCTAATTTGCAAACATTGTGGACAAAAGGGCCACACCATTGATCGGTGCTACGAGATTGTTGGATACCCCCTGGGTATAAAAAGAAAAACATTAATCAAAATTTCTCAAGAAATGCTTCAAGTAATAATTCCGTGTCTGAAAAATCAGAAGGTGAATCCTCTTCAAACAACAATTCGTTTCCTTTCTCAAAAGGGCAAATTTCAAGAATCATGAGTATGCTAAATGAGAAGCCTTCCCCAGATCATATCAATGCTAACATGGCAGGTATACTTTTTAATAATAACAGTTTTTTTAACTTAAATTTCAGTAAATTTTTTTCCTCAAACTGTAACCCCAACTTAAACAACCTTAGTCAAGGTTGGATCATTGATTCAGGGGCAAATCAACATATGACTGCCTCAAGCAAAAATCTTGTTAATGTCATAGATGTGTCTAACCTAAACCTTTGGGTTGGACACCCGAATGGCACACAAGCTAAAATAAAAGAAATTGGTAACTTTAAATTGTCTAACAACATTATTCTTCGTGATGTTCTTGTTATCCCTCAATATCGTGTCAGTTTACTTTCTATTCATAAACTGGCCCAAGATAGCAAATTTCTTATTAGTTTTGATAATGAACATTGCTATGTTCAGGATTTGGATCAAAAGAAAACATTGGGGATTGGTAGTCAAAGTGGTGGTCTTTACTTCTTTAATGAACCAGCTAGTGGTAAGGTTTTTCGCAACTACAATGCTACCTCTACTTCTGTTAATAATCTTTGGCATGATAGACTCGGACACCCTTCTAATCAAGTTCTACATGTCCTAAAAACAAAACTAAATCTTGATTTGTCTCATAATACTTCTCCTTGTGATGTTTGCCATAAGGCCAAGCAAACTAGAGAGCCATTTCCGTTAAGTGATCATTCATCCAAAGGAATTGGTGACCTTGTTCACTTGGACTTATGGGGCCCTTATAAAATAAGCAGCAAGGAAGGTCACAAATATTTTTTAACCATTGTGGATGACTATTCTAGGGCTGTGTGGGTTTACCTTCAAAAAGGAAAAGATGAGGTTTTTTCAAATATTAAATCTTTTTACGAGTTACTCAAAAATCAGTTCAATGCTAGTGTTAAAATATTCAGAAGTGATAACGGAACATAATTCATTAATAACAAAATGAATGATTTTCTTAAAGATAAAGGTATTCTTCATCATACCTCATGCTCCTATACCCTACAACAAAATGGAATTGTTGAAAGAAAACATCGACACCTTCTAAATGTTGCTAGGGCCTTGATGTTTCAAGGGGGAATTCCTCTCTACCTTTGGACCGAATGTATCTTAACGGCTACATATCTAATAAACAGGACTCCCTCATCCGTTCTTGCTGGAAAATCTCCCTATGAATTAATACATGGTTTTGTGTCAACTCTCTCCCATCTTAAAACGTTTGGATGTCTTTGTTTTGGTACCGTCCTTAACAACAATGATAAATTCAGCCCTAGGGCTGAAAAATGTGTTTTTATAGGATACTCAAACGAGAAAAAAGGTTACAAACTCTTTGATCTTGAAAATAAAACCATTTTTTACTCGAGAGATGTAAAGTTTTATGAAAATGTTTTTCCTTTCAAACTAAGTTCAGATTCTAAAAGTACCGAAAGTGTCAAACATGAAATAGATCATTTAAACTTTTTTGACAATCTATTCTTTGAAAATGATACATCACCACATACGCCCAATGATGAAGGGAGAGATAAACTGGATGGTGATGGCAATAATACACCATGTGGCAGCACGAATGATGCTACCGATGGTGATGCAACACCAAATGTTGAAACACAATATGATACTCATATCCCTGAGGGCACAAATGAAGAAACAGATGCTCAAACTCAAAGTAATTCTGACCCTTCTGGTCCAAGGAGATCCAGCCGGAACACAAGCCTTCCTTCTAAATTAAATGATTATATTATTGAGGGAAAAGTCAAGTATGGCATAGAAAAAACTGTGAACTATTCTAAACTAAGCCAAGAAAACTTATGCTTTATTTCTAACTTAAACAAGATAACTGAACCAAATTCTTTCTATGAGGCTTCCAAAGATAAAAATTGGATTGAAGCTATGAATATTGAAATGGAGGCCTTAAACCGAAATGGAACTTGGATTTTGACCGATCTCCCTCCTAATAGGAAGCCTATAGGGTGTAAGTGGATTTACAAAATCAAATACAAATCGAATGGGGAAGTTGATAGATATAAGGCTAGGCTTGTTGCCAAGGGATATAGTCAAAGAGAAGGTCTTGACTTTGACGAGACTTTCTCTCCCGTGGCAAAAATGGAGACTGTGAGATGTGTTATAAGTGTTGCTGTCCAAAATAGTTGGCCTCTATATCAGGTTGATATTAATAATGCTTTTCTATATGGAGACCTTGATGAAGATGTCTACATGACGCTTCCTCAAGGTTACTTCTCTAGCAAACCAAATTTTTTTTCAAAAAGATAATGCTAATGATAAACCGTTAACTAACATTAGTGAATATCAAAAGCTTGTTGGAAAATTAATTTATCTCACGTTAACAAGGCCTGATATTGCTTACTCAGTTCACTGCTTAAGTCAATTCATGCATGCCCCGCATCAATCCCACCTTAAATTAGCAATGCGAGTTTTGAGGTATCTAAAGGAATCTCCAGGTAAGGGTATTGTCTTCAATAAATCTTTGAGGTATGGTTTATGTGCTTATGTTGATTCTGATTGGGCTAAGTGCAAAACTTCCATGAAATCTGTGACTGGGTTCTGTTTATTTTTGGGAGACTGTTTGATTTCTTGGAAAAGTAAGAAACAATCTACCGTCTCCCGCTCTTCAGCTGAGGCAGAGTATAGAGCTCTAGCTTCAGTAACCTGTGAAGTCATGTGGATACTTAAAATTTTGAATGACTTAAAGTGTAATATTGAGATACCTGTTAATGTTTTCTGTGACAGTAAAGCAGCTATTCAAATTGCTGCTAACCCTGTCTTTCATGATAGAACTAAACATTTTGAAGTTGATCTTCACTTTGTTAGAGAAAAAAATTAAAGTTGGGATCATCAATCCAGTTAAAATTTCATATTTGAATAACACTGCAAATATCTTTACAAAAGGATTGTCAATAGGACAGCACAGGTTTTTATGTGATAACTTAAGATTGTTTAATCTATTTCACAATTAGAATGAGGGGAGATGTTGGAAATTCAATCTAATTCTTGAAATAGGAATATATATTGTTTTCCTAATTTGTTCCTTAATTTGTGCAGTGTATTTTTGTCAAGTCAAGGGGCTGGCAGAAAGTTTATGGGGCATCTGTGTTACTTTCCAGCTATATAAAGAGAGGAGTCCTTGTCTTGCTGAAAAACACGATTCTCCTACATCTTTTCTTTTTGGTCAGCTCTATTGTTTTCTATAAACAATTAGAGTTTTATTCACTTCTGATACAAGTTCTCTTCACGAGCAATTCATCAGCTAATGTTCTTTTGTCTTCTTTAAATATTATTAATATGTGTTCATATAGCTGCATTCATTTGATTAAGGCTACTGCGTCTGTATCTCTTCATAATTGAATATATATCTGTTCATACCATTTTTTAACAGTTTCACTCTAAAGCCTTGCACTTTCAATTGTTCTAAACTCAAGATGTTCAAAGTACACTTAGGAACAAAGAAAGTTCCTGGTATTACGAATTTTCATGCATCATTGTTTACGAAAACTTCTCCAATTCCTTGTATTTTAAAACCTTTCCCTCCTAGTGTACTCGTACTTGATTGATCATATTTATAATGTTTGAACAAATTAAAATTACCAGTCATATGGTATTCAGTGTCATCCGATACATACCATATTTCATCCCCATTTTGTCCATCAGTTCCATATACCATCCATTTCGTTGATGGTACAAACATATAATCATACAAACCTTTAATAGAGATGTTACTTACAGAGTTTGGATATCGATCAATCCGTTTTCCCTTCGTATGTTGCCACTTGTTGGGACAATTCCAAAATGCATGTCCCCTCCGAAGGCAAAGGTAACACCTTGAACGTTTCATCTTCTTCTGCAAGTAGGAATTTTGGACTTTAGGCACCACTGGACAGTCATGCGTATCCAAATCCATACGGTTGAATCTCTATAATACTTCCTCTTGCCTTGTTTTCCAGAAGTCGCTGCCATAATGGTTCCAAACGCCTTCAATCGCCTTTCGATTCGAAAAACTTCTCCGATTAGTATCACCCATGGATCGAATGAGCCTTGGGCTCTGATACCATGTTTTCATTCGTGAATCTCCCCTCATGTTCTACCACACAATCACTGTAATGCTATTGATAACTATTGGTATTATGTTTGAAGAAAGAAACACACGAACAATACAAACACAGGAATCAAATTAATTCATTTACAAGGTTTCAACACATATTTATAATGGTGTTTTGGCGGTTAAACACGCGCCAAAACTGCCTAACAGAACCACTAACATCTGTTTGGTCAAAACTAACGGTCAACATATATCCTCTCAATTCATCGACCAAACTTATTAACTAAACTAACTATAACAATTAACTTATATACAGATTGTTTTCCACTTTAAAGATCACAAACCATTAATGTCTAACACATTTAACTTGTACCCTGATAAAAAATAATAATAATAAAAAAAGATATTAGCTCCTTAAATTGGGCATCAATATGTTAATAACGAGATTTAGTTTGGACCTAAATTAGCGAAACCATTTAGCCTATTTTCTAGTAGCAGATCAGATGAACTTTAATTTCACTCACGACTCAAGTTTGGATGTGGCATGTGGGTAACAAACTCCCTGTTGAATCGGCAGGAGCCTCTTATCGATGATATAAGAGGCGTAACCCCGCTTTTCATTCTTCCTAGATTCCGTCAATAAGCTGTAAAATCGAGAGCAAGGAGAGACGTTTTATGTTGAGTGTGACGCTTCTTTCACAACAACAAACACTCCTTTTATTAAGACCACTAAGAAGAACGTACACTTTTCTTATGAGACTACTACACGTATGTTTTCTTAGATTGTGTCTTGGGTTCTTTAGTTGGTTTTTGTTGGTGGTTTGTGGTGATCTTGGTGGTGGTGCTATGGAGCAAATGAGCTCCATCCCTATTTATAGGTGTTTTCCACCTCCTCATTGGAAGATTCTAGATCTTCCTATACATTTGTTACTATTCTAGAACATTCTACTACCATCTATATCTATTACAAGATTCTAGAATGTTCTACGGTATTCTAGATAGTTCTAGGACGTTTCACCTTCTTCCACGGTCTTCTAGAATGTTCCACATCCTTCCAGAGTCTTCCAGGGTCTTCTAGAATGTTCCACAATCTTCCAGAGTCTTCCACGACATTCTTGAATATTCTAGATCCTTCCAGAATATTCTAGGACATTCTAGAATATTCTAGGATATTCTAGAGTATTCTTGAACATTTTAGAATGGCTAGTGATGATTCTTCAATACTCCCCCTCAGCACTAGCCTCCTTTTGTTGTACCATTTTGAGCTGACAACAAAAGTCCATATTGTTGTGAGATCCCTCGAGCCACCGGATGAGCCTTGTACTTCTCAATTGATCCATCTGGGCTGCTCTTTATTTTATAAACCCATTTACAAGATATATCATTGATGTCTCTTGGTCTTGGCACAAGTTCCCAAGTTTGGTTCTGCTCCAATGCTGTAATTTCTTCTTCCATCGCCTTCTGCCAAGCCTTATCTTGTGATGCTTCTTCATACGTCTCTGGCTCTTTAACGTTGTCTTCTAAAGTGGCTGCATTAGCATACTTTGGATTTGGCCTTGGAATCCTTGTCGTTCTTCTAAGTTGTGAAGGTGGCGTTTCCTCTTCACCAGCTTCACATGGTTGAGTTTCTTCTTGCTCAGTGCCATCAGCATCGCTTGGATTGTCAGGAGCGTCAACACTTGACCAGATTTGTGCCGTTTTCTCCCCCATCTTCCTTTGTGGACTTTCTTCAATATTTTTGGAGTCCAGTAAGACTTTCTTCTCCGAGGACCACCATGAAGATGTTTCATCAAACACTACATCTCTTGATGTGTAGCATCTTCCACTTGTTGGATCACAACATCTCCATCCTTTTCTTTGATTGTCATATCTAACAAATATGCATCTAACTGCTTTCTTGTCAAACTTGCTACGTAAATGACTGGGCACAAATACGTAGCAAACGCAACCGAATACTCGGAAGTAGCTTACTGTAGGTTTCATGTTCCATATTGTTTCGAATGGTAAGATGAAACCTAACCTCGGTTGGGGAAGTTTGTTGATCACATGAGCAACCGTCCACATTGCTTCAGCCCAAAACCTTCCTGGGACATTCTTCGCGTGCAGCATGCTTCGACAAATTTCAGCAAGATGTCGATTCTTTCTCTCTGCTACACCATTTTGTTGTGGTGTGTTGGCACAAGTGACCTGATGACGTATGCCGTATTCTTGCAGATACTGTTTGAATTCTTCAGAGGTGTATTCTCCTCCATTATCTGAGCGTAAACAACGGATCTTTGTCCGTACTTCGCCTTCGACTGTTGTCTTGAACTCTTTAAACTTCGAGAGTGTGTCGGATTTTTCTTTCATGAGAAAAAACCCATACATACCTCGAGTAGTCATCAATAAACGTCACCATGTACCGCATCCCGTTGATTGATGTTTGCTTGACTGGTCCGAACACATCTGAATGAATTAATTCTAATGGTTTCTTCGCTCTGAACTTTGACTCCTTGTACGGTAATTGATGAGCTTTACCGTACTGGCATCTAGGCAGACAACGTCTGTTTTAACAGCAAGTGGAGGCAGACCATTGAGCATGGACTTCTCCATTATCACCTTCAACTTGTGATAACCAACATGTCCCAACCTTGCGTGCCACAAATCAGCCGTCTCATTCTTTCGAGTCTTGTCTACATAGGCAGACTCTGCCGAAAGCACATAGACAGACTCCACTCTTCGTCCTTCCATAGTTGACTTTTATGAGATTTTAATATCTTTATAGATCTTCACATCTTGTGGCCCAAATAGGACGTAGTTTCCTGATGATGTTAGTTGTGACACTGACAACAAGTTCTTCTTCATACCTGGTACATGAAAGATATTTTGTAGTGTCACCATGTCAGCTTTATCACGAGGCATGACCACTGTGTTGCCAATCTGAGCAATTGGCAATCGTTCATTGTTGGCTGTTAGTACCACGCGACTCCCTTTGTACTCCTTCATGTCTCGTAGTTTCTTCTGATCACCAGTCATGTGGTTTGAGCATCCTGAATCAATGATCCAGTCGTTCTCATAGTCGATATGCTTTCCCATCAACGTCGTGAGTGCTAGCTCATTTTCCTCTATGACGCATAAGGCCTCAGCATCCCATTCATCTTCATTTTTGGAGGTTACTGTATTGCTTTCCACAGACTTTTTCTTGAACCAACAATCCTTGGACATGTGACCCCACTTTTCACAATTGTTGCAATTGCCTTCGAACCTTTTCCCACGAGAACTCTTATGGTCGTTCTTCTGAGCTCTCCATGGTTGTCTGGTTCCTTGATTACCTTTTGCTTTGTCAGTATTTTTGTGTTCACCTTTAGCAAACATCTTGAAATTGCTCCGACTTTTACTTGTGTAGAGTGCTTCATCTTCACTCTTCAGAGTGATACCTCCCATTTGCTTAGCCATGGCTTCTTGGCTGGCTAGCAAATTCTCAAACTCTACGAGCGATGGTCGAACAGGCCATCCTTGTACAGCAATGACAAAGCTTCTATACTCGGGTCTCAGTCCATGGATAATGATCCTCTTCATTCGATCTTTTCCAATGACAGATTTCGGATCTAATTCAGTAATCTCCCGACATATCGCCTTAACTTTATGGAAATACTGAGCAATTGTCATGTCGCGTTGTGAGATTGACAATAGCTCGTTCTCCAATAGTTGTAGGCTCGTATCGTTCTTCTTTGAGAATAGCGTCACAAACGTGTCCCACGCTTCTTTCGGGGTCTTCTCATCCCGAATATGCTCCAGCATCTCTTCTTCGACTGTGGTCTTTAAGGCAAATATTGCTTTGCCTGCTTTGATTCTCCATTTAGGTAAGGCACCATTAACATCTTCTTCTGGCGGTGTAGTTTCACTTCCGCCAACAACCTCCCAAAGGTCTTGTCCTTGTAAGTAGGACATCATGCAGGTTGCCCACGTATTGTAGTTGTTGCTGTTGAGCTTCTTGATTCCTCCGACGACTTGGAGATCACCCATCTTCTTGGTAGTGTCAACAATATCAAGAAACCTCGCTCTGATACCAGATTGTTGAGTGTGACGCTTCTTTCACAACAACAAACACTCCTTTTATTAAGACCACTAAGAAGAACGTACACTTTTCTTATGAGACTACTACACGTATGTTTTCTTAGATTGTGTCTTGGGTTCTTTAGTTGGTTTTTGTTGGTGGTTTGTGGCGATCTTGGTGGTGGTGGTATGGAGCAAATGAGCTCCATCCCTATTTATAGGTGTTTTCCACCTCCTCATTGGAAGATTCTAGATCTTCCTATACATTTGTTACTATTCTAGAACATTCTACTACCATCTATATCTATTACAAGATTCTAGAATGTTCTACGGTATTCTAGATAGTTCTAGGACGTTTCACCTTCTTCCACGGTCTTCTAGAATGTTCCACATCCTTCCAGAGTCTTCCAGGGTCTTCTAGAATGTTCCACAATCTTCCAGAGTCTTCCACGACATTCTTGAATATTCTAGATCCTTCCAGAATATTCTAGGACATTCTAGAATATTCTAGGATATTCTAGAGTATTCTTGAACATTCTAGAATGGCTAGTGATGATTCTTCAATACTCCCCCTCAGCACTAGCCTCCTTTTGTTGTACCATTTTGAGCTGACAACAAAAGTCCATATTGTTGTGAGATCCCTCGAGCCACCGGATGAGCCTTGTACTTCTCAATTGATCCATCTGGGCTGCTCTTTATTTTATAAACCCATTTACAAGATATATCATTTAATTAAAAATACATGATCACCTTTATCATATATCTATAACATCTATCAAAGAAAAGTATTTGAGTATTAACTATATTAAAACGGATATTTACTAATTACTAATGAGTTCTAATATCGATGATAACTTCAAACCATTTATATGTCGTTAATTAATGAAATCAAATCATATGCGACACTTTATATATAATCTTCTAATATAAATAAAAGACTAATAATCATTAATACAAATAGAGGATTGTAATCCTTTTATTTTTAGTTATTCATTTAAGTTAAAATTAAAAACTTAATTTTCGATTTTATAGTCAAAATTGAAATTCAATTTTAAATTATATGAGATAAGATTATATTTAAGTTAATATAAATTTACTATATTTAAATGTTGTTATGAATTTAAAATCGACACACACACACACACACACACACACACACACACACACACACATATATATATATATATATATATATATATATATATATATATATATATATATATATATATATATATATATATAGGGTAATGTTACACATAGAACCTTACTTAAACATAGAACCTAAAGAACCACTTTAAGTGATGACACGTGGCATCCCCCTCCCTTCCAACAAATTTTTTAAAAAAAAACCCTCAATCTTTAAATGATCATAATTCATTCGTTTTTAAGAAGTTTAACAAAAAAAGTATATCATTAGATTCAGTTCTTCGTCCTCTTTCAAACAATACCAGACTTGATATATTTCTGAAACTTTATTTTTTTTGAAAATGCAAAATTTTCAAAATTTGCATTTTTACACGGGTTTCATTTGAAAATGCAAAAATGCAAAAACCGAAAATGCAAAAATCGAAGATGCAAGTTATGCATATGCTTCCAAAAATGCAAATTTTGAAACCAATACTGAAAATGCAAACAAGAACTAACTGAAAATGCAACCCAAAATGCAAAACAAAATTTGCATTTTCATAAAACATTTTGAAAAATATGGCAAGAGTGGTCTTGATTGAAAGATGATTAAAAAACTAAAATATTGGTATAATTTTTTTTTAAAAATTCACAAAACTTAAAAAGTTATGACAATTTAAAGTTTTGGGGGGTATATTTTAATTAAAAACGTGGGTTTGTTGGGAGGTAATTACAATTATGCCATCCTTAATCTCAACCATTGATTTTGATGATTCAATGGTCCAGATTGGTTCTATGGTTCTATGTTTAAATAATGGTTCTATATTGATCCATTTTCTATATATATATATATATATATATATATATATATATATATATATATATAATATCTATTTTTTTAAATTATTTTTATTTCCGTTTATAACATTAATTTTATTTAATAAAAATATAATTTATATATTAAATGATTTTTATTTGGAATATGATTATAATTTATACATTACATATCATTTGTATTAATTTAAAATTAGTAACAATCCCTTAATAATGTTTTAATATTAATAATTAAATTAGATGGTCGTGTAGTAAACGGTTTGGTTATAAAAAAACAATAAATATTGAATATTAATAAAAATATATTAAATAATTATATAACATCAAAATAACTATAATTTAATAAATGACAACATATATACAACTTTAATTTAAAGTCAAAATTGAATCAAATTTTGACCTAAGAAAGATCAAAATTGGATTTTGGTTTTTACAAAAATGGTTGGTTTCGATTAAATTATTAAGTTTTATCTATGTCTTGACGCATGCCAGCTTTGTTTTTATTTATTTTACAAATCTGATCGTAAATAAATGTAACATCGTTTTACAGTTATCATTATTTACATTTCTTTGTCGGTCGGAATTAATATAAACTTTTTTTAAATTATAGAATATCTATATGATTAGGTAAGTTAATAATTAGTTTTGTTCGTAACGGTTTTGTATATTCGATAGATTGGGCCGAAGGGAAGTAGGTGCACTTTGCATTTAAATTTTTATGAGTTGGCTTAGGTATCTTTTTCTTGTCGTACGGATTCTTGTCTTTAAATTTTTGTGTGATGATGGTGTGCAAATGTATGCGTTTCTGGTAGGGGCTCGATGTGATACGATATGTGATTTGATATGGATAGTGATATGATGTGTATGAATATGATATGTTTGCTTTTTGACATGAAAACCCCTTTTTTACTAAATGAATTATGACTCTGAAAGTATTTTGATCTGAAAATTTGAATTGATATCTGTGAGTTTGTTTCGACTATTATTGTATGTATATATATCCTCGCACTGGGGAAGTTTCTTAGCCGTAGTTTTTCTTCTTCCTCTCCGGCAGGTATTCAAGGGTGCTTTAAGGGAAAAAGATCGAGAGCTAGCCTAGAAAGAGCTTTTGAGGTAGTACTTATTAATTGGTTTTGAGAGATATTGTCTTAGTTTTGCTCTGTTTATGTATCATATGAGTGGCCTCCGTTTCGTGTCATGACGGAGTGTTACACTAACTGTCCTCAAATAATCAGGTCCAAACAAAAGTTGTCTCGTTTACATGGTAAAACTAATATACATTAATGAATTAGTAAGTGTGAATTATATTAATTTTATGATCTACATTTTGTAGACGGAAAACCAACCAGCAAAGATATCTATGTTTAAACACATATACAGAAGAATTATTGACAAAGACAACTACTTGAATGTGATAATAACTATATCTATATATCTCTCTATATATATATATAGGGGAGAGTTCAAACGAGAACTGTTTTTCGTACGAGAACTGCGAGAACCAATCTCAGCCGTTCCTTGGAAATGGGAAGTTCATGGATGGAGAGTGTGGAGGGGATCAAGTGTGGCAGGGTGTATGTGAGGAATTCATGGGTGGGCAATGACATTAAAGGAGGGGGAATTGGACGGCTTAGATTGGTTCTCGCAGTTCTCGTACGAAAAACAGTTCTCGTTTGAACTTTTGCCTATATATATATATATATATATATATATATATATATATATATATATATATATATATATATATATATATATATATATATATATATATATATATATATATATATATATATATATATATATATATATATATATATATATAATGGAGGGTTCATGCGAGAACCGTTGTTAGTGCGAGAACCGCGGGAACCAATCTCGGCCGTTCCTTGGATATGGGAAGTATCATGGATGGAGAGCGTGGAGGGATAGAATGTGGCAGGGTGTATGTGAGGAATTCATGGGTGGGCAATGACATTAAAGGAGGGGGAATTGGACAGCTTAGATTGGTTCTCGCGGTTCTCGCGCTAACAACGGTTCTCGCATGAACTTTTTTCTATATATATATATATATATATTATATTGGATCACAGTATCTTTAGTTATTTCCGGTTGTGGATGAGGTACGGATTCTTTGTTTATAGAGATATCTGATTATTGGTATGGATATCTATACTTAAATATCGTTAAATTGTCGTATTTCTTAACTAAAGGTTCCTTTTTGATTCTATTAGTCTTCGTTTCTTGGTTCTATCGACATGTGGCTATTGAGATTTTTGTACATATATCTACCTTTCTATAAGGATTCTTGTTTTCTTTGAATTCAAGTTTTCTCAAACTATCGTGTTTTCAAAACTGGTGAGCCCTAAACCTTGTCTTTTCACATATAAATAGGAAATTATTTCCTTTCACGTCTTATACTGTTTAGTTAGATTGGTTAAACTTCATTCGTTCATTGACTAATTGTTTATTGTTATATACCTTTAGGGGCGTTTGGTTCATGGTATTTCGTAGGATTTCATGGGAATTGGATTTAAAATCCTCCCAAATACCATATTTGGTTTGTAAATATGAGGGAGGAATCAAAATCCCAGGAATCTTTGAAATCCCATAGCTGAAGGATTCTTCAATCCCTTCACCACCCATGGTATTTTGAAATCCCATAGGTGAAGGATTTCCTCCGGCTACGCTCCGGCAACGCTCCAGCAACGCCACCTTTCGTAAAGGTGTGAATTGTTACGGAGTCTTCTCAATGTGGTGTGATAAGGCTTTTAGGAGGCGTATTGGTTAACCATAGTTATTGTACTGTTGTTGCTTGTGGATAGGTGCCTCTTGCCCAAAACCTTATCTACCATTGTTTGATACTTTGGATCTGCAGGTCCTTGTATCCATTGTTATTGGATGGTGCTTGTTTTATACAAGTGTAAATATTATTAAACTAGGACACTACTTAACTTTAATGTAACAATTGAAGTGGTCATAATCCTATATAATGTTTGTTAGTTAACTAATTGAATCATATAATGTTCAAAAGAAGGGGGTACGTTAAAAGAGCATGGTAAATTGAATCACATAATAGGAACTCAAGTGTAGGAGTGTTTCATTACATGGAAATTGCTTTGAATCCAACAACCTAATATTACCTCATTCTGTTCACAGCAAGTCTTTTGATTAATCGATGGGGAACAAAATTCAAAAAACAAAACAAGAAGATGAAGAATACCAGCAACCTAATATTACCTGCGAGATCTGCTTTGAATCCTTGGTTCCACTTAACAACGAATTCCAACAAAAAATAAACCAATGTATCCACCCGTTTTGCACCGATTGTATGATCAAATATATTCAAGTGAAGCTTCAAGAAAACGTGTTACACATCAAATGCCCTCACACCACCTGCAATTACTTTCTTGAACCCTTATCATGGCGCTCCAAAATTGCACCCCAACTGTTCGATAAATGGTGCAATCTTTCATGTGAATCTATGGTGTTGGGGTTTGATAGGGTTTATTGCCCAAACATGTGGTGTTCGGAATTGATTTTGAACGAGTGTGGTGATGGTAAGGTGAAGAGATGTGTGTGTCCTGCTTGCCGTAAACCGTTTTGTTTCCGGTGTAAGGTTCCATGGCACGCTGGTTATCTATGTGAGGAGAGTGGAAAGCCGAGAGACAAAAACGATGTCGTTTTTGGTTTGGTCAGCGAGGGGAAAGGGTGGCAGAGATGTCCGAAGTGCAGACACTGTGTTGAGCTTGTTTTCGGTTGCTATAACGTTAAATGCAGGTTAGTTTTATTCTCTTTAATTTGCTTATCGATATATATATATATATATATATATATATGCAATCAAACAAATATTAAATAAGTTTTTTAATTTTTTCCCTAAGAATTAGTTAACCGAAAGTAGGTATTTTAAGCATGTTTTAACTGAATTTAATAATAATCAATGGCGGAGTACTAACGTAACTAACCAATACCATTAACATTAATGTTGCAGATGCGGAGCTTTGTTTTGCTATAAATGTGGGAAACGTATTCAAGAATTCAAGACTTGGTTCAACGAACGTTATTATTGTTGCAAAAGACCGAGATGAGTAACCGGTTATGTTTATGAGTATGCGAAATTAAAAAAAACTATTAATTAATAGAAATATAGTACGTAATATATAAAACCTCCCTTCTTATCCATAATGTTTATTTAATTATTTATTTATAATTTCAAGAGTAATTATCGGAATACTCGACACCACACACGAATGAATACTTAAATGTCATTATTTTAATAATATATAGTTCTTTTGTTGAGATAATCTGCTATCAACATGAAAACAAGTTTGTTGTCAATCTTCAATTGTGTTATTGTTGGTAATTTTTAGCTAGTGTCATTAACAAGCTGAAATTAGATTAAGTCATAATGCGAGCTTACTGGATCGTTTAGATAAGCTAAGTTGATCTCGAGAATGCAGAGGTCGGGGTATCACCCCTAGAGGATCCAAGAGGCAGTACCGTCTAAGAACTGAACCCGAGGTTGTTTTCTACGCCGTAATTCTTCCGAATTTTGTCTCAAAAGAATATAAACAATCAATATATTTTGTTTTTTGTAGTCCTAGATTTTGTATGAATTGCTGATTTATAGTTCTTGGATTTTCCCAAATCTGGTTTTGATAATGGTGACAAAACAAACGGGTCGGGTCGGATTAGGTAGCGGGCCAGAATGAATTCGGGTAAAATGTGTCTTTCTTTAAATTAAAGAACACAAAACTCCAATTCATAATCACAAAGTTCCAAACCACAACCATTTGATACATTGATCTTCGTAAAAAATATTGAAATACTCGCCAATCTTCCAATTAATCAGCACTGAAATATTCTACCTCTCTAGTCAAACTCTAGAACTGAAAACCAAACTTTCTCACTGAATATCATGTTTGAACTTTGAACAAACCTGAAATTCAAATGACTGTTGAAGAAAAGGCGGTCTAGAATAGCCTTTTGAGGTTTGTTCAATCTCATATTGGCAAGAAGAAAAACGTAGTCAAAATAACTAGTTAGCAAACGTCAACAAGACATGAAACTAATGATGCATGAAAAGCAAGGAAACAAACAATGAAGGAAAAACAGAGTTAGCCAGCATCGATAGGAAATACAGAAATAGTTCAAGTAAAAAACATAAAACAAGTTTAAGCTAAATTATAAAAAGAGGGACATCTTATTTTCCTTTAAACACAAAGCAAATACAATTTGTTTTCACTTTTCCATTTTTCACCAAAGCAAAGCATGAAATAAGCGTTAACTTTAATAAACAATCTCTAACTATCTATATACAGTTTACGAACATTCATGCTATCAGTAGAACTACCCTATGATATTTTGTAAACAATATAATAGCAATAAGATTTCCTACTCAATATCTGTATACAAACGATATTTTGCAAATTTGGAATCGGTTCCTTGACTAATCTCAAAAGTCGAAATCTATGTTAATGTTAGGGGGGAGCACCACTCGGCGTTGAGAGAAGATAGGGAAACGGATGATGTTATCATCGTCAATCGTTAGTGAGAGAGGAGTGAGATTTTGAAGTCTGATTTTGAGGTTAGGGCAA
The DNA here is from genome assembly GCA_947179395.2 of Pulicaria dysenterica. NCBI lineage: Eukaryota > Viridiplantae > Streptophyta > Magnoliopsida > Asterales > Asteraceae > Pulicaria > Pulicaria dysenterica. The sequence continues at coordinate 61,751,720 of OX359294.1, forward strand.
CAAAGGATTTCGTAGTCAACTCATCAAGTGCTTGTCCGTGAGAGAGATCAGAGAAGCATCACCCGATTGACACCTTCGGAGGATTTGAATGTTTCTTAATGCCCAAACAGGCAATGTTCGGAATTGATTTTGAACGAGCGTGATGATGGTAAGGTGAAGAGACTTATAACATCCCAAAATATATAGAAGTTATTAAATATGTTGTGAAATAAAAGTTAGGAAAATGCAAGAAGTTATGAATCTTTAAATGATTTTACGTGACGGTTATAAATATATCGTCGTTGAAATTTTTGGATATCGTTTGGACGAATTGTAAGTTAGAAAAGGGAGAGGAATACCCGCCACATAGAGGTGGCAGGCTCCCTTCTTTATCTTTTTCTTTTGACTTCTTTCTTCCTCCTTTCATTCCTTCTATGCTTCTTTTTTTCAAAACACACACACACACACACACACACACACACACACACACACATATATATATATATATATATATATATATATATATATATATATATATATATATATATATATATGCAAAAGTTCAAACGAGAACTGCTTTTCGTACGAGAACCGCGAGAACCAATCTGAGCCATCCAATACCCCCTCTTTCAATGTCATTTCCTACCCATGAATTCATCACGTGCACCATGCCACACTTGATCCCCTCACGCTCCACATCCATGAATTCCACTTTATCAAATCAACGGCTAAGATTGGTTCTCGCATTTCTCGTACGAAAAACAGTTATCGTTTGAACCGTCCCTTTGAATTTTGATAAAGACTTTGGAGCTCTGTTTGGTGATTGACAAAGAGAACTAACATATCAATTGAAGGGGGAATTAAGTATAAGACTTGTAAGTGCATATCATGTTTTGTTTTTGAAGTCTTTATGGGTTAATTGACTTTATTTAGTGCTTAGTGATTAAAAGAGGTTAAACTGTTGTTTTAAATGGTTAATAAGTAGTTTGGGGATGTTTGAAAGTATGGAGAAATTGAATTTTGGTCAACGTTTATGTTGCTATAAATAGAAGGCACGGGTGTGCTTCTCAAGAACAAGTCGTGTCTTAGGCTGTACCTGAGGAGGCACATGGGTACTTCTAAAGGTTACAGGCATGCCTAGCCCTAGATAAGTCCTGGGTGTGCCTTTTGACCATGGGGGTACGTGTGAGTGGGGTACGGGCGTGCTTAGGAAGGCCCGACTGTGTTTTGTACAGGATTATGTTAACAAGTTGTGTTTTTACTTTGGAAAGAGTAATGATTAGTATGTATTTTGTGTCTTTCTACCATTCCATAGGAATTCCACTATTTAGTAATCTACCTTTAATTTTTTAAATTACTAAAATAAATAAATTGGTTAAACCCTTTTTAAGTCTAAGTTTGGCAAAAATAGGCTAAGTATGAATTTCCTATTTTACGAATTATATGCTTGAAAAAAAAGAGAAAAAAAGCCAAAGTGCAAAAAGAAAAAAAAAAGAGAATAAAATAATATAAGTCAAATAAATGGCCGTTGTAACTCGAACAAGTAAACTCTAAGGGTTATTCTACACCTAATCACCTAAAGCCAACTGGTTTGGGATCGGTTGAGTTGAATGTTAGCTACATGGGTTTTATGAAATTCATGGACTTATATGAAAGAATAAGAGCCGGAAAAAAACATATGTCAAAAAAAATTGAAAAATCTATAATAAGTTTTGAGGTTGGGATTATTAAGGGGTAAATTAACCATAAAAAATAAATGTAATTTGAAATTAATGGTTGGTTATTTATAAAAATATAAAGTATTTGGGAATGTGAAAAGTTAAAACGGACGAAGATACGAGTATGTGCATAAAACTATCTATAATTGATGTGTTATTTCTAATCAACCAAATTGACATTAGTAAGTGATATTTAATATTTATAAGAATGATATTATTGATTTGGATACTTTATTCTAGATAAAGTAGTTATCTGCTTGGGGACAAGTAAAGTTCAAGTGTGAGATATTTTGATATCGTCATATTTAGATATATATTTTACGCGGTATCCGGGTACTTTTAGCCGAAAATAATGTGAAATTGTCAAAAAGGTATTTTTTTTACAACTTTATCATTTTCAGGTTAAAAATGCGGTTTATGAAAAGTTTTGACTGAAAATATGAAGAAACGGAAGAAATTAGAAAAGTTGTCCGTTACGACACACCTCCACTATTTTGATCACTGATACGAAATCGGATTGAGGTGATTCAGAAGGCCACGGAAACTACATTCAGAGGGGTACAATTCCATATTGATGGTCCACCCCTAAAGAAGAAATCTCACGACGCGCCAGTCAAGAGATCGCGACACGTACGAGCGGATAACACCAAAATTAAAAATAAGAATCAGGATTACGAGATAACTATTTGGATCACAACGCATCCAGTGTTAGATCACGGCCCGATCTCGCAGTTTTGTGCCATCTATATATATATATATATATATATATACATACATATATATATATATATATATATATATATATATATATATATATATATATATATATATATATATATATATATATATATATATATATATATATATATATATATATATATATATATATATATATATATATATATATATATAAAATGAATCAATATAGAACCATTATTTAAACATAGAACCATAGAACCAATCTGGACCATTGAATCATCAAAATCAATGGTTGAGATTAAGGATGACATAATTATAATTACCTCTCAACAAACCCACGTTTTTAATTAAAAAATACCCCCCCAAAACTTTAAATTGTCATAACCTTTTAAGTTTTGTGAATTTAAAAAAAAATTATACCAATATTTTAGTTTTTTAATCCTCTTTCAATCAATACCACTCTTGCCATATTTTTAAATTTTTTTTATGAAAATGCAAATTTTGTTTTGCATTTTGGGTTGTATTTTCAGTTAGTTCTTGTTTGCATTTTCAGTATTGGTTTCAAAATTTGGATTTTTGGAAGCATATGCATAACTTGCATCTTCGATTTTTGCATTTTCGGTTTTTTGCATTTTTGCATTTTCAAATGAAACTCAAGTAAAAATGCAAATTTTGAAAAATTTGCATTTAAAAAAAAATAAAGTTTCACAAATATATCAAGCCCGGTCTTGTTTGAAAGAGGACGAAGAACTGAATCTAACGATATACTTTTTTTGTTAAAATTCTTAAAAACGAATTAATTATAATCATTTAAAGATTGAGGGGTTTTTTTTTTAAATATTGTTAGAAGGGAGGGAGATGCCACGTGTCATCACCTAAAGTGGTTCTTTAGGTTCTATGTTTAAGTAAGGTTCTATGTGTAACCTTACCCTATATATATATATATATATATATATACACCATTCGGTTTTGGGGGGTTAAAATCCAACTTTTACCAACCTTAAACTTCTAAACACACCCAGAAACATCCTAAAGGAGCTTCGAGGATTTGGCTAGGAGGTTTAAAACTTATTTTGAAGATCAAGGCTTGGATTCATCACACTTTTACGGTTTATCCATTTTTTTTTATTATGTTCATGTTTATTAATGATTTCCATAACTATGTTATGATTCATTTATTGTATAGATTCTTATCTATCTCCATTCTTTTTACCATATTGACCCATTTGCTATTGAACTTATGACATTGCTAGTTCATTAAGAGCATTTGTGATAATATAGATGTGGTACCTATTGATTATGTTTGGTTTATTGATTGTTGCGTTCCACATTGTTATTGTATACTTTGGTTTTGAGTTAGCATGTTATTATTGTGTTACTGATTCTATTCTCAACAAGTCTTTTGATTAATCGATGGAGAACAAAATTACAAAAAAAAAGAAGATGAATAATACAAGCAACTTAACAACGAATTCCAACGAAATAAAAAGTGTGAATCCACCCGTTTTGCACCGATTGTATGATCAAATATATTCTAAGTGAAGCTTCAAGAAAACATGTTACACATCAAATTCCCTCACACCACCTGCAATTACTTTCTTGAACCCTTATCATGTGCTTCAAAATTTCACCCCAAGACAAATGTGCAATATTTCATGTGAATGGATGTTGTTGGGGTTTGATAGGGTTTATTGCCCAAACCTGTGGTGTTCGGAATTGATTTTGAACGAGTGTGGTGATGGTAAGGTGAAGAGATGTGTGTGTGTCATTCTTGCCGTTAACCGTTTTGTGTCCGGTGTAAGGTTACATGGCAAGCTAGTTATGTATGTGAGGAGAGTGGAAAGACAGGGACAAAAACGATGTTGTTTTTGGTTTGGTTAGCGAGAGGAAAGCGTGACAGAGATGTCCCAAGTGCATATACTTGGTTGAGCTTGTTATGGGTTGCTATAATGTTAAGAGAAATGTTCAATATAGTCCATACTTATTGCATATATAGTCCCAAGGGACTAATCTTAGCCCTTGGATCAGCCCTATCAATGGTCCTGATTGAATTTTAAAAATTTGGGCGGAGTGGTATTTTCGTAATTAATAATGATTTTACCATCACATGTGATTGTATATTAAATCACATGTGATTTTATATTGAATCACATGTGATTAAATATTAAAATTTAGGACTATGCTTTTTATATTGACTATATTGAACACAACTCATAATGTTAAATGCATGTTAAGTTTTTTCTCTTTAATTAGCTGATGGATATATGTGCAAAAAACAAAGATTAAATAAGCTTTTTTTTACCGAAAGTAAGTATTTTGAGCCTGTGTTAATTTAATTTAATAATAATCAATGACGGAATATTAACCAATACAATTATTATTGTTGCAAAAGGCGGACCGTACGATGAGTATTCGGTTATGTTTATGAGAAAATTATATTTTTAGTACCTCTGGTTTGCTCAAAATTATGGATTCGGTTCCTGGGTCGCAATTTTTACGAGTTTGTCCCTTACAGGCACACTACCTTTTAGCTACCACCACCAAGTCTGGACACCTTACAATCTCCGGCCACCATATCCCTTTAAAACATACTCGATGAAATCAACGATCAAAGTCCAAAGCAAAACCAAAACAGACAAATCTGGAATCTTCAAGAACCCATACAAATATACAATAGTTTGATATTGCCAAGAATACATGGATATCGGCACATCTTTAACCCAAATTGGTCACAGTTGCCGGTGATAGTTAACATTGGAGTTAGTAGGCATCGGAGTTCGCAAGGTCAGTTCTTTGGATCAAGCTTGACAATGATTCTTAAAAATCATTTTTGGAAACCCTTTCACAAAGAAACAGAGGGGTGATGGATGAATCGGGAGTCGCAATGTTGAGTGTTGAGTGACTAACTGATTCGAAAAGCAAAATGGAGAAGGATAAAAAACCCACACAGACACAAAAAATATACCCCTAAGAACCCTAGATCTAAACAAAAGCAAAATGGAGAATGAGATGTGTAGGTCCAAGTGTATCTGGTATCATCAATCAAATGAGCAATCAACACAATGTATATGAACTCTCTAATGAAAGTATGCGTACGTGAAGGAGACCAGTTCTCTGATTAAATGTATTTGAAAGCTTTATTGAATTAGGGCTAATTACAAACTATTTATACCTCAAGGAAATTTACAGAATGTACCCTAAACTACCACTAATGTCAAATGTAATACTAAACTCCACTAAAATATATTGAACATATTTTAGGACCTAACAAGATGATTAAGGTAACCGATTCGAGTGTGTCTTTGAGTACATCTGTCATCGGAGGTCGGTTTCAGCGTGTTCGAGGTGTCGTTGAGTACATCATCGTAGTCGATGCATCGTCGGAGGTGTTGGGGTCTGTTCCACTTCTAGAAACTGGAGTGAAGATATGGCGGTGGTGATGTTGTCTAATGTAGCCGAAGTCGAGGGAGAGAGAGAGAGAAATAGAGAGGGAGAAAGTGAGAGAGAGATATGCTACCATCAATTTAAGACGGCGACGGTGGTGCGGTGTCTCACGAGGGCGGCAATGGGATTTCTTACCGGTCGGTGGGATGGTTTGAAGAATGGGGACAACTGTAGTGTGTTTTGAGAATGAGAAAGGGTGATTATGGCAATTTGGGAGGATAATATTTTATTTTTTAATATTAAAATGTTATTTAATCTATTAAAATAAATTAAAAATTAAAAGAAAATTCATAAACTAATGAGGTAAGGGAAATTTAGTCTTTTCAAAATTAAGAGGGACCAAAAGTGCAAGAAAGTCGGGTCAGGAGGGACCAAACCGTAAAAATTGAGACCCAGGGACTAAATCTATAATTTTAAGCAAACCGCAGAGACCAAATATGTAATTAACTCTAAAAAATATTAAATAGTTATAAGACTCAAAAAATTAAAAGAAGAGTTAATTACAAAGATCGTCCGTGTGGTTTTCGCTAAATTTCACATTTAATCCTTTAAACTTAAAAATTACACCAATGATCTTTATAGTTGACATTTTGTTTCACTTTTAGTCCTTTAAGCTAACTCCAGTTAAAGTTTGACCGTTAGTCAAAGGACATTTAAGTCTTTTTACTAATTACCTTTGTTTCCAAACAAGTTATACCTATTAAAACAGTATCCAAACACTAATTTTATTCTATCTACCAAACACCAAATTTCTAATCCTCTCCTATAACCCCCTCCCAATCCCCTTCTCTCCTGTTACCAAACCCTAAATCTTTCTTTAACTAAAGATGAAAATCCCACCCAGAAACCACCACTGCCGTCCATCTTTGATGGCACCACCGTCGTCCACCACTTTTTTCGCCATCGCCAACCACCACCGTGCAACCACCGCCTTACGGTAAAAATTAACACCAGTTAGTCTAAAGGACCAAAAGTGAAACAAAATGCCAATTATAAGGACTATCAGTGTAATTTTGGAGTTTAAAGGACTAAATGTGAAATTAATCGAAAACCACTGGGACTATCTTTGTGATTAACTCTTAAAAGAATGATAAATAATGCTAGTTTATCTTTAATTTTTAATCTTTTCTTTAATCTTTAATCTTTAATATATATTAAAGGAATATGATTATGGTACATCTTCTCAATTTTAAAAAATTTTATTCCAATTATATCATCATCTCTATTTATATTATTTAGAATTTTTTTATTCAATTATATATATTTAATTCCCTAAATGCTTTAGAATTATAAATGTTAAATAGTTAGAGATAAGTAAATTAAAGTTTAAATAATGTTATTTAAAAAATTATAGATAATATTAAAATAATGAACGTAAGTTTAAAAAATAGTTATGGATGATATTAGAAAAATCTTTGTTTTAATTAATTTTAATTATATGTAAGTATAATTTTCTATGGACGTATAATCTTTGTAATTTTTTTTGAAAAAATAGTAACGGATAGTTTTTTACTAATGCATGTAATTTTAATTGTTAAAGATTATTTCATTTGTTGGTTAGATTTTGATATTCATCATTGATTTCATTGAATGTTATATTTATCTTAATTCACATTGTTAATCTCATTAGTTTGATTCGAAAAAGTCAAAATCAAAATTTTAAAATTAAAGGAATAAATGAGTAATATTAAATCTTTTATTAAATAAAGAGTCCGGATCATCTAATAACTTTTTTTTTCTAATTAGTCTTCTATATATATATATTTGAAGAAGGTTAGGTCCATTTATGTAGTCAAAAGTAAATCCTAACAATTTATTTTGATGAAAATTATAACTTAATTGTAACTTTAATTAATCAAACTTGAAATTTAATTTTAACTTTAAATATAAATGAATTATCTAAATTCAATTTTAATATGAGATAAGGTAAGATAATATATTAATTAAATTAAAAAACTCTATTAAATCAAATTTCAAATCATTATACGTAGTATTTTAATTTTAATTTGATTCTCTTTTTTTCTAAAATCAAATCACATTAATTTACATATATTTATGTTGCTATATATTTAAATTTAAATGATTATCCATCTTTTATGAGACATATTTTTCTTATCTAATCTAATCTAATCTAATATAAATAAAAGACTCACATCAATAAGATTTATTAAAAAATCTTTGTGATTTAACAACAACAACAATAACAATACTCAATCCCGTTATATCGGGGTATGGAAGAGGTGAGATGTAGTTAATCGTATCTCTTCCCGTAGGTAGAGAGATTGTTTCCTGAAAAACACATACGACAGCGTAGAATAGAAAACAAACGACCGTAGGGAAAAAAGGAAAACAAGAAAATCAAGTATTAAAATAACAAAAATAAAACAAACAAATAAAATAAAAACAAACAAACGACCATAGAACAGAAAATCTTTGTGATTGATTTTGATAATTATTTAAACCGAGCTATTAATTTTGTTAATAATTAAAAATAAAGATGTTCTTTTTAATCTATCTAATATATATAAAAGACTAATTTGAAAAAAAATTATTAAATGATCTGGACCCTTCATTAAATAAAAGATTTAATCGTAACCGTTAATTCTTTAGATTTTAGAATTTAGATTTTGAAATTTTAGAGTCAAGCTAATGTGAATTAGATTAAGATAAGCCTTAATAAAATCAATGATAAATATAAAAAAGTTATCTTTTCTTTAATTTAGATAAATTAAGCTATATACGGTTATTAAAGTTTTTTAAGTTTGTTTTGAATTAATTAAATTTATTATGAATTGATTTAATTTAAAAAATTTAGATATATACGTTTTAAAAGTAGAAATAAGTTTAGATTTAAATTAATTATATTTCTCTATCTAACTAATTAAGTTTATTATCTAATAATATAATATAATAAATTGGACTTACTTATCTCCAGTCATGCCGTCGTCTTGGGATTGACGACGTCTGTCGTCATTTTTATTATCATATTTTTCGCATTTTATAAATATTTAATATCGTTTATTAGTGTTTAATATTTATTACTTTTTATAAACCATCTCGTGTGTTACACGAACATTTAAACTAGTATATATTATAGAAGATTAAAGATGTTTAATTTAAATTAAATGGATAGATAAAGATTATACAGCAAACGTACTATAATACCCTAAAATTTAATGATGATAATAGTATGAATAAGGATATTGTTAATTATAAAATAGTAAAGCGACCTAATAAACTAAAATTAATATAATTGATATAAAGAAAAATTTATGAGTAATTACGTGGTGGACTTATCTAAACTAAAATGCATTTATTTAAACCATTAAACCTTAAAATCACAATCTGTTAGACCACCCGCATCCATCACGGGATGGGGTGTGTGAGAGGTGCTCACATGTTTGAAGACCATCGCTGATGTATGTGACGGGTCCTTCACGGTCACGGGCGCGAGTATGGTCATGAAGGTGAACAAGAGTGACGCTTTTTTTCTTTAAAGTATGTGAGGAGATGTGATAGATGCAGGGGTTTGTGTGATGTGATAAGAGAATGGTGGGGGAATGATGTGGCGCTGATGTGGCAGGCAAAAAAATAGGTGAAGCATGTGATGGATGCTGATGGTCTGAGGGGGGACGGCTCACACAAATTGACCGGAGAAAGGGGAACGATGCCTCGCGATTTTCGCTCACGACTCTCAGTTGCATAAATACCCACGACATTTTGTTATCCTCAAGCTAATAGAGAGAGAGAGAGAGGGAGTTAGGGCAGTGACGGGCGGCAGTGTGCGACGAGGAGGAAGGGAATAGCACAACAACACTGCGATTAAATCTGGTTGAGACTTATGGTCTTCCTCTCCAACAGCAGTAAGGTTAGTTTTTGTTTTTTTGAAAGGCAAAAGGATACATAGGCTAAAGAGCTTCGGCATTGCCATTACCCTTAGCCTATGAACCAAATTTTATTAAGAAGGTACTAGCAAGGTGCTAGACAATAGCAGTAAGGTTAGTAGGTTTTGTCTTCTTCGAGTATTGCTTAAGATGTTAAGATCAAACATGAAATTCGATTAAAGTTCTTATCTTTGTTAACGATTCTCGACGGGATTGTAACCATTAACCTGAATCTACGTTCATTTGAATATTAAGTCCATTTCATATGCTTGTTTGGCTGTTAATTAATGTTGGATACTTGGATTAAGATTAGAATTTGATTAAGGGTATCGATGCATATAACTTTTAAGTTGCTAGGGGTTGAACCACTTGATATGGTAAGCTGTTGTATCAACTTGCTTAATACAGATGCTAAAATCAGTGTTGCTAATGATATTGAGTAAACTGTAATAAAAAAGTTGGAGTGGTCACCATCCTCTTAAATATGTGTTTTGATAACCGATTAAAATCAATAATGTCCAAAAGAGAGATTATGTTTTAATCAGCACGTAAAACTATAAGTAACATACTAGCAACCTATGTTTGGGTGTCTCTTAATTGAAATCACTAGATTTCAAGCCCGTGTAAACAAGGGTCAATATTTAAGATTTTTAATACATGGTTTTATATCTCTATATTTTGACTAAAATAATGCTTGTTAATACACAGGCTTTAAAAAGTCTAAAATAGTCTTTGTGTTCAAACAAATTAAAATAAGTAATCACAAGCACCCTTTAAGTTAAAACACTTACTTTAAAAGAAATTAAAGTAAAACCGGGCAGAGTAACTGAAAATAGTATCTATCAAAGCTAGTGTCAAATTACTTACCACAAGTGACATAAAAGTGAAACTTGACTAACCAAATAACTTTTTCTTCACTGTGATTGTAATCTCATGCACCATTCTTTCCTCTTCGACAAGTCATCAAATACACGGTACACAAAATCAATGTATCAAATAAACACAAGTAAAATTAGTACTTCCATCAACAAAGAGTTAGGGGAAAACAAAGAAAGTAGAAAGAGTAACTATCAAATAAGCAAGGGGAGAGAGTAGCTCTGATACCTTCTCACTTGCCGGCTTGCCGCACGTAATTAGGGCTCTATGATGGGAGGCCATTAGGCGAGCAACAATTTCACCCAGGTTGTTACCATTTTGGGTTTACTTATTTAAAACCCGTAACAAATTATCGAAAGCTTTACAAGAAGAGTAGCATGGAAGAGTAGCATTATTACTGAAATTACATTAACAAGAGTGTAATAAATGAACTTGAAATAAAGCATACCTAGGGGAAACCTTTAATAGATAAATTATAAACAAAAGTTATAAACTATTTCATAATTGTACTTCTTTCTTTAATAGATAAATATCAAAAAATTATAAACAATTAAACAATCATAAATGTCTAAAAAATTCAACAAAATTATAAACTATTTTATAATTTTACTTCTTTCTTTTATCATCTTTCATATAAATATTAAATAATAAATATTTTTGAATTAAGTAATTTTTAGCAAAGTTGAAAATTTAATTTGACCTTATTTCTAGAAGTCAAAGTTCTTTAAGTTAATCAAGATTATTATAAATAATTTAATATATATCATTCTTAAAACTTTAAAATATCCTATTTGTCCATCAAATTTATAAATAACATATTTATCTTTTATAACATTTTAGATTATCATATTTAATCAAATTTGTAGTTTAATCATTTTAAAATATTTTATAATTATTTTAAATTTATGAATACATGTAATGTGCATCAGTGATGTTATGGGAAACCGTTAGTATCTTGTATTATGTTTCAATTATTGTTAAACAGTAGGGTAAAAGCATGGGTTAGCAACCAATTCATGTAGGTGTATGCAGATGATAAATGAATATTTTACCATGGGAGAGCTTAGATGTTGTTATCAATGGAGTTTGTCCAGATTGTTTCATAGTCTAGCCCACTAATATAATGGATTAGTAGTTAACTAAGTACTAAATGGAGATGTGTAATTACATATAACATGGAAATTAAGATGAGTGCAAGTTATATTGATTTTAGGCTAAAGTAAGATGGACCAAACAAGTCTTTATCTTTAATATATATAAAAGAATAATCTTAAACCATTTAATAAGAAAATCCTAACCCTTTATTTAGTTAATAAATCCTGATGATTCATTTTTGATCAAAATTGAAATTTAATTTTTACTTTAATCAGTCAAACTTGAAACTTAAATTTTATTTTAAATTAATAAAATTTATTTAAATTCAAATTTTAATATAAGATAAAGTATAAGATTAATAAAACATTATTTAAATTTAAAATTAACTATTAATTTTCGATTTCAAACCCATACGTATTTTTAAACTTTATTACTTAAATAAAGTATATTTAAAATACTCTATTACATAATTATTAATACATGATCACTTTTATCATATATCTGTAAAATTTATTAAAGGAAAGTATTTGAGTATTAGCTATATTTAAATGGATATTTTATTAATTACTAATGAGTTCTAATATTGTTGATAACTTCAAAACATTAGTTAATTAATAAAATCATATGTGACACTTTATATATAATCTTCTAATATAAATAAAATACTAACTATCAGTAATTCAATTAGAAGATCTTAATTCTTTTATTTAACTAAAATTAAATCTTAGTCATTCAATTAAATTAACGAATGGTTAGAATTTAAAATCGACATATAATTTAAATTTTAAATTATATGAGATAAGGTTATATTTAAGTTAATATAAATTTACTATTTTTAAATGTTGTTCTAAATTTAAAATCGACATATATATTTAAATTTTAACCCTTTTGATATCTAATTGTTTAAATGATTTTTATTTCCGTTTATAACATTAATTTTGTTTAAATGATTTTTATTTGGAATATGGTTATAATTTATATTACATATTATTTTGTATTAATATAAAATTAGTAACAATCCCTTAATAATGTTTTAATATTAATAATTGAATTAGATGGTCACGTAGTACATGGTTTGGTTATAAAAAATAATAAATATTAAATATTTATAAAAATATATTAAATGATTATATAACGTCAAAATAACTAGAATTTAAAAAATACAACACATATACAACTTTAATTTAAAGTCAAAATTGAACCAATTTTGACCTAAGAAAGATCAAAATTGGATTTTGGGTTTTACAAAATGGTTATTAAATTATTAAAAATTTTATCTATGTCCCGACGCATGCCAGCTTTGATTTTATTTATTTTTCAAATCTTATCATAAATAAATTTAATATTGTTCTGCAGTTATCATTATTTACATGTCTTTGGTGATCGGAATTAATATAATTTTTTTCAATTTATAGAATCTCTTTCGTTCGTATAAAATAATCATATATTTAACCAGCGATTTTTTATAAATAATAATGTCTCGCCCGTGTGTTTACACGCGGGCATATAAACTAGTAACTATATGATTAGGTAAGTTATTTTGTTCGTAACGGTTTTGTATATTCGATAGATTGGGCCGTAGGGAAGTAGGTGCACTTTGCATTTAAATTTTTGGAGTTGGTTTAGGTACGGATTATGGATATTTTTCTTGTCGTACGGGTTCTTGTCACTGAATATCATGTTTGAACTTTGAACAAACCTGAAATTCAAATGACTGCTGAAGAAAAGGCGGTCTAGAATAGCCTTTTGAGCTTTGTTCAATCTCATATTGGCAAGAAGAAAAACGTAGTCAAAATAACTAGTTAGCAAACGTCAACAAGACATGAAACTAATGATGCATGAAAAGCAAGGAAACAAACAATGAAGGAAAAACAGAGTTAGCCAGCATCGATAGGAAATACAGAAATAGTTCAAGTAAAAAACATAAAACAAGTTTAAGCTAAATTATAAAAAGAGGGACATCTTATTTTCCTTTAAACACAAAGCAAATACAATTTGTTTTCACTTTTCCATTTTTCACCAAAGCAAAGCGGTTATGCAGAACCCAACCCACATGAAATAAGCGTTAACTTTAATAAACAATCTCTAACTATCTATATACAGTTTACGAACATTCATGCTATCAGTAGAACTACCCTATGATATTTTGTAAACAATATAATAGCAATAAGATTTCCTACTCAATATCTGTATACAAACGATATTTTGCAAATTTGGAATCGGTTCCTTGACTAATCTCAAAAGTCGAAATCTATGTTAATGTTAGGGGGGAGCACCACTCGGCGTTGAGAGAAGATAGGGAAACGGATGATGTTATCATCGTCAATCGTTAGTGAGAGAGGAGTGAGATTTTGAAGTCTGATTTTGAGGTTAGGGCAACAAAGGATTTCGTAGTCAACTCATCAAGTGCTTGTCCGTGAGAGAGATCAGAGAAGAATCACCCGATTGACACCTTCGGAGGATTTGAATGTTTCTTAATGCCCAAACAATGTTCGGAATTGATTTTGAACGAGCGTGATGATGGTAAGGTGAAGAGACTTATAACATCCCAAAATATATAGAAGTTATTAAATATGTTGTGAAATAAAAGTTAGGAAAATGCAAGAAGTTATGAATCTTTAAATGATTTTACGTGACGGTTATAAATATATCGTCGTTGAAATTTTTGGATATCGTTTGGACGAATTGTAAGTTAGAAAAGGGAGAGGAATACCCGCTAAAGATACTACCACCCACATAGAGGTGGCAGGCTCCCTTCTTTATCTTCTTCTTTTGACTTCTTTCTTCCTCCTTTCATTCCTTCTATGCTTCTTTTTTTCAAAACACACACACACACACACACACACATATATATATATATATATATATATATATATATATATATATATATATATATATATATATATATATATATATATATGCAAAAGTTCAAACGAGAACTGCTTTTCGTACGAGAACCGCGAGAACCAATCTAAGCCGTCCAATACCCCCTCTTTCAATGTCATTTTCTACCCATGAATTCATCACGTGCACCATGCCACACTTGATCCCCTCACGCTCCACATCCATGAATTCCACTTTATCAAATCAACGGCTAAGATTGGTTCTCGCATTTCTCGTACGAAAAACAGTTCTCGTTTGAACCGTCCCTTTGAATTTTGATAAAGACTTTGGAGCTCTGTTTGGTGATTGACAAAGAGAACTAACATATCAATTGAAGGGGGAATTAAGTATAAGACTTGTAAGTGCATATCATGTTTTGTTTTTGAAGTCTTTATGGGTTAATTGACTTTATTTAGTGCTTAGTGATTAAAAGAGGTTAAACTGTTGTTTTAAATGGTTAATAAGTAGTTTGGGGATGTTTGAAAGTATGGAGAAATTGAATTTTGGTCAACGTTTATGTTGCTATAAATAGAAGGCACGGGTGTGCCTCTCAAGAACAAGTCGTGTCTTAGGCTGTACCTGAGGAGGCACATGCGTACTTCTAAAGGTTACAGGCATGCCTAGCCCTAGATAAGTCCTGGGTGTGCCTTTTGACCATGGGGGTACGTGTAAGTGGGGTACGGGCGTGCTTAGGAAGGCCAGACTGTGTTTTGCACAGGATTATGTTAACAAAGTTGTGTTTTTACATTGGAAAGAGTAATGATTAGTATGTATTTTGTGTCTTTCTACCATTCCATAGGAATTCCACTATTTAGTAATCAACCTTTAATTTTTTAAATTACTAAAATAAATAAATTGGTTAAACCCTTTTTAAGTCTAAGCTTGGCAAAAATAGGCTAAGTATGAATTTCCTATTTTACGAATTATATGCTTGAAAAAAAAAGAGAAAAAAAAGCCAAAGTGCAAAAAGAAAAAAAAAAGAGAATAAAATAATATAAGTCAAATAAATGGCCGTTGTAACTCGAACAAGTAAACTCTAAGGGTTGTTCTACACCTAATCACCTAAAAGCCAACTGGTTTGGGATCGGTTGAGTTGAATGTTAGCTACATGGGTTTTATGAAATTCATGGACTTATATGAAAGAATTAGAGCTGGAAAAGAACATATGTCAAAAAAAATTGAAAAATCAATAATAAGTTTTGAGGTTGGGATTATTAAGGGGTAAATTAACCATAAAAAATAAATGTAATTTGAAATTAATGGTTGGTTATTTATAAAAAGATAAAGTATTTGGGAATGTGAAAAGTTAAAACGGACGAATATACGAGTATGTGCATAAAACTATCTATAATTGATGTGTTATTTCTAATCAACCAAATTGACATTAGTAAGTGATATTTAATATTTATAAGAATGATATTATTGATTTGGATACTTTATTCTAGATAAAGTAGGGACAAGTAAAGTTCAAGTGTGAGATATTTTGATATCGTCATATTTAGATATATATTTTACGCGGTATCCGGGTACTTTTAGCCGAAAATAATGTGAAATTGTTCAAAAAGGTATTTTTTTTACAACTTTATCATTTTCAGGTTAAAAATGCGGTTTATGAAAAGTTTTGACTGAAAATATGAAGAAACGGAAGAAATTAGAAAAGTTGTCCGTTACGACACACCTCCACTATTTTGATCACTGATACGAAATCGGATTGAGGTGATTTAGAAGGCCACGAAAACTACCTTCAGAGGGGTACAATTCCATATTGATGGTCCACCCCTAAAGAAGAAATCTCACGACGCGCCAGTCAAGAGATCGCGACACGTACGAGCGGATAACACCAAAATTAAAAAAAAGAATCAGGATTACGCGATAACTATTCGGATCACAACGCATCGAGTGTTAGATCACGGCCCGATCTCACATGTTTTGTGCCATCTATATATATATACATATATATATATATATATATATATATGTAATATATATATATATATATATATATATATATATATATATATATATATATATATATATATATAGAAAATGGATCAATATAGAACCATTATTTAAACATAGAACCATAGAACCAATTTGGACCATTGAATCATCAAAATCAATGGTTGAGATTAAGGATGACATAATTATAATTACCTCCCAACAAACTTACGTTTTTAATTAAAAAATACCACCCAAAACTTTAAATTATCATAACTTTTTAAGTTTTGTGAATTTAAAAAAAAATTATACCAATATTTTAGTTTTTTAATCCTCTTTCAATCAAGACCACTCTTGCCATATTTTTCAAAATTTTTTATGAAAATGCAAATTTTGTTTTGCATTTTGGGTTGTATTTTCAGTTAGTTCTTGTTTGCATTTTCAGTATTGGTTTCAAAATTTAGATTTTTTGAAGCATATGCGTAACTTGCATTTTCGATTTTTGCATTTTCGGTTTTTGCATTTTTGCATTTTCAAATAAACCCAGGTAAAAATGCAAATTTTGAAAAATTTGCATTTAAAAAAAAAATAAAGTTTCAGAAATATATCAAGTCTGGTCTTGTTTGAAAGAGGACGAAGAACTGAATCTAACGATATACTTTTTTTGTTAAAATTCTTAAAAACGAATGAATTATAATCATTTAAAGATTGAGGGGTTTTTTTTTTAAAGTTTGTTGGAAGGGAGGGGGATGCCACGTGTAATCACCTAAAGTGGTTCTTTAGGTTCTATGTTTAAGTAATGTTCTATGTGTAACCTAACTCTATATATATATATATATATATATATATATATATATATATATATATATATATATATATATATATACCATTCGGTTTTGGGGGGTTAAAATCCAACTTTTACCAACCTTAAACTTCTAAACACACCCAGAAACATCCTAAAGGAGCTTCGAGGATTTGGATAGGAGGTTTAAAACTTATTTTGAAGATCAAGGCTTGGATTCATCACACTTTTACGGTTTATCCATTTTTTTTATTATGTTCATGTTTATTAATGATTTCCATAACTATGTTATGATTCATTTATTGTATAGATTCTTATCTATCTCCATTCTTTTTACCATATTGACCCATTTGCTATTGAACTTATGACATTGCTAGTTCATTAAGAGCATTTGTGATAATCTAGATGTGGTACCTATTGATTATGTTTGGTTTATTGATTGTTGTGTTCCACATTGTTATTGTATACTTTGGTTTTGAGTTGGCATGTTATTATTGTGTTACTGATTCTATTCTTAGCAAGTCTTTTGATTAATCGATGGAGAACAAAATTACAAAAAAAAAAGAAGATGAATAATACAAGCAACTTAACAACGAATTCCAACGAAATAAAAAGTGTGAATCCACCCGTTTTGCACCGATTGTATGATCAAATATATTCTAAGTGAAGCTTCAAGAAAACATGTTACACATCAAATTCCCTCACACCACCTGCAATTACTTTCTTGAACCCTTATCATGGTGCTTCAAAATTTCACCCCAAGACAAATGTGCAATATTTCATGTGAATGGATGTTGTTGGGGTTTGATAGGGTTTATTGCCCAAACCTGTGGTGTTCGGAATTGATTTTGAACGAGTGTGGTGATGGTAAGGTGAAGAGATGTGTGTGTGTCATTCTTGCCGTTAACCGTTTTGTGTCCGGTGTAAGGTTACATGGCAAGCTAGTTATGTATGTGAGGAGAGTGGAAACACAGGGACAAAAACGATGTTGTTTTTTGTTTGGTTAGCGAGAGGAAAGCGTGACAGAGATGTCCCAAGTGCATATACTTGGTTGAGCTTGTTATATGGACTATATTGAACACAACTCATAATGTTAAATGCATGTTAAGTTTTTTCTCTTTAATTAGCTGATGGATATATGTGCAAAAAACAAAGATTAAATAAGCTTTTTTTTTTTTACCGAAAGTAAGTATTTTGAGACTGTGTTAATTGAATTTAATAATAATCAATGACGGAATATTAACCAATACAATTATTATTGTTGCAAAAGGCGGACCGTACGATGAGTATTCGGTTATGTTTATGAGAAAATTATATTTTTAGTACCTCTGGTTTGCTCAAAATTATGGATTCGGTTCCTGGGTCGCAATTTTTACGAGTTTGTCCCTTACAAGCACACTACCTTTTAGCTACCACCACCAAGTCTGGACACCTTACAATCTCCGGCCACCATATCCCTTTAAAACATACTCGATGAAATCAACGATCAAAGTCCAAATCAAAACCAAAACAGACAAATCTGGAATCTTCAAGAACCCATACAAATATACAATAGTTTGATATTGCCAAGAATACATGGATATCGGCACATCTTAAACCCAAATTGGTCACAGTTGCTGGTGATAGTTAACATTGGAGTTAGTAGGCATCGGAGTTCGCAAGGTCTGTTCTTTGGATCAAGCTTGACAATGATTCTTAAAAATCATTTTTGGAAACCCTTTCACAAAGAAACAGAGGGGTGATGGATGAATCGGGAGTCGCAATGTTGAGTGACTAACCGATTCGAAAAGCAAAATGGAGAAGGTTAAAAAACCCACACAGACACAAAAAATATATCCCTAAGAACCCTAGATCTAAACAAAAGCAAAATGGAGAAGGAGATGTGTAGGTACAAGTGTATCTGGTATCATTAATCAAATGAAGCAATCAACACAATGTATATGAACTCTCCAATGAAAGTATGCGTACGTGAAGGAGACGAGTTCTCTGATTAAACGTATTTGAAAGCTTTATTGAATTAGGGCTAATTATAAACTATTTATACCTCAAGGAAATTTACAGAATGTACCCTAAACTACCACTAATGTCAAATGTAATACTAAACTCCACTAAAACATATTGAACACAATTTAGGACCTAACATTCTCCCCCTTTGTGTTCAATTTACAACTAAGCATAATAATGAAATTTATCTATTTAAGCACCAAAACAATCTCCCAGTTCAGAATATGCAGAGATTATTTTTCTTTCTGCATTCAACGTTTAAGAGATCGTTCTTAGAAGTTTTGAGTCTTTATGAGATCTTTAAAGACTTGTCAGCAGTGATCAAGTTGTATAGGTTTATCAGAGATTGCAGTAGAAGCCTCGTGCTTATTAGAATTTACAACCATGATCATCTCTTTTGTCTTCACGGGAACAATCTTGAGCAGTACACGAGAATAATCTTTCTTGATTACGCATTGTGCATATTCGATGTTGGTTTGGCTGTTTCAGCACCTTTGAAATTTTCTTTAAACAAAATTTGCTCCCCCTCGAAAGTAGCTCAAAATCATTAAAATCTGAAATTTTTCCAGAACCTTGCTCCCTTTCAAATTGTGAGCAGTTGTCATTTTCTCTTTGAAACTTTGTCATCTTCTCTTTGAAAATTTTAAGACACACTGCAATTGATGTATTAGCTCCCCCTTGAAATGTGAATTATCTCATCTTCTTAAACTTGATTCTCCCCCTCATGATGGTCATGATCCATCATGATCATCGTGCATTTGTAAACTGCATTTTGGCATGACTATCAGAATGATATTACAATTAACTCATCCGTTGTAACACCGGGATCACATAGATTTCCCGTTAGCACTTCAGTTTAAATAAACTGAGCGACCTACGTTCAGCGTTGGCATGATGTTAGCACTGGTAGGATTTCCATCTATCACTTTAAATATCATAAAGATATTACTCAAGATGTTCCGGCACTGTCACAAAAACAGGAAAATGATTCCATAAGTGTCCTAGAACAAAAATGATATTGCAATTGGCTCTAGACTCAATAAATGCACAAAAGAAGTCGGGGACCTGAGTGGTTGACCTCCTATTTTCAATATCAACAATCTCCGAGTGAGATGTCAATAGTTTATGTGATAAGTTTCCGTGTGAAGTTGAAACAATTATCTTTTAAGAGATAATTGAGTAGCTGAGTGGGGTAAGTGAATTGCATTACTGGGTCCATGATGTCTTCTTCAATACTAGTATAAAACCAGTAGTAGATGTGGCTACCCAGATTGACATTGTTTAGTGAGGATATTTTTTTTTATCCTTTCTCTCACCCTCAGCTCTCTGAGTATTTTTCAACTTCTCCCTCAAACTCTCTTTTCAAAATGTATGGACACGCTTTTTCTCACTTCTATAAAATAGAAAGCTCCTTGGGTAGGTCTGTCCGGCTCTGGCTAGACCATAGGAATAAATAAACTGCCTAAACACAGTACGCACGGGTGATCGAAACAACAAAATATTTTTGGAATTTTGAACATTTATATTGTTTTTGGAGTTTTTGATTTTTCAAAATTTTTGGATTTTCATTTTTCAATGTTTTTGGATTTTCAAAAATATGAAACTAGAACAAAAGAAATATTTTTGTGAAACTTTTTCTGAATTACTCCCCCTACAAGCATGCATAAAAACAATATTTATTGAGAAAAACTGCATACTTGCGGGTCCTGAAGACGTGTGCTCCTCCTGCAAGTAACAATCATCAACACAAACGTTATATCAAATAATGATAAACCACAAAAGTAAGATTCTCAAATCATCAGGCTCGAGCTGATCCTGAACAGAATAATGTGTGTGGTGAACAACAGGGAACACTCTTCTTTCTCCAAGCCATGAGATTTGAACTTCTTCGCGTATTGAACACACAGTTGTTTTGACTTCACATATTCTTCAAAGTGTAACTGTGGTGTTCCAGAATGTCTCTTGGCTTATCTGCAAAACAGATTATGTAGATTTTGGTACCTATTTGAATTTGGGTCCAGGAGGATTAGGAGAATTAACTACACATTCATTCTTAGGCATCCACTTGTAGTTAGAATTCAGTTTCTCCTTCTGAATGTTCTGATTGACAAAAAATGCGTTCACTCTTTGAGGAGAGGTACAAATTTTCTCTTTCGATAACCTTATAAGATGTTTAATAGAATACACCTTAAATGGATATTTCACATCAGGCTTATCTAAAGCGTCCCAACAAGAATTAACAAAAGAAGAAGATTCATACTTCCTAACATGAGCATGGGAATGGACACTGGAATCAAAACCAAACTCATTTGAAACATTAGTCTTTGCACAACGAGAACTATTTCTAGCATTTGAAGTTGTTCCATGCACATGATCAAAATTGTTGTTATAACTACCATAACCAGAATGATTTTTCTCCTGTAAGCGTCTTTCCCTAGCTTCTAGAAAACTTTTTCTTTTCTCAAACCACAATGCTCTCTTGGCTTGCCTTTTACTTACAGTTTTCTCAGTCATCACTTCTAAATCTTGGTTAGGAAATTTAACGTATTGAATATGCTGAGACGTGCTACATTGATCATTAAAGAATTTTTCTCCACAATCAGACTCCAATAACTCATCAAAATTCTGTTCAACAGCAGATTTTCCTTTGTCTTACAAAGAGTCTGAAACATTTTCTGTTTTAGTGGAGGATGTGTTGACAGTGGAAGTGAGTTGGTCTTTTAAAGAATCTATTCTATCAAGTAGAATATTTCTTTCATCATTGAAATCTGTTGTTTGTTTAACTAACTCATCTTGAAGATCAGAAACTTTCTTTTTCAAAATAGAACTTGGAATATAAAGATCAAAGTATTCGGGTTTTTCAGAAAGATTTTCTGATTTTTGATTGAATTCTTCAGAAGAATAAGTAGATGGAGATTCAGTTAATGAAGAAATTTCAATATTTTCATAACTCTTGTTTAACTCAGTGTAGTCAAACTAAAGTTGCATTTTATCTTTATTTTCTCTTTTTGGAATTTCTAACCCATCATCTTTTGAAGCCCCTGTGAATTTCATTAAATCACTGAAACCCCAACCCATAAATTCAAATTCATAAAATTGAGCATGACAGACTTTAGATAAATTCTTTGGATTTTCAAAACCTAGACCTGCTTTTACATCGTAAAATTTAGTGTCTTTAGGTTTATTCAAAAATATAGTCTGTTCTGATTGACCACGTTTACAAAGATTATCTTTCAGTTCTTTAACTTTAGAATACAGTTCGGTTCTTTCTTTAACATAACGATCAATCTCAGCATCATTATCATTACATTGAATTTCCGCATCCCTTAATTTGACAGTAATTTCAAAGTTGACTTCAGTAAGATATTCAACTTTTTCTTCACAAAGTTTCAACTTACTTTGTACATAGGACAGTTGATCATTTGCTGATGCAAGTTCTCGATTGCACTGATCTAACTCATTGTAATTGTTGTCTAATCTAGCCTCTAAGATTCGACAATGAGCTTTATCTTTTTCTAATTCTGAAATCTGATTTTGCAAAGTTTGAATCATATCAATGAACTGAGAATTAGTAGAACTAACCTCGGAACCAGACTCTGAGATGCAAGACTGCAGATCTCTGTTATTAGCATGTACTTCTTTTGACATTTTGATACGCATATATATGATCGTAGATTGAAAACAAAAGTTGGTATGACACGAGAAGGCCGTGTGTCTGAATTATGTGATTTAAAAAAATGACTAAGTGTAAACTTTGGTCCGAGCAGAAGTTACTAAGCAAAGTTTATTGAGGAAGCAAACACTAAGCAGAGAGTTTACTAAGCAGAAGAAGTCTAAGCACTGAGCAAACACTAAGCAGGGCAAACACTGAGCAAACACTAAGCAGAGCAAACACTGAGCAAACACTAAGCTGAGCAAACACTAAGCAGAGCAAACACTGAGCAGAGCAACACTAAGCAAAACTAAGCAAAACTTTGTATGCACAGAAACTTTTTATGCGCAGAACTTTATGCGCAGGAAGAACAGTCGATTCAAGTTTGAGCAAACACTAAGCAAACATTTGTATGCGCAGACTTTGTATTGCGCAGTCTAAGAACAAGTTTCGACAGTCGAACAACGATTAGAACAAATAATCACACAAAACGTAATTAAACAATCTAAAAACGATTCCTATCAATTCCAAATCACTGAACTAACGAACCCTAATGATTAAAAGCATCTATATCTCACATAAACAAGAGAATTAGGGTTTATATATACCTACGGCAGTCGCATGAAGCAAAAACAGGAGTCGATGAAATCATGAAAAAGAAATCGAAATACCAACCTTTTTTATCAATCTTTTGCTCTGATACCACTTGTAGGTCCAAGTGTATCTGGTATCATCAATCAAATGAGCAATCACCACAATGTATATGAACTCTCCAATGAAAGTATGCGTACGTGAAGGAGATGAGTTCTCTGATTAAATGTATTTAAAAGCTTTATTGAATTAGGGCTAATTACAAACTATTTATACCTCAAGGGTATTTACAGAATGTACCCTAAACTACCACTAATATCAAATGTAATACTAAACTTCACTAAAATATATTGAACACATTTTAGGACCTAACAAGATGAATGAGGTAACCGATTCGAGTGTGTCTTTGAGTACATCTGTCATCGGAGGTCGGTTTCAGCGTGTTCGAGGTGTCGTTGAGTACATCATCGTAGTCGATGCATCGTCGGAGGTGTTGGGCTCTGTTCCGCTTCTAGAAACTGGAGTGAAGATATGGCGGTGGTGATGTTGTCTAATGTAGCCGAAGTCGAGAGAGAGAGAGAGAGAGAGAGAGAGAGAGAGAGAGAGAGAGAGAGAGAAATAGAGAGGGAGAAAGTGAGAGAGAGATATGCTACCATCAATTTAAGACGGCGACGGTGGTGCGGTGTCTCACGAGGGCGGCAATGGGATTTCTTACCGGTGGGTGGGATGGTTTGAAGAATGGGGACAACTGTAGTGTGTTTTGAGAATGAGAAAGGGTGATTATGGCAATTTGGGAGGATAATATTTTATTTTTTAATATTAAAATGTTATTTAATCTATTAAAATAAATTAAAAATTAAAAGAAAATTCATAAACTAATGAGGTAAGGGAAATTTAGTCTTTTCAAAATTAAGAGGGACCAAAAGTGCAAGAAAGTCGGGTCAGGAGGGACCAAACCGTAAAAATTGAGACCCAGGGACTAAATCTATAATTTTAAGCAAACCGCAGAGACCAAATATGTAATTAACTCTAAAAAATATCAAATAATTATAAGACTCAAAAAATTAAAAGAAGAGTTAATTACAAAGATCGTCCGTGTGGTTTTTGCTAAATTTCACATTTAATCCTTTAAACTTAAAAATTACACCAATGATCTTTATAGTTGACATTTTGTTTCACTTTTAGTCCTTTAAGCTAACTCCAGTTAAAGTTTGACCGTTAGTCAAAGGACATTTAAGTATTTTTACTAATTACCTTTGTTTCCAAACAAGTTATACCTATTAAAACAGTATCCAAACACTAATTTTATTCTATCTACCAAACACCAAATTTCTAATCCTCTCCAATAACCCCTTCCCAATCCCCTTCTCTCCAGTTACCAAACCCTAAATCTTTCTTTAACTAAAGATGAAAAACCCACCCAGAAACCACCACTGCCGTCCATCTTTGATGGCACCACCGTCGTCCACCACTTTTTTCGCCATCGCCAACCACCACCGTGCAACCACTGCCTTAGGGTAAAAATTAACACCAGTTAGTCTAAAGGACCAAAAGTGAAACAAAATGCCAATTATAAGGACTATCAGTGTAATTTTGAAGTTTAAATGACTAAATGTGAAATTAATCGAAAACCACTGGGACTATCTTTGTGATTAACTCTTAAAAGAATGATAAATAATGCTAGTTTATCTTTAATTTTTAATCTTTTCTTTAATCTTTAATCTTTAATCTTTAATATATATTAAAGGAATATGATTATGGTACATCTTCTCAATTTTAAAAAAATTTATTCCAATTATATCATCATCTCTATTTATATTATTTAGAATTTTTTTATTCAATTATATATATTTAATTCCCTAAATGCTTTAGAATTATAAATGTTAAATAGTTAGAGATAAGTAAATTAAAGTTTAAATAATGTTATTTAAAAAATTATAGATAATATTAAAATAATGAACGTAAGTTTAAAAAATAGTTATGGATGATATTAGAAAAATCTTTGTTTTAATTAATTTTAATTATATGTAAGTATAATTTTCTAAGGACGTATAATCTTTGTAATTTTTTTTGAAAAAATAGTAACGGATAGTTTTTTACTAATGCATGTAATTTTAATTGTTAAAGATTATTTCATTTGTTGGTTAGATTTTGATATTCATCATTGATTTCATTGAATGTTATATTTATCTTAATTCACATTGTTAATCTCATTAGTTTGATTCGAAAAAGTCAAAATCAAAATTTTAAAATTAAAGGAATAAATGAGTAATATTAAATCTTTTATTAAATAAAGAGTCCGGATCATCTAATAACTTTTTTTTTCTAATTAGTCTTCTATATATATATATTTGAAGAAGGTTAGGTCCATTTATGTAATCAAAAGTAAATCCTAACAATTTATTTTGATGAAAATTATAACTTAATTGTAACTTTAATTAATCAATCTTGAAATTTAATTTTAACTTTAAATAAAAATGAATTATCTAAATTCAATTTTAATATGAGATAAGGTAAGATAATATATTAATTAAATTAAAAAAACTCTATTAAATCAAATTTCAAATCATTATACGTAGTATTTTAATTTTAATTTGATTCTCTTTTTTTCTAAAATCAAATCACATTAATTTACATATATTTATGTTGCTATATATTTAAATTTAAATGATTATCCATCTTTTATGAGACATATTTTTCTTATCTAATCTAATCTAATCTAATATAAATAAAAGACTCACATCAATAAGATTTATTAAAAAATCTTTGTGATTCAACAACAACAACAATAACAATACTCAATCCCGCTATATCGGGGTATGGAAGAGGTGAGATGTAGATAATCGTACCTCTTCCCATAAGTAGAGAGATTGTTTCCTGAAAAAGACATACGACAGCGTAGAATAGAAAACAAAACGACCGTAGAGAAAAAAGGAAAACAAGAAAATCAAGTATTAAAATAACAAAAATAAAACAAACAAATAAAATAAAAACAAACAAACGACCATAGAACAGAAAATCTTTGTGATTGATTTAGATAATTATTTAAACCGAGCTATTAATTTTGTTAATAATTAAAAATAAAGATGATCTTTTTAATCTATCTAATATATATAAAAGACTAATTTGAAAAAAAATTATTAAATGATCTGGACCCTTCATTAAATAAAAGATTTAATCGTAACCGTTAATTCTTTAGATTTTAGAATTTAGATTTTGAAATTTTAGAGTCAAGCTAATGTG
Organism: Pulicaria dysenterica; assembly: GCA_947179395.2. Lineage (NCBI taxonomy): Eukaryota > Viridiplantae > Streptophyta > Magnoliopsida > Asterales > Asteraceae > Pulicaria > Pulicaria dysenterica. The sequence goes on from OX359294.1 coordinate 61,778,528, forward strand.
AATTAGATTAAGATAAGCCTTAATAAAATCAATGATAAATATAAAAAAGTTATCTTTTCTTTAATTTAGATAAATTAAGCTATATACGGTTATTAAAGTTTTTTAAGTTTGATTTGAATTAATTAAATTTATTATGAATTGATTTAATTTAAAAAATTTAGATATATACGTTTTAAAAGTAGAAATAAGTTTAGATTTAAATTAATTATATTTCTCTATCTAACTAATTAAGTTTATTATCTAATAATATAATATAATAAATTGGACTTACTTATCTCCAGTCATGCCGTCGTCTTGGGATTGACGACGTCTGTCGTCATTTTTATTATCACATTTTCGCATTTTATAAGTATTTAATATCGTTTATTAGTGTTTAATATTTATTACTTTTTATAAACCATCTCGTGTGTTACACGAACATTTAAACTAGTATATATTATAGAAGATTAAAGATGTTTAATTTAAATTAAATGGATAGATAAAGATTATACAGCAAACGTACTATAATACCCTAAAATTTAATGATGATAATAATATGAATAAGGATATTGTTAATTATAAAATAGTAAAGCGACCTAATAAACTAAAATTAATATAATTGATATAAAGAAAAAATTATGATTAATTACGTGGTGGACTTATCTAAACTAAAATGCATTTATTTAAACCATTAAACCTTAAAATCACATCTATGAGACCACCCGCATCCATCACGGGATGGGGTGTGTGAGAGGTGCTCACATGTTTGAAGACCATCGCTGATGTATGTGACGGGTCCTTCACGGTCACGGGCGCGAGTATGGTCATGAAGGTGAACAAGAGTGACGCTTTTTTTCTTTAAAGTATGTGGAGATGTGATGGATGCAGGGGTTTATGTGATGTGATAAGAGAATGGTGGGGGAATGATGTGGCGCTGATGTGGCAGACAAAAAAATAGGTGAAGCATGTGATGGATGCTGATGGTCTGAGGGGGGACGGCTCACACAAATCGACCGGAGAAAGGGGAACGATGCCTCGCGATTTTCGCTCACGACTCTCAGTTGCATAAATACCCACGACATTTCGTTATCCTCAAGCTAATAGAGAGAGAGAGAGAGAGGGAGTTAGGGCAGTGACGGGCGGCAGTGTGCGACGAGGAGGAAGGGAATAGCACAACAACACTGCGATTAAATCTGGTTGAGACTTATGGTCTTCCTCTCCAACAGCAGTAAGGTTAGTTTTTTTTTTTTTGAAAGACAAAAGGATACATAGGCTAAAGAGCTTCGGTATTGCCATCACCCTTAGCCTATGAACCAAATTTTATTAAGAAGGTACTAGCAAGGTGCTAGACAATAGCAGTAAGGTTAGTAGGTTTTGTCTTCTTCGAGTATTGCTTAAGATGTTAAGAACAAACATGAAATTCGATTAAAGTTCTTATCTTTGTTAACGATTCTCGATGGGATTGTAACCATTAACCTGAATCTACGTTAATTTGAATATTAAGTCCATTTCATATGCTTGTTTGGCTGTTAATTAATGTTGGATACTTGGATTAAGAATTAGAATTTGATTAAGGGTATCGATGCATAATTTTTAAGTTGCTAAGGGTTGAACCACTTGATATGGTAAGCTGTTGTATCAACTTGCTTAATACAGATGCTAAAATCAGTGTTGCTAATGATATTGAGTAAACTGTAATAAAAAAGTTGGAGTGGTCACCATCCTCTTAAATATGTGTTTTGATAACCGATTAAAATCAATAATGTCCAAAAGAGAGATTATGTTTTAATCAGCACGTAAAACTATAAGTAACATACTAGCAACCTATGTTTGGGTGTCTCTTAATTGAAATCACTAGATTTCAAGCCCGTGTAAACACGGGTCAATATTTAAGATTTTTAATACATGGTTTTATATCTCTATATTTTAACTAAAATAATGCTTGTTAATACATAGGCTTTAAAAAGTCTAAAATAGTCTTTGTGTTCAAACAAATTAAAATAAGCAATCACAAGCACCCTTTAAGTTAAAACACTTACTTTAAAAGAAATTAAAGTAAAACCGGGCAGAGTAACTGAAAATCGTATCTATCAAAGCTAGTGTCAAATTACTTACCACAAGTGACATAAAAGTGAAACTTGACTAACCAAATAACTTTTTCTTCACTGTGATTGTAATCTCATGCACCATTCTTTCCTCTTTGACAAGTCATCAAATACACGGTACACAAAATCAATGTATCAAATAAACACAAGTAAAATTAGTACTTCCATCAACAAAGAGTTAGGGGAAAACAAAGAATGTAGAAAGAGTAACTATCAAATAAGCAAGGGGAGAGAGTAGCTCTGATACCTTCTCACTTGCTGGCTTGCCGCACGTAATTAGGGCTCTATGATAAGAGGCCATTAGGCGAGCAACAATTTCACCCAGGTTGTTACCATTTCGGGTTTACTTATTTAAAACCCGTAACAAATTATCGAAAGCTTTACAAGAAGAGTAGCATGGAAGAGTAGCATTATTACTGAAATTACATTAACAAGAGCGTAATAAATGAACTTGAAATAAAGCATACCTAGGGGAAACCTTTAATAGATAAATTATAAACAAAAGTTATAAACTATTTCATAATTGTACTTCTTTCTTTAATAGATAAATATCAAAAAATTATAAACAATTAAACAATCATAAATGTGTAAAAAATTCAACAAAATTATAATTGTAAATATGATGATCGATAATCACGTCTTTTGGTATTTCTTTAATCACGACTGCTCTCTCCTTTCGCTATGCTTCCATCGCCGGTCTTAGAATTGACGCCATCTGTCGTAATTTTTTTGAAATCTCATTTATTCCACGTTTTATAATTATTTAATATTGTGTATTAATGTTTAATATTTATTAATTTTTAAATCATCATGCTTATTGCACAAGCATTTAATTAGTACCCTGATAAAAAATAATAATAATAAAAAAGAAATTAGCTACTTAAATTGGGCATCGATGATTTAGTTTGGAACTAAATTAACAAAATCATTTAGCCCATTTTGTATTAGCAGATCAGGATGAACTTAAATTTCACTCACGACTCAAGTTTGGATGCGGGTAACAAACTCCCTGTGGAATCGGCATTCTCCCCTGGATTCCGTCTCCCTGCCAAACGATATATATATATATATATATATATATATATAGCCTAGTCCACAATATGTCAGCCATGAAATCCTTCATCAGTAAGCTGTAAATCGAGGAGAGACGTTTTACAACCGCAAGTAGGGGGCGAAGCAGATTGATCAAGGCTGAAATCAGAGGCTCGGCTCGAAACGAATCAGTTCAAGATTGCAACTTTGATCAAGGTTAGCATCGTTTCTGTCTTCTGTTCCATTGTCTGGTGCGAGCAATTAAGGGTTTTGAATCGATCCTTCTTGCCCTGAATCAATCGTATAGAAAGAAAATTTAGCCCTAAACATCTGTAGGTGGTTTCAAATCCCCTGACTCCTCACATGTTCATGTCTTAATTGATAAACCAAGTAGGTTGGTTGAATAATTAGTTACAGATAGTTTTGTACAGTAAATCATCAAAATTGACACACATAATTAGGCCCTGAGTTAATTTATGGTCAGCATACTTCTGTGAGCAGAGTTATGATCTGCAAATGGTGCCTTGTTCTTTAAATAATTAAGGATTTAAAACTGATCCACAAGCATTTGGTTTTATAGATAGAAAACTTTGGAAATTTTAAAGGCTTTAGAGATCCTTTTTAATCACTTGAATACATGTAATGTGCATCAGTAATGTTATGGGAAACCGTTAGTATCTTGTATTATGTTTCAATTATTGTTAAACAGTAGGGTAAAAGCATGGGTTAGCAACCAATTCATGTAGGTGTATGCAGAAGATAAATGAATATTTTACCATGGGAGAGCTTAGATGTTATCAATGGAGTTTGTCCAGATTGTTTCATAGTCTAGCCCACTAATATAATGGATTAGTAGTTAACTAAGTACTAAATGGAGATGTGTAATTACATATAACTTGGAAATTAAGATGAGTGCAAGTTATATTGATTTTAGGCTAAAGTAAGATGGACCAAACAAGTCTTTATCTTTAATATATATAAAAGAATAATCTTAAACAATTTAATAAGAAAATCCTAACCCTTTATTTAGTTAATAAATCCTGATGATTCATTTTTTATCAAAATTGAAATTTAATTTTTACTTTAATCAGTCAAACTTGAAACTTAAATTTTATTTTAAATTAATAAAATTTATTTAAATTCAAATTTTAATATAAGATAAAGTATAAGATTAATAAAACATTATTTAAATTTAAAATTAACTATTAATTTTCGATTTCAAACCCATACGTATTTTTAAACTTTATTACTTAAATAAAGTATATTTAAATAACTCTATTACATAATTAGAAATACATGATCACTTTTATCATATATCTGTAAAATCTATTAAAGGAAAGTATTTGAGTATTAGCTATATTTAAATGGATATTTTATTAATTACTAATGAGTTCTAATATTGTTGATAACTTCAAAACATTCGTTAATTAATAAAATCATATGTGACACTTTATATATAATCTTCTAATATAAATAAAATACTAACTATCAGTAATTCAATTAGAAGATCTTAATTCTTTTATTTAATTAAAATTAAATCTTAGTCATTCAATTAAATTAATGAATGGTTAGAATTTAAAATCGACATATAATTTAAATTTTAAATTATATGAGATAAGGTTATATTTAAGTTAATATAAATTTACTATTTTTAAATGTTGTTCTAAATTTAAAATCGACATATATATTTAAATTTTAACCCTTTTGATATCTAATTGTTTAAATGATTTTTATTTCCGTTTATAACATTAATTTTGTTTAAATGATTTTTATTTGGAATATGGTTATAATTTATATTACATATTATTTTGTATTAATATAAAATTAGTAACAATCCCTTAATAATGTTTTAATATTAATAATTGAATTAGATGGTCACGTAGTACATGGTTTGGTTATAAAAAATAATAAATATTAAATATTTATAAAAGTATATTAAATGATTATATAACGTCAAAATAACTAGAATTTAAAAAATACAACACATATACAACTTTAATTTAAAGTCAAAATTGAACCAATTTTGACCTAAGAAAGATCAAAATTGGATTTTGGGTTTTACAAAATGGTTATTAAATTATTAAAATTTTTATCTATGTCCCGACGCATGCCAGCTTTGATTTTATTTATTTTTCAAATCTTATCATAAATAAATTTAATATTGTTCTGCAGTTATCATTATTTACATGTCTTTGGTGATCGGAATTAATATAATTTTTTTCAATTTATAGAATCTCTTTCGTTCGTATAAAATAATCATATATTTAACCAGCGATTTTTTATAAATAATAATGTCTCGCCCGTGTGTTTACACGCGGGCATATAAACTAGTAACTATATGATTAGGTAAGTTATTTTGTTCGTAACGGTTTTGTATATTCGATAGATTGGGCCGTAGGGAAGTAGGTGCACTTTGCATTTAAATTTTTGGAGTTGGTTTAGGTACGGATTATGGATATTTTTCTTGTCGTACGGGTTCTTGTCTCCAAATTATGAAAAATCGGTTTTAAATTCCTATTATTAATTCGACGATGATCCTTGCTATTTGATATTTGATATTTTGTTTCTTTTGATGTACCTCTATTTATGAAAATAATATGATCTGTTGAGTTGAAAAAGTTTAATTTTTTTTTTATTTAAATTGGGCATCGATGATTTAGTTTGGAACTAAATTAACAAAACCATTTAGCCCATTTTGTATTAGCAGATCAGGAACTAAATTAACCAAACGTCCCCTTAGAGTTTCTTATTGAGAATGTGTCATTGTTAGTATTCAATAGCTTCATTGCTATTCTCTTACTGTTTATTCTGGGTATGCGAGCTATTAACCACCTATGGGGGTACCATAGGAGCGTCACGGCGGCACTGGTGGCATGACACTTTCGTAAAGGTGTGAATTGTTACGGAGTCTTCTCAATGTGGTGTGATAAGGCTTTTAGGAGGCGTATTGGTTAACCATAGTTATTGTACTGTTGTTGCTTGTGGATAGGTGCCTCTTGCCCAAAACCTTATCTACCATTGTTTGATACTTTGGATCTGCAGGTCCTTGTATCCATTGTTATTGGATGGTGCTTGTTTTATACAAGTGTAAATATTATTAAACTAGGACACTACTTAACTTTAATGTAACAATTGAAGTGGTCATAATCCTATATAATGTTTGTTAGTTAACTAATTGAATCATATAATGTTCAAAAGAAGGGGGTACGTTAAAAGAGCATGGTAAATTGAATCACATAATAGGAACTCAAGTGTAGGAGTGTTTCATTACATGGAAATTGCTTTGAATCCAACAACCTAATATTACCTCATTCTGTTCACAGCAAGTCTTTTGATTAATCGATGGGGAACAAAATTCAAAAAACAAAACAAGAAGATGAAGAATACCAGCAACCTAATATTACCTGCGAGATCTGCTTTGAATCCTTGGTTCCACTTAACAACGAATTCCAACAAAAAATAAACCAATGTATCCACCCGTTTTGCACCGATTGTATGATCAAATATATTCAAGTGAAGCTTCAAGAAAACGTGTTACACATCAAATGCCCTCACACCACCTGCAATTACTTTCTTGAACCCTTATCATGGCGCTCCAAAATTGCACCCCAACTGTTCGATAAATGGTGCAATCTTTCATGTGAATCTATGGTGTTGGGGTTTGATAGGGTTTATTGCCCAAACATGTGGTGTTCGGAATTGATTTTGAACGAGTGTGGTGATGGTAAGGTGAAGAGATGTGTGTGTCCTGCTTGCCGTAAACCGTTTTGTTTCCGGTGTAAGGTTCCATGGCACGCTGGTTATCTATGTGAGGAGAGTGGAAAGCCGAGAGACAAAAACGATGTCGTTTTTGGTTTGGTCAGCGAGGGGAAAGGGTGGCAGAGATGTCCGAAGTGCAGACACTGTGTTGAGCTTGTTTTCGGTTGCTATAACGTTAAATGCAGGTTAGTTTTATTCTCTTTAATTTGCTTATCGATATATATATATATATATATATATATGCAATCAAACAAATATTAAATAAGTTTTTTAATTTTTTCCCTAAGAATTAGTTAACCGAAAGTAGGTATTTTAAGCATGTTTTAACTGAATTTAATAATAATCAATGGCGGAGTACTAACGTAACTAACCAATACCATTAACATTAATGTTGCAGATGCGGAGCTTTGTTTTGCTATAAATGTGGGAAACGTATTCAAGAATTCAAGACTTGGTTCAACGAACGTTATTATTGTTGCAAAAGACCGAGATGAGTAACCGGTTATGTTTATGAGTATGCGAAATTAAAAAAAACTATTAATTAATAGAAATATAGTACGTAATATATAAAACCTCCCTTCTTATCCATAATGTTTATTTAATTATTTATTTATAATTTCAAGAGTAATTATCGGAATACTCGACACCACACACGAATGAATACTTAAATGTCATTATTTTAATAATATATAGTTCTTTTGTTGAGATAATCTGCTATCAACATGAAAACAAGTTTGTTGTCAATCTTCAATTGTGTTATTGTTGGTAATTTTTAGCTAGTGTCATTAACAAGCTGAAATTAGATTAAGTCATAATGCGAGCTTACTGGATCGTTTAGATAAGCTAAGTTGATCTCGAGAATGCAGAGGTCGGGGTATCACCCCTAGAGGATCCAAGAGGCAGTACCGTCTAAGAACTGAACCCGAGGTTGTTTTCTACGCCGTAATTCTTCCGAATTTTGTCTCAAAAGAATATAAACAATCAATATATTTTGTTTTTTGTAGTCCTAGATTTTGTATGAATTGCTGATTTATAGTTCTTGGATTTTCCCAAATCTGGTTTTGATAATGGTGACAAAACAAACGGGTCGGGTCGGATTAGGTAGCGGGCCAGAATGAATTCGGGTAAAATGTGTCTTTCTTTAAATTAAAGAACACAAAACTCCAATTCATAATCACAAAGTTCCAAACCACAACCATTTGATACATTGATCTTCGTAAAAAATATTGAAATACTCGCCAATCTTCCAATTAATCAGCACTGAAATATTCTACCTCTCTAGTCAAACTCTAGAACTGAAAACCAAACTTTCTCACTGAATATCATGTTTGAACTTTGAACAAACCTGAAATTCAAATGACTGTTGAAGAAAAGGCGGTCTAGAATAGCCTTTTGAGGTTTGTTCAATCTCATATTGGCAAGAAGAAAAACGTAGTCAAAATAACTAGTTAGCAAACGTCAACAAGACATGAAACTAATGATGCATGAAAAGCAAGGAAACAAACAATGAAGGAAAAACAGAGTTAGCCAGCATCGATAGGAAATACAGAAATAGTTCAAGTAAAAAACATAAAACAAGTTTAAGCTAAATTATAAAAAGAGGGACATCTTATTTTCCTTTAAACACAAAGCAAATACAATTTGTTTTCACTTTTCCATTTTTCACCAAAGCAAAGCATGAAATAAGCGTTAACTTTAATAAACAATCTCTAACTATCTATATACAGTTTACGAACATTCATGCTATCAGTAGAACTACCCTATGATATTTTGTAAACAATATAATAGCAATAAGATTTCCTACTCAATATCTGTATACAAACGATATTTTGCAAATTTGGAATCGGTTCCTTGACTAATCTCAAAAGTCGAAATCTATGTTAATGTTAGGGGGGAGCACCACTCGGCGTTGAGAGAAGATAGGGAAACGGATGATGTTATCATCGTCAATCGTTAGTGAGAGAGGAGTGAGATTTTGAAGTCTGATTTTGAGGTTAGGGCAACAAAGGATTTCGTAGTCAACTCATCAAGTGCTTGTCCGTGAGAGAGATCAGAGAAGCATCACCCGATTGACACCTTCGGAGGATTTGAATGTTTCTTAATGCCCAAACAGGCAATGTTCGGAATTGATTTTGAACGAGCGTGATGATGGTAAGGTGAAGAGACTTATAACATCCCAAAATATATAGAAGTTATTAAATATGTTGTGAAATAAAAGTTAGGAAAATGCAAGAAGTTATGAATCTTTAAATGATTTTACGTGACGGTTATAAATATATCGTCGTTGAAATTTTTGGATATCGTTTGGACGAATTGTAAGTTAGAAAAGGGAGAGGAATACCCGCTAAAGATACTACCACCCACATAGAGGTGGCAGGCTCCCTTCTTTATCTTTTTCTTTTGACTTCTTTCTTCCTCCTTTCATTCCTTCTATGCTTCTTTTTATCAAAACACACACACACACACACACACACACACACACACACACACACACACATATATATATATATATATATATATATATATATATATATATATATATATATATATATATATATATATATGCAAAAGTTCAAACGAGAACTGCTTTTCGTACGAGAACCGCGAGAACCAATCTGAGCCATCCAATACCCCCTCTTTCAATGTCATTTCCTACCCATGAATTCATCACGTGCACCATGCCACACTTGATCCCCTCACGCTCCACATCCATGAATTTCACTTTATCAAATCAACGGCTAAAATTGGTTCTCGCATTTCTCGTACGAAAAACAGGTCTCGTTTGAACCGTCCCTTTGAATTTTGATAAAGACTTTGGAGCTCTGTTTGGTGATTGACAAAGAGAACTAACATATCAATTGAAGGGGGAATTAAGTATAAGACTTGTAAGTGCATATCATGTTTTGTTTTTGAAGTCTTTATGGGTTAATTAACTTTATTTAGTGCTTAGTGATTAAAAGAGGTTAAACTGTTGTTTTAAATGGTTAATAAGTAGTTTGGGGATGTTTGAAAGTATGGAGAAATTGAATTTTGGTCAACGTTTATGTTGCTATAAATAGAAGGCACGGGTGTGCCTCTCAAGAACAAGTCGTGTCTTAGGCTGTACCTGAGGAGGCACATGCGTACTTCTAAAGGTTACAGGCATGCCTAGCCCTAGATAAGTCCTGGGTGTGCCTTTTGACCATGGGGGTACGTGTGAGTGGGGTACGGGCGTGCTTAGGAAGGCCCGACTGTGTTTTGTACAGGATTATGTTAACAAGTTGTGTTTTTACATTGGAAAGAGTAATGATTAGTATGTATTTTGTGTCTTTCTACCATTCCATAGGAATTCCACTATTTAGTAATCAACCTTTAATTTTTTAAATTACTAAAATAAATAAATTGGTTAAACTCTTTTTAAGTCTAAGCTTGGCAAAAATAGGCTAAGTATGAATTTCCTATTTTACGAATTATATGCTTGAAAAAAAAGAGAAAAAAAAGCCAAAGTGCAAAAAGAAAAAAAAAAGAGAATAAAATAATATAAGTCAAATAAATGGCCGTTGTAACTCGAACAAGTAAACTCTAAGGGTTGTTCTACACCTAATCACCTAAAAGCCAACTGGTTTGGGATCGGTTGAGTTGAATGTTAGCTACATGGGTTTTATGAAAATCATGGACTTATATGAAAGAATAAGAGCTGGAAAAGAACATATGTCAAAAAAATTGAAAAATCTATAATAAGTTTTGAGGTTGGGATTATTAAGGGGTAAATTAACCATAAAAAATAAATGTAATTTGAAATTAATGGTTGGTTATTTATAAAAAGATAAAGTATTTGGGAATGTGAAAAGTTAAAACAGACGAAGATACGAGTATGTGCATAAAACTATCTATAATTGATGTGTTATTTCTAATCAACCAAATTGACATTAGTAAGTGATATTTAATATTTATAAGAATGATATTATTGATTTGGATACTTTATTCTAGATAAAGTAGTTATCTGTTTGGGGACAAGTAAAGTTCAAGTGTGAGATATTTTGATATCGTCATATTTAGATATATATTTTACGCGGTATCCGGGTACTTTTAGCCGAAAATAATGTGAAATTGTTCAAAAAGGTATTTTTTTTACAACTTTATCATTTAAGGTTAAAAATGCGGTTTATGAAAAGTTTTGACTGAAAATATGAAGAAACGGAAGAAATTAGAAAAGTTGTCCGTTACGACACACCTCCACTATTTTGATCACTGATACGAAATCGGATTGAGGTGATTTAGAAGGCCACGAAAACTACATTCAGAGGGGTACAATTCCATATTGATGGTCCACCCCTAAAGAAGAAATCTCACGACGTGCCAGTCAAGAGATCACGACACGTACGAGCGGATAACACCGAAATTAAAAAAAAGAATCAGGATTACGCGATAACTATTCGGATCACAACGCATCCAGTGTTAGATCACGGCCCGATCTCGCAGTTTTGTGCCATCTATATATATATATACATATATATATATACATATACATATATATATATATATATATATAGAAAATGGATCAATATAGAACCATTATTTAAACATAGAACCATAGAACCAATTTGGACCATTGAATCATCAAAATCAATGGTTGAGATTAAGGATGACATAATTATAATTACCTCCTAACAAACCCACGTTTTTAATTAAAAAATACCCCCCAAAACTTTAAATTGTCATAACTTTTTAAGTTTTGTGAATTTAAAAAAAAAATTATACCAATATTTTAGTTTTTTAATCCTCTTTCAATCAAGACCACTCTTGCCATATTTTTCAAATTTTTTTATGAAAATGCAAATTTTGTTTTGCATTTTGGGTTGTATTTTCAGTTAGTTCTTGTTTGTATTTTCAGTATTGGTTTCAAAATTCGGATTTTTGAAAGCATATGCATAACTTGCATTTTCGATTTTTGCATTTTCGGTTTTTGCATTTTTGCATTTTCAAATAAACCCAGGTAAAAATGCAAATTTTGAAAAATTTGCATTTAAAAAAAAATAAAGTTTCACAAATATATCAAGCCTGGTCTTGTTTGAAAGAGGACGAAGAACTGAATCTAACGATATACTTTTTTTTTAAAAATTCTTAAAAACGAATGAATTATAATCATTTAAAGATTGAGGGGTTTTTTTTTTAAAGTTTGTTGGAAGGGAGGGAGATGTCACGTGTCATCACCTAAAGTGGTTCTTTAGGTTCTATGTTTAAGTAAAGTTCTATGTGTAACCTTACCCTATATATATATATATATATATATATATATATATATATATATATATATATATATATATATATATATATATATATATATATATATCATTCGGTTTTGGGGGGTTAAAATCCAACTTTTACCAACCTTAAACTTCTAAACACACCCAGAAACATCCTAAAGGAGCTTCGAGGATTTGGCTAGGAGGTTTAAAACTTATTTTGAAGATCTTGGATTCATCACACTTTTACGGTTTATCCATTTTTTTTATTATGTTCATGTTTATTAATGATTTCCATAACTATGTTATGATTCATTTATTGTATAGATTCTTATCTATCTCCATTCTTTTTACCATATTGACCCATTTGCTATTGAACTTATGACATTGCTAGTTCATTAAGAGCATTTGTGATAATCTAGATGTGGTACCTATTGATTATGTTTGGTTTATTGATTGTTGCGTTCCACATTGTTATTGTATACCTTGGTTTTGAGTTGGCATGTTATTATTGTGTTACTGATTCTATTCTCAGCAAGTCTTTTGATTAATCGATGGAGAACAAAATTACAAAAAAAAAAAAGAAGATGAATAATACAAGCAACTTAACAACGAATTCCAACGAAATAAAAAGTGTGAATCCACCCGTTTTGCACCGATTGTATGATCAAATATATTCTAAGTGAAGCTTCAAGAAAACATGTTACACATCAAATTCCCTCACAACACCTGCAATTACTTTCTTGAACCCTTATCATGGTGCTTCAAAATTTCACCCCAAGACAAATGTGCAATATTTCATGTGAATAGATGTTGTTGGGGTTTGATAGGGTTTATTGCCCAAACCTGTGGTGTTCGGAATTTATTTTGAACGAGTGTGGTGATGGTAAGGTGAAGAGATGTGTGTGTGTCATTCTTGCCGTTAACCGTTTTGTGTCCGGTGTAAGGTTCCAAGGCAAGCTAGTTATGTATGTGAGGAGAGTGGAAAGACAGGGACAAAAACGATGTTGTTTTTTGTTTGGTTAGCGAGAGGAAAGCGTGACAGATATGTCCCAAGTGCATATACTTGGTTGAGCTTGTTATATGGACTATATTGAACACAACTCATAATGTTAAATGCATGTTAAGTTTTTTCTCTTTAATTAGCTGATGGATATATGTGCAAAAAACAAAGATTAAATAAGCTTTTTTTTTTTACCCAAAGTAAGTATTTTGAGACTGTGTTAATTGAATTTAATAATAATCAATGACGGAATATTAACCAATACAATTATTATTGTTGCAAAAGGCGGACCGTACGATGAGTATTCGGTTATGTTTATGAGAAAATTATATTTTTAGTACCTCTGGTTTGCTCAAAATTATGGATTCGGTTCCTGGGTCGCAATTTTTACGAGTTTGTCCCTTACAGGCACACTACCTTTTAGCTACCACCACCAAGTCTGGACACCTTACAATCTCCGGCCACCATATCCCTTTAAAACATACTCGATGAAATCAACGATCAAAGTCCAAATCAAAACCAAAACAGACAAATCTGGAATCTTCAAGAACCCATACAAATATACAATAGTTTGATATTGCCAAGAATACATGGATATCGGCACATCTTAAACCCAAATTGGTCACAGTTGCTAGTGATAGTTAACATTGGAGTTAGTAGGCATCGGAGTTCGCAAGGTCTGTTCTTTGGATCAAGCTTGACAATGATTCTTAAAAATCATTTTTGGAAACCCTTTCACAAAGAAACAGAGGGGTGATGGATGAATCGGGAGTCGCAATGTTGAGTGACTAACCGATTCGAAAAGCAAAATGGAGAAGGTTAAAAAACCCACACAGACACAAAAAATATATCCCTAAGAACCCTAGATCTAAACAAAAGCAAAATGGAGAAGGAGATGTGTAGGTCCAAGTGTATCTGGTATCATTAATCAAATGAAGCAATCAACACAATGTATATGAACTCTCCAATGAAAGTATGCGTACGTGAAGGAGACGAGTTCTCTGATTAAACGTATTTGAAAGTTTTTTTGAATTAGGGCTAATTATAAACTATTTATACCTCAAGGAAATTTACAGAATGTACCCTAAACTACCACTAATGTCAAATGTAATACTAAACTCCACTAAAACATATTGAACACAATTTAGGACCTAACATTCTCCCCCTTTGTGTTCAATTTACATCTAAGCATAATAATGAAATTTATCTATTTAAGCACCAAAACAATCTCCCAGTTCAGAATATGCAGAGATTATTTTTCTTTCTGCATTCAACGTTTAAGAGATCGTTCTTAGAAGTTTTGAGTCTTTACGAGATCTTTAAAGACTTGTCAGCAGTGATCAGGTTGTATAGGTTTATCAGAGATTGCAGTAGAAGCCTCGTGCTTATTAGAATTTACAACCATGATCATCTCTTTTGTCTTCACGGGAACAATCTTGAGCAGTACACGAGAATAATCTTTCTTGATTACGCATTGTGCATATTCGATGTTGGTTTGGCTGTTTCAGCACCTTTGAAATTTTCTTTAAACAAAATTTGCTCCCCCTCGAAAGTAGCTCAAAATCTTTAAAATCTGAAATTTTTCCAGAACCTTGCTCCCTTTCAAATTGTGAGCAGTTGTCATTTTCTCTTTGAAACTTTGTCATCTTCTCTTTGAAAATTTTAAGACACACTGCAATTGATGTATTAGCTCCCCCTTGAAATGTGAATTATCTCATCTTCTTAAACTTGATTCTCCCCCTCATGATGGTCATGATCCATCATGATCATCGTGCATTTGTAAACTGCATTTTGGCATGACTATCAGAATGATATTACAATTAACTCATCCGTTGTAACACCGGAATCACATAGATTTCCCGTTAGCACTTCAGTTTAAATAAACTGAGCGACCTACGTTCAGCGTTGGCATGATGTTAGCACTGGTAGGATTTCCATCTATCACTCTAAATATCATAAAGATATTACTCAAGATGTTCCGGCACTGTCACAAAAACAGGAAAATGATTCCATAAGTGTCCTAGAACAAAAATGATATTGCAATTGGCTCTAGACTCAATAAATGCACAAAAGAAGTCGGGGACCTGAGTGGTTGACCTCCTATTTTCAATATCAACAATCTCCGAGTGAGATGTCAATAGTTTATGTGATAAGTTTCCGTGTGAAGTTGAAACAATTATCTTTTAAGAGATAATTGAGTAGCTGAGTGGGGTAAGTGAATTGCATTACTGGGTCCATGATGTCTTCTTCAATACTAGTATAAAACCAGTAGTAGATGTGGCTACCCAGATTGACATTGTTTAGTGAGGATATTTTTTTTATCCTTTCTCTCACCCTCAGCTCTCTGAGTATTTTTCAACTTCTCCCTCAAACTCTCTTTTCAAAATGTATGGACACGCTTTTTCTCACTTCTATAAAATAGAAAGCTCCTTGGGTAGGTCTGTCCGGCTCTGGCTAGACCATAGGAATAAATAAACTGCCTAAACACAGTACGCACGGGTGATCGAAACAACAAAATATTTTTGGAATTTTGAACATTTATATTGTTTTTGGAGTTTTTGATTTTTCAAAATTTTTGGATTTTCATTTTTCAATGTTTTTGGATTTTCAAAAATATGAAACTAGAACAAAAGAAATATTTTTGTGAAACTTTTTCTGAATTACTCCCCCTACAAGCATGCATAAAAACAATATTTATTGAGAAAAACTGCATACTTGCGGGTCCTGAAGACGTGTGCTCCTCCTGCAAGTAACAATCATCAACACAAACGTTATATCAAAAAATGATAAACCACAAAAGTAAGGTTCTCAAATCATCAGGCTCGAGCTGATCCTGAACAGATATGGCGGTGGTGATGTTGTCTAATGTAGCCGAAGTCGAGAGAGAGAGACAGAGAGAGAGAGAAATAGAGAGGGAGAAAGTGAGAGAGAGATATGCTACCATCAATTTCAGACGGCGACGGTGGTGCGGTGTCTCACGAGGGCGGCAATGGGATTTCTTACCGGTGGGTGGGATTGTTTGAAGAATGGGGACAACTGTAGTGTGTTTTGAGAATGAGAAAGGGTGATTATGGCAATTTGGGAGGATAATATTTTATTTTTTAATATTAAAATGTTATTTAATCTATTAAAATAAATTAAAAATTAAAAGAAAATTCATAAACTAATGAGGTAAGGGAAATTTAGTCTTTTCAAAATTAAGAGGGACCAAAAGTGCAAGAAAGTCGGGTCAGGAGGGACCAAACCGTAAAAATTGAGACCCAGGGACTAAATCTATAATTTTAAGCAAACCGCAGAGACCAAATATGTAATTAACTCTAAAAAATATCAAATAATTATAAGACTCAAAAAATTAAAAGAAGAGTTAATTACAAAGATCGTCCGTGTGGTTTTTGCTAAATTTCACATTTAATCCTTTAAACTTAAAAATTACACCAATGATCTTTATAGTTGACATTTTGTTTCACTTTTAGTCCTTTAAGCTAACTCCAGTTAAAGTTTGACCGTTAGTCAAAGGACATTTAAGTATTTTTACTAATTACCTTTGTTTCCAAACAAGTTATACCTATTAAAACAGTATCCAAACACTAATTTTATTCTATCTACCAAACACCAAATTTCTAATCCTCTCCTATAACCCCCTCCCAATCCCCTTCTCTCCTGTTACCAAACCCTAAATCTTTCTATAACTAAAGATGAAAAACCCACCCAGAAACCACCACTGCCATCCATCTTTGATGGCACCACCGTCGTCCACCACTTTTTTCGCCATCGCCAACCACCACCGTGCAACCACCGCCTTAATAATTAAAAGACTAATACACGGTACACAAAATAAAGATGTTCTTTCCTCTTCGACAAGTCATCAAATACACGGTACACAAAATCAATGTATCAAATAAACACAAGTAAAATTAGTACTTCCATCAACAAAGAGTTAGGGGAAAACAAAGAATGTAGAAAGAGTAACTGTCAAATAAGCAAGGGGAGAGAGTAGCTCTGATACCTTCTCACTTACCGGCTTGCCGCACGTAATTAGGGCTCTATGATGGGAGGCCATTAGGCGAACAACAATTTCACCCAGGTTGTTACCATTTCGGGTTTACTTATTTAAAACCCGTAACAAATTATCGAAAGCTTTACAAGAAGAGTAGCATGGAAGAGTAGCATTATTACTGAAATTACATTAACAAGAGTGTAATAAATGAACTTGAAATAAAGCATACCTAGGGGAAACCTTTAATAGATAAATTATAAACAAAAGTTATAAACTATTTCATAATTGTACTTCTTTCTTTAATAGATAAATATCAAAAAATTATAAACAATTAAACAATCATAAATGTCTAAAAAATTCAACAAAATTATAAACTATTTTATAATTGTACTTCTTTCTTTTATCATCTTTCATATAAATATTAAATAATAAATATTTTTGAATTAAGTAATTTTTAGCAAAGTTGAAAATTTAATTTGACCTTATTTCTAGAAGTCAAAGTTCTTTAAGTTAATCAAGATTATTATAAATAATTTAATATATATCATTCTTAAAACTTTAAAATATCCTATTTGTCCATCAAATTTATAAATAACATATTTATCTTTTATAACATTTTAGATTATCATATTTAACCAAATTTGTAGTTTAATCATTTTAAAATATTTTATAATTATTTTAAAATTTATTTATTATAACAATAAATATTTAACCTTATTGCTTATAATTGTAAATATGATGATCGATAATCACGTCTTTTGGTATTTCTTTAATCACGACTGCTCTCTCCTTTCGCTATGCTTCCATCGCCGGTCTTAGAATTGACGCCATCTGTCGTAATTTTTTTGAAATCTCATTTATTCCACGTTTTATAATTATTTAATATTGTGTATTAATGTTTAATATTTATTAATTTTTAAATCATCATGCTTATTGCACAAGCATTTAATTAGTACCCTGATAAAAAATAATAATAATAAAAAAGAAATTAGCTACTTAAATTGGGCATCGATGATTTAGTTTGGAACTAAATTAACAAAACCATTTAGCGCATTTTGTATTAGCAGATCAGGATGAACTTAAATTTCACTCACGACTCAAGTTTGGATGCGGGTAACAAACTCCCTGTGGAATCGGCATTCTCCCCTGGATTCCGTCTCCCTGCCAAACGATATATATATATATATATATATATATATATATATAGCCTAGTCCACAATATGTCAGCCATGAAATCCTTCATCAGTAAGCTGTAAATCGAGGAGAGACGTTTTACAACCGCAAGTAGGGGGCGAAGCAGATTGATCAAGGCTGAAATCAGAGGCTCGGCTCGAAACGAATCAGTTCAAGATTGCAACTTTGATCAAGGTTAGCATCGTTTCTGTCTTCTGTTCCATTGTCTGGTGCGAGCAATTAAGGGTTTTGAATCGATCCTTCTTGCCCTGAATCAATCGTATAGAAAGAAAATTTAGCCCTAAACATCTGTAGGTGGTTTCAAATCCCCTGACTCCTCACATGTTCATGTCTTAATTGATAAACCAAGTAGGTTGGTTGAATAATTAGTTACAGATAGTTTTGTACAGTAAATCATCAAAATTGACACACATAATTAGGCCCTGAGTTAATTTATGGTCAGCATACTTCTGTGAGCAGAGTTATGATCTGCAAATGGTGCCTTGTTCTTTAAATAATTAAGGATTTAAAACTGATCCACAAGCATTTGGTTTTATAGATAGAAAACTTTGGAAATTTTAAAGGCTTTAGAGATCCTTTTTAATCACTTGAATACATGTAATGTGCATCAGTAATGTTATGGGAAACCGTTAGTATCTTGTATTATGTTTCAATTATTGTTAAACAGTAGGGTAAAAGCATGGGTTAGCAACCAATTCATGTAGGTGTATGCAGAAGATAAATGAATATTTTACCATGGGAGAGCTTAGATGTTATCAATGGAGTTTGTCCAGATTGTTTCATAGTCTAGCCCACTAATATAATGGATTAGTAGTTAACTAAGTACTAAATGGAGATGTGTAATTACATATAACTTGGAAATTAAGATGAGTGCAAGTTATATTGATTTTAGGCTAAAGTAAGATGGACCAAACAAGTCTTTATCTTTAATATATATAAAAGAATAATCTTAAACAATCTATATCTATATATAAAAGGTTTGCAAATTTTTCTTTTATAACTATTAAATCAAATCTATTAACCAATCAAAACCTCCAATTTCAAAATCATTCAATTTTACAAATCAATTTTAGAAAGATCTCTATAATTGATTTCAATTTTATCTTAATTTGGAGGTTGCTACATAAAAATTGTAAGGGGCTTTTATAAAATATGTGGAGGGCTTTTAAGAAAATTTTAGGGGGTTTTATAAAAATATTATATTAATGTAATTAATTATAAGTTTTTTATAAATTATGTATAGTAACTTTTGATATATTTTGCTTAGAGAAAAAATAATCATATATTTACGACCGTCTTATTTTTATCTACGTTTTGATATAAATTTTATTATAATATGACACTTTTTTAGAATTCGTATATTCGTAACTTTTTGTTATCCATTAATAGTAATTGGTAGATAATTTTTTGTTTAGCTGAGTGATTATTTTGAGATTATGGTGATGATCCGAGAGGTCAACTTGAGTATTTTTATTCAAAATGTTTAGTTATTGATTTTAAAGAATTTTCAGTGTTATTAGAAAGATGTATCTATTAAAAATATGGTTTAAAGATGGTATATTATATATTTAAAAATCTAAATTTAGAGATCTTTTATGATGGTGAAAAAATTATATTGGCAATAGATGTGTTTATAAATTTGATTCGGTTTTCAGTTTGAAATTATTATCTGATTGACTTCGATATTTGAATTTATTAAAATGACATCAGATAATACATGTTCTTTCAAATTAGATTATTGTTGTTTTGGGTTTAATGAATTATATATAAGTTTTCGGTGATATTTCATTTATTGTATTATTTTTATTTAAAAATTTTAATATTCAAATACACTTTCGAAATACCCGTACGTGCACGGGTCAATTTTCCTAAAATAACCATAAATTGAAACTCAATCAACCCATCACAAACTTAAAGTCTAAATTATTCAATTTCAAAAACAATTTTAGAAAGATTCATGACCATCGAATTACAAATCTAAATCAATTTGGAGGGGCTGAGGGTTTTTAAGAAAATATGAGGGGGGTTTTATAAAAATTTTATATTAATATAATTAATTATATTATGTTTATTAACTTGTGATACATTTTGTTTAGAGAAAAAATAATTATATATTTACGATCGTCTCATTTTTATCTACGCTTTGGTATAAATTTTATTGTAATATGACACTTTTTAGAAATTAGTATATTCTTAATTTTTTATTATCCATTGATAGTAGTACTTCAAAAAAATTTAGTTATTGTTTTTTGTTAAAAATTCTAACATATGTAAATTTTTGATGATATTTTATTATTTTTATTTGAAAATTTTAATATCTCAAAATACTTTTGAAACACTTTTACACTTATTTACTATACCTTTTATAATTTCATACAATCAAATTTTATACCTTTTCTTAAACATCCCCGTGTTTTTACACGGGGTAATAAACTAGTTTAATAAGAAAATCCTAACCCTTTATTTAGTTAATAAATCCTGACGATTCATTTTGATCAAAATTGAAATTTAATTTTTACTTTAATTAGTCAAACTTGAAACTTAAATTTTATTTTAAATTAATAAAATTTATTTAAATTCAAATTTTAATATAAGATAAAGTATAAGATTAATAAAACATTATTTAAATTTAAAATTAACTATTAATTTTCGATTTCAAACCCATACGTATTTTTAAACTTTATTACTTAAATAAAGTATATTTAAAATACTCTATTACATAATTAGAAATACATGATCACTTTTATCATATATCTGTAAAATCTATTAAAGGAAAGTATTTGAGTATTAGCTATATTTAAATGGATATTTTATTAATTACTAATGAGTTCTAATATTGTTGATAACTTCAAAACATTAGTTAATTAATAAAATCATATGTGACACTTTATATATAATCTTCTAATATAAATAAAATACTAACTATCAGTAATTCAATTAGAAGATCTTAATTCTTTTATTTAATTAAAATTAAATCTTAGTCATTCAATTAAATTAATGAATGGTTAGAATTTAAAATCGACATATAATTTAAATTTTAAATTATATGAGATAAGGTTATATTTAAGTTAATATAAATTTACTATTTTTAAATGTTGTTCTAAATTTAAAATCGACATATATATTTAAATTTTAACCCTTTTGATATCTAATTGTTTAAATGATTTTTATTTCCGTTTATAACATTAATTTTGTTTAAATGATTTTTATTTGGAATATGGTTATAATTTATATTACATATTATTTTGTATTAATATAAAATTAGTAACAATCCCTTAATAATGTTTTAATATTAATAATTGAATTAGATGGTCACGTAGTACATGGTTTGGTTATAAAAAATAATAAATATTAAATATTTATAAAAGTATATTAAATGATTATATAACGTCAAAATAACTAGAATTTAAAAAATACAACACATATACAACTTTAATTTAAAGTCAAAATTGAACCAATTTTGACCTAAGAAAGATCAAAATTGGATTTTGGGTTTTACAAAATGGTTATTAAATTATTAAAATTTTTATCTATGTCCCGACGCATGCCAGCTTTGATTTTATTTATTTTTCAAATCTTATCATAAATAAATTTAATTTTGTTCTGCAGTTATCATTATTTACATGTCTTTGGTGATCGGAATTAATATAATTTTTTTCAATTTATAGAATCTCTTTCGTTCGTACAAAATAATCATATATTTAACCAGCGATTTTTTATAAATAATAATGTCTGGCCCGTGTGTTTACACGCGGGCATATAAACTAGTAACTATATGATTAGGTAAGTTATTTTGTTCGTAACGGTTTTGTATATTCGATAGATTGGGCCGTAGAGAAGTAGGTGCACTTTGCATTTAAATTTTTGGAGTTGGTTTAGGTACAGATTATGGATATTTTTCTTGTCGTACGGGTTCTTGTCTCCAAATTATGAAAAATCGGTTTTAAATTCCTATTATTCCTTCGACGATGATCCTTGCTATTTGATATTTGATATTTTGTTTCTTTTGATGTACCTCTATTTATGAAAATAATATGATCTGTTGAGTTGAAAAAGTTTAATTTTTTTTTATTTAATACGTTTCACATGATGCTTCTTAGAATTATTTGGACTATTAATTCAACTATAAATGTTTTTATAAACATGTGGAACACAAAACTATATTTTGATATATATGTTGTTTGGATGTTTTCTGTTTTGATGCATCGAGCTATTGTCTACCTATGGGGGTACCATAGGCACATCATCGTGGCACCGGTGGTGTGACACCTTATGTGGCGGTGTGACCAGTCCACATCATCTCATAAGGGTTTGGCTCCGACAGTTATTTGGTGGGGAGGCGTATGGGTTAACCCTAGACTGTAGGTTATGTTATGTTATGGTGGATGGTAGTATAGTGCCCGACACCCATCTCACATTTGTAGAGTACATTTGAATTTGCATGTCCAGTGTACAAATGTCTTGTATTTGTCATATTTGTATGATGACGGTGTGCAAATGTATTCGTTTCTGGTAGGGGCTCAATGTGATACGATATGTAATTTGATATGGATAGTGATATGATATGTTTGCTTTTGACATGAAAAACCATTTTTACTAAATGAATTATGACTTTGAAAGTATTTTGATCTGAAGTTTTTGAATTAATATCTTTGAGTTTGTTTCGATTATTATTGTTATTATTATGTATGTATATATATGTGCGCACTTGGCAATTGGTTCAACCACGGTTTTACTTTTTCTTTCTTCCTTTGCGACGCGTATTCAAGGGTGCTTTAAGGCAAAAAGATCGAGAGCTAGCCTAGAAAGAGCTTTTGAGGTAGTACTTGCGAATTGGTTTTGAGAGATATTGTCTTAGTTTTGCTCTTTTATGTATCATATGAGTAGCTTCCGTTTCATGTTGAGACGGGGTGTTAAACTAACTGTCCTCAAATAATAATGTCCAAACAAAAGTTGTCTCGTTCACTTGCTAAAACTGGTATACATTAATGAATTAGTAAGTGCGAATTCTATTAATCTTATGATCTACATTTTGTAGAGGGAAAACCAACCAGCAAAGATATCCATGTTTAAACACATATACAAAAGAATTATTGACAAAGACAACTACTTGAATGTGATAATAAATAAATAAATAAATAAATAAATAAATAAATAAATAAATAAATAAATAAATATATATATATATATATATATATATATATATATATATATATTCTATAGATTGGGTGGAAAGGAAGTAGATTATTGGTACGGCTATCTATACTTAACTATCGTTAAATTGTCGTATTTCTTAACTAAAGGTTCCTTTTTTATTCTATTAGTTGATTCTATCGACATGTGGCTATTGAGATTTTTGTACGTATATCTACCTTTTTATAAGGATTCTTGTTTTCATAAAATTCAAGTTTTCTGAAACTATCGTGTTTTCAAAACTGGTGAGTCCTAAACCTTGTCTTTTCACATATAAATAGGAAATTATTTCCTTTCACGTCTTATACTGTTTAGTTAGATTGATTAAACTTCGTTCGTTCATTGACTAATTGTTTATTGTTATATACCTTTAGGGGGCATTTGGTTCATGGTATTTCGTAGGATTTCATGGGAATTGGATTTAAAATCCTCCCAAATACCATATTTGGTTTGTAAATATAAGGGAGGAATCAAAATCTCAGGAATCTTTGAAATCCCTTAGCTGAAGGATTCTTCAATCCCTTCACCACCCATGGTATTTTAAAATCCCATAGGTGAAGGATTTCCTCCGGCTACGCTCCGGCGAGCCTAGTCGACAGGAACTGTCATCTCTCCTTTGCCGCCGCCCTTCGCCACCATCGTCGCCCTTCGCCGCCGCCGTCGCCCCTTTGCCGTTACCCCTTCGCCACCATCGTTTTCCTTCGCAAAAACCCTAGTTGTCGTTTTCCTTCGCAAAAACCCTAGCCGTCTTTGCTGTTTGCCTTCGTCACCCCTTTGCCGTCACCCCTTCGCCATCGTCGTTTTCTTTCTCAAAAACCCTAATCGACTGAAACCAAATCGAAGAAACCCTTTGCCGTCTTTGTTGTTCGTCGCCGTCGCCCCTTTGCCGTCACCCCTTCGCCACCGTCGTTTTCCTTCGCAAAAACCCTAATCGACTGAAACCAAATCAAAGAAACCAAAACGAAGAAACCAAATCGAAGAAGCCTTCGACAGAGGTGGTGACGGGTTGGTGGTGCGGTGGTTGGTGGTGGTGTGGTGGCTCCTCCTGGATGGTGTCAGATTTGGAGGTTGTGTGGTGGTGGAAATCCCACCTAAGAAAAATAACCAAACATAACAATGGATTGCAAATCCTTCCAAATGCAAATCCCCCCAAATCCCAATCCAATTATAAATCTCATTCCTTCCAAAATCAATACTTGAACCAAACGTCCCCTTAGAGTTTCTTATTGAGAATGTGTCATTGTTAGTATTCAATAGCTTCATTGCTATTCTCTTACTGTTTATTCTGGGTATGCGAGCTATTAACCACCTATGGGGGTACCATAGGAGCGTCATGGCGGCACTGGTGGCGTGACACTTTCGTAAAGGTGTGATTTGTTACGGAGTCTTCTCAATGTGGTGTGATAAGGCTTTTAGGAGGCGTATTGGTTAACCATAGTTATTGTACTGTTGTGCCTCTTGCCCAAAACCTTATCTACCATTGTTTGAGACTTTGGATCTGCAGGTCCTTGTATCTATTGTTATTGAATGGTGCTTGTTTTATACAAGTGTCAATATTATTAAACTAGGACACTACTTAACTTTAATGTACCAATTGAAGTGGTCATAATCCTATATAATGTTTGTTAGTTAACTAATTGAATCATATAATGTTCAAAAGAAGGGGGTACGTTAAAAGAGCATGGTAAAACTAAAAGTAACATAATAGGAACTCAAGTGTAGGAGTGTTTCATTACATGGAAATTGCTTTGAATCCAACAACCTAATATTACCTCATTCTGTTCACAGCAAGTCTTTTGATTAATCGATGGGGAACAAAATTCAAAAAACAAAACAAGAAGATGAAGAATACCAGCAACCTAATATTACCTGCGAGATCTGCTTTGAATCTCTGGTTCCACTTAACAATGAATTCCAACAAAAAAGAAACCGATGTATCCACCCGTTTTGCACCGATTGTCTGATCAAATATATTCAAGTGAAGCTTCAAGAAAACGTGTTACACATCAAATGCCCTCACACCACGTGTAATTACTTTCTTGAACCCTTATCATGGCGCTCCAAAATTACACCTCAACTGTTCAACAAATGGTGCAATCTTTCATGTGAATCTATGGTGTTGGGGTTTGATAGGGTTTATTGCCCAAACATGCGGTGTTCGGAATTGATTTTGAACGAGTGTGGTGATTGTGAGGTGAAGAGATGTGTGTGTCCTGCTTGCCGTAAACCGTTTTGTTTCCGGTGTAAGGTTCCATGGCACGCTGGTTATCTATGTGAGGAGAATGGAAGGCCAAGGGACAAAAACGATGTCGTTTTTGGTTTGGTTAGCGAAGGGAAAGGGTGGCAGAGATGTCCGAAGTGCAGACACTGTGTTGAGCTTGTTTTTGGTTGCTATAACGTTAAATGCAGGTTAGGTTTGTTCTTTTTAATTTGCTTATTGATATATATATATACAATCAAAAAAATATTATATAAGTTTTTTTTGTTTTTTTCCCTAAGAATTAATTAACCGAAAGTAAGTATTTTAAGCATGTTTTTACTGAGTTTAATATATTAACCAATACCATTAACATTAATGTTGCAGATGCGGAGCTTTGTTTTGCTATAAATGTGGGAAACGTATTCAAGAATTCAAGACTTGGTTCAACGAAGTTTATTATTGTTGCAAAGGACCGACATGAGTAACCGGTTATGTTTATGAGTATGAGAAATTAATAAAAAAACTATTAATTAATAGAAATATAGTACGTATATATAAAACCTCCCTTCTAATCCATAATGTTTATATAATTATTTATTTATAATTTCATGAGTAATTATCGCAATACTCGATATCACGAATGAATACTTAAATGTCGTTTATTTTAATAATATATAGTTCTTTCGTTAAGATAATTTGCTATCAACATGAAATCAAGTTTGTTGTCAATCTTCGATTGTGTCATTGTTGGTAATTTTAGCTAGTGTCATTAAATAATTTCTTGTAATTATGATTAGTGTCTTTTAGCAAGTTGAACTCAGATTAAGTCATAATGCGAGCTTAGTGGATCGTTCAGATAAGCTAAGTTGATCTCGGGAATGCAAAGGTCAGGGCATCACCCCTAGTGGAGTCCAAGAGGCAGTACTAAAAACTGAACCCGAGGTTGTTTTCTACGCCGTAATTCTTCGGTATTTTGTCTCAAAAGAATATAAACAATCAATGTATTCAGTGTTTTGTAGTCCTTGATTTTGTCTGAATTGCTCATTTATAGTTCTTGGATTTTCTTAAATCTGGTTTCATGATAAGGGTGACAAAACAAACGGGTCGGGTCGGATTCGGTAGCGGGCTAGGATGGATTCAGGATCCAAACGTGTCTCTTTAAAAAATTAAAGAACACAAAACTCCAATTCATAATCACAAAGTTCCAAACCACATCCATTTGATACATTGATCTTCATCAAAATATTGAAATACTCCCCAATCTTCCAATTAGCCAGCACTGAAATATTCTACCTGTCTAGTCAAACTCTATGCAATTAAACAAATATTAAATAAGTGTTTTTCTTTTTTCCATAATAATTAATTAACGGAAAGTAAGTATTTTAAGCATGTTTTAATTGAATTAAATAATAATCCATGACGGAATATTAACCAATACTATTAACATTAATGTTGCAGATGTGGAGCTTTGTTTTGCTATAAATGTGGGAGACGTATTCAAGAATTCAAGACTTGGTTCAACTAACATTACTATTGTTGCAAAGGGCCGATATGAGTAACCGGTTATATTTATGAGTATGAGAAATTTAAAAAAAACTATTAATTAATAGAAATATAGTACGTACATATATAAAACCTCCTTTTATATTCATAATGTTTATTTAATTATTTATTTATCATTCCTGAGTATCATCGCAATACTTGATAAATGAATACTTAAATGTCGTTTATCTATACTACATTATAAAGCATTTAACTTTCTCTTTTTAAAAAATTTTAAGACTACTTAATTTTAAGTAGTATTATTTTTTTTACTTAATATACAAACACTTAAAGCAATAGCCTAACCAACCATTCTCTTGATTATCTCAACTAATTGAAGACAATTATTACTTTAATAAATCATTAAACTTCACAAAAGTTATTTAATTTATCTCATTGTGGCTAAATTAGTTACATCAATACAATTTTAAGGCTATAATAATATTTTTTTTTCTAATTATTCAATAATAATATTTTTTAGTTGTTTTTCAAAAACTATTTTAACAATTAATAAAATGGTTGATTGTAATAAAAACAAAGTAAAGAAATCTAAAAAATGTAGAAAATACATGGATAGGTTGACTAACATCGCATTTCACATACTATACCCTACTTTTTAAATCAAACATGTTATCGAGCACAAACTATTATTATCGCCGCCGCATTACGCGGGTGCAATGCTATTTTAATAATATATAGTTCTTTTGTTAAGATAATTTGCTATCGATCAACACGCAAACAAGTTTGTTGTCACTCTTCGATTGTTTATTGATGGTAATTTTAGCTAGTGTCTCTAAATAATTTATTACACTTATGATTGGTGTCTTTTAACAATTAGATTAAGTCATAATGCGAGCTTAGTGGATCGTTCAGATAAGCTAAGTTGAACTACCTTATGATATTATGTAAACGATAATATAGCAATAAGATTTCTTACTCAAAATCTGTATACAAACGATATTTTTCATTTTTGGAATTGGTTCCTTGACTAATCTTAAAAGTCCAAATTGATGTTGATTTTAGGGGGAAGCACCATTCGCAACAGGATCTGACTCGTAGTTCCCAGTCCAGCTTGTTTAAAAATATATGCTTTTGAACCGAGGTTTAAGTCCAAACACACATATGCATATTCGAATCCCTTAAACCTATACTCTGACACCAAGTTGTAATGCTCAATTTTTTTTTAATTTATAAATAAACGATAAAATTCATTAGAGTAAGACGCATGATAAGTCATAAGTTTAATTACAATTCAAATTCATAAGTGAGTCTAGTCTCGCTTGTGGTTATTAAAAGTATCAAAAATTAATTAGGAAAACTATTCTTTTTCACCATTGTCCCGGAGCTCTCTCATGGTCATGTCCTAAAATAGATAACAACAACAACAATAAGCGCGATGTTTCGGGAGTACATTACTTGCATCCCAAAACAGTTCAACTTACTCACATTCGCATATCATACACGTAACTAGCACACGTCATTTAACACATACCCGCTACCGTAGTAGTCGGTCTCGTCATACCTGTCGTATGCTAACGGTCTCATCATACATGCTGCCGTGGCAATCATATCGGTTATACATAACCTACAATAAAGTGTCGGTCTCATCAAGTAGTCACATAAGATCAATAATTATCATATACGTCCTCACATTAAGTCATTCATGGTTAACACCAAGTTAAATGGTAAGTAAGAGTACTTACCTGATAGTAGGTCAAACAGATGTAATATAAAGACTCGAACTTACGATCTTACCGGCAATCACCTAGACGAAAGATTCTAGTATTTAAATTCGCGATTGGCAGTGGCCAATCCATAACTAAAATCTACAGGGTCCATAGTAAGAGAAACTAACATAAGTCTACCGGGTTTTATCACTGTAAATGTGTATTCATGCCTACTACGAACATGGTTATGGTTGAAAAAATCTTTTTTATATTGATACCCTCATGTACATTAGCACTATGATGAAATCTTATTAAAAACATAGTAACTTTGAAATATTTAAAATGTAAATAATGCTTAATGTCTTCTTAATCTTATTTTTCTTTAAACTTAATTCTTTAGAATTTTGGGTGTAAACTTTAAATTGAATAATTGATGCATGTACCATTTTACATATAAAATAAACTTCTTTATGTATATCTTCCATTAATAAATCAATCACTTTCCTCGAGTTGATTAAATTGTCCTCTCAAAAGAAGAGACTGGCTAGAGATCTCTTTATCAAAATCTTTGAAACAAATGGTTGCCCTAAAAGAAGAGAAGAGGAGCCACCGCCCAATGGTGCTTTTACAAAATTACGGTCACCGGTGGCTAATACCTTCTTGACATTATCGAACCTGAAATCCACAAGTATTAGTAAAAGACTAAAAACAAGAATAACATGGTAAAACATGTATATGTTCGAAAGAACATGTAAAGATGTTGTCAATGACATTAAGAGAATAACATAGGAAACAAAGGTTTCATTCTACCAAAGAATAGAAGTCATTCTTTTATCCTTAAAAAAGTCATTCTTTTAGTAAATGATTTCCCTAGTTAAAAAAATTAAGAATGATATAAGAAGTTGAGATAGCCTTGCGTTTTATTATAAACAATGTTTTCTAATATAATATAGTCGTAAGTCAAAAAATTGTCAAAGTTGAGGGGTCAAATTTTAAAATTTAGAGGGGTGCAATTTATTTCTTACCAAGACTTTATAGATATAGATTTCAAAAAAAAAAAAAAATTTTGAACGCAAATAAAATTTCAAATTCAAGTGGGGTGTAATGACCCCATTGGTTATAATGTGGAATCGCCTCTCGTGATTGGACGTATAATACACATTCTGCGATTGGGCCCTAAGGCCTTATATGTAAAGTTTAATTGAGAACTATTTTTTTTTTATACGAGAAGTGTCTATAACATCATTAATGAATCATTAACTTCACAAACATTCTAGTTTGCTCCCTTACCATGTCATAGTACAACAGATATGCATATCAAAACCCTACTATGGACTTCTATGCGATTCTTAAGTGAACAAAATGAAGTTTTATACTTCTATTCTGAGTCGGGGTAAAGAACTAAGGAAGAACAAACACTTACATGCTTACAAACAAAATCTTTCTGATCGAACAACTTGATTTTCGTATTTGGTTTGATGAGATGAACACACGAGATGAATGGACAGCCAATTGGTTTCTGCAACTTTCTTCTTTTCCTTCCCGATGTGTGTCACTTAAAATTTCAGTCTTTTTTCCTATTTATGCCAAAACAAAAAAGAAACGCAGCCTGCTTTCAGAGCCCTCTTCACGATTTTGGCCCAATCCTTTTTTAATTTTTGGGTTATTTTCTTTACGATGTTTGGGCTTATCCACTTGTAAATTGATGGGCCTAATTTTCTTATTATTATCTTTTGAATTCAGCCCAATTACATTGTTACTATTACCAGACAAATCGTTGTCTTTTTTCTGAAAAAACGAGGTTTTCTTTTCTGCTTTTGATCCGACAAAGTCAACCTGCCATCTGTTTTGTTGTTTTCACCCTCTCGTGTATGTGCAGGCTGTGTTCCCAAATTTCTAGACTAATCCCATCTTCTTTTGAAACGGCATCATATCTATCTTGGGCGTAACACCACCGGAGTAATTTTCGTTGACCACCTTTTGAGCCTTAGTCCCCGCCGGAATCTGTTCGCCGGAGATTTCGTCGTCTGAGTTGTCATCTTCGCTGAGTTGTCATCGTGTTTCCAGGTTTTGTTGTCATCAGAGTCCACTTCTTCTTCCACAACATCGACCCACCCTTCTTCTCGCATCAGTACGTACCTCCTTAGAAGAATTCTTATATTTAATCAAGAACCTATCGATCAATGGATACTCATACGAAGTACTGATGAGAACTCTTCCCGCCACCATGTCGTTATTGTTTAAAAAAAGTATCTGTCAGGGTGTCATGACCTTATAAGAATTTGTTTTCTTTATAGAATTTAATATCTGATATAAACAATTAGATAAAGACATCTTATAATTGATTCTGCTTTTTAAAAACTAATTTAATTCGGTAATGTGTTAACAAACTAATTAATGCAACTCGCGTGCTACAACTAGAAACAAAAAATTAAGATAACAAAATATAAAAACTAACACTAGAATATAAATGTGTTGAAAATTAAACGAAAAAAGTTAAATATTTGAGATTGAAAAAATATGATAAAAGTTTTATTAAGAAAATCTTGTGTATTCACATCATCTACTTCGAGTTAAAATCCATTCAAGCGTATAATTTCATATTACCTAACATAAGATCAAATATTATAAATAATTAACTCCAACATTATATATACTTAATTCCCAATATATTTTACGACGTAGAAAACTCTAATAGAATTGATTTAGTTTTTTAAATCTAAAAGCATAATATAAAATGTATAAAATCAGAATATCTAAACAAATATTTATGAAAACAGAAAAAAAATACTATATAACTATTTGTTTCTCTCTTATAACTTTTAATATGTTGTGTTTTGTGTGTGTATAATTGAGTAATTGACTCGTTAATTTTAGAGTAAATTACTGATTTTTTCTATGTCTTTTGCTAAAAATCACCAATTTAGTCATTTATATTGAAAAGTTATTGAGATGGTTCTTGTTTTTGTCAATTTGTCATAATCTTAATCTTTTAATTTAATAATGTTTAAATTGACAGATAGTTTTTTTAGTTAGGGGTATTATAGTCTTTTAATCAAAAATCCTTTTCTTAAAAGATATATTATACATTTCTTTAATTCCTTTCAATGAAATTCCATATTCTAACAACCCTTTATCTTCCCACAAAAACTAAAATATTGTACAACACCCTTCATCTTAATTACTCTCTTTCTAATCTATTCTCTATATCTCTCGGCCTCTTTTTCTACTCTCTTTCACTCACTTCTTCAAGCCACCACCATGAACCTCACCATCCAATGGCTTCCCTTTGTGGAACCTAAACAAACCCTAGTTTCAGAGCTAAACCCTATATTCAAATCCAAACTGAACCATAACTTCGACGCTGGTGGAGGTCTTACGGAGAGATAGAGAGAAAGAAAGCTTGAGTTGAGAGAGATGGTGACTGGTGAAAGAGATACGATGGTGGTGGTGGCGACGGTGGTTTTGCATGACGTTGGTGGTAGTATTCTTACAGCGAGAGATAGAGAGCACTTGAGATGAGAGAGAGATGATGGAATTTTCGCATGGTGGTGGTTGGGGTGGACTTTTCGGACGGTGGTGGTTCTTACAGTAAGAGAGAGATAGATAGAGGATGAAAAATATAGAGTAGAGAAAGGCTAAGAATTAGAGAGATATAAACGTTTGGGGGAGGGGGAAGGGGTATTTAATAAATATTTATTATTAAAAATCATTTTTTTGGTGAAATGACCAATATATCATATAATAAAGACAAAGCTAACACAAATTTAAATGACAAGTTAGTTAAAGGATAAGCATTGTGATAAATTTACAAACTCAAAGACCATCTTAGTAATTTTTAATAGAGTTAATTACAAAATTAGTCCTTTCAGAATATCATATTTTTCATCTTTAGTCCTTTTTTTCTAAAAAGTTGCACAATAGGTCATTTAAATGAGGTTTTAGCACACATTTGATCCTTTACTTTCTCAATCTTAAAATATTATGTTTGTCGATCATAATTTACAAATGTCATATTTACATTTTATAACATTAAAAATTTCATATTTGCCAAATCTTAGTTTTATCATTTTAGAATATCTTTAAACATTTTTTTGCCAAATCTTAGTTTTATTACATTTTATAACATTAAGAATTTGATCTTATTGCATCTAATTGTAACAATAATGATCAATAACTTGTACAAGAAATATAATTACATCTCTTTGTATCATGATACCCTGTTTCTGTCATGAAGTATGTCCTTGACGTTTTCACTACTAGTCTGGGTGTTGACGTTGTCTGTCATCATTTTTTTAATTCTCTTTTAGTTCATGTTTTATAACTATTTAATATCTTGTTATTAATTTTTAATATTTATCATTTAAAAAAATCGTGTATCATACGACCATTTTATTTAGTTAATTAAATATAATCATAAAAAATAAATCCTTAATTGAAATTCAATCTTCATATTTCGAGTTGTTGGATGAAAAAAATAGGATGTTGCTAAATTAACACTCCTAAAAACACCTTGAATCTAAAAGTTAAATCAAACATACTATTACCGTAATTAACCTTTGATTATAACTATATAATATAATAATACTTTAATTATGAATGTAACCCACCTAATAACGGATACAATCTCCGCCATCGTTGTACTATGTAACAACCGCCATCTCCGTCTTGCATGTGACAACCACCGACACCGCCGTCGTGCTGCGTGACAACTTCCACCGTTTAATCTATTTTTTATTTAATTATATGTAACCAATAAACTTTATTTTAGAATATTTTACTTTTTTATAATTTAGGTTTCATACTGGATATACCTCTATCATGTAATAATTCACCAACGAAAGAAATATTAGGTGTGCTGAAAATTATGAATTTCGAGTGATATTTGTTTGTCTCGACTGTGGCGAAGATTGATGGCCCTATGTTGAACCTGCATATATGTGTGCACTCTAATTAATAATCATATATTCTTAATTTGACAATCCTACTTTGTTTCATTTAGCTTCACAATATATTATTCGTCTTACTTTATAAGAAACTCTTTCTATATTTGTACATATGAAATATGTAAGAAAGAAAACAATAATTATTATAAATGATAATTTATTATTATTCACAAGCTCTCATTATATATACTTATGAACAGTAACTGGTAAATGTTAGTTATATATCATTAACACTAAAATTATATATAATAATATTTATTGGGTACAATGAACAATAACTGATAAATATGAGTTATATATCATTAATACTAAAATGGGTAACAATTAAAGCAGATGGCAGAGTTGTAAGAAACGGAATTTTAGAGCTCATGTCAGGCGTTCGATACATGCACGTTACAGTTTAATTCTTTTCCTCTTTATCAGACATTTTTCATTTTTGGAGCAAGCAAGCAGACACAGGTTTGTTTTATTTTTTATTTTTTATTATTATAATAAAACAATTAATTTGATACATTATTTATTTTCCTTTTATAAATTTTAGTATATAATGTTTATCTCGAATATAAATATACATATTTGTGATGATCTCATTTTTATCTACATATTAATATAAATTTTATTATGATATGATATCTACATATACATGTATTCTTTCAATCAATGTTATGTTCTCTGTATTACGAAAAAGTTAATCTTTATATTTGAATTCAAACCAAATGGTATAAACGTACTACGAATGTTATTAATAGTACAATACAATTATGAATCATGTTTACTAAATATAACACATGAGTTATCTTTTTTTCTAGATAGCATACGCAAACCGAAACCTATTTCTAACTCTACACCTTTAACATTTTGTTCACACCAAGACTAAAACTTATAAACATGGAGAGCATCTCTCTAACACCCTGGTACCGCCGCTTCGCTACAAGCATTTTTGGTTTCTTCATATTGGTACCTCTTAACTACACATTTCCTATATCTTTAACATTTTCTATAGTTTCTCATATATTAGTTTATCAATACTAAATAAATGATAAATCATTGAAAATAAATTTTATCATAAGAGGATATCTATTGAAAGATGTATTTTGCAAAATAAATATATGTACTAAGAAATACAATTGGTTGCAGTTTTCAATTTAAAAGTTTCTTTTTATGCTTCAAATAAAAAATACAATAACATTATTAGCGTTTTCTATCTTTTTTTACATTTTATTCATTCTTATTTTTCATAAGTAAAAGATGTAGGTTCTGGTATACATATGCATATGTTTCACGCTCCGCTGCAACACGTGAGGGTAAGAAATACCTCGTTTTAATTTTATTTATAAAGAATGGTATTTACCATAAATTATAAATAATAATAATACTCAAGGGTAAAAATAAGACAAATTAATAAATGGCATATTAGTAATAACCAACTCTCAAATTAATAAAGGGCATATTAGTAATAAACAACTCTCAAATAATAAAGGGCATATTAGTAATATACAAGAGTTGTTACAGACAAATTGATAAAGGGCGTATTTGTACATATTTTGACAGACGTTGTCACTATTTGTCTCTGGTGTATTCGAGCTGCAATTTCTTGACACCATTATATAGCTCAAGATCAGATTGCAAAGGTTAGCTGATTAAGATTTTTTGTGTTTATATCAAGGTAAAATCATATGTATTCTTTTCAAATCTTGATTAGTTTTAGTTAGCTCTGTTTTTGTTATATTTTGAAGAATGTTAACAAAGACTCCATATCTCCATACTAGTTTCGGTTTGTTTACAGCCATAGAAGTTGTTTCTTGGTGTTATTATTCATTATCCTAGTTCATGTGTTCTTGAAAGAATGTAAATGGAGTTTTCTTTATGGCAATGACGGTTTCTATCTATCTGGGTGGTCATCTTGGTGTTATATTTCACAAATAATTTTTCTTCATATGGGTTTATTCTCTCAAATCAAAATAGGCAATGGCAGTCTAACAGGTGATTTATCAGTTGTCAACAGGTGATTTATCTTAACAGGTTATTTTATAAATGGGTTAAATGAAATGTTAGCACCTTCGAGAATGGTAATCATATTCCTCAGCCTTGATTTGTTTCCAAGGATGAGCCACTCAAGAAGGAAATGACGGAAATTAGGAGAGCTAACTTTCCACCTGCACCTATTAAGATTAGACACAAAAGAAGTTTAGAAAAGACAAGTTTGCCATATATTTAGCTAGCTATATGTGTAGATGTTGATAATCACAATAGGTCTATGATAGCTAACTATATGTGTAGATGTTAATAATCATGAGCCATAACAAATTCACACTGACAAGAGTTTTAATTCATTACAATATCAAAATGTGATAAATTAGTTAGTTAGTATGTATATTTAAATTAGCTCTGTTATAATCTATTGTTGTGTGTATATATATACACACAGTGTATGTACGGTCCCATTAACAAGGAATGAGATCTCATTCATTATACAAATTATGCTCTCACTAATTCTCTCAAATCACGATAGGTATATGATATCTAGCTCTATATGTATATGTTTACTCACATATATATAAATGTTTGAAATTGGTTTTCAGATGGAAGGACATGATGATGAAGGGTCGCGAGCTACGTATACATTGGATCAGGGACTGACGGCAATCGGGTTCGGAAAGTTTAAATTCGGTTTGCTTATGTATGCCGGAGTTGGTTCGTTTGCGGAAGCTTTGGAAATGATGCTACTTTCGTATATTGGACTAGGCATTCAGCCCGAGTGGAAACTATCTTCAAATCAAGTCAATTTGGTATCAGTTTTGACTTTCTGTGGATTGTTGGCAGGAACTTATTTGTCGGGCATTCTAGCAGATAATTGTGGAAGGAAGTAAGTTCCTCCTCGATCAAGCTGACTTAGCATATATTTTGTTTGTATCATGTCACATGTGTGTTTATAAATGCAAGTATGTATATATTATTGGAAATATTAGCTAGTATTTCATGATCATACCATTAATTGGAACTTTTTTATGTATTAGTAGTACGCTGAGTAACAAGTTTTAGAGTTATAACATGCCTAATAATATGAAATTATTGATTTGATTACGAGTTTTCATTGTCAACTTTATCGGGGTTGATATTGCCACTTAATTAGCTTGGGATCCTACTAGTTTTATGTTCTTACTACCATTACAAGCAGATGTTAATAAATCCCTGGTTTCATTATTTGTATCATTTCTTGTTTAAACCTCTTAGTGGCCTTCTGCTTTTGCATTTTGATCAGGATCGGGTTTTTAAGTGCGGCCATATTAGCACTTGTAGCGGGGTTCATAAGCACTTTGGCACCGACTTACACGTCATTCTTGATCTTCCGTTCGATATTTGGAATTGGTTTAGGGGGTGGGCACGTGTATACATCATGGTTTATGGAGTTTCTTGCCACTCCAAACAGAGGTATTTGGATGGTTGTTTTCGCGGGGTTTGCCTCACTTGGAACAATTTCCGAAGCTTTACTTGCATGGGTACGTTAAAATTACTTATAACTAAATAGCTATACAGCATCATTATAGTCCTGACTATTGTCTTCGCATTACTTTATGCTCAAAATCTTTATTAATTTGTAAAGCATTTGCTCTTAACTTGATTATATTGCAGTGGATTATGCCACGATACGGATGGAGGTGGCTAGTTGGACTATCTTTGGTTCCTCATCTTGTTGCCCTACTATTTTATCGTTATATGCCAGAGTCTCCAAGATACCGGTGTATTCAAGGATATTTACCAAAGGCAACTACGATTCTAGAGTATGGAGCTGCGATGAACAATACACACCTACCAGACGGCCAACTTATTTTTAGGTCAGAAAGAACATCATCACACTCAGCCAGAGGAGTCACCCGGCAGACGAATGAGAATCCCCGTCAAAGAACTCGATCCGATTCTGCGCATGCTTCAGAAATATCTCAATCCGATTCTAGGCAGGTGAACCAGAATGCTTCAGGATCACCGCAAGAGGTCGAACTAGTGTCAATAGGACGTACTCCATCAACACACAATGCAACACCTGATCTACAAAGATGCAAGTTAGCAATGCTAGTTTCAACCCAGTGGATCAGAACAACGATGTTGCTATGGATTTTATACTTCTGCAATGTATTTTCATATAGTGGCATTATCCTCTTGACATTACAAGTGAACATTTGGTCACCTCTATTGCTATCAAAAGGTGTCGAGCATCCCCACTTCTATAACACTGTGCTGATGACTACTCTGGGAGGTAACTTTTCTTGCATTTGGAATACTTTTGCTAAATGATTTTACCTACTATGCTCATCACTCTATACTACAAATATTTTGGTTGCTCTTTAATGCATGGCAATAAACTTGAGGTACTGTATTCTAAATCTAACATGGCATATGATTCATTTAATTTGAAATGGGTTGATTTTGGGTTATCTGTGTTCGCTAATCACTTATGTTTATACGTTGCTGAGTTTTAATTCGATCATTTATGTATTTCGCAGAGCTTCCTGGGGTTATTGTAGCAGCAATTTTGGTATGGAAGTAGGTCGTATAAAGACAATGGCAACCTTATTTTCTTTGGGATTTGTCTTCATATTGCCGTTACTCTTCCATCTGAATGCAAGGCTGACAATGTGGTTGGTCTTTGGTGTCCGTATGTTTATTTCCTCGGGCTTCATAGTAGTCCAAATATACGCTGAAGAGGTATGCATGTGTTCTGTTATATTCTGTTTGTTCCATGAGAATTTTAGCAATTATCATTTTTATTATATTCCTGCAGCAAAGTTTTCACTTATCTTTCTACATGTCTATTGGTTATATAACAAAATAACATATGTTCGTTCATTTTGGTGGGGGATATAATAGGTTTATCCAACAATTATAAGGACAACAGGAGTCGGATTGGCAAAAACAGTAGGTGGATTCGGGGGGATGTTATGGCCTTTTCTAGGACAATGGCTCAGTGATCGTCACCTCCACACACTTGTTATACTTATGTTTGGGGTAAAAATAGCTCTATCTTTTGTAAGTGTTGTATTTCTTCCATTTGAGACGAGGGTAAAGGAATTAGAGTAGATACCGATGGTACTTTTTTTTTTGGAAAGGTAGATACCGATGGTACTTGATAGTTAAAATGAGAATTTTAGTATGTTTCCGCATTCTAAAAGTTAGTTTTTATGTTTGTCAAAAGTTATTTGCATACCATTTACCGTTTATTGCAAAAAGATGACTATACCATTTTCTGTTTGATTCTTATTTCTAGACATTTGTCTAATTAAATTTGAGTGAAAAAGGAAGGTTTGACTGAGTTTAGTTCTGTGTTGTAGTTTCATGCACTAGCAAAAGTGAAAATGCTTACAGGCTGCTGGTTATTGTTACTGCTCAATGATCCATGTGCTACCTAGCATAACTCATCATTGTATAGTTAATTAAATTGTATGGTGTTCATTGATGATATGTGAGATCGAATACATTTTGCTATCTTTCACCTTTTCTATTCTCTTTATGGTATCACAACATCCAGCTTGATCCATGAAGCTAGGTAGTGGTGGCAAAATGGGTTTTATATGTCAAGTCAGATTGGATAACGGGTCAAAACTGATTCAGGTCAGAACATGTTTGAGTCAAAACGGGTTGCTTTGTTTTTTCCCAACATATGTACTATTTACCATCATACATATAATTTAACCCAGTTTGAGAAATCAATTGTTTGTGTGTCAACTCCAGATTTCAATTCCTTGAATTCAAAGTAATTTCAATTACGTACACCACAAGATTATATAATGAAATAACTAGTTTATAAGCCCGTGCACACGTGACACGGGTATTATAGAAGTTAACCAAAAAAACATAATCAAATACAAAACACATTTCAAGTTCATAAATATGATGGTGCTATCGATTATAAACTATATTTCCTATTTGAAAGATCATTTAGACATGATCACATGATTGATGAAATTATCTCTATAAATATAGAATCACTTGAAATTGAAGATTAATCTTTTCATAGCACATAACACTATCAAAATCTTTTCTTCACTAATATACTAAATTCAATGAGATCATCGGTTAACTAAAAATTGGATTCACTAAGCAAGCACTTATCAAGTAAAACAACCATATAGATGGATTAAAAATAGGATTGTATATGATCAATAACCGAAAATTACATGCCATTAAATTTGCTTTGCATTAAACTAAAGATAAATTGAACTTTATAAAACTATAAAACACCGTATTGTAAAGTATGCATTAGAACTACACTCACTCTCACACACACTCTCTCTCTCTCTCTCTCACACAGTTCATCTTATTTTCATTTCGGTAGCATTATAAAAAGAGAAAAGGAGTAGGAGCTGGTCGTGGTAGCATATCCTAACACGCAATAAGAGTTGGATATTGGAGTCATTAAATAGTTAGTTCACTCCTGCTCAAAAATTTGATAAAGGCTGAGTAGTAGCAACTCACTATTCACTGTTGGAAAAAATAAGGAATTCAAGAAAGAGGATCTAGCCACATGTATGGCAATAACAAAGGCATGATGCTCATGTATAACCTCACTTGGTTAGCTATATCTTTAGGATTTAAAAGCCATGATGCTCTTGTAATTTGCTTCCATTTCTTGATTCTTGCTTTGAACCACTGAAAGGATAAAAGCTTTATATCAAGAGTCAAGATTTCGACCTCTATTTTCTTGCCACCGAACACTAGCCGATTACGCCTACTCCGTACTAGAAATCCTTTGTTCAGGTTGAAGCCTCCCATATGTTGATTTGCACAGAAGTTAGAGACCCCGATCCTTTGGAAAAACTTCTGCAAAGTTAATGCCTCCCTTAAACTGCAAGTTCCACCATTCATGTATTTCAGACCATACCTTGATTGTACTTTAACAATTGAATTAAACATGTGTGACAGATTCCATGTCGCTCTCGCAGCATGGGCACAACACCGATGGAAAAAAATAAAGAATTCAAGAAAGAGGGTCTAGCCACGTGTATGGCAATAACAAAGAAAGATGCTCAAATGTTACTGGTTATAGTCTATAGGGACGTAAGAATTTTATATGTAAGTGTTAAGGTACGTGTTACCTGGCTTGAATATCACCCGGCTACCCGGCCATCGGGTCATTGGGATTCGGTCATCCGGTTCACAAAGCCACCCGACCACAAGATCATCCGGCACGGACAAGGTCATCCGGACTAAGGGTCATCCGGCTGCGAGTCACTCGGCGGCGAGATCAAGGTCACTCGAAGTCATAGAAACCATCCGGCTCACACATGTAGTACTCGACTACAAAATCATCCGGACTTGCCCAGCGAAAGTCATCCGGACTTGCCCAGTGAAAGTCATCCGGACTTGCCCAGTCAAAGTCATCCAGACTTGCCCAATGAAAGTCATCCGGCCATGAGGCCCAGTGAAAGTCATCCGGACTTGCCCAGTGAGAGTATCCGGCCATGAGGCCCAGTGAAAGTCATCCGGCCATGAGGCTTAGTGAAAGTCATCCGGCCATGAGGCCCAGTGAGGGTCATTTGGTATGGGGCCTTATGAGAGTTAATTGATTACCATCTTGAATAACTAACTCGGATAAAATTACTTCACACTTGTGTCTCACTATAATACTCTGTTAAAGAGGGGGCCATGTGATTTCATATACACGTGTTAGCGTACCATTGGATTATACCATAACAGAACGTAAATACCACGTCGCAGCCTGCCATGCATTATCACTCGAGCATCCCGAGAAACCTTCAGTCCATCCCCTTTACAGAATATACATATCCATTCCTGGCCAAAGTATCAAGAGAAATCAGATTCTTCCGAAGATCCGGAACCTACCAGCAATTAAACCGCTTGACCGCTCCATCATGCAACTTTATCTGCACCGTACCACTACCTTTGATACTCCGAATCCCATCGTCCCCCAGCTTCACCATACCGTTCCACTTCTTAAAGGAAATAAACAGATCACGTGAGAACGCCATGTGATGAGATGCACCCGTATCAAATATCCAGGTATCTGCAGGACTACTATTGTTGGTGAGATAGCAATATCAAACCTTAATCAAACCTATCTATTAAGTAAAATAGGATTTGATGTTAACAAAACCATATATTCAGTTTTGGACTTAGATTGATGAAAAA
Source organism: Pulicaria dysenterica (assembly GCA_947179395.2). NCBI lineage: Eukaryota > Viridiplantae > Streptophyta > Magnoliopsida > Asterales > Asteraceae > Pulicaria > Pulicaria dysenterica. The sequence goes on from OX359294.1 coordinate 61,820,515, forward strand.
CATGTGTTGTTTTTCTATCTGAGACTTAAAGAATTTCTAAGTAAGAAATGTCAACTGACGAATCATAGTGTCAGCTGAACACTGAGTATCAGCCAAAGGACCAGCTTCAGAAAGATCAGCTGAGAAGAAAAGATCAGTCAAAGAGCATCAGCTGAGGAATCACACTGGATCAGCTGATGGCCTAGAACCATCAGCTGATGAAGATTTCAAGGTCAGCTAAGCAGTCAAGGATCAGCTGACACAATCACAAGTTATCAGCTGATGCCTTCCATCTGTCAGATAAGGTATTTACTACTTATCCAATCTTCTCTTTATGAGCTGACTATACTCAAATGATTAGCTGAGCCCTTGGGAACAGCTGACAGTTGAGTTAATCAGTTTATTAGCTGCTGCTACGATTTGTATTATCAGCTGAGCAATTTGATCAGCTGAGCAAGTCTAGTCAGCTGAGTCTTTCACACTTATCCTTAGCTGAGCAAAATTATATTTGTAGTTCAGTGTCTGTTAACTGAGTCTTTATTGTATATCTCAGTTAATAGCTTTTCTATGTAATATTTTCTTAAAGTCAAAGGCAGAACATGTGTTGTTCTTATTATACCTTAGATCTTTCTTTTGTAAAAGTACTTAGCACTTTTTGGATCTACAATGATACAAAAAGGATAGATCTTTATCCCCTGGAAAAGGAGAAAGATACTCTTGAAAAGAAGATCTCGAAGATATGATGTTAAGTATGGCTGACAACTCCATATTTGGTAAAGTCAAATCTTCAGAAAGCATGGTGTCGATTAAAGCACAAGCATGGAAGGATAAGGTTACTTTCTCAAGACATAAAGGTAGTAATTTAATAATATAATAATAGATAGTGGGTATACTCATTACTGAAAAGTATGTTCACTTTACACACTTTGTGTATAAAGTTAACTTACTTTTTCACCCACTAACTTTATCTATTATAATATTATTAAACCAAGTACCTTTGTCTCCTTCTCTCTTCATCAACCCGGACACACTTTTCTTTTATATATTCATGCATGGAAACATGCTAAACAAGCGAATGCGTTGAAAAACACTGAAATCTCATAAGTTGAGAATTAGAAGAGTTAGCATTTTACTTTCAGTGTAACAAACTTGTTCATGTGTTGAACGTCTTAGACATTAGTTGTTTAAGATTAGCATTGTCTATGTGTTAGACAAAATTAGTTGCCACCTTTTATTGAACTTAGATTTTCCGCATCTAGTTCATGTAATTCTTGATTAACGTCAATAAGAATTATATAAAAGTAAACCGTGTGTCTCTTAAATTTTAATTTGCTAAATTTTGTATTCAACCCCCCTTCTACAAACATTTGTTGTTGTAGTATCCATTCGAGACCAACAACTGGTATCAGAGCAGGCTAGATAATCCATATCTAAGATTTGTTTTGCTTACTCTTCAACTGCTTCTACCCTACACTACAAAATGGCCACTTCTGTTGCTGCCTCTAATCGCTCTTCTAACAATAGTTCACTCACAAGGTGTCCTATAGTTGATGGAGAGAACTTCTCTCTCTGGAAGAGTAGAGTTCTTCTCTATATGTCAAGCCTTGATGATGTGATGCTTAAAACTGTTACTGAAGGTCCTTATGTTCCTTCCTCAACTATCCAAGTAACTGAAGCAACTGATGAAGCTCCTGCTGTTGAAAGACTGATTATAAAACCTATAAATCAGTGGTCTGATGAAGACAAAAGGCTTGTTAATCTTGATGTTAAAACAAGAACAACCTTAGTCTCTGCACTACCAAATGATGTCTATCATCAAGTTCTTAATTGTAAATCTGCAAAAGAGATGCTAGACACTTTGACTGTTGCATATGAAGGCACTAAAGAAGTGCAGGAGAACAAGAAACTCCTTCTGGTTAGAGAATATGAGTTCTTCTTTGCTCATAAAGGTGAAAGTCTCACTCAGACTTACACCAGGTTCAACTGCCTCATTAATGACTTAAGAAGGGCAGATGTTCACAAAAGCAATAAGGAACTTGTAAACAAGTTTCTAGACTCTCTCCCAGAATCTTGGGATCATTTTATCACTGTGCTTAAACATGGTGAGAAAATCAAGGGTCTTTCACTGGTTGGTTTATATGGAAATCTTATGAATCATGAACAATCAGTGAAACAAAGGAAACTCTCTACCAAGGATATGAAGGAGGCTGCAAAAGCTCCAACTACTGCCCTTGTATCTAAGGATACAAGATCTAGGAGTTTTGCTGCAGTTGTGGATGAGTCCAGTGATGAGGAGAAAGAGGATGAATCTTCTGATGAAGAGCAAGTGGCTGATAGGGATGAAGTTCTGGAGAACATGGACAGCATTGAAGCTGCTGTTGAGCAGGCTGCCATGTTGGTTAAAAGGTTCAAACCTTTCTTGAAAAGAAAGGGTGTCAAGAAGTTTGAAAGGAAACCCTTCAAAGGAGAAAGAGCCATGTCAAAACCAAAGGCTTCTGAAGGTTGTTTCTCCTGTGGCAAGACTGGTCACTATGCCAGTGAATGTAAGTCCAAAGGAAACACAGGCTTTAAGGGTTCCTCAAGCTCAGACAACAAGATTGATTATGAAGCCAAATATAAGAAGCTTCTTGCTGCTGTCCTTGACAAGAAGAAGAAGAAAGCTCAGAACAGGGTGCTGGTTGCTGAAGAAGAAGATTGGGCTGAGGAAGATCTCTCAAGTGATGAAGATGAGGTCTCACAGCTCAGTTCAGTTTGATGGCCAACACAGCAAGTACAAGTTCCTTTGATGAGGATATGAAGAAAGCTGCTAAAGCTTGTACTTCTCCTGACTGGGATCCTTCTTCTATGTATCAGGTTAGAAAATTTATTAACTATGAAGATAATGAAAAGAACACTATGTTTGATTATCTGTGTGTTGAGTTTCAGTCAAATATTCAAAGAGAAAAGAAGCTAAAATTAGAAATAGAATCACTAAAAGAGAGATTAAGTCTTAAAGATGAGAAACTTAAACAAATGACAAAACTGGAAGATGATTTAGCTAATCAAAAGATACTTAATCTGTAACGCCACCCCTAACGAGCTTAAAATTAGAGTTAATTTAAACTTTTTAAACATCGATTATCAAAAGTGTTGCAGCGGAATTAAACACCATTTACAAAAACAACCAGTTTGACTCGGCTAATTAATTACAACAAAAAGGTTAGCCAAGTTCAAAGCTACAAGCGTTACCAACTAGTTACCGACCACCGGATCCAAAAACAACAACGTGTTCCCCAAAAGGTATATACAACAAAAGCTACCATCGGTACCCGCCTCACCAGGCCTCTAGCATCAACCTGCGAAAAAGGTAAATCCTGCACCGTTAGCTACAACTAGCTAGTGAGCACCAATTACACATAAGCAACAATAAGCAGGCTATCATGTATCAGAACAGCACACAAGGCTATCCTATCATATTGTGACGTGACAAACGTGTCAGCAGTAGTCGTATGTTGCAGGGGAGCTAACCCCGCTCAACAACCCAAAAGCATTCCACATAGTACGCCAATTATCTATCATGTTGGTTCCCATCTATCAAGGAACCTTACTCCTTAGAGGAACGGCGGCCTGCAGGACCATTACCCAAGCGTATACTACTTGAGTACCGTTAATGCCCGGGTACTAACTCCCGTCTACCCGAGAACCCAGCCAAGTATTGACACCCGTCTACCTGACTGACCTCCGTGTTCTCCAATTCAGTGTCCGGACAAAACTTCATAAACAACTAGTTGATCCAATAAGGATCCAGTTCATGCGCGCATATAATCACAACAATATCTTTCATATCAACAATAATAATACTAAGCATGCTTGTACAACTTTATCATAACATACCTCCATTTCCACGTATCAATACACCAATCATGTGTCAACATGTACTACAGATAACTTACCTACTGAGACTCATGGGAAACCGGTACTCACCTCGAAACTACAAGAGGCAGATATGCAATCGGGAATCCCAAGAGCACACAGAATCGTCTGAGTCACCTAACACCAATAAACATAGATAAACACCCCTTAGTATACACTACAACAGACTGCACTAACAACAGTCTCAACAAAAGGTCAACATGGCTTCTGACAGCCTCCTACGGCCGCAGGAACATGTTCCTACGCCCGCAGAACAACATTCCAACATTCACTACGGCCGCAGTACATATGCACTACGCCCGTAGGATCTCTTGCCAAAGAACCATGACCTACGGCCGTAGTAACCATTTCCTACTCCCGTAGTCTTGTTTCCATCACCCGTAGGTGGCAATCCTCATAAATTCAATCCTACGGCCGTAGCAACCATTTCCTACGACCGCAGTAACATAAACAACACCCTACGGCCGTAGTAACATCATACTACGCCCGTAGGAACCATAATTACAGCGTGTTCTTGCTCTGTTCGTAAACAGACGCTGTTTTACGGGTTTTTGACTCAAAATCCAACTTGAATCCATATTCAAGTGTTTATACAACATTTCTAACATATATACTAACTTACTAACATGATTTGGTCACAAAAACAACATTAAAACCCACTTGAATCCATCCAAATGGGTCTCCCTCTTCACTAGACTCAAGAACAAGGTTTATGAACAAGAACTTACAAAATATGATGATCAAACTCCACAAGAACAGATTCTAGACTTGGATTCAACCGAAATCAACAACAAAAGATCTTCCCCCTTGATTTCTCTTTCAATTTCTTCAAGTGTGTGTGTGTGTAGGTCTTCATGTACGTACGTATGTGTTTGTAGTGTGTGTATGTGTGTTTTAAACTTATCTAGTAAAGAAGAAAGAGTCTATAGACCGACTTAACAAGTTAATACCCCATCTCGGGTATTTCGTTCTCCTATTCAACTTAAAACTCAACTTAGGGTTATCCGTTTCAACTAACGGAGATATTTTTGGAACCATTATCCAAAACCGTTCAACTATTTGTCAACATGGTCAACTTATGACACTTTTCATAATACTATATTTTTATCCACATTTAACACCAGTTAACACCATTTAACACCAATTAGCACCAATTCGCACCAATTCATGTTTAAAACACCAATTCACATTTAAGACACCATTTAGCAACATTTATACTACAGTTAGCAACAAAACACCAATTAAAGTCAACGTACAACTGTTAAAGCTACATGTACTACAGTTTACAACTAGGCCCCATTTTGGGGTGTTACAAATCTACCCCCCTTAAGAAGATTCCGTCCTCGGAATCTGATCGTCTACAAACAAGTGAGGGTATCTAGCTTTCATGTCATCTTCCGTTTCCCAAGTCATATTCGAACCCAGGTTATGCTTCCATTTAACTAACACCAGTTTAATCAACTTTCGACGCAACTTCTTGGTTTTAGAATCAAGTATCTCTACAGGTTCTTCAACTAGGCGCTTTGAAGCGTCAACCTTCAATTCTTGTAGAGGCAGAATCTGGTTCTCCTCCACCTTGCACTTACGCAGATAACACACGTTGAATGTGTTGTGAATTCCAGATAACTCTGGAGGCAACTCTAGCGTAACTGTCTGATCATTAACCACGCGAATGATCCGAAATGGACCAATGTAACGTGGACTCAACTTACCCTTTCTACCAAAACGAATCACGCCTTTCCAAGGAGAAACTTTCAGGAACACCCGATCGCCCTCCTGGAATACAACTGGTCTGCGCTTAGGATCAGCATATACTTTCTGTCTGTCACGGGCCGCTTTGAGCTTTTCCCGCGCAATCTTCACTTTATCTGCCGTAATCTGAACAATCTCAGGTCCGGCAAACTGCTTTTCACCGGGTTCTAACCAACATGTGGGAGTACGACAACGCCTCCCATACAACATTTCATAAGGTGGCATCCCAATACTGGAGTGGTACGAGTTATTATAAGCGAACTCGACCAACGGCAAGTGAGAATCCCACGCACCACCAAATTCGAGAATACATGCGCGAAGCATGTCCTCCAACGTCTGGATAGTTCTTTCCGACTGGCCATCTGTCTGCGGATGATACGCTGTGCTCAAATGAACACGTGTACCAAGTTCATGTTGCAAGCTCTGCCAAAAGTGTGAAGTAAATCTCGCATCACGATCCGACACAATCGAACATGGCAACCCATGTCGTGACACCACTTCATCTACATACAGCTTTGCTAACTTTTCTAGCGGAGTAGACTCGCTGATAGCTAGAAAATGAGCGCTCTTGGTCAATCTATCGACAATGACCCAAATAGCATCATGACCCCTAAGGGTCTTCGGCAATTTCGTCACAAAATCCATTGTAATGTGATCCCACTTCCACTCAGGGATCTCTAGTTGCTGCAAACTGCCATAAGGCTTCTGATGTTCTGCTTTAACTTGCGCGCAGATCTGACATTTTTCCACAAAAGAAGCAATATCTCGCTTCAAAGTAGGCCACCAGTACAATGCCTTTAAGTCATGATACATCTTTGTGCTGCCCGGATGAACCGACAGCCTAGATTTATGAGCTTCCTGCAGTATCAGCTCACGATTATCACCATGAAGAGGTACCCACACGCGAGACTGAAACGTCTTTAGTCCGCGAGTATCATCAACAAGTTGATCCTTCAGCTTTTTCATCGTTTCTGCTTTTAGGTTTTCATCTTGCAACGCTACTTGCTGCGCTTCCTTCAATCGAGCAATGATATCGGGAACCACAGTAAGTTTCATAAATCTAGCATCTACTGTAGAGCTCTTGCGACTCAATGCATCCGCCACCACATTGGCTTTACCAGGATGGTAGCGAATCTCACAATCGTAGTCTTTGATCAACTCGAGCCATCTACGTTGTCTCATGTTGAGCTCTTTCTGCGTGAATACATATTGCAGGCTCTTGTGATCCGTACAGACCACACACTTTGTACCATAGAGATAGTGCCTCCACAATTTCAACGCGAACACCACCGCTGCCAACTCAAGATCATGAGTCGGATAGTTGCCTTCATGAGGTTTCAATTGCCTTGAGGCGTAGGCAATCACTTTATCTCGCTGCATCAACACACACCCCAATCCAGAATACGAGGCATCACAGTAAACAATGAAGTCTTCAGATCCCTCTGGCAAGGAAAGTATTGGAGCCTCGCACAATAGCCGTTTCAAATATTGAAACGCCTGATCTTGAGCTTCCGCCCAAACAAATGCAACATCTTTGCGGGTTAATTTAGTCAGAGGACCCGCAAGCTTAGAAAAATCGCGGATAAACCGCCGATAGTAACCAGCTAGGCCGAGAAAACTTCTAACTTCAGAAGGAGTTCGAGGAACTCCCCAATTCATAACCGCTTCGACTTTCGCCGGATCAACTTTCACGCCATCGCTGCAGATCACGTGACCGAGAAAATGAACTTCTCGTAGCCAGAACTCACACTTTGAGAATTTAGCGTAAAGCTTCACCCGTTTAAGAGTTTCAAGAACCTCTCGCAAATGCAACTCGTGTTCAGCTTCAGTCTTTGAGTAGATGAGAATATCATCAATAAACACAATCACCGATTTATCAAGAAATGGACGACAAACCCGATTCATCAGGTCCATGAAAACCGCAGGAGCATTGGTTAAACCGAAAGGCATCACCAAAAACTCGTAATGACCATAACGAGTACGGAAAGCCGTCTTTGGAATGTCTTCGTTAGCAACTAACACTTGGTGGTATCCAGACCGCAGATCAATCTTTGAGAAGCACGTCGCTCCTTGCAGTTGATCAAACAAATCATCTATCCGCGGCAGAGGATACTTGTTCTTTACCGTTCGCTTATTCAGCTCCCGGTAATCAATGCACATTCTCATAGTCCCGTCTTTCTTTTTCACAAATAGCACCGGAGCACCCCAAGGAGAAGAACTCGGGCGAATAAAGCCTTTGTCAAGCAACTCCTGAATTTGCGTCATCATCTCGCGAACCTCGGAAGGAGCAAGACGATATGGAGCTTTAGCCACAGGGGTAGCCCCCGGAACAAGATCAATTCTATACTCAACATCTCTGACTGGCGGTAACCCAGGCAACTCATCAGGAAATACCTCTGGATAATCTGTCACCACCGGAATATCACGAACCACACGTTTCTCCAATTTAGCATCAATCACATGTGCTAAATAGCAATCGCAGCCTTTCGAAACCGACTTTCTTGCTTTCAACAGAGAAATGATAGGAATATCTAACTTTCGTCTCTCTCCACGAGCCACAGCATATGACCCGTCAGGTAAAGGAACTTTAATCAACTTCTTGGAACAGAAAATCTCAGCGTTCAACTTACTAAGCCAATCCATCCCAATCACAACATCGAATCCCGCAATCGGCATTAAAAGAAAAGAAACAGGAAAACTACTCCCGTCGATATCAATAACCGCTTGAGAGACACTATTTACAACAGGAACTACTTTACCACTAGCAGTCTCTACTCTTACAGGCTCAGACAACACAGATACATGCAATTGCAGTTTATCACAGAAAGATACAGACGCAAATGAATATGTAGCTCCAGAATCAAATAATACACATGCTGGGGTAGAGTTAATAAGAAAAGTACCCGTAATCACATCCCCAGCACCCTTCGCCTCCTCTTTCGTCATCTAAAACGCCCGCCCTTTAGCACGGGGAGCGTTGTCTTTCTTCTGCCCTGAGGCAGATCCTCCAGTTCCAGTGTCTGACTTTGACCGACAATCTGTAATCCGGTGCCCTGGCTTATGACATTTATAACAGACGTTCTCTTTAAACTCGCACTCATTCACCGAGTGCCCTTTCTGACCACATCTAAAACAACGAGTAGTGGCCTTCGAACAATCACCAGCATGGTAGGTGCGACACAGAGAGCACCAAGAACCCTCAAACTTAGCCTTCTTCGAAGAATCAGGCTTTCCCCCAGTCGACGACTGCCCCTTGGAAGTAACAGATTTTGAAAACTGCTGAAACTTCCTTTTCTGACCCTCAACAACATGATCCCCCTTTCCCTGGCGTCTATCCCCATCAATCTGTCGGGCTATCTCAAACGCCCGATCCAAAGTAGCCGCAGCTCTAACATGAGCGCGATAATCAAGTGGCAACATGTTCACAAACTTGCGCATCTTGGCTTTCTCGTCAGTCACCAAATGCGGTATGAATCTAACCTTATCCGTAAAAGCATGAATAAGGTCCTCAACAGGCTTGTCCCCCTTACGGAGACTACTGAACTCATTCTCCAATCGCTCCAGATCATAGTCTGTACAATACTTAGATTTCAACTTCTCAGAAAACTGCTCCCAAGTCAGAGCATCAATCACCTCCGGCTTCAACGTATCTTTAACTGTATCCCACCAATCCAGAGCTGGCCCTTTCAACCTCTGAACAACATATCTGACGCGAAGCTCACGTTCACATTCACAAGCTTCGAACACCTGATTCGTCTCACGTAACCAACGAATAGTCTCAGAGGGATTATCACTACCCTCATAAACCTTCGGCCCGCAAGACAAGAACTTCTTGTAAGAACACTTCTTTGGCTTCTTCACTGCCAAAGCATTTTGCAACAACTCCCTCGTCAATCGGAGCTCTTCCTCTAACAGTCTAACATATGCAGCCTGCTCTTGATCATGTCTTGGCGGTTCCACATTATGCTGAGAAACCTCGTCCTCAGCTTCCCGTCGTTCACTTGAGGCCTCGTCCTCCATTCGTTTGAGAGCCTCTTCTGTCGTAGCTCTACGCTCGGCCATTTCTACTCAACTAACAATTTACACATAGACCACAGTTAGTACACCATTTATTCACCACGTACAGATACTACAGTTAATCTGTCACATAGGACAACCACATAACACTCAACTCAACTCCAATTACCCCGATAGGAACACTTAACGATGGTCGGGCCCGAGCTTGAGATTGAATACTTCTACGAGTACCCAATTCCTCAAACTTAGGCTCTGATACCTACTTGTAACGCCACCCCTAACGAGCTTAAAATTAGAGTTAATTTAAACTTTTTAAACATCGATTATCAAAAGTGTTGCAGCGGAATTAAACACCATTTACAAAAACAACCAGTTTGACTCGGCTAATTAATTACAACAAAAAGGTTAGCCAAGTTCAAAGCTACAAGCGTTACCAACTAGTTACCGACCACCGGATCCAAAAACAACAACGTGTTCCCCAAAAGGTATATACAACAAAAGCTACCATCGGTACCCGCCTCACCAGGCCTCTAGCATCAACCTGCGAAAAAGGTAAATCCTGCACCGTTAGCTACAACTAGCTAGTGAGCACCAATTACACATAAGCAACAATAAGCAGGCTATCATGTATCAGAACAGCACACAAGGCTATCCTATCATATTGTGACGTGACAAACGTGTCAGCAGTAGTCGTATGTTGCAGGGGAGCTAACCCCGCTCAACAACCCAAAAGCATTCCACATAGTACGCCAATTATCTATCATGTTGGTTCCCATCTATCAAGGAACCTTACTCCTTAGAGGAACGGCGGCCTGCAGGACCATTACCCAAGCGTATACTACTTGAGTACCGTTAATGCCCGGGTACTAACTCCCGTCTACCCGAGAACCCAGCCAAGTATTGACACCCGTCTACCTGACTGACCTCCGTGTTCTCCAATTCAGTGTCCGGACAAAACTTCATAAACAACTAGTTGATCCAATAAGGATCCAGTTCATGCGCGCATATAATCACAACAATATCTTTCATATCAACAATAATAATACTAAGCATGCTTGTACAACTTTATCATAACATACCTCCATTTCCACGTATCAATACACCAATCATGTGTCAACATGTACTACAGATAACTTACCTACTGAGACTCATGGGAAACCGGTACTCACCTCGAAACTACAAGAGGCAGATATGCAATCGGGAATCCCAAGAGCACACAGAATCGTCTGAGTCACCTAACACCAATAAACATAGATAAACACCCCTTAGTATACACTACAACAGACTGCACTAACAACAGTCTCAACAAAAGGTCAACATGGCTTCTGACAGCCTCCTACGGCCGCAGGAACATGTTCCTACGCCCGCAGAACAACATTCCAACATTCACTACGGCCGCAGTACATATGCACTACGCCCGTAGGATCTCTTGCCAAAGAACCATGACCTACGGCCGTAGTAACCATTTCCTACTCCCGTAGTCTTGTTTCCATCACCCGTAGGTGGCAATCCTCATAAATTCAATCCTACGGCCGTAGCAACCATTTCCTACGACCGCAGTAACATAAACAACACCCTACGGCCGTAGTAACATCATACTACGCCCGTAGGAACCATAATTACAGCGTGTTCTTGCTCTGTTCGTAAACAGACGCTGTTTTACGGGTTTTTGACTCAAAATCCAACTTGAATCCATATTCAAGTGTTTATACAACATTTCTAACATATATACTAACTTACTAACATGATTTGGTCACAAAAACAACATTAAAACCCACTTGAATCCATCCAAATGGGTCTCCCTCTTCACTAGACTCAAGAACAAGGTTTATGAACAAGAACTTACAAAATATGATGATCAAACTCCACAAGAACAGATTCTAGACTTGGATTCAACCGAAATCAACAACAAAAGATCTTCCCCCTTGATTTCTCTTTCAATTTCTTCAAGTGTGTGTGTGTGTAGGTCTTCATGTACGTACGTATATGTTTGTAGTGTGTGTATGTGTGTTTTAAACTTATCTAGTAAAGAAGAAAGAGTCTATAGACCGACTTAACAAGTTAATACCCCATCTCGGGTATTTCGTTCTCCTATTCAACTTAAAACTCAACTTAGGGTTATCCGTTTCAACTAACGGAGATATTTTTGGAACCATTATCCAAAACCGTTCAACTATTTGTCAACATGGTCAACTTATGACACTTTTCATAATACTATATTTTTATCCACATTTAACACCAGTTAACACCATTTAACACCAATTAGCACCAATTCGCACCAATTCATGTTTAAAACACCAATTCACATTTAAGACACCATTTAGCAACATTTATACTACAGTTAGCAACAAAACACCAATTAAAGTCAACGTACAACTGTTAAAGCTACATGTACTACAGTTTACAACTAGGCCCCATTTTGGGGTGTTACATAATCAGATCTTGGTAAAAGAAACCAATGAAGCAACAATAAAGTTTAATGACCTTCAAAAAGTAGTTAGATCTTGGTGTGTTTCTGCTGAGAAGACCACTCAGTGTGTCAATGATCAGATTCCAAAACAAGTTCAAGCTATTATTGGTGGAAATTATTCCCAAGCTGCTAACTGTGCTGATTTTAGCAAGAACATAAATATCTTAGAAAAAGCTGATATTTTACCTCTTACTTTTCAAAAGATTGTAAAAGGAAAAAGTATTATCACTAACAGATTTGTCAAAAGTAAAAGTACTAAGCTAAAAGACTCAACCTCTTCAAAAGTTGGTTCAAGTTCTATTGTCTTGACAGAAAGCAAAAGTACTGAAAATTTAAGTGTAAAGGAAGTAAGTAAAGGAATGGAATCATTTGTTGATACCAAAGAGACATTCTGTTGTCAAACTTTGAAAGTTGATACATTAAATTTAGGAACTCAGCTGACTGAAAATTCCTTAGCTAATGATATTACATCAGCTGATCAAAAAGTAGATGATAACTGCTCAGCTAATATCCTGTCAGCTGATCATGGATCCTCTTCTGTTTGTTTAGCTGATCAAACTTCACTTCAAACTCTTTTAATAGGAGAAACTAAGGGAAAAGGACATTTTGTTTACAAAGAGTCTAATTCTGCCACACCTAAAGTTGATCAAAAACTCATTTTAACTAAGGGTCAACCTAAGGTGACTGTAAACAAAGACCTTATTAGTTTACAGAATCAGCTGCAACAGCTGAATGGTGAAATCTGTCAGCTGATGACCCATAGTCATCAGAAAACAGTTAAGACATCTCTTAGTCAATTACCAAAACATGTTAAAAGCTCCAAAAATAAAAAATGTTATAAATGTGGGAGCAAAGAACATAAGGCAGGTAATTGTTCTCTAGAAGGTAACTCAAGACAGCGGACTGATTATGATAACACAGCTGTTTCTCTCATTCATAAACAACCTAATATAAAGTGGATGGCTAGGTGCAATTCACAGGGGTCCACTTAAATGTGGATGCCCAAATGTCACTAACCTTCTTTCAATCACATCTATGCAGGGTCTTAACACATGGTATCTTGACAGTGGATGTTCAAGGACCATGACAGGTTGTAAAGCTTTGCTTAGTAACTACAAGAAGGAAAAACGTCCAAGAGTAACCTTTGGTGATAATAATTGTGGTCAAACAAAAGGCTACGGAGAACTTCATAATGGGAACCTAACTTTATCCAAGGTATCATATGTTAAAGGACTTAAGTATAATCTCATCAGCATAAGTCAGTTATGTGATGGTGATCATAAAGTTCTCTTTACAAAGACAGGTGGTTCCATTTTAGATCAAGAAGGTAAAACAATAATTTGTGCAAAGAGAACCAAGGATGTATATACTCTTGATATGTCCTCTGGTGATCCATCCAAGTTAACATGTTTGTATACCAAGTCTGTAACTGACACAAACTGGTTATGGCACAAAAGGCTTTCCCATTTAAACTTCAAAAACATTAACAAGTTGAGCAAGGGTGAACTAGTGTCAGGACTACCTTCACTGACGTATGTTAAGCCTAAACCTTGCTCTGCCTGTGAGAAGGGAAAGCAGCACAAGACTTCGTTTCCATCTAAGCAAGCCTTCTCCATTACTGAACCTTTCGACATGTTGCATATGGATCTATTTGGTCCTGTTGCTACTTCTAGTATTGGTGGAAGTAAGTATGCATTGGTAATGGTTGATGAATTTTCAAGATACACTTGGGTCATCTTCCTAAAAGCAAAGAGTGAGGCTGCTGAAGAAATTATAAGCTTTATTAGAAAGATGGAAGTGCTTAATGGCAATCTGGTAAGGATGCTTAGAAGTGATCATGGAACTGAATTTAGAAATCAAACTCTTGAAGGTTTCTGTGATGAGAAAGGAATATCTCAAAACTTCTCTGCTCCAAGAACTCTACAACAGAACGGTGTAGCTGAAAGAAGAAACAGAACTTTGATTGAAGCTGCAAGAACCATGCTGTGTGAGAGTGGATTAGGATTCAACTTCTGTGCTGAAGCTGTCAGATGTGCATGTTTTACTCAGAACAGATCTCTTATAATAAAGAGGCACAACAAGACTCCCTATGAAGTGCTCAAGGGAAGGAAGCCCAACATCAGCTTTCTACACATCTTTGGGTGTCAGTGTTTCATTCTGAACCAGAAAGATCAATTGCAAAAATTTGCACCAAAAGCTGATGAAGGTGTGTTTGTTGGATATTTTGTGATCTCCAAAGCTTACATAACTTACAACATCAAAACAAAGGTCATAGAAGAATCAATCAATGTAAGTTTTAATGAAAATGACTTTGTTGCTTCCTGTTCTACTAATCCATCTACAGGTGAGGAATTTAATGATCTGCTGAATACTGAAGACAACATTCCAGTATCAGCTGATCCACTCCCATCAGCTGATCCAATCTCATCAGCTGACATAGATGACTTAGATGAACCTGTTCCAAACTTACAAAATACCTCTGCACATTCTATCCTAAACCAACCCACACTTTGACTAAATGAAGGGAATGATGATTCAACATCAATGGACTCTAATTCCATATCAAACATTCCCTCATCAGTAGAAGTCTCATCAGATTGTAATCAAGAAATTATGTCAGCTGATCAACCAGAAGTCTCATCAGCTGACCCAAACCAAAGATTTTCAACTCCCAGAATCCAAAATGCCTACAAGGACCTCAGAAATCATCCAATTGATCAGGTCATTGGTAACATAGAAGCACCTGTACTAACAAGATCAAAAGCTTGTAACTTCTGTTTATATACAGGTTTTGTTTCTATGATTGAACCAAAGAAGGTAGATGAAGCTCTAACTGATCCTCACTGGATAAATGTCATGCAAGAAGAATTGGCTGAATTCACAAGAAACAATGTATGGACTTTGGTGCAAAGACCAAAGGACAAATCCATCATTGGCACTAAGTGGGTATTCAGAAACAAGATGGATGAACAAGGGCTGATCATCAGAAACAAGGCAAGATTAGTTGCTCAGGGGTATTGTCAAGAAGAAGGTATTGATTATGATGAAACATTTGCCCCTGTTGCAAGACTTGAAGCAATAAGACTATTTCTTGCTTATGCTGCCTTCAAAGACTTCAAAGTATTCCAAATGGATGTTAAGAGTGCCTTCCTAAATGGTGAATTGAAAGAAGAGGTGTATGTCAAACAACCTCCAGGTTTTGAGGATACAAGCAAACCAGATCATGTATACTTCTTGAACAAAGCTTTGTATGGTCTGAAGCAAGCTCCAAGAGCCTGGTATGATACCCTCTCTTCCTTTTTTACCAATAAAGGATTTATAAGAGGAAGCATAGATAGCACCTTATTTATAAGAAAATTCAAGGGTGATGTGATTCTTGTACATATTTATGTAGATGATATAATATTTGGGTCTACAAATGTTGATCTTTGCAAAAAGTTTTCCAAACTCATGTCTGATAACTATCAAATGAGTATGATGGGTGAATTAAACTATTTTCTAGGTCTTCAAATTAAACAAGAGGTTGATGGAATTTTCATTCATCAAACAAAGTATGTAAATGACTTACTTAATAAATTTAAGTTTGAAAATTGTTCTTCAATGAAAACACCCATGTCCACTGCCTTAAAGCTTGGAAAGGACACTGATGGTAAATCAGTGAACATTACAGCTTATAGAGGTATGATAGGGTCTCTTTTGTACCTCACTGCAAGTAGACCAGGTATTATGTTTTCTACATGTCTTTGTGCTAGATACCAAGCAGATCCCAAAGAATCTCACTTAGCTGCAGTTAAAAGAATTTTCAGGTATCTCAAAGGAACTCCTAATCTAGGTCTTTGGTACCTCAAAGACTCTGATTTTGAGTTAGTTGGATACACTGATTCTGACTTTGCAGGTTGCACACTAGACAGAAAGAGTACATCTGGGGGTTGTCAGTTATTAGGTGGAAGATTAGTCAGCTGGTCAAGCAAGAAACAAAACTCTGTTTCAACCTCTACAGCTGAGGCAGAATACATTGCTGCTGGAAGCTGCTGTGCTCAATTGCTATGGCTGCAAAATCAACTACTGGATTATGACTTACAGTTTGAAAACTCCCCAATTCTGTGTGACAACACAAGTGCTATATCTATCTCTAATAATCCTGTTTTGCATTAAAAAACTAAGCATATTGAAATCAGACATCATTTTCTTAGAGATAATGTGCAGAAAAAGAAAGTTTCAATGCATTATATCAACACTGATGTTCAATTAGCTGACATTTTTACAAAACCTTTGGATGAGTCTCGGTTCAACTTCCTAATATCCAAACTTGGCATGTTAAATTTGTAATATATTCTCTTCTTAGGTAGTTAATTGTGTGTGAGAAAATAATTTTATTTGTGTGTGAAATGAAGTACTTATCTAAGCTTCTACATATTTTACTTATGGTAGATCAGCTAATAAAATTATGTCAGCTGACGATCATCAGCTGACACTATACCTCAGCTGATAAACCATCAGCCCAGACTTAGAAGCTCAGCTAAGTGAATTCATTAGCTGACACTTATTTTATCTCAACATGGATCAGCTGACACTCTCGTCTGTCAGCTGATGATTTTCAAAAGTCAAAAATATTATGTCCCCACACCTATTTTATTAATTTCTCATTTGTATTTATTGTGTTACTAGGTTATTTAATTTAGTTTATTTGTCCGTTTATTGTCTGTGTATTTAATTTCTATTCCGTCTATTACCTTTTTGCAGAAGTGACAGTTACTTTTTGCAAAATATTTGTGTAACAGTTTAGGTTTCCAAGGAAGATTTAAAGGTGTATTCGAGCGGTTATTCATTTCTTAAGCTTTCAAAATTCCCAAACACTCTTTCTCTCTCAAACTTTCAAACCCTAAACTCTCGTTGCTCAAACTTCATTCACTCTGTAATCATGGTGATCTTCAACCCTGCAACTTCTCCAAACGCCATTGCTGGTGAAAATGTTACACCCAACTCTGAAATCACAATACGCCCAAACAACTTTCTCATAAACACTGACATTCCCGTGAGCAAAGCAAACCAGGGATACGAACCTATGGTGGCTTTCATAACTGCCCATCTCCTGTTTGCATGTCTATCTGCTCATCCTCTGTTTATATTTCCAAACATTGTTGGTGAGATGTGGTACACTGCAAGGTACCATGCTAATCAAGATTTAATCACTTGCACCTGCCTCAATGGTACCATCAACATAAACATCACTACTGATTCTCTTAGACAAGCGATCTCCATACCCCATATGGCCCCATTTCAACCTTTTTCTACAATGGATCAAGTTTTAGAGGTTTTGCCCCTGATTGGCTACCAAGGTGTTGTTTCCCATGGCCAGTATAAACTGTCTGCTCTAGGACACCCATGGAAGTATCTGTCCAGTATAATCATTCGATGTTTTGGTCACAAGTCTGGCAGCCATGACCAAATGAATCAGTCTGAATTGATGATTCTTCATGCTTTGGTCACAGGGAGGAATATTGACTTCTCACAAGTCATATTCTATGAAATGGTGGATAAGATCACTCTGGGCACATCAAAGAAATCAACCAGAACCCTAGTTCCTTACATCAGGTATCTAAGTTTAATTGCACTTAGAGATGTTCAGAGGGAACACTATGCTGGGTTAGCTGCTCACTTGCACACAATGACCATCCCTCAAATGGGTCAGAAAACTTTCCATTTGATAAGGGAATTTCAAGGTCCTGCTATAACTGCTCAGATGCAAGAGTTGATTGATGTTGCTGCTGAGGATGCTGAAAATGAAGAGGAAGTTGATGCTGAAAATGTTGAGGGACAAATGGCTAATGATTCTGAATCTCCTGATTTAATCACTGATCATTCTGAGGAGTCTATGACTCATGCTCCAGATGAAGCCTTAGTGGAAGAAGAATTGATGTTTAGAGCAGATGTGTTTGATGAACCAGCACAGGATGAACCTATTAATCCTGATGCTGAGGGTGGTAATGACAATGATGCTGACAGTGATCAAAATGATCATAATGAGGGAGATGATGACTTTCATGGTGGTGATGCTGGATTTCATTATACTGAAAATGTTCAAGATACCACCTCCTCGTCTTCTCAAACTGGGATACCACTCTCACATTTCCCGGTTCCTTCCAGCTCAAGCACTCCACAAGATAAACAAAGTGGTGATGCAGCTGATGGTGATGATGCTGAGGAAGACACAATTTCTGACAATCTCATTCAACTAATTGAGATCAGCAAGACTCAGCACATTGCAGGTATAATCTCTACCACTCTTGAGGATACTCATTTGGTTGACCCCACCAATGAGAACCCATCCTCTCCTCTAGTTGTAACACCCCCACAACTGCCAAGCTCTAGTCAACTCCCAACAGTTGCTAGTTCTACTCACTTTGCAACCCAAATAGAAACAAGGTCAATAGAGATGGTGCATACTGCACTTATCTCAGAGGAAATGCACACTGCACCTCTGACCTCAACTCGTATAGCTACCTCTTATTTTGCGGGGGAGCTCATGGAAGTTGATATAACCCTACAACCAGTGGGTGTGTCCTCACAACAGGGCACATCTGTAAATATAGGATTGCTGCAATCTGGGTCACCCTCCCAACAGGGTGATACCATTGAAAGACAGACCTTCTCCCAAGGTCATACTGTGTCTACAACCCCTATGTGTCAAGCTTATCCCCTAGTAAGTTCACAACAACTTGCTACTGTAATAAGGGATACCCCTTTGAGTGCAACCCTCACTCACACTCACTTACTTGCACATGTTTTTGATTCAATTCTTACACATACTAGTGCACTACCTGTCAATACTAGTGGCATAAACCAGTCATTAGTACAGGGTACAACTTCTGCTCCCAGTGATCTTAGGCCTCTATACCAAGGTCTAAGTGAGAGACCACAATCCATTCCAGTTCAAAGCACAATTTCTCAATCACTTCCAACCCAACCCATTCCCTCTACTACTTCTGAACCCTCACCCCAACTACTTCAAACCTTATTATCTATCTCTCAAAAGATGGATAGTCTTCAAGCCTCCTTTACCTCTTTCCAAACTCAAACGGAAACTCAAATCTCTCACCTAACCAATGAGATTGAGTCACTTAAAGCCAACCAACCCAAACCCCAACCCACCCCTGCCCCTGTTGATCTTTCCCCTATTCTTACCAAACTAGATCAACTTCTAAACCAAATCTCTACTCCTATTCCTACACCCTCCCCTCCTATACCTGCCCAAACCATTTCTAACTTAAACCATACCATTTCCAATCTCCTTTCCCAACTCAAAACCCTTAGACCCTCACCCCCTGATGTCTCCATTACCATTCCTGAATCTCTTCTCACTATCCCCTCTCTTCTCAAAGATATTGATACTGAGGTAAATAGGTCCAGCTTTTCTGCTAAGATAAGGCACAGTGATACTCTGAGAGAATTCTCCAATCTCACTGAAGCTATCAACAGCCTAAAACCTCTTATCTCAACTTCCATTCCTTCTTTCTCTCCTATTCCCTCTCACCTTAGACACTCAACATCACCTTTCACTCAGCCTCCCATACCCACTACCTCACCTTCATCCTCAACAATACCACCCTTTACCTCTTCACCTACCCCAACTCCTTATTCTTTCACCACTCCTGATGCCCCTGCAAAGCCTGCTGTTTTTCCCTCCTCTGATGATGACAAAAAGGGGGAGAAGTCAGTTAGGACAAAGTCAGTTTTACAAGCAGAGGATGCATCAACCCCCGATGAAATAGGATCAGCTGTTGAGGGGGAGAATAAATCTGAGGGGGAGCAACCTGCTCAAGAAGAGCAGAGGCCAAAGAGAAGGCTAAAGCAAATGGCTAGAAGGACAAAGAAATCAAAACAAGGTAAATCCTGTGCTCCAATTGAACCACCATCTGAGGATTCTGATGATGATGATGAAGATGAAATGCCTTTGTCCTCATGTTCAACATAAGGAAGCAGAGCTCCTCCACTACAGATCCACCAGTCCAAGCTTCCTCTCCAGTTCAATCAAGTCAACCAACTCCCAGCAGTTCATCAAGAAGAAAAGGAAAGAAGATAATGACTGATGAGGAGATTGAAGAAGAAGAAAGAAGAGAGGAAGAGCTAAATCAAGAAGATGAGAATCTCAGAGAGTTAAGTGAACTGGCTGCTGCTCTTGGTTCAACCATTGAAGAAGTACTTAAAGCCAAAGAGAGACACCAGGATTTCACTACCACTGAGGATCTTGCTGCTGCAGTTGGTGTCACTGATGATGAATTGAGAGAATTACAAGAAGAAGAAATCATCATGCTATCCTCTCAATCACATCCAACACAGGTTGCATCACAGCAAGATGATCCTTCTGTCAAGAAAGTTCCTAAAAGAGGAAGAACTCACGGGAGAAGCCATTCAAGCATTGCATGAGTTCAACTTTGGAGTTACAGCTCAGCAATCTGAAAGGGAGATCAAAGAGGTCTTGGATAACAAGAAGAACTTGATAGAAAGAAAGGATCCAAATCTCATTTCCAGAGTCACTCCATATAAGGGAACAGATGAAGGGCCATATCTCAGATTAGTAAGAAGAGATGAAAGACAAACACATGAGAATGCCTATATCCATCACTGCAAACTGTTCTCCTTCACTGAGATGATTGAGACTCTGTACCACCTCCTTAAATCCAAAAGTGAAATTGCCCCAAGGTTCATAGACAAATTCGAATTCTGGATCAGAATGGGTGTTTACCACAGGATATGCACTCATGATCAATTTGTGGAACACATTGATATGATTGAGGATGCCTTCAAGAAATCCTCCAAAGCTTTTGTACCTGCTGAACGGATTATACTTAATCCTGATCATCCTTACCTGTCTGCATATGAAAATTTCAACACTGCTTTGCCCTCCAACATTGAGCCAGAAATGTTTAAGTACATAACTGAACCTGAGAGAGGGATTTTCTTCAAAGACAGAGCTGGTGTTTGGAGATTCCTAAGAGAAACTGACTTAGGAAGAGCCCCTGGAGAATTAATCTTTCAAGCTGCACATTTAACAAGGGGACAGACAGGAAGTGAACATTTTGAAAATCTGATTCAAGCAAGAGCTGAAGAGTTGTTGGCTGCTAATCCTCTGAACAGACTTCTGGATGTAAAAGAAGAACCTTGGTGGGAATGAAGATCACACTTCATAACTAGAGTAGATGTAATTTCAATTTCTAGAATAGTTCAACTTATGTACTTAGTTTAACTCTTAGTTAGATTTCACTGTACAAACTCTTATGTAAATACTTTGCTTTGTAATCAAGCTTGAAACTTTGATCATGGACTACTTAGCTAAAATGCTAGTATAGATGAATCTTAGTAGATAGCTTACATAGTGTAAATATAGAAAAGATCAAAAATCCTAAAAACAGAAAAAGGATAGAAAAGATACCAAAAACAGAACAATGGTACTTCATAAATGAAAAGATTCCCAAAAACAGAACATCAGGGAACATACTTAAAAGAGTTACCAAAAACAGATAGCTAGGTAACCAAAATTGCACTTAAAAGTTATATTTTTACAAATCCTAGTCAAACTGATTCTTCTTAAACGAGATAAGGTATTGTCATCATCAAATAGGGGGAGATTGTTGGTGAGATAGCAATATCAAACCTTAATCAAACCTATCTATTAAGTAAAATAGGATTTGATGTTAACAAAACCATATATTCAGTTTTGGACTTAGATTGATAAAAAACATGTGTTGTTTTTCTATCTGAGACTTAAAGAATTTCTAAGTAAGAAATGTCAGCTGACGAATCATAGTGTCAGCTGAACACTGAGTATCAGCCAAAGGACCAGCTTCAGAAAGATCAGCTGAGAAGAAAAGATCAGTCAAAGAGCATCAGCTGAGGAATCACACTGGATCAGCTGATGGCCTAGAACCATCAGCTGATGAAGATTTCAAGGTCAGCTAAGCAGTCAAGGATCAGCTGACACAATCACAAGTTATCAGTTGATGCCTCCCATCTGTCAGATAAGGTATTTACTACTTATCCAATCTTTTCTTTATGAGCTGACTATACTCAAATGATTAGCTGAGCCCTTGGGAACAGCTGACAGTTGAGTTAATCAGTTTATTAGCTGCTGCTACGATTTGTATTATCAGCTGAGCAATTTGATCAGCTGAGCAAGTCTAGTCAGCTGAGTCTTTCACACTTATCCTTAGCTGAGCAAAATTATATTTGTAGTTCATTGTCTGTTAACTGAGTCTTTATTGTATATATCAGTTAATAGCTTTTCTATGTAATATTTTCTTAAAGTCAAAGGCAGAACATGTGTTGTTCTTATTATGCCTTAGATCTTTCTTTTGTAAAAGTACTTAGCACTTTTTGGATCTACAATGATACAAAAAGGATAGATCTTTATCCCCTGGAAAAGGAGAAAGATACTCTTGAAAAGAATATCTCGAAGATATGATGTTAAGTATGGCTGGCAACTCCATATTTGGTAAAGTCAAATCATCAGAAAGCATGGTGTCGATTAAAGCACAAGCATGGAAGGATAAGGTTACTTTCTCAAGACATAAAGGTAGTAATTTAATAATATAATAATAGATAGTGGGTATACTAATTACTGAAAAGTATGTTCACTTTACACACTTTGTGTATAAAGTTAACTTACTTTTTCACCCACTAACTTTATCTATTATAATATTATTAAACCAAGTACCTTTGTCTCTTTCTCTCTTCATCAACCCGGACACACTTTGCTTATATATATTCATGCATGGAAACATGCTAAACAAGCGAATGCGTTGAAAAACACTGAAATCTCATAAGTTGAGAATTAGAAGAGTTAGCATTTTACTTTCAGTGTAACAAACTTGTTCATGTGTTGAACGCCTTAGACATTAGTTGTTTAAGATTAGCATTGTCTATGTGTTAGACAAAATTAGTTGCCACCTTTTATTGAACTTAGATTTTCCGCATCTAGTTCATGTAATTCTTGATTAACGTCAATAAGAATTATATAAAAGTAAACCGTGTGTCTCTTAAATTTTAATTTGCTAAAGTTTGTATTCAACCCCCCCTTCTACAAACATTTGTTGTTGTAGTATCCATTCGGGACCAACAACTATCCGTGCATACAGTCAAAGCATCGCCTATGTCTTCATCTTCCTGAACCATATTACCATCTCCATTCCTTTTAGGACAGTTTCTCCTGACGTGACCAATCTCCTTACAGTAATAACACGTTACTTTTCTTGTGGATTTTGTTTTCGAACGCGACTCCCCCATTCCACCCATTCCACCATGTGTCCTTCCCCTACCCACGTATAAACCTGAACCGGACTCCCCCTCATTACAAGAAACCCTAAGCTTGAGTTCCTTCGACAACAAGGCATCCTTTACTTCAGCAACAGAAATTGTTGACCTACCATACATCATGGTATCAACAAAGTTCTCATACGAATGCGGTAGTGAACACATCAAAATCAGGGCAAGATCTTCATCATCAATTTTAACACCCACAGCCTTCAAATCAAGAGTAATACGGTTAAAATTATCCAGATGATCTTTTACCTGGGTACCTTCTGACATCCGGAGGGTATACAACCTCTGCTTCTGATAAAGCCTATTCGTGAGGGTACTTTTCTGATACTTCTCACACAGCTTCTCCCACAGACCTGCAGCCGTTGTTTCATCCACCACCTCCCTCAATACCTCATCAGCCAAACACAACAAAATCGCCGGATACGCTTTTGCTAGAACATCTCTCTTAACATCCTCCTTCATCTCTTTCGGCAGTTTATCTTCTCCTTCTAACGCCACTACGCAACCCTGCTGAACCATAAGAGCCTTCATCTTTACCTTCCACAATGTGAAATCGTTTGAACCATTGAATTTCTCCAAATCAAACTTCAAAGATGACATCTTCACAATCAACAAATACGCGAGCCCGGTGAACAGAACTGTGGCTCTGATACCACTTGTTAGGATCGAGACACCTAAAACCAGCGTTAGAATAATGCGGAAACAGAAAATAAACGAACACGAGATATAACGTGGTTCAGTCAAAACACGACCTACATCCACGGGCAGGAACAGAGACTTCTTTATTATGACTCCAGAGATATTTTGATGTACATATGACTTGACTCCTAGCCTTGATATTTATAGGCAACAAACTAGAAATTAATTAAATTCTAATCTAATTCTACTACTCGGCCGTACCTAACATGGGATAAACACCTCATTCAAATTTACGTACAATGAGATAACAATTAATGTTATCTAATAGCCAAGATAAACAATAATCCAGTTTTGAATTCCAAATGCTATCCCACGACTTGATCCAATCCTCCACGTGTACACCTAAATCCATACATTACTTCCATGTAATCAAAATAATCCATGCAATGCATATATAATTTCAACACCGTAGAAAGCCCCAAGTCGTGTGTCACGGCAGTCTCCCGAAATTCAAACCCGTCTATCTCGTCGTATACGCCGATCATTCATTCTAGTTTCAAATATCCCGCTAATCAAGTCACACCCAACAATAACATGCCTAATAATGTGAAATTTTTGTTTTGGGTCAAATTTGATTACAAGTTGATTGTCAACTTAATCGGGGCTGATATTGCCACTTAATTAGCTTGGGGTCCTACTAGTTTTATGTTATTACTACCATTACAAGCAGATATATTATAATCACTGGTTCCAGTACTTGTATTATTTCTTGTTCAAACCTCTTAGTGGCCTTTTGCTTTTGCATTTCGATCAGGATCGGGTTTTTGAGTGCATCCATATTAGCGGTTGCAGCGGGGTTCATAAGCACTTTGGCATCGAGTTACACATTATTCTTGATCCTTCGTTCGATATTTGGAATTGGTTTAGGCGGTGGGCACGTGTATACATCGTGGTTTATGGAGTTTCTTGCCACTCCAAACAGAGGTATTTGGATGGTTGTTTTCGCGGGGTTTGCCTCACTTGGAACAATTTCTGAAGCTTTACTTGCATAGGTACGTTGAAAATACTTGTAACTAAATACCTATACATGATCATTATAGTCTTATCTATTGTCTTCGCATTACTTTAAACTCAAAATCTTTATTAAATTGTAATGAATTTACTCTTAACTTGATTATATCGCAGTGGATTATGCCACGATACGGATGGAGGTGGCTAGTTGGAGCATCTTCGGTTCCTCATCTTATTGCCCTGCTATTTTATCGTTGTATGCCAGAGTCTCCGAGATACTGGTGTACTCAAGGAGATTTAGAAAAGGCAACTATAGTTCTACAGAATGGAGCTGCGATGAACAAAACAAACGTGCCAGATGGTCAACTTATTTTTGGGTCAGAAAGAACATCATCACACTCAGCTATAGGAGTCACCCGAGACCAAACCGAGTCTGGGCTTATCAATGAGAATGCTTTAGAAAGAACTCAAGCTGAGTCTGGTCATATCAATGAGAATGCTTCAGAAAGAACTCAAGCCGAGTCTGGGCAGACGAATGAAAATTCCCGTCAAAGAACTCAATCCGATTCTACGCAGATGAACGAGAATGCTTCAGAAATATCTCAATCCGATTCTAGGCAGATGAACCAAAATGCTTCAGAAATAATTCAACCCTATGATGAATTAAATCAGCTAACCATTAAGGGTGGCTCATCGGTACCACGACCCCAGGATGGCGAGCATGTTTCTGACTCTGATGAGATAGAGGAGAAGGAGGAGGTTTAGGAGGAGGAGGAGGATCGGTCAACAAAATGTCCCTTTGAAATAATAGAGATGGGAGGGATACACGACCAAGAACGGACAAATATCCCACATTGCAAACATGGTTCAGGGCACACACCTGATGACCCACCACCAGCAACAACTCATGATCCACAAGAGCCCGAGGTAACTATCGACCAGAAAAGACCCCTAGAGGTCGAGCAAGTGTATGTGTCAGATGATATAAATGAGGATGCCACCAAGAATCAGTCGATGTTACATGCCACATCAACTGAAGATGTAACACCATCTGAGCATACATCTGGAATGCCAGACATAATCCACCACCAGCAACAAATCCCAACACGTCTAATATTTTTGAGGTGGAGCACCAAAGCCAAGTTGCAGATAACACACATGTTCGTGTTTCTAATATGGTACACGGGGATGCAAACATCTCAACAGGACGTACTCCGTTACTTGCATCAAAATACAACGCAACACCAGATGTACAAAGAAGCAAGTTAGCATTGCTAGTTTCACCTCAGTGGATCAGAACAACGATGTTGCTCTGGATTTTGTACTTCTACAATGTATTTTCATATTATGGCATTATCCTCATGACTTTACATGTGAGCATTTGGTCACCTCTATTGCAATCAAAAGGTGTCAAGCATCCCAACTTCTATAAAACTGTGTTGATGACTACTCTAGCAGGTAACTTTTCTTGCACTTGGAATACTTTTGCTAAATGATTTTACCTACTATGCTCATCAACCTTTACTACATATATTTTGGTTGCTCTTTAATGCATGACAATAAACTTGAGGTACTGTATTCAAAATCTAACATGGCATATGATTCATTTAATTTGAAATGGGTTGATTTTGGGTTATCTCTATACATTAACCACTCAAGTTTATACGTTACTGACTTTTAATTTGATAATTAATGTACTTCACAGAGCTTCCTGGGATTATTCTAGCAGCAACTATGACATGGAGCCGAGTAGGTCGTAAAAAGACAATGGCAACCCTATTTTCTATAGGATTTGTCCTCATATTGCCGTTACTCATCCATCCAAATGCAGTGCTGACAATGTTGTTGGTCTTTGGCGAGTGTTGGATATCAAAGGCTTATCTCTCTCTCTCAATACAGTTATGAAGACGAAAATAAACAAAAGGAAACAGAAGAAAAACGCAGCCACAAAAGAACTACATTTTGATACATCTGTACATATCATTATACGAAAACCTCCTGCTTAAATAGACTACATGTCAACTAAAATATGAAAAACTAATAAACATGGGAACGTGGGTGGGGAACATGTACAACATCCACTTACATATATAAGAATAATATATATATTATTCCCATACTATGTTCCCCACTATCTAAACAACCTCCCAAAATTCACGGCCAATTTCAAGACTTAGTAATCCCACTTCCTTTTGTTCAATACGTAGTCAAACATGGACTATCCACCTGCTGGTCAAATTCATGCTAATGACCCATGGATTATCCAAACCCATAACCCATCAAGATTATCCAACATTCACCCCCATAATCTTGATGTCTATCACGGTCACGACGTTCATACTCATGAACCCGGTCTCTTTCTCGACTCCTCGGTCTTTCCGATCTCACGCCGGAATTCTTTCTTCCTTGCTTTCTTTCTCACGACACACTTTCTTTCTTCTTCTTCTTTCTTCTTTCTACTTTCTTTCTATCGATCACAACATGATCACCACCTTTCTCCTTTTTTTCTTTCTTCTTTCTACTTGCTACATGACTTTTGTTCCCTTCATGCTACTTGCTTGCTATTTTCGAGTTAAAACGGTATTGATTTCTTGCTAAAAATACCTGTCTTGAACTCGTTCTTGCTTTTCTTGTTTTTTCTTGCTTGTTGCTTGCTAATCTTTTTGTCTGCTACTTGCTACAGACTCTTGTTGTTTGTTTTTCATGAAACAAACCTTGCTACTTACTTTTTTTTGCTTTCTGCCTTCGAGAACTTGCTTCGGATTATGAACATACTTGCTGCTTGCTTCAATCCTTCAACCTTGTTGCTGCTTCATTCTTGCTCTCTTTCTTTCTTGCAACCTACCCTCTCTTTGCTACGTACGGAACCTGCTTTCAAAACCTTCAACCTATCGATCTCAGCCCTCTAAAACACATGGTTCGATGCTGCAGATCAATAAAAAAAAACAGTCTGCTCTCCTGCTTCTTTCTACTGATCACAGCCCCAACAGCCAACTGGGGCTGCTACCCTCTTCTTCGACTCTCAAAACAGCCACCAGGATCTTCACCGCTCTGATACCAAGTGTTGGATATCAAAGGCTTATCTCTCTCTCTCAATACAGTTATGAAGACGAAAATAAACAAAAGGAAACAGAAGAAAAACGCAGCCACAAAAGAACTACATTTTGATACATCTGCACATATCATTATACGAAAACCTCCTGCTTAAATAGACTACATGTCAACTAAAATATGAAAAACTAATAAACATGGGAACGTGGGTGGGGAACATGTACAACATCCACTTACATATATAAGAATAATATATATATTATTCCCATACTATGTTCCCCACTATCTAAACAACCTCCCAAAATTCACGGCCAATTTCAAGACTTAGTAATCCCACTTCCTTTTGTTCAATACGTAGTCAAACATGGACTATCCACCTGCTGATCAAATTCATGCTAATGACCCATGGATTATCCAAACCCATAACCCATCAAGATTATCCAACAGTTCGCATGTTTATTTCCGCAAGTTTCATAGTAGTCCAAATATACGCCGAAGAGGTATGTCTTTTGTTATATTATGTTTGTTCCATGAGAATTTCATCAATTCTCATTTTTACTATATTCTGATTATAATTACAAAATAACATATGTTCGTTCATTTTGGTGGGGAATATAATAGGTTTACCCGACAATTATAAGGACAACCGGAGTTGGAGTAGCAACCGCGATAGGTGGATTCGGGGGGATGTTATGGCCTTTTCTAAGACAATGGCTCAGCGGTCATCACCTCCAAACACTTTTTATAATCCTTTTTGGGGTAAAAATAGTTGTATCTTTTTTAAGTGTGGTACTCCTTCCATTTGAGACGAGAGAAAGTGAATTACAGTAGATACGGATGGTACTTGATAGTTAAAATGAGAATTTTAGTAGTTTCTGCATTCTAAAAGTTACTTTTTATGTTCGCTAAAAGTTATTTGCATACTATTTACCGTTTAAAGCTAAAAAGATGACTATACCATTTTTCAGTTTGATCCTTCTTTCTATACATTTTTCTAATTAACTTTTAGTGAAAAAGAAAGCTTTGACTGAGTTTAGTTTTGTGTTGTAGTTTTATGCACTAGCAAAAGTGGAAATGCTTACTGATATTAAAGGTTGCTGGTTACTGTTACAGCTCAAATGATCCATGTGCTAGCTAGCCAATCACAACTCATCATTGTACAGTTAATTACGTTGTATGTTGTTCATTGATGATACGATCATGTGTGAGATCAGAATACATTTGCTACCTTTTATCAAAGCATCCAACTTGATCCATGAAGCTAGGCAGTGGTGGCAAAACGGATAGGTCGGGTCACATTGGATAACAGGACAAAACTAATTCAGGTCGGAACATGTTAGAGTCAAAACGGTTTGCTTTGCTTTTTCCTAACATAAGTAGTATTTTACCAACATACACACAATTTAAACCAGTTTGAAAAATCATTTGTTTGTCTCTCAAACTCTAGATTTCAATTCCTTGAATTCAAAGTAATTTCAATTCCGCGCATCACAAGATCATATAATAAAATAACTAGTTTATAGACCCGTGCACACACGAGTATTATAGAAGTTAACCTAAAAATAACATAATCAAATATAAAACATATTCAAGTTCAGAAATATATATTTTTGCTACTTGATTATGAACTATATTTCCTATCCGAAAGGAACATTTAAGAATGATTGAAGAAATTAGTTCTATAAATATGGAATCACTTGAATTTGAAGATTAATCTTTTCATATCACATTACACCATCAAAATCTTATCTTCACTAATATACCAAATTTAATGAGATCATCGATTAACTAAAAATTGAATTCACTAAGCAAACATTTGTAGTAAAACAACCATATAGATGGATTAAAAATAAGATTGGCTATGCAATAACCGAAAATTACATACCATTAAATTTGCTTTGCATCAAACTAAAGATAAATTCAACTTGATAAAGCCATACAACACCATCTAATCTAATATCTAATCTAATAAACTAATTAAAAGAAAAGATTATGAGATCATCACTTATTTATAGAAATATTTTTATCAACTACAACATTCTATTTTACAAATTATCTTATAATCCCTATGATAATTTACCAATCACAACCTTCTATTTCCAATATTTACATGCCTTATATCAAGAGTGGTTATTCAAAATCGAAACTAATTTTGGATACTAAGTTTTTTAATTTTCAAACTTTTCATAATTCTAGGTGATTAGTTTTGGTAAACATACCTATTTATAGGAATATGTTTATCAACTACAACCTTCTATTTCACACCTTTTTTAAAAACCCATGATAATTTACCAATTACAACATCCTATTTCCAATATATACTTTTCTTATATCAAGGATGATTATTAAAAATCGAAACTAATTTTAGATACTAAAGTTTTTTAATTTTCAAACTTTTCATAATTCTAGGTGATTAGTTTTGGTAAACATATAATTTATAAAAATAATATATGTTTGATATCCCACCATATATATGTAAATAGTGACATTATGCTTATAAACTTTCCAATGGCATTATATATTAGTTAAAAACATGTTTAGTTTGAAAACAATTAAAATGTTTAAATCCACCACCATATGAATTGAAATATTAGCCGCCCATTATTTCATTTTGAAATTACATTTCCAATGTGGATGTTTATTAACCGGAGGATCGTACTATTGTAGGAAGACAATTATGTTTAAAATACGTTCTATATTACTATGTATGTTTTACAATTGCATTTTCTATACATGTTAGTACTCTTAATAACCTAAAAAGTTTATAATTGACTCTAATCATCGCCATGTTTATACACCGGGTGTTAAGCTAGTCTATTGTAAAGTAAGTATTAGAAGTTTAGAACTACTCACTCACTCTCTCTCTCTCCCTCCCTCTCTCACACACAGTTCATCTTATCTTCCTTTCGGCAGAAGAGAAAAGTAGGAGCTGGTCATGGTAGTATATCCTAGAACGGAACGAGAGTTGGATATTTCAGAGTCATTAAAAAGTTAGTTCAAGCTAAAAAATTTGATAAAAGCCAAGTAGTAGCAACTCATTATTTCAATGTTGAAAAAAGTAAGGAATTCAAGAAAGAGGATCTAGCCATGTATGGCAATTACAAAGAAAGACGCTCACATGTTGGTGGTTTTAGTCTATAGTAGGGCAAAAGGATTTTCTATGTAAGTAATAGCATTTATCTTTTAATGAGTTAAGTGTAGAATTTTCATATATCTTAAATGGATATGTGATTCATAAGTTAAAAATTCAATTTGTAAGAGTGTCTATTCTGGTAAGTGGTAGAAACACCTATGGTATAATACACATGATAAACATTGAAAAAGCCATATCATTTAGAATATTCATAGTGTTATGGAAATTCTATGCAAATTAATTAAGTAAACATCTTGACAAATCACAAAATAAGGGAGTATAACATTTCTTAGGTAGAGATTACACACATTAAAACTACCTATATTTGCTATAATGAATAAATTTGACTTATGATATAACCTCATCATCTCAAATAAGAGTACCATGACCTGCAATTAGGACAAAGGCATACATAGGTGAATGTTAAGAATGTCATCCTCATCACTCTTCCTATTTCTTCCTTGTAAAACAAATGGTCAACTGAAAGAATAAGCAAAAGGAGGCATTACAAACATTAAGCACCATAATAAACTTCCATTCTCCACATGAGCAAAAGAAAATATGGTAGCAAAATATGAAATTGAAGTTATGAAAAGCCATTATCGCCCTAAAGCAAAAGCCATTTAAGACGATTAATAAAGTAAACCTAAAGCCAATCTAACTCTAATCTCATAAAGACAATTGATTAAAAAAACCAAAAACTCGATGAGCAAAAACCAATCTAACTTGAAATAATTTCAAATCAACTATCCCCACTCAAAATTTTCACCTCTAGTGCTTATAGTGGTTTACTGAGAAATATAAGACTACTTCAATGTCTTCAATCAACCTCAAATAGTTGTGTTTCAAATTATCCAGCGATGTTGTCATGTTGTGTATCTACACAGAAACACTCAAAAAAGTCCCCAACCAGTCAATAATTTGTTTTAAAAATACCAAAATGAACATAGTCATTGTTATAATATGATATTGACTAAAAACTGGAATTGTTTGAAATACATTTAGAACTTGTGATCCTTTGATAACATAAATGATTGGTTTTGCTACTAAACTCGGTAATAATTTGAGGCATTGGAAACTAATGCGAAGATAAAAACTCATGCTTTTCTATTGAAACACATGAAAATCCAAACAAAAACCTAGAATATAAGCAACAATCACTATTAAGGCCAGCACTTTTCAAGAATCAGATGGATCAACCGAGAGCTATCATCAAGTATTATTAAAGAAAACAAAGAATATGTAGTGTATAAGACAAACTAGATCGATAGGAAAGGCATAACACCCATACCTCACCAAAACTACAAGTAGAAAAGATGAAAAGGGTAGACTACATTTCAAGTATTATTATATAAAAAACAGAAAATATGTTTTCTACTATTAAGAAAACACGGCTATAACATGTAAAAAGTTTGAAATTTTCTTGCAAATACTCGCCGCATACCTTCGATATGTGTCTGTTATTTGCACTTTGCATGCAAATCCATCTTCATTTCAAGAAATCTACAGATTTCCATTTTTTAGAGTCTCTAGCAGCATCAATTTGAATAGGAAATTCCTCATTTACACTTGTGTGAGAAGTGAAACTCATGCAGTCCTTCATAGACCCGACAGGCGACAAGTCATATTGTTAGTAAGAAATAGACCTCATTCAACAGGAATTGCTATCAAAAACAAATATTTAAAGACTAAAACAACACTTTTCTTAAATAGAAAAAATTTAATGATCTTCCCATTGTCAAGCTTGTAAGCTTAAGATTTAAAAAAGTTGCTTAAACAGACCGAAAAAAAGAAAAGAAAAGAAACCAAGTCGAAAACATACAGCATATGACCTGAAAGATATCTGATTCTAATGAGATCAATACAATCAATAATGTAATATTTGAAACTGAGAAGATACTTGTTGTTTAAGTGGGAAGATTGAAGAAGATGAGAAGAAGAACCAAATGATAAAAAATAAAATAACTTAACAAATCGATACAATGAACAACTGATATGTTAAAGTAAGGAAGAAAAAAGAACCATTTAAGTAGAAACTACATGATCTTCCTTGTAGCAGATTTTTTATTCTTCCATTCAGTTTATAGTTAAGAATGCTGAGTAATGTCCCACATCGGAAAGTGACTTTGTAATGAGCTTATAAGAGTCCTAGGCTACTCCTCTCATAACCAATTGGTTTTGAGTTGCAACCCCACAAACTTACATGGTATCAGAGCAAGGTTCACCCACTCCACGTAACCCATAAGTATCCACGTGTTAGGCGCGAGAAAAAAAAGAAAGCTACACGTGAGGGGACGTGTTGAGTGATGTCCCACATCGGACAGAAAGTGACTTTGTAATAAGCTTATAAGAGTATTGGGCTACTCCTCCCATAACCAATTGGTTTTGAGGTGGAACCCCACAAACTTACAAAGAATTCATAAAAATAATAGAAATAAAAAGTTAAGATCAACCAACAATGGAAGAAGTCTCCACACAAAGGGGCATGATGAGATCATAGAGAAGTCTCCATGTAACCACCGAGTTTCACGAGCTTAAAATCAGTAATAATTTAAAACTTTTTAAGTATACTTATCAAGACGTGTACCGGAAACTAAACACTGATTATAAAATATAAAGTGTTATTATCCAACTTGACGATTATAAACATCAAAAGCCAAGTCTCAAAACAAACCGGTATTACACAACTATAAACCGACCACCGGATCACAGTTAATTACAACAACAAAGTGTTCCATAAAAGCTAAATATATTTACCCACAAGCACCCGCCTCGCCAGGCTGCCTAAATCTTTACCTGTAAAAGGGTAAAACATGAACCGGTTAGCTACACTAGCTAGTGAGTACAGATTTCACATAAGTATCAATAAGCATGTTGTCACAACACAGGAACAACACACAAGGCTATCCTATCACATCGCGGAGTGCCAACATGTCAGTAGGAGTCATATCTCGCGGGGTTGCAAGTCCCGCTCAACAAATCCAACTGGGGAATCAGCAACACCAATCCACACTGGTGGGGGAAGCGAAGAGCAGCCCACCGAGCGTGTTGTGGAGCCACCTGGGCTCAAACTAGGCCTTGATTATTACCAAGACCTTTCTGTTTGTCAAGGAACGGCGGTCCTGCAGAACCCGAGACACGGCGTGCACCACCGAGCCACCGTTGATCCCGAATAACCAGCCATCTAGGCCCTCAAGGGATCCAGCCGCAATATAGCCAGCTGACCTCAACCGAGTTGGAAACTATAAGCAGTTTCCCGAGTGTCCGGACATAAGTACACAAACAATAAGTGATCCAATCAGGATCCAATATCATGCGCGCATATAGTCACAGTAATTACTGTTCAAACTAGTGAACAGAACATGCAAGTATAACTCTATCATAACATACACTTACCACATGATTCAGGTCACAAGTATTCAATTACTTTCATGGCAATTTTAAACATCATAATCATGGCATATTACATTGCAACATACCTTTCACATGCGCCCTTAATCACACCAGTTAAACATTTCAACACACAAAGGTTAGTACTACTTACTGAGCCTCATGGGAAACCGGTACTCACCTTAAGCTCACAAGAAGCTGACACAACGATCAACCGTTTCCGTTTCCTCACGAACACCTAATACAACACATACATGACTAGTCATCACTTATACATAGCACCCTTAGGCTAAACATAAGTTAAACAAGCTACTATTCCTGGACCACTGCTTGCGGTCGCAAGGTTCCCCTAACCACATACCTTACAGTCGAAAGGTTATCCCTTGCGGCCGCAAGAGGCCCTTATCAATATCCAATGCTTCCGATCGCAAGGGACACCCCTTTTGATCGCAAACATGTTTCTAGGATTGATTACGATTGTAAGTTATGTACCCACGGTCGCAAACCTTATTTCCTTCGCCCATAGGCGGTAACACCACCAAAACAGACCCATGCGATAGCATAGACCTACCATGCGATCGCAAAGACAAGATACAAGACTTACGGTCACAAGCCTACCACTTGCGATCAACACCGCACATTTCTGCGGCGCGTCTCCATACATTTCCGCGTCGCGGAATTCACAAACACCCTTACGGTCGCAAGCACCTTTGCTTGCGGTCGCATGGACCACAACACCCCCTGCGATCGCAAGCACTATGTCATGCGACCGCAAGGATCCTCGTTACAGTGTTCTTCGACCCTGTTTCGCACAGCAACTGAAAATCACCATTTTTAACACTTAATCGATCAAACACTGAGTTTTAATCCCTTGTA
The DNA here is from genome assembly GCA_947179395.2 of Pulicaria dysenterica. Taxonomy (NCBI): domain Eukaryota; kingdom Viridiplantae; phylum Streptophyta; class Magnoliopsida; order Asterales; family Asteraceae; genus Pulicaria; species Pulicaria dysenterica. Next base: position 61,856,064 of record OX359294.1, read on the forward strand.
TACTACGCTTGCAAGGACACTTAGAAAACACATTAGACACAATTAAACAACACAAGAACACATCAAACACCATCCAAATGGTGTTTCTTGCTCATGAACTCAAAACTAGGGGTTTCAATGAAATCACTTACAAATCAGTGGAAGAACAGCAACTACAACTCGATTTTGCTACTGGAATTGCTTGAAACCAAATTGTCTTCTTGATTTCCTCTTCAAAAGCTCCAAAGCTTGAGTGTATGTGTGTATACGTAAGCTATTGTGTGTTTGTGTGTGTTTTGTGCAAAGTCAGGGGACAAGAACAATAGGGAACCGACTCTGGTTGCTTAATTCAAAACACGGGGTATCTTGATCTCCTTTCCAACTTACAACTTAACACACGCTAACCCGTTTCAACTAACGGGGATATCTACGAAACCATTACACGAAACCATAGAATATTTTATCACTTTTACTTATCAACTCTTACTTTCTTATAACACTTCATATACCCACTTTAATTCATTAAATCATAAAACAACCATTAAATACTCATTTAAAATCAAGGTACAACCCCGTGAGCAAGAAGTACAACTAGGTACTACTAGTCCCATTTTCAGGATGTTACACTCCAAATCATGTAAGCACAAAACCTTCTGGGCACAAAATCCATAAATGCCCCGAGATATACATCCATTTACACTAACATGTACACTATTAACACTAATGCACTAATTTGATTTTGACCATAAACCGATAAGAGATAAGAGAAGCCAAAAGTTGATTTAAAATCAATGTTGCAAAAATCGCTAGGCGCTACTCGAGCGGCCGACCGGGGAGTAGCGAGTACTCGGCCTAGGCGGGAAGTACTCGGAGTGGGATTTTTTATGTATAAATTCAAAATTTCACATGCAGTATGTTCGTAAATATTCCTATATATAAAAAATTGTTCATATGGCCCAAGAAATATGTTAGAAACATAAACATAATTGTTAAAAGAGTAAATTACACCTCGTCCCTATGGTTTGCCACTAATTTCATCCATCATCCCTGTAGTTCATTAATTACACTGGACGTCCATGTGGTTCATACTTTGTCGCGCCTGTAGTCCCTTGGTCAACTTAAAATTACTAAAATGCCCTTTTCTTTTTAATTTTTAATTTCTTTTACATTTTTATTTATTTCTTAATTAATAAATAAGTTTTTTATTATTAAGTATTATTATTATTATTTATTTCTTAATTACACTTACAAAAGAACGTATGAGATCGAGTCTCTCATTCTCTTTAATCTCAACCCTTCATCTCTTTGATCAATGACTGTAATTGGTTCTCGCAGTTCTCGTACGAAAAACGAACCGTCCCATATATATATATATATATAGACAAAAGTTCATGCGAGAACCGTTGTTAGCGCGAGAACCGCGAGAACCAATCTAAGCCGTCCAATTCTCCCTCCTTCAATGTCATTGCCCACCCATGAATTCCTCACATGCACCCTGCCACACCCTATCCCTCCACGCTCTCCATCCATGATACTTCCCATAACCAATGAACGGTTAAGATTGGTTCTCGCGGTTCTCGCACTAACAACGGTTCTCGCATGAACCCTCCCCTATATATATATATATATATATATATATATATATATATATATATATATATATATATATATATATATGATTCAAAACACAAACCTTTAGGAGTTATCTAATGATCAATGAGACAATGACTATGAGTTATTGAGTTTGAACATTAAAATGAAATTAAATAAGCAATATGAAATGGGAAAACTAAGCTGATGAATCGAGATCACAAGTAACGATTAATGATGCATGAAAAGATTGCACAACAGTTCAAGATTACACTTTCTTGAGCGACTACCCACGATGATCACAAGGAGGAATCAACTACCTTATAAGTTAGAGTTATAAGCAAATCAAGGGAGCCACTGCACTTGGATGCTGTATACTACCAGTTAACAAAAGAGTAGTAATTGCTGTATAAAGAAAATTCTTGCATAGAAGACATTAAACAGAATTGCTTCATTACACAAGATATTTTATAGAACACAAACACGCAGGACAACAATGGATTTATAGAAAAGGAAAAACTATATTATCCAATTATAGCTAAACATTATTGTTCTTGTAATATGCATAATTACAATAAGAGTGAGCTAATTTGGACAATTATTCTTTTAGAAATTGCTCACTATTGCAAAAAGAGTTACAAATCCAAGACTCAAAAACTATTAAGAAATCACTTGACAGAAGTGGTAAAGGTAAGTGATGCCCAACAAAGGAAAATCTATAAATAACCATAGATTTAGCTATAGTATAATATAACAAGAGTTGTGTTCAATATAGTCCATATAAAAAATGACACTCCGTCCAAAAATTTAAAATTTGATCTGGACCATTGATGGGGTAGATCCAAAGGCTAAGATTAGTCTATTTGGACTATGAATTAAGTATGGACTATATTGAACATTTCTCAATATGACAAATCACACACGCACAAAATTTCAGAAAAGAGGGAAAGAACATGCCACATTGAGAAAGGAAGCATGATCCCAGCTACAGACTACCATCTTTTTTTCCACATTCTGGCGAATGTAGTCCCATTTCAGTAATTCTTGGATGTTCATTATTTTAACACATGCAAATTGAAGCTCAAAATTTTACACACCCATCATAATTCATTAAACAGTATCAAGGTAACCCAAGAACATACAACAAATTTGTCTTTTTGGCTTCAAATTTTGTTAATTTTGTTGTTGAAGTCTTCTACAATACCAAAAATATCAGAAAGGCATAATCGACCTTAATCACCAGTCAGTAATCACTCAAAAAAACTTCTAATATACCAAAAATAAGATCAATTCCTTGACTAACCTAAAAAGTAAGCTCAATCGTTGTTGAAGTCTTGATTGCAGTTGAAGTAAAATCACGATTCACGATTTCAGGGAAGCACCCGTTCGTCGTCGATATCGTAACAGAGGAGGGCAACTCAGAAATAATCGTCGATAGAAGGCAACAAAGGGGGCTGCATGACAGATGACGGGGCCGGCAACTCAATTGCCGGGGAGAGAGGTTCTGAGATTTCCGATTTACGATTTTGGGGATTTTCCGATTTAGGAGTAGCACCCGCACGACCCCGTTAGTTTTTTTTTGTAAAGCCCAGAAGTTTAAATAGACCCGACCCGATTTACAATAATGGGTCATTATTACCAGCAAGCAACATCAGACCCAAACAAATCGGTTTTTTACAAATCTGTTGTATAAAGTTATCTTGATTCAACTTAAGTTAGAAGAAACACTGATCTAGCAAAACTTGGTCTTAAATAGGTTAATTATTAAAATTAACATGAAAATACAATCTCCGATTCTTTTTCCTACCTTTGAACCTCTTGAATCTACCACAATTTGCATTAGTAAAACGAAATCATCTTAACTATATTGCCTGAAAATATTGTCGTGATAATCGTGAAAACAATGACCTTTATTATGATAATATTTCAACGATAGACATTATTTAGATATTACATATACTTGTATATGAGAGGTTTTATACAAAAAAACTTTTACATTATGAAAAATATGAGAATTATTATGATTCTTTGATTGATATTTAATCTAATGATCTATTATTATCACCACTGGATTAGTTACCCGTGTATACACGGGTTGATTTAATATGATTAATGTTAAATATTAATAAAAATACTAAATAATTATAATACATAAAAGAAAATGAGAATTACGATAAGACGAGATTTGGTTGTATTTCTTGTACATACCATTGATCATTATTGTTATAATCATGAACAATAATGTCAAATCTTTATTGTTTATAATTAAATTTAATTAAAATGTTTTAAAATCATAAAACTAAATTTTTTATTAAATATGATATTTTAAAATCGTTATAAATAGTAAATATGATATTTGTAAATTAAAGTGGATAAATATGATACTTTAATATTTAAGAATGACATAAATGAATTTAATTTTAAAATTTTAGATTAAACTATAATATGTATGTATATTATTAAACTATAATTAAATAAAACTAAACTATAATTAACGAAATTTGATACGATAAGTATCATGAATTTTATTTTTGTTAAATCAATTTTATTTAATAAATTAATTGGATAATAAATTTGAATTAGAGAAGATTTAAAGTAAAATTGAGTTTCAACCTTGACCATGTAAAGTCAAAATCGAGTTTTTAATTTTGATTAAATGAATGGCTAAGATTTAATTTTAAGATAATGAAATGCTAGGATTCTCTAATTAAATTGATGAATGTTAGTCTTTTATATATATTAGAATATTATTGATTTTCTTAATTCAAAAGGTAAATTAATAAACAAAAAATTATCGATCCTATCACTTTAGATTTCCAGAGTTATCTTTTAACGTAATTGTTCATTTATAAACATTTTAGATTAAACGAGTCAATATAGTCCGCGCTTCGTTGCGGATTATATTAGTCTCTTTATCTTTTGAACCAGAAAGAACCTTAATAAAAAATAAATAATTATTAGAATAAAATAGTAACAATAATATGAAGGTATATTTTTATTTAGTCAATTCAAATTATGTAAAAATATGCTATAGAAAAAATATAGTGATTATAATTATAGTATTTTAATTTAGAATTCTAAATGATTAAATTTTATATAAATTTTTTTATATTTCCTATTATTAAATCATCCTGTATATTTTTATACTATCTAAATAATGTCATGTAAAATTTACTAATTCCCTTTTCTTAGTTTTTATATTAATTTTGACACATCTTATTTTATATTGATAAAGCTGAAATATTACTTTAAAAAATAAATAACTAATATAACGTTTTTCTATAATTTATCATTTTTATCTTAATAATTGTTATTTAAATGATAACAAATATAATCAAATTATGAAGTAGTAATTATATTATATCTTGGTTGGAGGCTTGGAACGTCAGTTGGTTTTGTTAAAAGAGAAATTTATTATTCACTAATTTTCTCAACAAAGATTCGAACATGAGACCCTTGGATTGAAAAGAAAAAGAGAAGCCATCAAGGTACAACAAAGATTAATTTAAAACAGAAGCCACCAAGCTACAACAAAGATTCATCTAAACAAAAGCCACCAAGCCACCTTGAACATGAGACCCTTGGATTGAAAAACCTCTAAATCTATACTACTATATAAATCATTTATCACACTCTTTCATTTTAACTTTTAAATGCTTCTTAATATTATGTCAATCTTTAATCTCCACCCTTATTTTTATCTCAATTAATCTCATCCACTCAATTTTTAACCATTTCTCTCTCTTAATAAACTTTAACTTTTTATTTATTTAAAATATATATTCTCCCACTAACATATTCTCTTACACAAACACAATTATCCACCCACATCAATATAATTTTTAAAATCTTATTAACTTCTCTCTCTTTATTTCATAAATATTTTTAATTTTTAAATGTTTTTAGAATTTTTTTCGTGACATTGAATTACGCGTTACATTCTTGAAAAAGACATGTTGCAAAACAGAAACTATTTACCGTCACAGTATTGCGCAGGTACTAGTAAACAGTAAAAAGTTCATTATAAGCTAGCCACAAATGTTTATAGTTATTATCAGTGTTCTAAAAGACGCATCATGGCGTCACCAAGGCGTGAGGTGTGGCTCCGCCATTAAGAAATGGCCCTAGGCGTGAATGCTAAGCGTGGCGCGCACCAAGGCGCGCCTTTGCGCGGCAAATGACGAGTTTTTTATAACGTGGCGTCAAAAAAATCATATTTGTAAAAAAAAATTGAGCTTTTTTGTATCCATTTTGGGGGTAGCTTGTATAGAACTTCTATAAATTTGTATTTTATAGTATTTATATGTTATTTTACTTATCATTTCTATAACTTTGTGTAATTAGTATATTAATAATGATAAATTTGATATATATATAATTATAAAATATGTACAAATTCGCCGCCATAAGTCACGTATTAAAAAACGTCAAGGCTTCGCCATTACTCTTAAAGCTTGAGGCTTAACCTCGACATCACGCAACGCTTTACGTTATTTAGAACCATGATTATGGTTATTATTAAAACAAGACTTGGGGTATTAAATTTAAGCAAATTAGACTAAACAAACTCAAAAACACAAAGAAAAAGCCTAGTATATTTTGCTGTTTGAAAAAAACCGAGAGGGAGGGAGATAACGATTCTCCTGACCGTAATCCCTCCTTTATCGGCGATTATCTCGCCTAATCCGCTAAAATTTATCTATAAATACCAATTGCACACCATGACGAAAGCATCTGGAAAATTGAAATCGAGAGTGGGAGGGGTGTAAGGGGCGACGTAACAAGGCAGCCACGATTCGGTTGGAGCTGCGATTAAACTGAAGTGGGAGACGAAATCACTTCGAGTTCAGGAGGGATTTTAGGTCAGCATGTTTTCTAATTTCTTGTCTGATGCGAGCAACAGATAGCTTTGAATTGATTTTTCTTGCCCTTAATCAACTCTTACAAACTAAAATACAGCCCTAGACATTCATCTGTTTTGAATCAGTTGATTCCTCACATGTTCCTGATTTGCCTAATTTGATAAACTTGAAACTAGTAATCACACTGGGAAGTAAAATAATCTGTTTTGGTTAGCAATTTAGCATGATCATATCAAGTTATCTATTGATTTTGAATTCACTTTGTAATCCTAAAGTCATCATCATTGATATTTACTTGACATTGCTACATTAGATACTCAGGAATTAAGACGTGTAAGAATGGGAGTGAAGATCATGTTAATAAAGGATGACAAGTGGGAATTGAACTGATTCATATAATTGACCTTCAAATTGGAATGCTATAGTAATTGATGAACTTAAAGCATTTGTTGGCTATAGGTATTAAACGGATTCCTCATATATAAATATTTACTTTGAAATTTATAAACAGGTAGATTAGTAAAAGAAAGAAAAGTTATTGTCGGTAAATATATAAGTAGGTAAAGCAATCTGTTGGTTTATAAGAATCCTTTATGAATTAAGTGATAGTGTCAAGTTAGTGTATTGATAAAGTATAAACTTAAAAAGATACAAACTCTCTCTCTCTCTCTCTCTCTCTCTCTCTCTCTCTCTCTCTCTCTCTCTCTCTCTCTCTCTCTCTCTCTCTCTCTCTCTCTCTCTCTCTATATATATATATATATATATATATATATAGGGGAGGGTTCAAACGAGAACTGTTTTTCGTACGAGAACTGCGAGAACCAATCTCAGCCGTTCCTTGGATATGGGAAGTTCATGGATGGAGAGCGTGGAGGGGATCAAGTGTGGCAAGGTGCATGCGAGAAATTCATGGGTGGGCAACGAAACATAAAAGGAGGGGGAAATGAACGGTTCAGATTGGTTGTCGCAGTTCTCGTACGAAAAACAGTTCTCGTTTGAACTTTTGCCTATATATCTATATCTATATATATGTATGTATATATATATATATATATATATATATATATATATATAGGGTAAAGTTATATAAAGAACCTCTCTTAAACATAGAACCTAAAGAACCTCCTCTTGTGATAACACATGGCATTTTGATTAGGGGCAAAACTGAAAAATTAAAAAAATATATATACTCACGCGCGTACCCAACACCCTCCAGCTAAAGATTTTATTAAAAAAAAACCCACTCATCTTTAAATGATCATAACTCATTTGTTTTTATGAGTTTAAGCAAAAAAATTATATCATTGGATTCAGTTTTTCGTCATCTTTCAAACAAGACCAGTCTTGATATATTTTTGAATTTTTTTTTTTAAAATGCAAATTTTTCAAAATTTGCATTTTGAGCTGAGTTTAATTCCAAAATGCAAAATGCAAACAGACGAAAATGCAAAATATTAAAATTGCAGGTCATGAAAATGCTTCCAAAATGCAAATTATGAAAAATGCAAAATGCAAACCCACAATTCTCATCTGGGTTTCATTTCAAAATGCAAAAATGCAAAATGCAAAATATCAAAAAATGCAAAATGTCGAAGATACATGTCATGCAGATGCTTCCGAAATGCAAAATATGAAATGCAAACAGACGAAAATGCAAAATATCGAAATTGCAGGTCATGAAAATGCTTCCAAAATGCAAATTATGAAAAATGCAAAATGCAAACCCACAACTCTCATATGCATTTACACAATCTGATTCAATAAAAATACAGTCCAAATTGGCAAATTAAATATTTATACCAAATTGTGAATGAAAAAAAAAACACAGACTATTAATCAAACTTATTTTTTTTTTCATATTTATACATATCATATCAATCACTAATCTTTTAGTAACAATGTACAGAACAAAAAAATATATTCAAATTGGAAGTATACAAGAAGATGATTACCCAGTTTTAATGTGTAAACTTATACAGAAGATGATTACTAGTTTTAACAGTTGAAAAATCAACATTTCTAGACTCAAACTAAATTGGCATATGCAACATAATCCTTATGAGATGAAGCATTACCCATACTCTGCTCATTCACAACATGAACCTCACAAAATTCAACATTAACAGAGTCAAAAATTCCCAACTTGGTGATGATCAACGTTCCAACTAGAACCACTATGTTTAAAGTTACTAATAGCTTTAATAGAATCAGAATTCACATTTTCGACATTTAAATCAGTAGGTGAATGCTATATAAAGGATTAGGAACCTGGGATTTGTCAAAATTTACATCAAAATCGTTCTTGAGGCTGCTATTTGGTTGCACACGATACCTAACAGCAGCAATACCTTCACAATTAGCAGAATCTGATCGATCAGAAGAACCAGAAATCACCAAACGTGTCCTTACAGTCTGTAAAGTGGTCTTCGAAATCTTTAACCTCTTTCAAATTATCAAAACACTCAGCATCAAATCTCTTCGAGTCTAATTGCGAGATTGAAACGTTAGCCCTGACCTCCGACGAGATAGCCGACAGCTATTCACAAACTTACGGGATTGAGTCTCCCTCTTGCTAACAGACCCTACATCACTCATAAAAGCTACATTCGAGTTTAAATCTGTCGAATTGATCTCAAAAGCAACCGACGCACATCTAGGGTTCTTTCGATCTTCAAACTTCGACTTGGGTGTATAGAATACATCTTCAGTAGTAGAAATTGGCCCTAGATCCATGTTATTCACATCATTCCGACCTCCAAGAGACTTATCATCACTTGGAACAGACTCAGGATCATCAAATCTAGGTATGCAAGGCTTAGATTTCGGAGGTGGGATAAGGAAATGGCAGACATATCAATTTAATTCCCATATTACCCCTGAGGAATATAAACAGGCGCGTGAAACATTATATTTATTGATTTGTTTTTATTTATAATCTCAGCCATTGATGTAGAGATCTAACGGATGATATTGGTTCTTTAGGTTCTATACTTAAATAGTGGTTCTTTATTGATCCATTTTATATATATATATATATATATGCAAAAGTTCAAACGAGAACTGTTTTTCGTACGAGAATTGCAAGAACCAATCTGAACCGTTCATTTCCCCCTCCTTTAATGTCATTGCCAACACATGAATTCCTCACATGCACCCTGCCACACTTGATCCCCTCCACGCTCTCCATCCATGAACTTCCCATATCCATTGAACGGCTGAGATTGGTTCTCGCAGTTCTCGTACGAAAAACAATTATCGTTTGAACCCTCCCATATATATATATATATATATATATCTTTGGACTGTTGACAAAGACATATCAATTAGACAATTACATATCAAGAGTTTGTTTTCCTCAAAACTTATTAAAAATGCTAGTTATAAATAGAATCTAACACGTAAGAATGAATATTCTAATTTATACAAACGGGTCATTTTAAATAAAAGAGAAATCTATCTTGTAGGACAAGGATAATAATAAATATTAAATCATAAACAATCTAAATTAGCAATAACATAAATACTAACGCTAAATTATATATGTTTAGACAAAGGGAAGAAGAGCTAAACTTGAGACAACTAGTAGCGTTGGACTTCTTTGATCGTGAATTCAAGGTACGGATATCCATCTTGTAAGTGGGATTCATATTGTTTGGTTCATATTTATTGTATAGATTCTTATCTATCTTAATACTTATTTTGTTGATTCACGCCTTATAGGGTCAAAGTTCCTTTTTACCATATTGACCCATTTGCTATTGAATATATGACATTGTTAGTTCATTAAGAACCTTTGTGATAATATGACACTGTCACCTATTGATTATGTTTGGTTTCTTGCTTGTTGTGTCGGCCACATTGTTATTGCTTACTTTGGTTCTGTGTTGGCTTGTTATTATTGTGTAGCTGATTTTGTTCTCAACAAGTCTTTTGACTAATCGATGGGGAACAAAATTCAAAAAACAGAACAAGAAGATAAAGAATACCAGCAACCTAATATTACATGCGAGATCTGCTTTGAATCCCTGATTCTACCGAACAACAAGTTCCAACAAAATAGAAACCAATGTATCCACCCGTTTTGCACCGATTGTATGATCAAATATATTCAAGTGAAGCTTCAAGAAAACGTGTTACACATCAAATGCCCTCACACCACCTGCAATTACTTTCTTGAACCCTTATCATGGCGCTCTGAAATTGCACCCCAACTGTTCGACAAATGGTGCAATCTTTCATTTGAATCGGTGGTGTTGGGGTTTGATAGGGTTTATTGCCCAAACATGCGGTGTTCAGAATTGATTTTGAACGAGTGTGGTGATTGTGAGGTGAAGAGATGTGTGTGTCCTGCTTGCTGTAAACCGTTTTGTTTCCGGTGTAAGGTTCCATGGCACGCTGGTTATCTATGTGAGGAGAGTGAAAAGACGAGGGACAAACACGATGTCGTTTTTGGTTTGGTTAGCGAGAAGAAAGGGTGGCAGAGATGTCCCAAGTGCAAACACTGTGTTGAGCTTGTGTTCGGTTGCTATAATGTTAAATGCAGGTTAGGTTTGTTCTCTTTATTTTGCTTATCAAACAAATATTAAATAAGTTTTTTTATTTAATAATAATCAATGACTGAATATTAACCAATACCATTAACAATAATGTTGCAGATGCGGAGCTATGTTTTGCTATAAATGTGGGAAACGTATTCAAGAATTCAAGACTTGGTTCAACCAACATTATTATTGTTGCAAAGGACCGAGATGAGTAACCGGTTATGTTTATTAGTATGAGTAATTAAAAAAAACTATTAATTAATAGAAATACAGTACGTATATATATAAAACCTCCATTCATATTCATATTTATTTATTTATTTATAATTTCATGAGTAATCATAGCAATACTTGATACCATGAATGAATACTTAAATGTCGTTTATTTTAATAATGTATAGTTCTTTTGTTAAGATTATTTGCTATCAACATGAAAACAAGTTTGTTCTCAATCTTCGATTGTTTTATTGTTGGTGATTTTAGCTAGTGTCATTAAACAAGCTGAAATTAGATTAAGTCATAATGCGAGCTTAGTGGATCGTTGAGATAAGCTAAGTTGATCTCAGGGATGCAGAGGTCGGGCCATCATCCCTAGTGGAGTACAAGAGGTAGTACCCTCGGCCTAAAAACTGAAACCGAGGTTGTTTTCTACGCCGTAGTTCTTCCGAGTTTTGTCTCAAAAGAATATAAACAATCAATGCATTCTGTGTTTTGTAGTCCTGGATTTTCTTTGAATTGCTAATTTATAGTTCTTGGATTATCCTAAATCTGATTTCATGATACCCTGACAATATGATCGAAATCAAATATCATGAAGAATGTTTATATATACAATTTTTTTAATTATCCAAGTTGTATTGGTATTTTGTTTCCAAAACTAACATCATTTGTTAGTTTGCTATCAACACGAGGGGTGTTAGACTCGACATGAGTCATGTAATGTTGTTTTGTTTATTTTTAAATAAAAAGTACGTGTATTATAGTTAGCGGTGTCAAAACAAATGGGTCGGGTCGGATGTTTGAGTGAAAGTAGTATTACCTTCATCATCGTTAATAGTCAACGAGGGTAAACCATTATCCGTCCCAGATGAAAAACCAAGACCAGACGAAGGTGATTGATAAGGACTATGTCGTTCATAATTCGGTGTTTGAGAGACATTTGAGAACTTAGGACAATCTTTTAAGAGGTTCCGGACATGATAAAAAATAAATACCTTATTGGTATCAGATTTTAGCAACGCTTTAGCTTCATCCATCTAGGAAATATGCATGTTAAATATTTATATAAATTTAAATAAATATAAAATAAGCATCAACAACAACAATAAATGCTTACGATATCTTGTTCAGAAGAACCACTTGGATTCCTATTTCGAACTAGTTTAATGCAAGGATTGTAGACCGAGTTGAAGTGTCAAACATGGGAGTTGATATGGTGAATGATAATAATATTGGAACTGAAGCATTCATTGCCCGACATAAAAAGATTAAGGATAAAGAAACTCATTTTAAGTTTCGAAATGAACTAATTGATCATGTATTAATCATCACTCAAAGTTCCCATTTACTTTATAAAAACTTTCCAATACTCATAATCTCAGATAGCTAGTAAGATTTTTTGTAGGCAAATGAATTTATAGACGCTATAAGTTACTTCTAAATTTACTTTTTAAGACCCCAGTCCATGACTTTAAAGATCGTCTTAAATAACTAATACCCCTATACAAAGTCCCTTTAGTAGTTAGCTAGGTATCTAATATTTCCATCGCACAAAAGAAATTTTCATCTACTAAAATTAGTTTGATGTGAGCTACAAATTTTAGTTTGATATCTTTTGATATTATAAAAGAATAACACAAATAAAACCTATTATATAATTTTAATGATTAATTTAGATAAGATTTTTAGTACTTACGAAATTGAACCATTGTAAAAAACTTAAATCAAAATTATTTAGTATTAATTTTATATATGCATTTCTCAAATTTTAAAATATCGTATTTTCTTACTCTGTTTTACAAATATCATATTTACTCTTTATGACTTTTCAAAACATCATATTAAACAAAACTTTTACTTTTATCATTTTAGAATACTTTCTAATCATTTTAGATTCTTTTTAATTATAACCGATAATTAAAGACTTGACTTTATTACCCTTAACGGTAACAATAATGAACGAAGACTTGTACAAGAAATGCAATTCCGTCTCTTCGTATCATGGTATATGTTTCTGCCGTTGCGTATACCTTTTATCTCGCGTCGACTCTCTCATCATTGGTCTGTGGTAATTACATCGTCTGTCACCTTTTTTTTTAATTCTTAGTTTTTGTGTGTTATAATTATTTAATATTGTTTATTAATGTTTGATATTTATTATTTAAAATAAACCATTTATCACACATACATTTAATCTAGTTAGTCTAATAAATAATTGTAACACACTATCAAAAGGACTTAGGCCTAGCATTATCAACATGAATTCAAGATGTCTTTCATTCGAAAACAGGGATTCAGATCTTAGGTGTAAATTATGATGAACGTGTATGTTTGTCGTTTAATGATTCGTAACAGATAACATGGGCTACGCTATAATTCGTTTAAATTATGAGATAAAATAGATAGGCCCATTTCTACTACTAAGGTGACACCTATTAATCATCCATCACCAAAAGTTCATTCCATACATTCTTGTAGGTCCACGTAAAGAAGAAAAAGGAAGGAAACAAATTGGCAGACATATAGCGATAGATAGCGCACAGCAGTCTTGAAGGGCCGATTCCAACCACTCTTGATTGTTTTCGTTACGGGTGTCATGACTCATGATTATGTTTGAATGTTTAAAAGTCTAAACTAACTTAATGCGAGTTGATATTTATTAATGTATATAACTGTAATGGGTAGTGGTACGTGGCGTGATTATGACCGGAGAAGGAGAGAGGCCGGTGGTGAAAGATGGTGGCTGCTGGTGTGGTGATTATGCTCGGAGAAGGATAGAGCCAAGGAAAGATGAAAACACTAAACCCACCTGTGTTTTAAACAAGATATGGTGCCAACATGTATGCTTCAAAGTTTCAAAGAAAGATCTGATTTAAAGCTTCACTAGGATTTCATCTCTTATGAATTGAGTTTTGGTTTGAATGATTTATTTTGAAATTTTCCAGATTCATCATCTTCAAGTTTATTAAATAATAATAATTAATAATAATAATAATAATAATGATGATGATGATGATGAGATGATAATAATAAAATAGTAATAAATAATATAATGGAGATGAAATTTGTAAAAAATTAAGATGGCTTGCTTAACCTGATATTGCATGTCACATTATAAATAATGTAATTTTGAATAATTTAATGTATTAATATTAACACAATATAGTTTGTTATGCAAAAAATTAAAATAGAAATACTTAATCATATTTCAGTGTACTTTTCTCATTATATGAAAATATAAGATTTATGTATTTGATTTATTATTACTTTTTCCATTTTCATGATTAGAAAATCCTTAAAATAGGATCGGCTAAAAGTCATGTAACTGGTGTTTGTTTTAAAAGATATATAATATCTTAATTTTATTTCATGTTTGACTGTTTGTAGATAACGAGGTATTTTAGCCCACGCTTCGCGGTGGGGTTTATTTACATATATTTAAAAACATGTTTTTTTTTTCAATAAGTAAACTAATAAACAAAGAAATCCAATTATTCCAAAAAAAAAATATTCCGCGTATCAATTTAATTAGTTGATAAGAAAATAAAAATGTAAACATATGTAGTGTAGCAATTTGTGTAACTATATAAACTTTTTTCATTTGATTTTATATATACAACAATATGTTTGTATATTAAAAAAAATATATTATAAATTCGTTTTAAATTTATCATATTCAGTTTTCATATATACATTTATATTAAAAACCATTGACTTAAAGTTTATCGTATTAATTTTACAGTCTAAAGAATACAAATAATATAGAAAAGTCCTGTAAAAAGAGTTATTTATAGAACACTTTTTAATCTTGTTATAGAAAAATAAAAAGCAAAACAAATAATATGGTGCTAGTTGGAGTATAAAGAGGGTGACAACATACCAAGAAATAGTATATTAGTATTGTAAAAATAATAGTAAGTAAATAATTTAATTAACAATATACCGTTAAGGCGATATGTAATAATAAGTAATATTCTATACTAATAGTAATGATTAAACAAAATAAAAATAAAAAAAATTACAAAGTTTTGGTTATAAAAAAAGTTATGCGTCAAAAAAATAAAATAAAAACAC
Source organism: Pulicaria dysenterica (assembly GCA_947179395.2). Taxonomy (NCBI): domain Eukaryota; kingdom Viridiplantae; phylum Streptophyta; class Magnoliopsida; order Asterales; family Asteraceae; genus Pulicaria; species Pulicaria dysenterica. Next base: position 61,871,329 of record OX359294.1, read on the forward strand.
AAAAAAAAAAAAGCTAGGATTCGAACAGTGGGCTCTTGCGCCAAATCCTACATGCTTACCACTCCTTCCACATTGTATTTTGTAACTTTTGAGGAATCTTAATAATATAACGGTTTCACTTTGAATATAGAAAAGGACAAAATTCTTTCCTTGCATTTGTATGGTATTATAATAGGTGGTATTTAACCACTTTTAAAATAAGATAAAATAAGAATTTTGAAACACTTGTCATTTATTTTAAACAAGCAATCTTATTAAATATATGTATGCTTGCAAACGTTTTTAAAAAAATGAGTTATTTTAAAAAACAAACTAGCATTAAAACTTAATTCTTACTATAGAAAATACATATGCGCGACAGAGTGCGGCCTATGAACTCTAGTTAGTAAATAAAAACTAGATCTGTTTTCAATCGTATTAATTTAAAAATAGATGTTTCATATTCTCTTATTTTGTATTCATACTCATAAGATCAACACAAGTATTTATAACGTATTATTAAGGTTGTATCTGCATCTATCTATCTCTGGTATGTTATTGGTATGTAAGTAATGTTTTAAAAGTGAAATCAATAATACTTGGCTTTTCCAAAAAAAAACAAAAGATCAGGACAACAATTTCGTGAACTTGCTGGTTAACTTCTCCGGCAGAAGCAATCAAGAAGATTGGAGTGTGAAACTGGTTTTATTTTTGTGTGGTGCAATTTTTGTTCGTAGCGTTTAATGTCGTAGTTTATTAATGTATTATTGAGGCTCTATTTGTATCTATCTACCTCTGGTAGATTATTGGTATGTAAATAAACTCGACTTTCAAACAAAATTAAGAAAAATGTTTAAATCAATAGAGATAATAAAGAAATAAAATTAGTGAATGAAGTAAGAAGATTAGTTTGGAGAAAAATAATTTTCCATTTAAAAAAAAATATATTAGGCATTAAATGATTCCAATAACACTTATTTTATATATTTTTGTACTCATAACCACTTAAAAGAAATGTATGTTAGTTATTCATTATTTAAATAATAAGAAATATCTAAGAGTATAAAAATAACTATTATAACTACTTCTGTCGACATATATATTTCTCTATCGAATAGTAAGAAAATTATTCTTAAAAAAGAATAAAAAAAGGATATTATTAAATATATTTTCTTTCTTTCATATACATATATTATATTAATATTAATAATAATATAATTTAAAGTTTTCTCGTATAAATAATAAATCATTGGACGGGCTCACGGGCATGTAAAAAACCTGGACAACGTGCGTTGGGAAGGGTCCTTACGTAATCTCTTGATTTTGAGTACAAGTGTCCGCTTGATAATTAATCCCCAAAATTCATATCCTTTATCTTACGCATGAAATTCATTCAATAATTCGTCAACGATATTACTTGAGTATTTAAATCTCATCCTCCACTCGTTTATGATCATCAAAACCCTGCCTTGATCGTGCTTACAGAGTTTTCAAATCTTCTATGTCAAGAGAACGAATTCCTTCACAAAGGTAATCGATTCAATAATCAACTTCAGGTATAAGTTTCTGATTCCAATTTCTGTTCGATTTTGCATTTTCACTTCAGATTATCTATCGTTAGATTGTATTGCCAGTGGATGATCGAGGTATATAGTTTGTATCGAAGTTTTCTATTGTAATCGATTTCAGCTATAAATAGCAGAAAATTGATTCATATCTCCGATCGAGATGATAACTATTCGTTGAAGTGTTCTTGATTCAATAATCCGAAATGTGTCTGAGAATCAATTCGAGTTTATTCGTTTCGGTGTATATACAGAAACGCACAATTTGAGATGCAGATATTCTATGATGCATGTGATTTGGCATGCCACAAACATGTAGTTTGTCTGTCTGTGTGTGTGTGTGTGTGTGAGAGAGAGAGAGAGAGAGAGAGAGTATATGGCTGTAATGTTCTCTCTCGTGTACCTTTTGTATTAACAGATAAGATATTAAGTGATCAAATAAGTTGTGAAATGATTTTTTTTTTTTTTTTCAAGTGGCCTACTGCCTGAAACTGATTCTGTTACTTGTAAATACTCTCTAAAAAATTGAATTAGGATCTGAGGTGGGGTTTTAACTATTAATGGTAATATATTAAGGAAAATAATCCGTAATGTTAATATCACTGTTTACATCAAACTTGTAACTCAAATATAGTCATCATGTTATATCTGCTGCACATCCACAGCAATGGTGATTTACATGTATTAGTTTGGCATCTGACAGTTAACAATGCTTTTTTATTTATTTTTGGCTAGAATAGAGAGGATTTGCTAGCAAAGTAAGAGTATTTACCTGCAAATGTTGATAGAAATATGCTTTCTTCTATATGCTTCTCAATTACAATAATTTAGCAGAATTGCAGAATTTATATGTTTATGTTAAGCCCTTTAATGTGATTAAGTGTTGACAATTGCTTTGAAGAATGATTTCTTTATGATCTATATGTTCATTTTGTCTACATTTTAATATTGATTCCTAGATGGGAGATCCAGGGTTTGCCTTTACATTGGATGAAGCACTTTCTACAATTGGGTTCGGGAAATTCCAATATATTGTGCTTGCATATGCTGGATTGGGCTGGGTAGCAGAAGCAATGGAAATGATGCTTCTGTCTTTTGTAGGACCAGCCATTCAACCTGAGTGGGGACTTTCTTCTAGTCAAGAGAGTCTGGTATCAACTGTCGCTTTTTTTGGAATGCTTATTGGAGCATACTCATGGGGCGTTGTGTCTGATACTTATGGAAGAAAGTAAGTTTTTTCTAACAGTATGTATATTCTGTAATTTTATCTGTTTTCTTTTGAATTTTCTTAATGTAAGCACGTTATCTGTTGTTTGGTGTGCTGCTAAAAGTAGAATAATTTCATACACTACCTATTATATTTCTGTCACATAGGGGTATTCTGCTGTAAGGATGCACCATTACCTGTGGGTGATAGAGACCACTTAGAGAAATTGTGGTGTATCTATAACCTTCCATGAGTCTCGCAACCTTAAATTTTGCCTCGGGTTTGATATATGAATTCTAAAGGTTAAGTTTGTATAATCTTGTACGTGGATTTGTAAATCACGGATGACCAAGATACATTCAAGCCATTATTGACCACCACGCGACTGATTTCCTTTGGCACAAATGTATTTGTTGGGTGTTAGGGAGTACACATTTACTGATATGTTTTGGACTTTTTAGGTAATGATGCATAAAAATGTAATCCATTTTCCTTTGGGATTTGAAACTCTAACAAAGTCTTGCAGGAACAGCATTTTCTGTGAGATGGAAATGCGTTCAAAAGATCCAAATGGCATTGCCTACTCAAGTTTGACCATACCTTGGCCACTGGAGGTCTGGAAAATTTTTTCATAACCATCCTTGAGCATAATATACTATTATTCTAAAAGAAGCCAATATTAAGATATATTAGATGATTTCTCTGCTACTACTTAAGTACTTATTTGCCAGATCAAATATTCTTTCATGCGACATAATAGGTTCAATCAACACTTTCTAATCATCATTGTTACGTAACCTCTTATTGGCTCTTTTGTTGTGGCCTTTCAGGATGGGATTTCTTGGTGCATCTATAATAACTAGCGGAGCAGGGTTCTTGAGTGCTTTTGCACCAAATTACGTATCATTGTTGATTCTTCGTGGTATTGTTGGTGTCGGTATAGGATGTGGACATGTGTTTACATCATGGTTTCTAGAGTTTGTTCCCATTCCCAATAGAGGGGCTTGGATGGTTGTTTTTTCAACTTTCTGGACAGTTGGAACAGTTATTGAAGCTTCACTTGCTTGGGTAAAGCCCTTCAACTAAATAATCATTTAGGATACTCATGGGCTTCTGTGTGCCGTTTAGGGCTAGGTCTTTATATACATTTAGGATCAACATCTTCATCTGATCCTCAATTTCAATCCATGTTTGCTAATTTGATATTATTGTAGTGGATCATGCCTAGTTATGGTTGGAGGTGGCTACTTGGACTATCTGCAATTCCGTCTTTTGTGGCACTACTGTTTTATGGTCTTATTCCAGAGTCTCCAAGATATCTTTGTACACAGGGGAGATTAAGTGATGCACAAGATATTCTGGATAAAGGAGCTGCACTTAACAAAAAACAACTCCCGGTAGGCGTGCTTGTTTCTGATCATATAAAAGGGATGTCTAGCGAGGGTCAGTCATCCGAAAGTACTACTACTGAACCACTTCTCTCTCCTATGAGAAATAATACCACCAATTCACAAAGAGGTTCCTCATCAATAGTCATGCTTTTATCCCCGAAGTTGATCAGAACAACGCTTCTTCTATGGTTCCTATATTTTGGCAACACATTTTCGTACTATGGCATTGTATTGTTGACTTCACAATTAAGCATTGGGCAAAATGGATGTGATCCAACCACTTTGCAATCAGAAAATATCAAGGATCCTAGCCTTTATGTTGATGTATTCATCACTAGCTTGGCAGGTACGCTAGATTCAAATTTTTTTGACTTCAATTCTTCTATCCGTGTATAAGATTACTTGCTATGGTCATCAATCGCATAACACAATGGTATTTGGTACCTTGGAGGTCATGATTTTAGACCTCATGTCATCATATTCTTATATATTTAAAGATAATTTTCTTACCTGCTATATGTTCATACGGTTACCAAAGTATATGATTAAATCTTTTGGGTGTATTTTACAGAGTTTCCTGGGCTTGTTTTAGCAGCCTTGATATTGGACAGAGTAGGTCGTAAGATTTCCATGGAAATCATGATCGTTGCAGGGTTCTTTCTATTACTGCCACTGGTTGTCCATCAGAATGCTATAATGACGACTGCCTTTCTCTTTGGAGCTCGTATGTTTATTTCAGCAAGCTTCATTGTTGTGTGCATTTATGCCCCAGAGGTATGACTTCCATTAAACACCATTAGTCCCTTTAAAGTTGCAACAGTTTCCACTTTGGTAAGTTTCAAGCTACAATTCTCTACTTCCCTGCTGTAATCTTTAGGCCACCGGCAAAGTTCCCCTTTCACTCCCAAACCACTTCCACTTTTCATGCCACATCATTTCCTCTCCCACTTCCCCTCTCACTTTTTTATATTTTGATATGATACATATATACTACACTCGTATGCATATGGAAATAAATATAGTATATTACTTTTTCACTCGGAAAGAATGTACCCACTCTCTGTATGGTTCCCAACATTCTTTTATCCATCACTATATCTAATGAATAGTTAAAGAACATTCCAAAAGAATAAGTCAGTCTAACAAAATATAATTTACATTTCATGGAAGAAAGAGTGCATATCATTACCGTCGACATACTAATACCAGAGGTGCACAAGAAAGAACATTGAATACAACTATTTTACCTACCATATATCTTGATAGTGTATAATACAGTAGACATGCACACGTTGAAAATTTTCCCAATCTTTTTTTGCATGAGATCGAGCGAGACACTGAGAATTTCTAAGAATTTATGTCATTCATTATATAAAAGTCGGTCTAACTTTTTATTTCTTTGCATTTTTGGGGGAAATATGTAGGTGTATCCAACAAACTTAAGAACAACAGGAGTCGGAATAGCAACAGCAATAGGCAGAATCGGTGGGATGATATGCCCTTTGATAGCAGTTGGAATGAATAGTGGTTGTCACCAGACGGTCCCAGTAATTCTGTTTGAGGTAACGATACTTCTATTAGGACTAAGTGTTATCCTGCTTCCATTTGAGACCAAAGGGAAGGAATTATCCGACAATGTGGATTTACCTGTTCAGCATGTGCAAGTAGAATGAATGAATGAATGTCTGCGTATATAAAGTTGATTTGTATTCAATAATTATTTTGATATATATGAATTTCGATGTCGGGGTTTCTGATAAATTCTAAATCAACAGTTCTCTTAATGGCATATTTGAAGTTTAATATCTACGAGTCAAATTTCACGCATATATGATCTTGTAATCTATATATAGTAACAGGTACCGATAACAGCTGATGTGGTTTCATTAAAGCGTGCACTGAAACCATTTTATACAGTACAGGGAATTTGATTTAACGAATTTGTGGATTAAGGATAGATCCCATGAAAGAAACCGACAAATCTTATTAACTAACTACATAGATTCCTTAACTATGGTGATGTGTCGATGATTTTATGGTTGGACTTCATTAGACAATGTGTGTTTCTTTCTCTCTTCATACCGTCATAAGTGTCTTAATAGCTCAAGTTTTTCATACTTAAAGCTCGAGATCGCCTTGTACAAGATACATCATTAACTCAAGCTTGGCTCGAAAAGCTTATTTGAAAAACGTTAGAATTGAAAAAACAAATTATTCATAATATAGATAAAATTCGAAACTAATAATTTTTAATAATTAGTTTTTGTATCTACAGAATTCAAATTTATTCCAAGAAGTACTAGTATTCTAACGTATTTCAATATTAGCCTCTCGTGTATATATATCACACATATAAATATATATTTATTATACAAGGCTCGACAAGAACTCTAGCCGAACTCTTAGAATCTCGAGCTCGATAAAGTTCAACTGAACGAGCTGAGCTCAAGTTCACGTTACTTGAAAAAGACTCATTTACGCCCACATGTACATATATTTATTTATTTAGTTATATATTTATATTTATATATTCAGTCCATAAATTAAATTGATGAGATGAAGGCAAAATTATCATTTGAAGAAATTTGTCGGTCTTTCATTACGGTAACAAAATTTATAATTAAGGACTATCTCTGTAATTTATAAGATTTATCGAGGTTCAAATGATCGGACAACAAACGCTATGGTGATGGGTTGCCGGTGTGTTCATGGTCGAAGGTCGCTAGACAAGATTTGTGCTAATTTCTCTCTTCATACATGTTCCGGTGCAAACAAGAAGAATCGAGCTCGAGCTCAACTCGATGACTTTATGTCAAGCTTTTCATAATTGAAGATCGAACTCGGATCGTATAAGATACATTATTAGTTGATTTCGGCTCTAAAATCTCGAATTTATATTACAAAAAACTAAATCCGAAAACCAAACTATTCAAGTTATATAGATAAAATCCGAATTAATGATATCTAGAATTAGTTTTAATAAATAGTACATATACTATACAATGCTTAGTAAAAACTTGAACCGAATTCTTAGGCCCCGTTTGGTTCACCGGAATTGGCCGGAACTGAATTGACAATTCCTAAATCCTACTCTTGTTTGGTTCACAGAATTCTAGGAATTGGAATTCTGAAATCCCCCCAATTCTACAATTAAAGAAATTGATAATTCCATCGATAATCCAAAGGAATTAAAAAAACTTTGCACGGGATTTCACATATACGCCCAAACTTATAACCATTCATAGTCGACCTCGCTATCGATCTCCGTTGGAAACATCGACGATACCAGTGGCGAATCTAGGATCTAAATGTAACGAGGTCCAATATAATTTACGTTTCAAGATTAGTAAGTCGGAACGATGAGATAACAAGTTAAACATATTACGGGGTCGGAGCGGTGATAATATGATATGAATCAAAAGCATTAAGAATAACTATTAAAAAAACTAAACATATATTCAAAGAATATAGAGTTAATTACTGAAATGGTCCATGAACTTTGCTAAAAGTATCTGATTTAGTCCCTAGACTTTAAAAAGTATGTAGACAGTTCTTTACTGTTGAAGATAAGTCCTATGGACAGTCCTTGAAACTAACTTCGGTTAAAAACCAACGTTAGCCTCCTTTTGAAAAGGGGTATCCAGGTAATTTTACACTACACAGGGACCTACTAACCATCTACGGGCCACCGTTAACTTCCAATAGGGTTTTTCTGTTTGTTGATTTGGGTTTTTTAATTTCATAAAAGGGGTTACCAGATTCGAGTTCTTATACGATATCTATGCTTTATAAGATTATAATCACTAGATATGGAGATGAATTTCGTTGTTTATTTGGATTGTGTATGTTCTGGTATGAATTATTTTGGTTTGTTCATTTGCTGAAAATATTAATTTGGGAGTTCGTACTTTTGCTGATATTGGTTGAATTTCAGATTATGATTTTATTAGATCTTCATATCTTTAACTTTAGGAACCTGATTTTTGGATTTTTCTTAAAAGGCCCTAATTTTTGGATTGTAGTTGACTTTAAATCCAAATATTTATGCAGGAATTTCATAAAAGCTGAATGGCAAGAACATCTGTATTCCCTGCTTATGGTGTACCTTTGGAGTGCATTTTCAGATTGAACTTTGATTACAAGTTAAATTTGTTTGTCGTAAAACTCAAAGATGATACTTGTCTTCTTATAAGTTGTGTTTTTATAATGGTTTCCAATCCACTGTTTTCAAGCTTGGCTACCGGAACTGGTGAGTAATTAAAAGCTACAAGCTTTAGTTGCACATGTTCTTACTTTTTGCATGATCAAGTCCCTAGTTTTGTTAAAAAGGATGTGTTCCTTCAGTTGGTAAAGAGGAAAAACATAGCCTATAGTCTTATCTTATTTCTTGAATTTTGCGATAATATTAATGAGAAATTTTTATGTGTAGGTTAAAGCTTCCATTGTCACTGCTGAAAATGACCAAGTTCATAAAGCAATTATGGATTTAGTTAATGAATTTGGCATACAGAAGCTTGTTATGGGAATGCAGGGTGATTTTTAAGATCTTTGACTTTAAGATGTATTCTATTATATATGTATTTTGTTTTATAAATTTGTTGAATAATGTAGGAAATGCAAGATCAAGGGTTCATGAATCAAAATCAGATGAACAAACCATATCAACAGCAGCTGATGGAGGACTTCAGTGATGATTCTTACTGGGTTTACATATAAAGATGAACACAAATAAAATGATCTAAAATGGTCCCTGTAATGCAAAAAGACCAATATGTCCCTTCAAGAACGGTGACTAACAGAGCTATTTAACAGAAGTTAGTTCCAGGGACCGTCCATGGGACTTATCTAGGGATGTAAACGAGTCGAGCTACTCGCGAGCTATTCGAGCTCGGATCGTTAAAAGCTCGAAACTAGCCGAGCCTTAACGAGCTCGAGCCTATATTAAAGCTCTTTTAATAAACGAGCCGAGCTCGAGCTTCAAAGAGTAGGCTCGCGAGCTTAAACGAGCCTAAACGAGCTCTTTATATAATATATTTTATATTTTATATGTTTAAATTTTAATAATTTTATATAAGATTTTTAAAAATATATCAAAATAATACGCGAGCTTAAACGAGCCTAGCTTAAATAAGCCTAAACGAGCCGAGCCCGAGCTTCACAAATATTAAACGAGCCGAGCTCGAGCTCAACATCATAAGCTCTAAACGAGCCGAGCTCGAGCTCGAGCTTAAAAAATCCTAAACGAGCCCGGCTCGATAAGGGTCTGGCTCGACTCGGCTCGGCTCGTTTACATCCCTAGACTTATCTTCAACAATAGGGACTGTCTACGTACTTTTTAAAGTCTATGGACTAAATCAGATACTTTTGACAAAGTTCAGGGACCATTTCAATAATTAGCTCAAGAATATATGATAAAGTGTTTACACTTGTAGAAGTTTTTAATCATTGTCTTTAATAGAAAAATAAACTAGAAAGTTAATTAAACATACTGTAACACTCCAAAATGGGGCCTAGTTGTAAACTGTAGTACATTTAGCTTTAATTGTAGTACGTTGACTTTAACTGGTGTTTTGTTGTTAGCTGTAGTATATATGTTGCTAATTGGTGTTAATTTGAGCTAACTGGTGTTAATTGTAGATTTAAAATGTGGTATTGTGAAAAGTGTCTTAAGTTGACCAAGTAGATAATTAGTCGAACGGTTTTGAATAATGGTTCCAAAAATATCTCCGTTAGTTGAAACGGATAACCCTAAGTTGTGTTTTAAGTTGAATAGGAGAACAAAATACCTGTGAGGGGGGTATTAGCCAACCAAGGTCGGTCCTTGGCTTTATCCTGTTGTTTCACAGGAACCTAAACACATACACACACTACATACACTTTCATACATACGTGCAAGAGCAAACACACACAAATCTTGGGGTTTTGAGAAGGAAATCAAGAAAAGAACAAGTTAGAAACTGATTTCAGCAAGAGTTCAATCCTAGAATCTGTTATATACCTTCTTCAAGTAAGATTTAGTGTTTTAAACCTAGTTCTTTATGTTCTTGTGGGTGTGGTCTTGATTTTGAGGATTTAGATGTGTTTTTGTGTTGTTCTTTTGTCCAAATGATGTTAATAAGTTCATATGTATGTTAGATAACCTGTATAAACATTTGAATACAGATTCAAGTTGGTTTTTGTGACTAAAACTCGAAGAATAGCGGCTGTCGAAGAACAGAGCATGAAGTTACTGTAATTGTAGTGCCTACGGGCGTAGTAGTATGGTGCTACGGCCGTAGGGGTCGTTTGTGTACTGCGGTCGTAGGTAATGGTTGCTACGGCCGTAGGGTCATGTTTAAGTGAAATTACCACCTACGGGTGATGGAACCAAGACTACGGACGCAGGTACATAACCTACGACCATTGTTACCTTTTGGGGACCATTGTTACCTTTTGGAGACATGCTACGGGCGTAGGAAGTTGTTACTACGGCCGTAGGTCATGTTTTTATGGAAATAACTTCTACGAGGGTTTGTTTCCTACGGCCGTAGGAGGCTGTTAGAAGCCATGTTGATCTTTTGTTGAGGCAATTGTTAGTACCGCTCGATGTAGGGTGTTTTAAGCCTAGTTAAGTGTCGTTGATTGGCGTCTAAGCCTGAACCTAATGTGTTAGGTGTATCTAAGAGATCGGAAGACGCAAGTGGTGTATCTGCATAGCACGGATTCCAGGTGAGTACCAGTTTTTCATGAGTCTCAGTAGGTAAGCTGTCTGTTGTACATGATGACATGTAATTGGTGTATGATACATGAAAGAATGTTATGATAGAAACATACAGTGTGTTTATGAAAGAAAATGTAGACTGTGATAGAGATGTACAGTATGCTAAGAAAGAGTTGTACTTGCATGTTGTCTATATGTATGAAAAAGTACACTTGTGATAGAAACCATGCGGTAATTGTATGCTATGATAGAATTGTATTAATATGCTGTTTATCAACATGAAAGATGTTAACTGGTGTGATTATATGCGCGCATGAAAGATACGTGTATTTGTTATTGTGTCCGGACACTAAACGATAGAACATGGAGGTCGGTCAGGTAGACGGGTGTTAATACCTGGCTGGGTTCTCGGGTAGACGGGTGTTAGTACCTGGGAACTAACGGTACTCAAGTAGTATACGCTTGGGTGATGGTCCTGCAGGCCGCCGTTCCTCTAAGGAGTAAGGTTCCTTGATAGATGGGAACCAACATGATAGACAGAGTGTACCAGGTGGACTGCTATTCGCTTTCCCACTGGTGCAATTGGTTGTAGCTGATTTCCCGGCTAGGATTGTTGAGCGGGGCTCGCTACCCTGCAATATGCGACTCCTATGGGTATGATTGGTGCACCACGATGTGATAGGATAGCCTTGTGTGCTTTCCTGGTTTTCGACTTCATGCTTATTGATACTTATGTGTAATCTGTACTCACTAGCTAGTGTAGCTAACCGGTTCATGATTTATCTTTTTTACAGGTAATGATTAGGCAGCCTGGTGAGACGGGTGCTTGTGGGTAATTGTATTTAACTCTTCTGGAACACTCTGCTGTTATATATACCTGTGATCCGATGGTCGGTCTATAGTATGGTAACACCGGTTTGTTTAGAGACTTGGCTTTTGATGTTTATATTCGCCAAGTCGGATAACAACACTCAATATTTTTATAACCAGTGTTTAGTTTTCGCTGCACGCCATTGGTAAGTATACTTAAAAAACTTAAATTATTACTGATTTTTAAGCTCGTGAAACCCGGTGTTACACATACTCTAATAGAATAATAAAAAAAATATAACATAGCAAAAAATTAGAAAAAAATTTAACTATTAATCTAGCAAACCTAATTATATAAAAGAAATTATATAACCTCCTACTTTTTATTTCTACTTATACCACTACTCACTTAATCAAGACAAGTGTTGAAATCAATAGATGATATAGTGAAAGAAAACTTGTGTCTTACGCAAGTCAAACATTGAGTAGGTAGGAGGATGAAGTAGGTTATTTCAATTCTCATTATATAATTGATCTTTGTACAACAACTCAAACATAAAATCAAATAGAGCAGGATTTTGAATTAAAATATAAAAAAGAAAAATCAATATCATTACTTAGTTAAGAGACTTTATGACATTCTCTAGATATTAACGTATTAACCTTTGAAGATTGAAACACACACACACACTCACTTTCTTAGTTTCTTTCTTTTTCTTTCTATTTCTCTTTCTCTCTGTTTTACTTTCTCAAAAAATTTTGGGGTCCATTTTATAATTTTAAGATGGTCCTATTAAATTTTTATATATAATTATAAAAAATTTATTTTCTTAGTGGGGTCCACACACCCCTTTTATTAACATGTAGAATCGCCTCTGGACGATACCTCCGCGAACCAAACACACGTAGGAACCTATTCCATTGGAATCCTTTTAATTCCAATTCCTTTCAATTCCAATTCCTTAACGAATTTCAATTCCGGTTATACCATTCCACGAACCAAACAGAGCCTTAGAAACTTGAGTTCGACTAGTTAAATATTTCAAGCTCGTTTTTTAGACTCGAACTCGAGTTACTAGATAAAAAGCTTGGCTCATTTGCATATATATACTTAGTATATATTTATATATATTTCAGTCCATTGGCCAAATTAACGAGATGAGGGCAAAACCTGTCATTTCAACAAATTTGACAGTCTTTCAGTATAGTAACAAATTTCATAGTTAAGGACTATCTTTGTAACTAATAAATTTTAGAAGCTAAAAGTGAAAAATGGGTAAAAGATAGGGATCAAAACTATAACTTTACTCAATTATGAATTATCTGCATATTTAAAATGGGGGGAAAGAACAACAAGTGTATGATTCCCATCCACCCACAAACTATCAGTCTATCACAATTCATTTGATTCAGTTCATCTGATCCAATGGGGAATCAAATTCAAAAAACCCAACAAGATGAACATACTCTTACCTGTGGAATCTGCTTTGAATCTCTGACTACTCCCAACAAGAAACTCCATCATAAAAAAAACCAATGTATTCACTTGTTTTGTACCGATTGTATGATCAAATACATTCAAGTAAACCTCGAAGAAAACGTATCAAACATCAAATGTCCTCACAGCACCTGCAATTACTCTCTCGAACCGTTATTATGGCGCCCCAAAATTGCTCGCCAGTTGTTCGACAAATGGTGCGATCTGTTATCTGAATCATCGGTTTTGGTGTTTGATAGGGTTTATTGCCCAAACAGCCGGTGTTCGGAATTGATTTTGAGCGAGTGTGGTAATGGTAAGCTGAAGAGATGTGTGTGTCCTGCTTGCCGGAAGCCGTTTTGTTTCGGGTGTAAGGTTCCATGGCACGCCGGTTATACATGTGAAGAAAGTAAGGAGATGATGGACGAAAACGATGTCGTTTTTGGTGTGGTTAGTGAGAGGAATGGGTGGAAAAGGTGTCCAAAGTGTAGGCATTGTGTTGAGCTTATTGCTGGTTGCTGTAATGTTGAATGCAGGTTTGTTCTATGTATTTCTCAAAATTAAACCAATTTTTGTTTATTTTATGAATTTAATGAATATAATTTTGGCATTTTTGCAGATGTGGCCTTAAGTTTTGCTATAGATGTGGAAAACATATATCAGAAACTAAGTTTTGGATAGACAAATTCTATGTTTGTTGCAAAACGACGTCGCAGGGGCATGGGCATGGGCTTGGGCAGACCATAATGTAGCTTCAATGAAGCCTTCAATTCTACAAAGGGATAATGCAAGTTTATCTCTTCATTTATAACTTCAATGGATCTCCTGGCAATACTTGAATTTGATCATCTCCAATGACTTATTTTTTAGAATAAAAATTCCTTTTTTTTTTTTTTTTTGCCTATATCCCTTTTTTTGTATTCTTGTCCGGTGATATGAAGTTGATGTAGCAAGAAAAAAAAAGAGCGGAAAAGAGGTATAAAAGAATTGTAAAAGAAAGTAAAAGCGATATAAAAAAGGTTTTCACATATAAGTTAATGGTATAAAATTGTGGAGAAATAACTAAAATAACAAGTAAAGAATATCCCTTCTATTGATTTCTGAAACAAAATTACACTTCCAAATCTGTACCTATGTCTCTTGAATCAAGTATCATCAAAACGAGAATTATCAGCTCGAGCTGCTATTGTAACCTAGAAAACTCAGTTAATCTTAGCTTTGGGTCGTCTTGGCTTTAACACGAACCATAGAACAAACAACACAACTAAGAATGCAGGAATCGTGGTCAAGTCGAACTCAACCTTAACCTTTCTCTGCTTCGTGCAGTGAATCTGGTGCATGCTGGCTATTGTTGTGTTCACATAATCTACAAACCTGCAAAAGATGAGATATCAACATGATATTAGCTGATATAATGGTTGTGAATAACAACACTTGGGGTAGAATGAGAATGCCAAAGATATTGCCAAAACTGCAAATAAACCTAAACCATATCTATGCAACCAAGATCTTAAAATAAATCGCGTAGGCGTATATTTTTCCAAATTTATTTTTTAATACTTCTATTTTTAATGATCATCTAAAAAATTGATAAGCCTCAACTCATGATCACATTCCAAAAATACCAACTATGAAGCAATAAAAAGTTATAGAACCAGTTCAGCATAAATTACCAAAATGTGTGGTAAAACAGTTGACTTTGGGAAGGACAGAAATGTGGTCTCTGTGCTGTACACACTCTTACAATATGCTTAAAAGTGAAGGAAGAGCAACAGCACCTTTATAGAAGAAACACAGTAAATTTGAAAAAACAACAAATACTGTTTCTTTAAATACCATAATATATTATTTCAACTAACTGTGGATCATGACTCTCACAACCTCAAAAATCAGGGTTTTTATAATCTGGAGGATGAAAATATTTTGTAAAAAGCAGAAGCGGGTCTCAAGCATGCTTCATAGGATTCTATTCATCGGGAAATCTACCCCAACGGCACATATCAAACAAGTCAAAACTCAGCTCAAACTACTTGTCATTTCTTTCATGCCCCAAATACAAATACAAAACTAAAATCTATTAACTCTCTACAGAAATTATTAAAAACTGTCTTTAAGGTTATGTTTCGTCCAAAGTTGTAATCTTAGACTCAAAACTCACATCTCAAAATGATTAGTCCGGCTCTCAATATATAGATATCAACAAAACTTTCCATTGTAAATTTTAAATAGTGTATCTCCCCTTTTAATCTCCAAAAGAAATGATAATATTATAATTTTGGAAGTAGAGACCCAACAAGACACCAATGGGGTTTAGCCCATTTGGTAAGGCGCCCCTCTTCCTCGCAAGAGGTTGGGGATCAAATCCTGCTGCATGCAGTGGGTTGGGGGTTTTTCCCTTAGGGGTTTCAGATCAAATCCTGCTGCATGCAGTGGGTTGGGGGTTTTTCCCTTAGGGGTTTCCTCCATGGAGTGAAGGTGTGGTGCTCGAACCTTGGTTAAAGTCAAATAACGAGGGGTGGTTGAAAACGGAAAACCCGCCACCAAGCAATTCGAACTCACAATGGAGAGGCGGGAAAGTGTCCCCATTTGCCGGTCAAAAAAAACAAAAACATTTATGAAGATTATTAGAATTCAAAAAACTTGGTTGCAGAAATACCAACTAATCTTTCCTACATCATTAGCAAATTTCTAGATGTTACTAAAAAGCCAGTGTAGCTGCCACATTATAATTGTGTCTATATACCCCTACAACCACATACACAGCTAATTTAAGAGTAAGCAAACAACAATCTAGAAGCATGAATTTCTGAACACGCGAGAATGGGAAAGATGTTCTTTAATGTAAAAAAGACTAACCCCTTGGAAGCATCTTCAAGACTGCTCAAAAGTCTCAAAGCATCCACAAAGCGTAGTTCTCCCGCAACAGTTGATATCTGAAGGATGAAAAGGATTAATATAGCTGTCAATTTTCTGAATCTTTTATTTTCATTTTTCTTTTCTTTTTTTCTGAAAAGGAGGGGTCTACAATAAAAAAATTGTGATATTATATGTGAAGTGTGTTGTGCTTGTATTATGCAAGGAAAAGGTATCAACATTTTGTTGAAGAACATAGAAAAGGGTATCAACTTACTCTTTTCCATCGGTTAACAACATAGTTATATTTGTCCACCAAATGCCTCTCATGCGCCTGGAAAGCCTTAAAACTTTGTTCAGCTGGCACATACGTTAAGTAGCACGAAAGCTCTTGTTTGCCATACCTTATAATTGAGATGACAGGTAAAAAGATAGGGAATGGCCATCATTACTCAAGTTCAACTTCCGATCAAAGTTTAAGTTGTTGATTATTTTTTTGTAAAATTCTTCCAATCAATACATGCGCAGAAAAAAACACAATCTCTTAATTCCAAGAAAAGGTCAGAATGCAAGAGCCTTAAGACTTAAAAACATAGCAACAACTTAAAATAAAAGAAAATTCGTTTTGGATATGATCCTTTTGAGAGCAGAACTTGTTGAACAGAGAGGGTAACCTATTGAAATCCATTTTTAGCCTGGTTGTCACGCCATGGTGTAAACCCTGAACGTGAGTATATTGAAATTAACCAAAGCGACCATGGGTCAAAGAACAGAGTTTTGGTATGGGTCTGGTTGACCCAAAAACTTCTAAAAGAACATTTATCCCATAAATATGAGTGAAGGTATGATTACAAAGTGTATGTTATTTCAATAACAATAACTATTTAAAAATAAACGATTCAGGAGGTTGTATGCGTTAAAATGTACAATTAGGGTGACAATATAATATTTCAATAACAAGCTGAGTAGAAATTGCCACCACTACTGAAAGTATACATATGCCTGGCTAACTTTACAACGGAAATGATTGTTTATGAAAGAGAAAAACCAATTTTCCTATTACTCTATAAGCTCCATATTGACCTGACATCATTTTGGCACATTATGTCAAAAGCATTTGATTTCAATTATCGTACCATTTATTATATATTATATCATGTGCAACTATTAGCCAAAGGGAAGGATACAAGTACGTTCCATCGATAAACGGTGAATTGCTGAATTAACTTCTTGTATGGATTCCTCAAGAGTTGTAAGCATATAGCTCCGTGCAATTGTATCTGACTGAAACTGAGAGATATGCCACCCTTGAGAAGTGACCGATAATGGGTTGCATCCCACTGACCATACCCAGTCCTGCCAAGTAACAACCATATTACACCCTGCTTTTTCATTTGCTATATTAATTACAAAAAAACATAGTTTCGTAAGCCATCAAAATGGAACTGGCGTATATTCCCTGATAACCAAAAAAGGTGCAACAATTCCAACTTTAAGCTGTCCGAAATGCAGCATTTATTTTCTCAGTAAGATATAGGTAACGCAGGTTTCAATCTACAATACAACATTACTCAATTTTGTCTTAAGTAAGAGCCATATAAGACATTTACTTATTAGTTAAGACATTTTATTGGACTAAGTACCAAGTAAAATCATTGCATCTTCTTAATACAGAAGGAAGGTATAAATTCCTTTAAATGACATAAAACTGCCTTATATAGCGACTTATTTCACAAACTCTTCAATAATACAAGAAATAATGTTCTCCATACATTGGTGTCTTGAAACATTTAAGTAGCTGTAAATGAAGAGCTTGGTGAGTATATTTGTCTAGGCAATTACAATCAGCATGTTAACAGAAGAGCAAAGACCATGTTCCAGAGAGGAAACTACAGCCTCAGTTTATGCTGGTAGGTAAGTAAGAATATATGAGCAGCAAAGAAAATGTAAAGTGTCCTAAGATTCTATTGGAATAATAAGTAACTTATCCTAAATGATTAAGGAAAAAGATAGCCAAACTTCAATTACTTATATAAAACGAACACATGGAATACCTCAATTGCAGTTTCATGAGCTTGACTGTATACAAGATGAAGAGGAAGCAACCCAGCAATATGTTCAGAAACAGCAGCCAATGCTGCCTTTATTGGCCTCCTGAACGTACCATACAAATGTTATAAATAATATGACCTGGTTAGATATTGCCTTTATTTAAGTAATTGACTAATTTTTTATTTTAATATCTTTTTTTTGTTTTATTTATGGATTTATTATTATTGTTATTATTATTATTATTTTTTTTAAGTAGTTTTACCATTATTCTTTTTACTGCTTTCTTTTTCACAATGCCGGAGTTCAGAAAGCAATCTCTCTACTTACGGGAGGTATTATTGTCTACATTATACCTCCCCCATGCCCCGCTGTAGCGGGATTGGGTACTGTTGTTGTTGTTGAGTCATATGTCACGTGGAAAGCTTACTACCAGAAGATTATCAAGCAAGAAAACTTCTTCATATTTTTCATTGTTAGATTCCAGAAGTAGATCTTTCGAAAAAAGATTCCAAAAGTAGAGTATGATTTTGTATGATGTCAATTGTTCTAACGAGCCAAGTTCATTTCTCGACTGTATAATTACAAACTTCAAAAAAATCCAACAAGATATTGATTCTGTGTGTTTCTATTTCCAAACTTTATTAAAAAGCCAAAAATTTCTACCTCAACTAAAGCTTTAGCTCTATGATCTTTAGATACACTCAAATGTTTGCTTAAAGTGACAATCTTATAATCAACGAACACGACCTATGTGCAGCCTACACGCCAAACAAAACCAGGTAAAAACTCAAAACGATGAAACATACACCAAGCAGGGCCAGCTAACATGACAGCAAAGAGTAAGAGGTGCCAAAACCAGTAACCTGATTTTTTTTTTAAAGCATACAACTCCTAAATGTTTTATTCAGGCATTTAGACTACTATGGTGATAATAATGTTTTTTTTGTTAGTCATAACTGACCCATAAGTCAGCACAACAAGGTCAAGTACGTTTCGACCCATACCAAATAATGACCCTTATCAACCCGACCAGTAACTACGGCAGTAAATGATGGTGGATCCAAAATGATCATCTTTTCAGTACAAGGCGGACTAAGTATCAACTAAACTTAGAAACAGGTACTGACATGCTTTATGATGAGGTAAGTGATACAAATATTCAAAACCTATGATTAGCAATTGAATGCTGAAAAAGACATATTATCATACGCAAAAACTTCACCTCAAGTTCCACAACAGAGATTTTCCATTGCACTGTAGGTGGCTTTCCCATGATGTTGACTCAGATTGGACAACAATAACCATGTCAGAGAGTGCCTTTGCCTGATAATATTTGTCCACTAACAATGGTTCACCGTGAATAAACCAGAAAATTGGGACCTCTAACGTGGACCTACTGTTGGCATGTGACCCTGCACTAATAAAGAAGACAGTTACTTCTTTACTGCACTAGAGTAGGCAAGCTTTTTTACAACCCACTAGGTTATAACTTTCTGTAACTTGAGTTAGAGCAATTGTGCTGTTTGTGTAATAACAATACTTGCAATTCAATGTTTGTAATCTACATTGACAGCTTATATAAAATGCTCTGCTATATATCCAATGTTCTTTTAGAATCAACCAATATCCAAATGTTCTAGAATCAACCAATATATGAGCTCTTGTGGTATAAAAACAGTATATAAATAGTTTTAGTGATTATAATTGACCTTTAAGAGAACCATGTTCACTCAGCCTCTGCAACTGATGCTGTAGAATAGAAGTATCAAGATATGAACGAACATTTCTCCTAAATGTTCCATTAACAAGCAACATAGGTACCGCAGCCGCTCTTCGAGCTACAGAAAAGGCCATTGCCAAGGCAGGATCTTCCGATAGTGGTAACCTTGAAACAATTATACAATTTCAATATTTAGACAGTTGCAAAATTGTAATAACTACATATACATGTAGATATATATACACACATATATACATATACATATACATATACATATTTATATATGTGTGTGTGTGTCTGTGTGTGAGAGAGAGATCAGAGATTAAGGTGAACATACATGTGTTGACTGAACGTTGGTTGCTGAGAAGGTAACAGTAAAGAGGAAAGTCCTTCCGTGAGAGCATTGACATCAACAGGCAAATGCTTGATATTCCTGACTTTCTGCAATTCAAAAAAAATTAGGATTGATTTTTATGAAGTTGTCCGAATATGATTTCATCTTATGACATATTTTACCTCCTGAGTAATGAAAAATAACTGGAAGGATATTTTCTCATAATGATGGAAAGCCCCATCAGCAATGGAAGGTGATATAATGTGCCTCATAGATGCCCATAATGTTGCCCCCATATGTGCAAGGAAAGTATCACGTGCAACTGTGTAATTGTGCAATCCCTGAAATGAAAAACTTGGGATGTAAAGCTACTAGTTGCATCTTTTTACTGTAGAATGTATGCATATTGTATTTGTTTATTCCACGGTCTCAAGAAAAGAAAACCATTATAAATGTTCAGACGACGACTAGGGAAGCATACCTCATAAGAACTATCACTGAACAAATTCCAATTCTCCATCCGTTTTAAAGCATCTATGGCCTTTTGTTTATGGCTTTCAACAGAATCATCGTTTTCAAAAGACTCAAGCTCTGTTTTTAAGTCTCTCATTCTCTCGTCAAGTTCTGGGTTATAAAACATCAAGAGAAACAATGTGATAAAATGATCACAGAGTGGTTGAAAATACCAAGAATATTATGGATAAAAGTTAACAAAAAAAATAATTCAAAAAATATAAAGCTCCACCAGACTCAAAACATCATAACTGTAGAGCTCCATGTAGCATTTAAAACATAGATCTTATGTCATAGATTACCTTCACAAAGTGAGAGCTTCACCCTTCTTCCCCAACAGTGTTTGAAAGCAAATAGCTCATATATATCTATCTCTGCTAAAAGGATATCAATGGCTTGATGATCTTTCTGGCAAGTTGATGTACAGCACATGTTAGGAATATAACATTCATAAAGGCCACTTTTTGCCTACTTACAAACATTCAATCAAGAAACATAAACTGCTATAATCAACTAAAAGAGTCTTGCCACATCCTTGACCATCTTTCAACACCATTCATACAGAAAAAACTATCGTCAACTAACCTCAGTAACATGGAAGAGAATATTTACATCAAAATTTCAAGATCGGGATAGAACCATCTATTTTGTCATTGAATTTTAATTTTTATTACTCCTTTAACCCATGACAAATGAACTTTTTTTAATTTGTTTTACGCTAATCTAACATTGCAACCAGCTTCATCTTAATAAAATTAAATGAAAAATAGTAAAACAAAAGTTTCTTCTTCTGCAGATGTATAAAAAAAGTTGATTCTTGCCCATGCAATTAGTTTAACCTAACATATATATATATATATAGGTTGAACTGCCACAATTTATCTGCTACAGCTTGATAGATTTATTGACATTTCTTCCTTACTTCAATTCACTACAATTTTACTGTTGATGTAAAAAGTGCGGATGATCTTTTAACTAAAAAGAAGCTGGTGAACTTGCAAGAAAGATGGTTAGAAGAACATGGTATTATCTATCCATGGTGTACTATTTTAATTTGATATTACTTGTACTTGTTACAGCCGCTAATTAATGAATTCTTTCTTCAATGAATTTTCTCAATTATAAATTGTGCAATTGGATATCTGAAAATTGGTCCATTGCTTGAATTTCGACACTCAAGAATATTAAGCATTCTACAAACTCGAATACAAAGAATGATATCATATTTCCTTTTTTGAAGTATATAATATATATTTGATAAGATGTATAAGATACATACATCCCCAAATGCAGCAAACTTCTCCTGAATTGCATCTTGCAGGTGATCTTCAGCCTCTTCTTCTGAAATTTCTGATACCCACAATGGACACACAGTTAGTAAATAAGCAACCCCGCCTACATCTATATCAGCAAAATGACAGATTGTGGCTACAGCAAGGTAATTAGAGTATTTTGTTAGTAATTTAAGTACCTGTAACTGCACCTATGGTTTTTTCAACATTCGGTAAGCTCAGTTCTGTACGCACGCCTTCTCCACCAACAGCAGGTCCCCAAGAGAAAGGACCTGCACTTAAATCAATAAATGCCCACCTATCTTTTCCAATCCATGTATCTGTAAGACATTCCGCATGGAGACCACTCAAATCACCAGATTTCAGATCCTTTGCCCACTGAAGCTTTGTATCCTCATTTTTACCGTTTAACAACTTCAAACAAAGGATGTATACTGAATTAGCTTGGAGAAATGAAGAATTCTGATAATTTTTCCCCTATTATCCTTATATATTTCAGATATTTTTGCTATGACACACCTGGACAACTTTCGCTTGAATAATATCAGCCACGTCTTTCT
The DNA here is from genome assembly GCA_947179395.2 of Pulicaria dysenterica. Taxonomy (NCBI): domain Eukaryota; kingdom Viridiplantae; phylum Streptophyta; class Magnoliopsida; order Asterales; family Asteraceae; genus Pulicaria; species Pulicaria dysenterica. The sequence continues at coordinate 61,893,782 of OX359294.1, forward strand.
TTTGGTATAGCCTCTCAAAATTATTCAGAGCATTTAGACAACTATTATACCATTCTATCTGCCTTGTAATAATAACAGCATGTTAGACCAAATGACAGATGTGATACTTCCAAATTATCATAGCAATGTACACAGGTAGGGTTATCTTAATTAAATTGTAGAAAATGTTGAAACATTCCCAGGACCAACACATCCATGTAGAATTGTAAAACAGATGGAAATAAGCCTTAAAAAGCTCAAATTTGGTCTGATTAAACAGCAGCTTCAAAGTTTGGGTTTTGTTTTCTTATAAGTAATCGTAATCAGCAGTGAGAAGAACAGCATTCAGCCATCATTTTTGTTATCAATAAAGGGGAACATATTTCAAAAAAATAAAAAAACGAGACTTGATTACTTAGTCTTGATAGTGAGGATTTCAAACATTTGTAAACAGGTTTTTAGGATTAAAAAACAGGTCTGACTTTTTTACTTAAACAAGGTATGGGTCTCCAACTTAATAGTGGTAAACGTGAGAACTGACCGTGTCGGTTTCTTCTGTTATTGTCCAGGAAAATTTAGCCATTGGATGCTTTTCGTACAAGGGTCTCTTGATTTTATCCATAGCTGACCACAGAATTGTTTCACGTAACATCAATTATGCATAAATTTAGGCAGTACTATGTCTGCATTAAAAATATCAAATACAAATTTCTACACACCGAGAGCATTTTCTGTCACACTTCCTGACCGAAGGATTTTGTCTTGCAAACTCTTATCCTGCATGCAAAGTTATACAGGGTCAGACCCTTTAAGCCTTTGACATGATTTCTAAAAGGCTAAAAGTGTGTGCACGGTAGGTCGGTAGCCAGAAAAATTTGAAGTAAAAATAAATGACTGAGATCATATGACAAAGGTCATGTGGAAAATAGATTTAAGGCTAGAAGGGTAAATGGAAGTACCTCTTTAAGAAAATTTATTTCACTCTCTGACAATCCTCTCCTGCAAAATTTTAAAGCATCAACGACAAGTAGGTCTGTGTTAACGTGTTTGAACACAAGATGAAGTTATTGTCTTCAATATTTCAGCATTCATCACATATAATTGCTATTCGCAAAAAGCACACAACCATGGTGGTCATAGAAGGTCCTCATTGTGGCCAAGCAGAAAATCATCCATATTTAAAAGGTACAAAACATCGAAAGTTCTTTTTTTAAGAAAAAGAATTAAATTTGTGTCGACACACACATAAAGTAGTGAGAAACTGACTTGACAAGTTCTTATTACCACGACCATCTATTAACATGAGAAGAAGAAACCACATAGTAACATGATTAGCAATCGTATTAAGTCTTATATTAAGACCCCAATTTACATCTATTCTAATCGCCAAATCAGGAGATATGTACCCATGCAATAAATGATAATATTGGTCAAAACAGAGTGAGTTAAAATTTTGATCAGTCTTGAAAAGGTATGTATACCAACAAAAGAATAGGTTCACACTTCTAGAAGGCCTCCACAGAACATTTAAAAAGGCTTTCTTTTTTCCTTTCTTAGTTACCTTCATGGACTCAAAGCATGGAACTTGATTCACAATGTAATTTATGGATGAAAACTGTAGAAAGATATATCATATAACAAGTACCTAACCATATAGACTCTCAAAAGAATGCAATACCAAACAAAGAGAAAAACCTAACCAAATACGCACCTATAACCATATTTACCTCTCCTTGCATCACGCTTAGGATTCAATACGAAAATATTATATGCAGTTTCTAGGTCAAGATATTCCACAAGGCTGGTGAAGAGAACATCCATCATGTCCACATCCACTTGCCAAAGACGGTCATCCCTTCAAAAAAAAGATTAATCAACTAGCACAGTGAAAATTTATAAGTGATTAACTATCCTGCAGTTACCAGGTAATAATTTGGGTGAGTAAATGTGAAGTTTAGGTGAAAATGCAGTATGGGTTCAATAAATATCTCATTATAATACAGAAACACAAATATACATGGTTGATTAGATGGTGCAAAAAAGGAAATCAAAAGCAAAGCATTCAGCCAATGTATAAACCAAGTTTGTTGAACTATTTGGGCCTAAGGGAGTAATGGATAGAGTTTCTGAGTTCAACTTCAAAAGTATCATCTGTAATCACCGATAAATTTCACCACTTCCATTTGTTGTTGACCTCCAATGTTAAAGACACATACTATTGAGAGGCATAAACCAAACTAGGTATAGACTGTATGCTGAAGAATACTAGAGAAGAAAGACATGCAAAAAATATTTCTATATTGCTGAGTTCTAAATCTTCTAGTAGACCACTGCCAAATAGAAACGGCGGAAAAAAGAACTTGAATCAGACCATTTTACAGCCTAATTCAAATGCTATTTTTAGTTTTCTGGTGTCTGCATGCATGTGCTTTTCATTAGTTAACTAAACATGTTCAAATGTTCAATAATAGAAAGTGTAGCTAACTACTTAGTTACGTTATCACATGGTTTCTTATGATTTAGAAAACCCGAAAGTGGAAAAAGACTTTGGTGTTGAGATCTACCTCGTATGATTTACTTCATCCCTACGAGAAAGGACACTAATGGCATGCTCAAAAATGGAATTAACTTTCTCACCCATCTGGATAGCATGAACAGAGAAGCTGCAGGAATAAATAATAATGTGTATTACTAAAGGGCAGCAGATTAGTGAATTACATTCTTAAAAAAAACATCGTTCCTACACCTTTTTTTAACGAATAAGAAAAATAAACAGAGTAGAAACATTACTTGTAATTTAGGTGACTGACAAGAGGAAGATGATGCTGATGATGACTATCTATCTTGTTTTTGTAGAATGGAGCAACAACTTCACCGGTTTCTGGAATCCTAGTGTGTTCAAATATATGATCAATTTTTGTGAACCAGCGTTCAAGTTCTTCAGCATGTAGCTTAAAGACTGTATCAATTTCACAAGAATATATTCATGACAGGGACCAAAGAGTTAAGTCATCAAAGGACAAAGGCAGCTAAAATCGAAGGCGATATACCTTGGTTCCCACTCCCTTCAAATCCTATAAAGATGAAATTCACTGGAACTGGAAGATACATATGTTCAACTTCTAAAATCTGTAGATAGTTGGCTATATTCCCTGAAATACAGAAACAAAGGTCACCTTTTTATTTTTCTATTTTTTTCTTTTCTTTCCTTTTTTTTTCTGCAAAAGTTATAACACAATGAAATATAATACTTCACATTTGAGAGGCTTGCAAACCTGTTCAAACCTGGTGCATGCCGCATGGACATGATAAGAGAATAAAGTAAGGACAGGGAACACACATGTAAGCAAAACTTCACATTCAAGAGGCTTGCAAATTAATGTAAACAAACAGGAAATATTTTAGATGCTAGTGCAACTGCTGATCATTTGAAAGGGCTCATAGTATAGTTTCCAATCTGAATATTTTCTACCCCGTAATCCTTGTCTTGGAAGTACAAACAAAGGGAACAATGTGTCACTTTACCAGATTTAGTAACCAAGCATGGTCAGTCATTATCAAACCTCAAATGTAATAATAGGATTTAGAAAAGTGAAAACTTAAAACAAGTGATATCAGGGTATGATTGTGACGAAAGCATGCAAGGTAGTTGAAAGAAAAAGGCTCAACTGAGGCAAACAGCCCTGCATCTCACCTTAAGCTCGTTCATTGAGGTTTGAAAGTTAAAATAATGAGTGACCTTTTAATATTGGTGGTAAATTAAGGACGTTGAGGGTATACGTATCCCAAAAAATATAAGCAACAAAAGTAATAGTTGCTTTCACATTCCTTGATGATTAGCTTAGAGATATCATCTAGTTATTAATGGTATTTAGCTGGTGAAGCATTAAAAGTCACATTTACTTTGTAGTCGAAGCTTCATTCTTTATAGGCACAAGTTGCACACTAAGGTCTGATAAGGTCTAGCTCATGGCCCGAGCTCCTTATATTTTAAGACACTACACATGCACCAATTAGTGATGGGTACAGGAATTCTAACAGGGGGATGCATTACCACTACAAATAAATAAAATCCAACATAACAGAATCTTACAATTCAAACTAACAACATATTGTATAAGAAAGACCGAAATAAGAGTTCAAACGTATATCCAAAGTAAAATTCAATTGCTCTCAAAGAGTCTTCTTAATTTGAAAATGAATTGCAGTATCATCATAACTAGTCTTCTTATCTTCAAAAAGACAAAAAGATTGATGTTTATCATTGTCTCATGGTACCATTATAATAATGAGAGAATGCCACTAGAAAATAAAAAGTTCAGATAAAGGCTGAAAACAAGTACCTGCCTTGGTGTAATTAAGGACGCTTGATTTTTCGACGGTTGTAGTCTTCAAATCATCTAAGTCTACAAGTATCAGTCTAGATGTGATTAGATGGTAAAATAACTACAAAAACAAACTTGCAATGAACAAATACCTTTCCTAAGCTGCCTATAAAAAAAATACTTTTCCTAAGCTAGTAACAAAGTAGGAGCAATTAATAGATAGATAAACGAGATAATAAAAGAAGAGTAAAGATGCATGCGTACCACTTCTTATGACAGCTTCACTCCAAAACTTACTCCTCTCTTTGAGATTAAACAATGAAAATACTGATGATCTCCCAGTTTTACGGTTCCCGACAGATCCATATGACCGGCCTGCTATTAGCTAGTATAGAGGAAACATAATGCAATTAACTATATGCAGTTGTTACAATTACTACCTTGAAATACAGAACAATACACAATCTAGTAGCCTTCACTGCAGCACTATAGAACTCTGCCAGCATGTCATCTGTCGTGACTAGGACATAGTCACAGACTCCAATTTGCCCAAATGACAGATAATTCAAATTTCAAAGAGAACAAGGTATTAAGACCATTACGATCATAAAAACACAAAGAGTGATGATTAAGTTGATTGGGTATTTCCTTTCTCTTGCATCACTTACTAGAATCTACCTACATGTGCAATAGAAAGTTGTGATATTGTTCTAGCAGATAAAAAGGAGGGGTAAGACAATGAAGCTGCAAATATATCACAACAATTGAAATTGATCATAAAAAATAACTGAAATTTGCACCAAGAACCCTTACTATAGCAAATTATCAATATGGATTTGGCGACAGATGATGAAATTCGTACTGCATATACATAGAGCAGTACATTTGAACTCTTAAGTATCCATCAATTGTAACGTTAAGAATCCAATTTGCTAGTTTATCCATCATTACAGAGAAAACGAAATAGAATCAACTGAATGTGATAAGTACAAGAGTCTGCCACTTACAATCACATGCATTCTTAACTCTTGCAAATATAATTGACATCTCATGTTCAAATTATCTTCAACCACATGGATTCTTTTGGTGTTCGAATATCTAACATCCTAGCATGCAAATATAATTGACAACTGATATTCAAACTCAGAACTTTTTCAGTGTCACTATTGATATGGATATAGTCATTAACCTAACACCAAGATTTCCATTTCTACTAGTTACCAGTTACAACTTTTACATAATTCATCAAACATTACCAGAAGATCTGAAACCAACTTAAACATTAAAGTTCAGTCTTTCGGATCCTCAAATTTTATAATGAACATCCTCCATAGGAGCTAGGTAGTTAACAAATGAAAATTATCATCAAACATGAAAACATCAACAAAATCGCTGATGGTAATTAGTGAATTTTACTTCAATCCAGTCTACGTATCAAGCAAAGAAATACGAAAAATATATACAATGAATTATGTTTGAACTTACCAGCAACAGCAGCGAAATTAAAGGTAGGAAACGGATCAACTGATGCATGGAGGACATCGAACCCTAAACCAAAATCTAACAACGCAATCAAATCAGATCGTAAAATTGAGTTAAAATCCTAATAGTTGCCCTAAAACATGAACCGAGTAAGGATCTATTGTCGCCAACGCGAGTGTGAGGGGAGACTGACGAAGACGACCTGCGGACTATACTGGTTGTTTGGGCAAGGATTCACCATGAGGGCTCGGGTCGGACCAATACCGGAATGAATATTGCACGATAGGCCCAATAACGTTTCCTCGCAAAAAGCATGGATATAATTATTATTTTTTTAAAAAGAAATGATATATCCTCCTAAATTTTGTTTCTACTTATCCTTCTACTCATTTGATTAAGACATGTGTCAAAATCAAGGGAGGAGACGAGGAAAAAGAATTAGTGGAGTACACATGACATCTTGGAGTGAGTAGAAGGATGAAGTAGAAGGAAATAGTAGGAGAATATATCATTTTTCTTTTTAAAATCATAACAATCACATACAGTCACACCTCATCTACACTTATCAGTAGTGTCAATTATCGATAAAACACAAAACACGACAAAACTTGATACGTAAATAAACGGGTTTATGTTGAGCATAAACGGGTTTGGGTTGTTTCGGGTTCACCCGTCAACCTGTATAAATATACAGGCGTGCTCGGTTGGCTTGTGGTTTCATTGGTCGGCCCACCAACCAGTATATATTTTGATATTTTTTATTCTCTTTTTATCTTTATATTTTTTATTTTTTTTATTTGACTATTGAGCGTTTATCTTATTTCTTAGTCCCCATAAACCTAATCAGAAACATATTCAGCGTTTCCCTTTTGTTCCTTCGTCTTTTTGAAACTATTGAAAGTAGACATTATCAAATTATTAATCATTAATTACTTGTAGATTAATTGCTCTTACAATTATTAAGTTTTTGTATTTGAATTAAACTATATAGGTAGAATTGAACTTTATTTAGTATTTTGCATTTGAATTTTGTATTTACACAAACAAGAGACAAAATTAGTAAAACTGAAGACCCGTTGACCCGCAAACCCATTTATGGCCCGCCAACCCGTTTATGACCCATCAATCCGTTTATCAGACCGCGAACCCACCAACCCGTATATTTAAACGGGTTACACAGGTCGTGTCGTGTTTCAACTTATACGGGTTCGTGTCACACACCTTGATATGAATAATTATACGGGTCGTGTTCGTATCACGACCCACTGACCCGCCAACCCGTGACCTGCCAACCCGAACACGACACGATTGACACCCCTTGTTATTACGACGTGACATAAACTCAACCTGGGAGAAATGTCTTAATCATCACACGTAACCCTCTTGTCCGCACATATGTTGTTCGTAATAAACTTTATGTAATACACTTCCCAACTTAAAAGTTTATTACAAACACTACATAAACGTGAAATGTAACGTTTGTTATTTTATGTAGCACCCTTTTAACGTTGTCTTGAAATTTTTAAAAAAAATATATTCACAACATGTAGCAGTCCAACATAATTTGTCAATTTACTAATGATATTAATTTAAGTCATACTATTGATAGTCAAGTTTATATACATTGTTCTAGCAGCATCATTTGTTAGAAACTTAAAAATAATATTTAAGCGAAGTACGTTCATATTCTTTCATTGCATATTTTAATAAGTATGTATAGGTATATGGGTTTTGTTATATTTAATTTAATTGTACATTTTTTTAGGACATGCAAATGGGCCTAGCCTTCAATTATATAATGTTATTCATGTTTTGGGCCAAGTAATAAGCATTACACAGCAAGTCAGGATGCGATTTCATGTACAATTTTAACTATGCATGATGATGCATGACTCACTTAAGAGTGATTATTTGTGTACAACAACCATATATAATAATTATGATTTTTTTACCTTTACAAATTCACTAAAGCATGCTTGATATAATCTATGATACAAGATGCCCTAAGGATCCTAGTATAACATTATTAGCAACTTTTGGCATGTGTTAGCCCGGGTTAACTCATTTCCATATTAATGAGTTGAAATTATCAATTCTTAGTTGGTGCTTAAGGTATGATTGCGGCGTCCTTTAAAGTGCATCTTTCAGTGGTTAACTCTTAATTAGTTACCTTCTTACTGCTAAAGTCAACTAAAACGATAGTGTATGGTATGACAGTTGTAGTGTATAGAAAAAGAACATCGTTCAAGTAATAATGGATACATGTCAATATTAGGAAGAGAAAGTAAATCAACACATTATAAAGGTTAATATCTTTACCGGCATTTTGCCACAAAAAAGTGAATATATCATGAGTTTTTTTTTTTTTTGGTAACCCTCTATTAAAAAAGTTGTATATAAAAAGCATATTTATGTAAAAATACACCTCAATACACTCGTAGAGTAAATCAAAATAATATAAATTAGTGAAAAAAGAAAAATATTAAGAGTTCATAGTCTACCAAAAAAGGAAATGATGCAAGTCTGGGACAGTCATAAAATAAATGCTTATAAGATAATTGAAAAGAAGAGAAGGATCTTTACTCTATTCGAAAGCATTAAGTAGATTTGGGCATTTATAAATCTAATATGCCCACATATTCACAATAATAATACCAAGTAACATAAGATGAACTAAACCATGCCAAAAATAGAAGGGAAATACATTCTTTTAAAGGCGTGGGATAAGCAAGACCATTATTTATAAGATTCAAAAAGGAAGTAGTGTTTTTAGCCCAACACAAATTGCACTATAAGTAACCTATTATGACTTTTGACCCGCTATCCATCCCACACTACGACCGTTTGACTCATTTACCAACCTACAACATACATGTTAATATAACAATGGGCGTTAGTTTTTATGTATTTTTTTACTTGATGCTTTCAGCACCAGCATAAACAAAACTTGTAAACATCTACTTTCTATTCGATCAAACAACACTACAACAATCATACAAGGAGTATTACAATATTATACTAAAACAACACCCATAAAAAGAGTATTAAACCGAAGTTGAAGGTTGAAGAATACAGGATTTAATAGAATAATGATTAAAGACCGACAAACTCAATAAGAATCTACTATAAAACTAATCAAAAATTTATTGAATTAAAGCTCACTTGCTTAAAAATACTATTTTACCTGCACCATGACCAACTTAAAGCTATATTCATGTTTAAATCGGATCAAGATGGCTATAAATTTATCTTTTTTATGTATATTCGATAGACGTTTTGAATCAGATTAATGTAGCTAGTGAATGTAACTTTTATAGTTTTATGTACCTATGTACATGTACCTTTCTTGATGAGTTACATGTAACCATGTGTATATTTCAATGGCCTTCTTCGACGTCATAACATACCACCATCACCCCTGTGTGATGAAAAATGACAGGCGATGAACCTTATATGTGACAAGTATGCCTTCTAGGTAACTTGAAGGGTTATTTAATAATAGAAAAAGGAAAAAAAAAAGAGTATGACCTAACAAAAACAATTACATTAAAACTATATGTCTTCCTCAAATGTGGCCGGGGTCATGTGAAAAGACATTGTTGACCTTGATATCACCACAAGTATTTTCAATCAAAATGACATACAACTGCTTTCAAATATGCATACGGTGGTCCTAGCTTCCTTTTTGTGCATACATTAAGCAATCAAACACTAGTATTTAATCTTCTAATATTCAAATTATGACCATTGAGATGCTGACTAAAGTAAATGTTCATAAGTATACTGAAGGATTAATGCTTAGGATCACTGCAAAACAAACAAACATATTATGATTTGTAGCACCATAATTTAGGAGCAACAAGGGTTGATAGATAAATATATGACACTTACAGATGGTCGGGTGTAAATATATGTATATAGGGGACGGTTCAAACGAGAACTATTTTTCGTACGAGAACTGCGAGAACCAATCTTAGCCGTTGATTTGATAAAGTGGAACTCATGGATGTGGAGCGTGGGGGGATCAAGTGTGGCAGAGTGCATGTGATAAATTCATGGGTGGGCAATGACATTGAAGAAGGTAAAATTAGATTGCTCAGATTGGTTCTCGCGGTTCTCGCGATTCTCGTTCGAAAAACAGTTCTCGTTTGAACTTTTGCCTATTTATATATATACCCATTTGACTTCTCTAGAAATGAAAGCAATGCAATATATACGGGGCTAGTAAGATTAGACTTTAAATCAAATTACAGAGCGCACATTTGACTTTCTAAAATCAAATGAGCCTTTTATTGTAAATCTATGGCATGCATGAGGAAAAGAGAATCATAAGGAGAAATAATTTATACCCATGAAAATAGTCAAGATAGAATCTAGGGTTTATGAGTTGAATATAGAAGACCTTAAAAAGAGACATATGGTAAATGACTAAATGTAACTAGAAATATGGATTTAGTCAGAGTTTTAGTCGAGTTTGTTACAAGAAAATGGAACGTGTTACAATTTTTTCCAAATAATTTGATTCCAGCAAAGATTATTTTACATGAAGGATGAGGTACGAATGTGTAGGCAGGGAGGCGACAGATGGATTGGGTGTGATAGAGTTTATAAAAATACTATGGATCTTAAATATTTAAAACAGTCAGGATTTATTTAAGTTTAGATCTATGGTTAAAATAAGTTTTAGTTTGACTCGTAGTTAGTAATAAATATACACAACACAACAGTTTTCTTTTATTATATTAAAATAATTCATTATATATGTTATTTATTTTATTTATAACTTTCTACTTATTAGTTTATATAAATACAAATACTTTTGTGATCAATCTATTTATAGCTATATTTTATATATAATTTTATAGTCATACGATATTAAATGTATTTATTTTTGAAATTATGATACCAAAAAATGCATTTTGTTATATAATTACTATAATGTACCCAAGAACAATTATAAATATATACAATAGTCATCCCTTAAACTACACCTATGTTACTGTTCATAGATGGGTTTTTCTAACCTGCGCATTATTCTTAGTTAAATATTAAATATTTGAATGCTTTTTAGATTGTGTGGTAAAGTTGCTTTTCTATATCTTCAACATCATCCGTTCGATTCTTGCCTCTCTATCTTTTTCATTACTTCTATGTTAGCCTGCTTTTTTTTCTTTTTGCTTTCACATGGGCCCTACCTCCATACATTGTATTTCTTCTAACAATTACAAACACTAATCACTCACCTCTCACGCTCTCACCATATTAACTCCTATAAATATTTTTTTGACAGCCTTTTATGTAACATTATTTTAGAATTAAATATTATTCTTATTCTTTCTGTTTTCTCTTTTCTTCGTTATTAAGCCTCTTAAATTGACATACAATTACATATGGTGTTTATGATGTATTTATTTATGTCTTTTTATCTATAAATTTGTTACATGCTTTTGTATCATGCTTCGTATATGAGTTTATTGTTTTACAATTTTTAATTAAAGATATTCAATAAATTATAAAATTCTAATAAATTTTATTAATGTATATGCATCATTACAATGCAAACACATACATCATAGATCTAAACCAAATTTTAATATAACCATATACAACGTTTTTTTTAAAAATTTCATAAACTATTTTAATTCGAATAAATTGTAGTTTTTTTACTTACATAAGATGCGGCAAATGATTGATTATACTAATTAAAACCAAATTTTATTATTTAGAAATGTCACTTTCATATTAAAGACTTAAGGCCCTGTTTGGTTGGCAGGAATCCAACGGATTCTGTGGGAATTGGATTTGAATTCCTTAGTAATTCCTGTTTGGTTGGCTATGGAATTGGATTTTAATGGAATTTAAATCCCTTAGATAAGGGATTCTAAAATCCTATCATATATGGAGGGATTTTAAAATCCAAGGAACAAAGGAAAGTGGCTAATTACCCTGTTACCCTCATTCAAACTAAAACCCTATTACCGTTCCCCCAAATCAATCGATTCATTCTGCCTTTGCGTCGCCAACCTACGTCTCCACCACCATCGTCGTCTCCAACGAGCTTCGTGGTCTCCATCGACGTGCGTCGTCTGCTGCGTCGTCGCCGAGCTAGGTCACCACAGGCTTCGTCGTCTCCACCAGCTTCGTCGTCTCCACCAGCTTCGTCTCCACCGCAGGCTGCGCCGAACATCACCGCCGACCGTAGGGTTTGCTCACCGCCGTCCGGTGTCGTCGTCTCCACAGCTGCTTCCCTCGTCCTCACCGCTGACCGGAGGTTTGCTCACCGCCGACCTGCTGCCCTTGTCATCCACCGCCGCCATCCTTGTCTGTTGCCCTCAGTAAGTTCTCTCCCTTCCTCTCTCACCAACAGTGATTATACATGTATAACAAATTCTTGATTCTTGATTGTGTGGTCTGATTCATGATTCTTGATTGTGTGGTCTTGATTTTTGATTGTGTGACATGATTCATGATTCTTGATTTTGTGGTCTTGATTCTTGATTGTGTGATCTGATTTATTATTTCAAGGAAGAGGAAGAACCGAAGTGATGACGCGTTCAATAATGCGGTTGGAAGCTTAGTAGTATGAATTGTGGTGTTTTTTTAGGATGATTGCTATTTTGGATGTGTAGGTTTTTTGATAACTATATTTTGTTAAAAACATCCCACATATTTTGGTAATTGGATGTATCTAAAGATTACTATATTATTTTGGTAACTTATGACAATTCGTATTGTAGTGATTTTAACTTATTATGTTTATTAGTATGTTTATTACTATGATTTTGTAATTTATTTAATATAATGTTTACATAAAAGTTATAAAACAAGCTAAATTCAGGAAAAAAAGCATGAAGGGTAATCCTGTCATTTTACATATCTGAAATCAAATTCATCTATATTGTCTGCAAACCAAACAGATTATGGAAAAAGATTCCAATTCCATTTCCTGTCAACCAAACAGATTACAGATTCAAAATCAATTCCTGACAGATTCCAATTCCATCAGAGAATCCAATTCCATCAGAAACATTTCTGCGAACGAAACGCCACCTTAGGGGTTTTTAAAAAAAACCAATTTTATTATTTATTTTTACATATTTTCAATTTAGAAGAATTATATGTAGATAAAAAACTTAGAGTTTATATATTTTACAATTAATATGTCATACAGAATTAAAGTATATTATCAATCCAAAAATAAATAAAGTTGTCATAAACATTAACTCTTACAAACTAAATCAAATGTGAACCTACTATATTCAAATAATCACTAAAAGTAGAGTTGGACGATCACTAAATAAACGTTGATGATTATAATTAGTACATATAAAGATTGATTTGGTTTTTAAAATAGGTATCATGATTTGTTGTAGCCTAATAGATAAGGTATTTTGTTTTTGTGTCTTAAGTCTTCGGTTCAAACCTGCACTGCTGCATCCTTCCATTTCTTTTTTTATTTTTTCCAACTATGTTTCCTGCCCCTCGGCCCTCTCCCTTCTCCTTTTGACTTTCTTTTCCTAATCATTCTTTTTCTTATTTTTTTTTCAATTCAATTTTTATCTTTTGCTTTATAATACTATATTTGTTTATTATTTTTTTCTTTTCTTTCTATTATCTAACTTATTGATTTTTTATTTTTCTTTTTTATAATCATGGTATAATATTTATTTAAGAAAGTATTTTTTAAAAATATAATATAAAAAAATACATGTCGTCATATAACTTAACTATCATAATATGAGAAATGTTCAATATAGTTCATACTTAATTCATAGTCCTGAGGAACTAATCTTAGCCTTTAAATCAGCCCTATCAATGATCCAGATTGGATTTTAAAATTTTGGACGGAGTTGAATTTTTGTAATTAACATGTGATGTGTTTACAATCACATGTGATTGAATATTAAAATTTCAGGACTATGTTTTTATATGGACTTTATTGAATACAACTCATCATAATATGTACAAGAATGAGTTAATTACAATTCCATATTTTGATGTATACAAAACATAACATATTAATAACTTATAACAAATAATTAAATAATACATAAGTGTAATATTTAATGTAGCGCCACCTCTAACGAGCTTAAAATTAGGGTTAATTTAAACTTTTTAAACTACAATTATCAAAAGCGTACAGCGGAAATAAACGCCATTTACAAAAACAACGTTAACTGACTCGGCTATTTATTTACACCAAAAATTAAGCCAAGTTCATATTCTACAAGCGTTACCTACTAGTTTCCGACCACCGGATCCATAAATACAACAACGTGTTCCCCAAAAGGTATTTACAACAAAACTACCAACAGTCCCGCCTCACCAGGCCTCTAGCATCAACCTGCGAAAAAGATAAATCTTGCACCGTTAGCTACAACTAGCTAGTGAGCACCAATTACACATAAGCATCAATAAGTAGGCTATCATGTATCAGAACAGCACACAGGGCTATCCTATCAACTTGCGGCGCGCCAATCATGTCGGCAGGAGTCGTATCTTGCAGGGGAGCCAGCCCCGCTCAACAACCCAAGCCGGGGAATCAGCCGCAACCAATTGCACCAGTGGGGGAGCGAAAAGCAGTCCACGTGGTACACTGTCTATCATGTTGGTTCCAGTCTAGCAAAGAACCTGAATATTAGGGAATGGCGGCCTGCAGAACCTACCCCAAGCGTATACTCATGGGTACCGTTAAGTTCCCCCGTTCGTAGTCCCTCAGGACCCTGGGAACCCAGCCAGATATTAACACCCGTCTACCTGACTGACCCTACTCTTGGTGGGAACTGTTATACAGCCCCGAATGTCCGGACAGTCTAACATATACAAATATCTTTCATGCGCGCATATAATCACACCAGTTAATATCTTTCATGCTGGTAAACAAACATACAAATACAATTCTATCATAGCACACAATTACCACATGATTCTATCATAAGTATTCTCTTTCTTTCACAGCAAGCATGCGTATATAACTCTATCATGGCATACCTCATGTCTTTCGTAGCAATACACCAATCACGTGTCAACATGTACAACAGATAAATTACCTACTGAGACTCATGGGAAACCGGTACTCACCTCGAGATTACAAGAGGCAGAAGTGGAATCGAGAATCCAAGGAATCCCCAGAGTCATCTGAATCACCTAACACATATGGTTCAGGCTTAGACACCAATTAACGACATTTAACGAGGCTTAAAACACAAGACTACAAAGCTGTCAACACAACAGTACAACATGCGATCGCAAGGCACCCCCATGCGACCGCAAGGCATACCCCATGCGACCGCAAGGGATAACCCATGCGACCGCAAGGTCCCTGCCCCAAAACTTACTATTACGGCCGCAAGGGATTATCCCTACGGCCGTAAGGGTTGTTCTTAGGTTCCTACGACCGTAGGTTATATACCTACGCCCGTAAGCTTCATTCCATCACCCGTAGGTGGTAAACCACGACACCAACTCCATACGGCCGTAAGACCCAATGCATACGACCGTAAGGAACATGCTTGCGACCGCAAGGCTTTCTCTTGCGACCGCAAGGACGTCTGTTACAGAGCGTTCTTGCTCTGTTCGAACACAACCGCTGTTTATACCCATTTGGGACTCAAAATCAACTTGAATCCGTATTCAAGTGTTTTCACATGATTTCTAACATTTATACTAACCTACTAACACGATTTGAACACGAAATCAACATCAAGACACACTTAAATCTTCAAATTTACACTACACCCATATGAACACCAAAACTATGTTGAAGCTTTAAAAACACTTACAAGGATGGTGATTAAAGGCTGATTGTTTCTGAAATCAACTAAAGAAAACTCCCATCAACAGCTTGCTTCACGATTTTTAACTCCAAAAGAACAAGGGTTTGGATGTGTTTGCTCTTGCACGTACGTATGAGTGTGTATGTAGTATGTGTGTATGTGTTTTGTGTCAACAGAGGACACAGATAAGAAGGAGGGCCGACTTAATTAGCTAATACCCCTCACGGGTATTTTGTTCTCCTATTCAACTTAAAACACAACTTAGGGTTATCCGTTTCAACTAACGGAGATATTTTTTTGGAACCATTATCCAAAACCGGTCAACTATTTATCTACTTGGTCAACTTATGACACTTTTCATAATACCACATTTTTATCCACAATTAACACCAATTAGCACCAATTTAACACCAATTAACACATTGAACACCATTTAACAACATGTATACTACAATTAGCAACAAAACACCAATTAAAGTCAACGTATAACTATTAGAGCTGCATGTACAACTGTTTACAACTAGGCCCCAATTCGGGGTGTTACATTTAAATTGTTTTGGCAATGTAGTAATAAATACTTTCAAACTTTCATTTTAAAAAGTTCAAGTAGATATGCTAACAAGATTGGTGATATCAATTATTGCATTTCTCATCCCAGTCCAATTCTCATCGAACAATATTTTCTATTCCTCTTATTTATCAATTTCTTACTAACTATGTTATTATATTTAAACTCTATTAATATTAAGCTATATATAAATTTTTTTTTATGTTTAGGCACCGTAATACTGTCGTTTTTCTCTTCTTATTTGATAACTATGATTAACCTTTTTTCTTTTGCCTTATATTTTTTTCTTTATCTACTTTTTATTTATAAATAAACTACTACATTTAGACATTATTATTATTCTATATACATATAATGTTTTAAGTTTCCGTAACGAAGTGCGGTGATATCACACTAGTTTAGTTACAATTCTATATATGGAAACAATATTTTTATTGCTTTGACAACTTGGTAGACTATATTTTTCAATAATTATGTAAATATTTCTAACTCTAATACTTTTTCTATGTAAATATTTATAACTCTAATAATTTTTCTGTTCTTTCCCTTTTAATAATCATTTTACAAATATTTTTATATTAAAATTATTGTTTATATTTTTAGATTTGAAAACTATACATAAATTCTCTAAAAAGTATTTTCGCTACAATTTTAATTCAAATGCATGTTTAGATTTCTTTCGACTTATTTTAAATATTTGTGTTCGAATAGTTACTTGTATGTTTTTAAAGGCAACTCGTTTCTACTATTCATAACATCGAATCATATCCTATTAATTGTATTATATTTATAATTTGTATAGGCAAGTTCTCATCCCTAAATTATTTTAATCATTATTTAAGTTGGTTATTTACTATTTAGACTTGTACATAATTTTCTTTTACTGTTGAGAAATAATTTCATTTCTAGTTATATTTATATAATATTATATTCTTTTGTAAATAGAGATGTGGTCCTTATGAATTATATGAATGTACCATATTGCAAACCCCATGATGGAGACCACGGCAATCAAAGTTTATGCCAGCTGTCCCTTTTGGTAATTTTGCCCGATGGGAACGCCGTCGACCTTTGACCCTCGTAAGGTCTTGGTCAATTTCTAGCGTTTAGACCATGCCTAACTTATATATTTTAATTATGTTTTTTAATTAAAAGGCAAACATTTGTTTATTGATAAAAAAAACTCTAAAGCTATTTACAAGTATACAACATATGTCTCCCAGGAAGAGACTTCAAGCTTAAGATTAAACTACCCCAAAAACTAGATAAAATCATCTAATATAGCAATGAGACTAATTAAACTAAAATACCGAAGCAAAATTTGAAGACGCCAAAATCATCATTCACACTTCCCTGGCTAAAAGCAAATATAACATGTGCATTCATACTCGAGGGTTCTAGCCTAGTAATATTGGAGTGATTTAGGTTTAGTGTTGCTCATGACCTAAGGTCATGAGTTTGAGTTCCGTCGTGAACATATTTGAGGTAGATTTATGAACTGTTAAAAAAATGTACATTTATAACTTAACAGCACACTAAATCAATTGACCTTTAGCCTGTAACACTGTACTTTTAAACATATAATTAAATCGCATGCGGAAGCTAAATACATATAATTAACTTAATTACATAATAGATACAAAATATTATCTTGTCTTATACATCAAAACTTTTACAGTGTTAAACCAAAACAAGCTCCTAATAAAAACTTTGACATCAGAGTGAGGCCTGTCCATATTCCCAGTCCCAACTCCAAGACTCACCAAGATAATCTGCAAAACAGTCTAGTGGGGGATTAGCACAAAGCTAAGTGAGGGAATTAATATCTAATCAAATACAAGGCAAACATGCCTAAACCCAAATAGCTCATGAATCCCAGGAGAACTGGCGGTGTTGCAAGCACCTACAACCAAGGTCGGCCAAAACCAAGGTTTACCGATAGCCCTGCTAACAGTGATAACAGTACCAGCCTTCTTGTGTACAACAAATGCACCCCAAGATCTGGTACGGTACACCCCCAAGCAACAGGCCCAGCATCATGCTGATCTCCAAATAACATGTATATACAATCCAAACAAGAGCATTCCAAATAGGATATTAAATCCTGTATATCAAAAGATATAAATCCACTCACCAAAGTCTTCAAAAACTCTGGTTCACTCGAGTGACTAACTCACTGAGTCTTCTCAATTCCTGAGATTGAAGTAACCCAAGTCAGTATTCAAATCATAATACTGATCCAAAATAGATATCATATCTAATCACATAATTCATGTATGAGCAATATTGAACATACACATATATTCATCATACATAAGTTCCAAAGATATACAATTCATGTTTATCTTTAAATCATCAAATCCGATTAACCAATCCCGATCAAATGGAAATCCGGTAAATCAAATCCGATTGAATGTGAATCCGAGTAAAGGTCCAAATACCGATAAAGTCCCAAATACGATAAGTCCAAATCCGATAAGTCCAAATCCTATAAAATGAATCCGATAAAATAGCTAAGGTAAATCCGATAAAATCATATCCCAAATCCGAGCATAGGCACAATCCGAGCATAGGTCAAATTCCGATTAATATCCAAATCCGATAAAATGTTCAAATCCGATAAAATGTATCGGAATTCACCAATACCGATCAAATCTATCGGAATGTCACCAAATCCGATTAAAACTATCGGATTTCACTAAATCCGATTAACTCAAACTTCAATTCCGATAAATTCATAAATTCATTCTCAAATCAGATTTCTATCTTAAATCACAACTGATTTTAAGCATTCAAATCATATATGTTTTCCAGAATCATTCTAAACATATAAACAACATGTTTAAAGCATAAAATCTAACATGCATTCATCCTAAGTTCATCAATTCAATAGCATACATCAATCGGAATTCATACTATAATTAAAACCGAATTAGCTATAAATTAATAACATGAATTCAGAATGTTAACCTTGATAAGAAATAAACTCAGTAATCTAATTGCATGCACAATCTAAGAACAACTGCTTGATTCTTTTTCTTCTCTTGTTTCTTGGCCGAGAGAGTTTAACACACACACACACTTTTGCTAATTGTTACAAATGCATGCCAAAGGAGAGTTGTTGTGTGTAAGTGTGGTGATTAATCCCAAATTCGGCCAACACATGATTCCACTAACTAAAATTATATTAATTAAATAATTAATTAAAACAATTAACTAATTATTTACAATAAATCAATTAATCACATAATTAATTTAAATCCCAATTATAAACTTGATTAATTACCTTAATTAATCTAGGCCGGGAAAGTGGGTGTTACATAGCCTACCCAATCTAAGACAACACAGCCATCATTCAAACTTAGTGAATCTTTACCAATGCTTGTAACGAGTTTGTGACCACAACACTCATTGAATCGATCCTGACCCTAATCTCCTAGAAATTCAATTAAACGAAAAGAATTGTGTTTCCTTCATAAGCTTTGATGAGTAAACTTTCTTGTTATGCAATCATCGGTATCCAATTTAAGAGTTGCGTTCAATAAAGTGCAATAAAAAACATAGTTCTGAAATTTTAATATTCAATCACATGTAATTCAATATACAATTACATGTGAATTACAAAAATGTCACTCCGTCCAAATTTTTAAAATTCAATCTGGACAATTGATGAGGCTGATCCAAATACTAAAATTAGACCCTCAAGACTATGCATTAAGTATGGACTATATTTAACATTTCTCTCCAATTTAAATATAAAGTCGATTAGATATAACTCGTCAAATCTTGTTTGTTATTTCTTAAAATGTTATTTTAAAAAATTAGATAATTTGATAGCAGATTAGAATAGGGTTAAGTGCACCGAAATGTAACGAACTATACGCGGTTTAACATTGTATGTAACAAACTAATTTTTTTTGCAAATAATACAATAAACTACTCAAAATTTACAATGTGTGTAATTTTAACCCGTGATTATAGGTTACCGGTTAACTTAAACACAGTTGGCAAAAAAAAAATTTTAATGCTAATATGGCACTCCATGTAGGACTCCACATAGGATAAGTTTATTATTATTTTAATTATTACAATTATTATTATTATTATTATTATGAATATCATCTTCAACCTAGACTTCATCTTCCTCTCTCATCAGATGCAAGCCACCGCCGCCTCACTCTTACAAAACTCTCTGCGCCACCGCCGCCCCTCTCAGACAAAAGCCTCTGCGCCACCGCTGCCTGATACAAAGCCATCTCCTCCGACCTCCTTCTTTTCCGATTACAACCACCACTGGTTCGATTTAGGTTTTCACCACTGAATATTTAGGGTTTTCTTCGATTTGGTGGTGGTGGCCGATGGTGGTTAGGGTTTTCATCACCACCAAATTATTTCTTATACGCCTGGGTTTCATCACCACCAAAGAAAACCCTAAATATTTTTTCAGATCTGTTGATTTAGGGTTGCAGATTGTGGTGGTGGCCACCGATTTTGTTCAATTTAGGGTTTCTCGAGTGTTGCGATATGTTGCGATGATGGTCATTAGGGCTTAGATCTGGACAATAAAACAGAGTCGATGGCAGCGGTGGTCATTAAGGCTATGGCGGCGGTGGTTGTTAAGGCGGTGGTGGTCGACGAACCCAGATTTGTGAATCGAGAAACCCTAAATCAAACAAAACCGTTAAAATTTGTGTTCTTGATATGCTTCACAAATGATCTTGTTTGGGTGTTTTTATCTTCGATTTGGGTTTAGATTAGGGTTTTCATCGATATTTTCTTTGGCTACCATCTGTCTTCGTTCTCACTACAATCGACTTCGGATTTGCACCTATTTGGGGGTGCAGATTTGGTTTTAAAATTTCAAGTTGCAACTGAGTTTCATCTTCTGGGTTTTGTTTGATTTTATGGATTTTTGTTTGTCCAGATGTGTTTTAATCTTTGTTTGGTGTTTGTTTCGCGGTGGTGGTTGAGAATGGAGGTTGAAGGATATGGTGGCAGATGGTGGTTGAGATGGTGGCCGTGGTGGTGGTTGAAAATGGAGATGGCGGTGGTGGCTGAAAATGGAGCTTGCGGTGGTGGCAGATGAAGGTGGTGGTAGAAAACTGGGAATGATGAACTAAATAATGATAATAATAATAATAAACAAATAATAATAATAATAGTTAATAATACTATTAATAATAATAAAAATAATAATGACACATCAGCACACACTGACAAGTGGCATTACTTTATAAAATAAAAAAAATAAAAATAGCATATTACCGGTCCACGTCGGCAATTACCTGATTTGCAGGTCAAAATTACACACATTGTAAATTTTGGGTAGTTTATTGTATTATTTGCAAAAAAAATTAGTTTGTTACATACAATGTTAAACCGCGTATAGTTCATTACATTTCGGTGCACTTAACCCGATTAGAATAATTATAACTATCATAATTTCTTAAGTGAAGCACGTAATATTTATTGAAGGAATCAATTTCTTTAATAAGAAAAATCACCTTTTTAAGACAATTTTTTTTAGAAAAGTTATAATCAATATAAAAACTAAAAAGAATTCCTTCTTTCTCTTTTATTTTTTCCTTTTCTTTTATAAATAAGGCATTACAAGAAGAAACAAAAAACACATTAATATTACAAAAAAATTTATAGGCAAAGAATTATATTAAAAGGTCTCAAAGGTTGAGACGATAATACAGTAATATCGAACTAAAAAAATCATCTAACATGACAGCATTTATAAATCCGATAAGTACTTCAATAGTCTTTTTTAAAAGGGATTTCTTGCTTTAGTTTCTCTAAGAAACTGAAGTTATGCTATAATATATGCGATCTAATCATTTTTATAGTCTTTTTCTTAAACTCTCTCTTAACATATAAATATTTACACACAGTAAGGATTGAATTTAAACATCTTCTAAAACCTTATAGATATTCTACTATTAGACTATCTTGAGATGGTTTATGTACTTCAATAACATCTGATATGATTCATCTGACTTGATAATAAGGTTGATAGCATTTATTAGAAACGTTTATTATGAAGAACCGTACAATTATTCCAAATTTCCACCGTCTTTGTTATGTTTTCATTGCTACTTCAATTTCTTTTTGTTATTAAAAAAGCATGTGTTAGCTTTGTGTTTATTCCATTGTTCGAAGAAAGAATACAACGCAATTTGTATGTGGTCGTGTGTGTTTTACGACAGTGTTCCAAACTATATTATTGAGTCTAGAATAACATTCTTTAAATAGATATGATTTTATTAAATCATTTTTATCTAGAGAAAACATTATCTTCTAATAATGATATAAATTAAAGATTAACATGTATGAAATTTATTAAATAATTCTAAACCTTCATATAATATAAATAATTTAATTACTCTATTTTAATCATCTGTTTTGTTAAAAATGACTTATCTATTCCTTTAAAATAGAATATTATACTCACAATCTATATGATTACATTTTTGTAACTAAGTCATTTACACTAGCACACTTTAGATAGGAGTTAATTGACTTTGTCAACTGTTATTTAGGTAAAATAACCATTATCTTTCCTACTTTGTACCAAATATCAATAAAATAAGAATTTATATCCCTAGCTAAACTATTGTCTGATTCTCCTTCTTTCCCATTACTCATTACCTTTGTACACATGAAATTGATGGTTAATTATGGTCGGTTTGTAGGTTTTGAAATGAGTTAGATTCTTGAGTGGGTGGTGGAAGAAGAACCTTTTAATTATCCTTCAAGATGGTGAACGCTGGCTAGGTTTTAATAATTCAAGATTTCATCGACATCCAGGTGATTTCATGTCGATCTCAATCATTACACATGATGAGTATTCATGTCGATCTCATTTGATTGTTCGACCATGGATTGTAACATGATGGTTATCGGCGATATGCATCAACCTATCTGAAGCTCGAGAGGATGTTGGTAACTGTGTCATACATGGTCAATGGCGACTTGTATGATTGTCGGCGGTGAAAGAGGGAACGGAGAAAGATGAGAGATGGTGAGACTTTGTTGATGAGAGAGGAAGATAAAATGAAAGAAAAAGAAGGAATGTGTTTGGTAATACGGATAAGAGTGTAAATGTTTAAAATACCTTCGCATTATAAGATAACTAACTTTCACTAATATAAATGCAAACATATGGATTGCTAGTGTAATTTCTAATCTTAGATTAAATTAACAAATTTTGACAAATTATAATTCACCTCATATATGTCATTTTTAAACCTTAAAATATCATATTTGTCTACGTTAATTTACAAATATTATAATATCTTTATAAAATTTCAAAATATTGTATTTAATCAGGTTCCTAATTTTATCTTTTAAAAATATTTTATAATCATTTTAAATTATTTTTAATTATAACCTATAAAAACTTTAGCTTGTTACTCTAATTCTAAAACGCTTATAAGTCACCTAGAACTCTCATTATTGATTATTTTCAAACACTATAGATCTGCAAACCAATCTTAGTCGTCTAGTCGAATGAATCCTTAAGAGCACCTTTGCTTTGTTGATCAAGCCTCAAACTTTCTCTGTTGTTCCCATTCTTCAAAATTAAAAACTTTTTTTTAATTCTTTTAAAATGTTGATTCGTATATAACATTTTTTAACCATACACGATCGATAAGATACAAACAAATAATATACATGATATAATTTGATAATGTATAACGTTGTTATATATGATTACTTTTATTATATAGGAATCAACTCTCTCATTCTTCTATAACACCAATAGAAGCTCCAAATAAGAATTTAAGCTATAATGCAATTGGTTCTCTTTTGGTTATATTAAACATCTAAACCTTATTTTTCACCATGGAGCACTCTTGAAAGAACAATTTAATAATAATAGAAGTAACAACTAACTACTACATGCAATATTTAGTTTTTGAAAAATTGTTATTTAATTTGAAAAAAAAAACAAATTTCGTCAAAAAATAATAATTAAGATATTTTTTGTTGTATCTTGATGCAATTCGACGACTTAGAAAATACAATGTTTATGCTTATTTTCATCTTTTGTCTTTGAGTAGGTGACATTATTATTTTAGTTGTTTCAAATTTTTTTCCTTTTCTAAACACAAAATAAAACATTTATTATTTTTTAAAGAGAAGATACGATTAAGATTTTGTTACAATTAGCAATCATTCTATAATGTCAATGATATCGGTGGACGTATATGCATAATTTCCCATAATTATCATATTTTAGTGATAAGTTCTTAATTTTATGTTTTAAACTATATGATAAAAGTCAACACCAATTTTTTTTCATAAGTTATTGGATATTAACTCTCTGATTTTAAGTTTTTATATGAAATAAAAGGAAGGATTTGAAAGAAAATTTAAAAATATTATATTTTAAAGTTTCATTGAAGAAACAAAAAATAGGAAATAAAAGGATTAGGAGTGAGTATTAGTCTTATTGTATCTTAAAATATTTTTTTCCCAAAAACAGGAGAATTTAGAAGGGAATGATTCCCTCACATTTCTTTTCATTTTATTCCCTGAAACTCGATAAATGGAGTAGGAATTGATTGGTAATTTATATTAACTATCACGAAAAATACATTTCTTTTATAAGTAGCTAGCGAAAACTGACTTTTTATGAGTGTTTCGAGTATTTATAAAGGGTATAGATCATGACACTTCATCTTATGATATATGTGAAATAATAGTCTTTGCTGCTTCAATGAACCTTCATAGTAGAACAATAACTATCTTCTTCTCCGGGTTAGCAGGAGGTATATGAACCTTCTTGACCAAGCTCGAGTACAAGAATGAGCATAGAAGATGAGAGAATTTAATGGGAGAGTTAATGATGAGAGAGAGAGAGAGAGAGATTTTCTATGATCTTAATCATGTGGGAAGAGGTTGATTATTCATAGTAGTGGTTATTACCCACTGGTTTAGATGTACATACTGTTAGTTATAAAGGATAAAGGACAGTCATTAAAACTTCATATGTACTTTGGTTAGGATAATTAATGCAGGTCTTCTAGAACCACTTAGTTAATTGGTTAATCCAATTGGTTCTTTATGCTACTCTGTACTTGTCTTTTGGTTTTATTATTGTATATTATTAATTAATATTAACGTTGCTATCTTTTGTACAGAGTCGAACCTATCTCCTGCTACGGAGGTAGGTATGTATATACACTACCAGTCTTATTGATAAATGTGTACGTGGAAGAAAAAGTAATACACTAAAAAATACTCATTTATTAATACGAGTATTTTGTAAATGATGTCATCATATTATGTAAAAGGGTCAAAATTTTATATAGTTACTTTCTTTCTTCGTCTTCTCTCTTCGTTATTCTCTCTCCAGACTTTCATTGTCTTTTCGTCAGCGTCAAACCCACCAACGACAGCAACATTCCTCCTCATACTTAGGGTATGTTCGGTATGGAGCTTTTTAAAGTTTATTGGAGCTGGTAACTTTTTGTTTTAAAAGAAAAAATTAACAAATAATGTCCGGATGAAAAGTTGGAAACTTTTTTTTAAACAAATAAGCTTTAAAACAAAAGGCTGTTTTTTTTTTTTTTTTTTGAAAGGCGACAATTTTATTAAATGAAAAAAACATACAGGTCTCTATAAGAAATAGAGGACCTTTAAGTACAATGCACAACTCTTAGATTGTTATGAGGCTAAATACAAGAAACACAACCAAAAAAGCATCCTCATCTGCCAATCTTCATCCTGCCACAATGCCAATAAGTCACGAAAATTCCTTTGCCAAGCCTACTGGATCCATGACCCAGCCATCCCATCTAAAGTTAGATTTTTTATTACCCAAATTCTTTAGCCACTGAAACAAATATAATTGGGCCTCACAAAATATCCCCTCGCTGGAAAAAGATCTACCTCCAAAAACAATTGCATTTCTATTCTTCCATATACCATAAGCAACCATTATTGAAGCAGCCTTCCATAATTTATGTTGGATAGAAGACCATGATTCAAGCTTTCTGTGATAAACCTCTTTAAAGTCAGCAACAAGTTTGTAATCCAAACCCCACCATCTATATAATTCGCGCCATACAGGAACAATTTTTGAGCATTTGACCAACGCATGATTTATATTTTCTACCTCTTCGAAACATCTCGGACAAAGAATAGAGGGAACATCAATATCCCTGTCCTTTAATTTATCTAGAACCGGCAATCTCTCTCGAAGAGCTCTCCATGCAAACACGTTCATCTTCTCTGGAACTAATTTGGACCATTCCGTAGGAGACGAAATCTGCAGCCCTTGAAATCTTCGGTCTTCAATTAATTTCCGCACGGTGTTAACTGAATAAACATTGGTATTGTTCATTGTCCACTCCCACCGATCGTGAACCTGTTTACTCAAATTAACCTGACTCAACAACTCTTTTAGATTCGCCAATTCCGACCCAACTCGACCAATACAAGACTCAAATTGACTAAAATCCCATACCCAACTCGATTGTGACCACGACCCGACCTCCGCGACTTTACATATTTTATTCTCACATCTATTAAACAATCTTGGAAACGACTCCGACAATTTCAAATCCCCAACCCATTTGTCTGACCAAAAACTCGACAACTCACCATTACCCACTTTTAGTTTAAAAAACGACTCTAGCGACAAACCCAATGACTCAATTTCTTTAACAGCCGACACAATCCCTCCCCAAATAGACCCTTTAACGACTCTACCCTCAACAAAACATCCCGACTCTCCGTGAATACTTTTTATGACCTTGACCCAAAATGACTCCCTACAAACTCTAAACTTCCAAAACCATTTACCCAATAGAACCAAGTTAAATGAATTCAAATCTCCCAAATTTAGACCCCCCCCCCTTCAAAGCTTCTCACAGTTTCATCCCATTTAACCCAAACCATTTTTTTATTATTCCCGTCTCCCCCCCAAAAGAAGGATCTTCTCATTCTCTCAAGAACACGAATCACACATACCGGAGCACGAAACAACGAGAAGAAGTACAACGGAATACCCGTTAGAACCGATTTAATAAGAGTTCTACGACCCCCAAACGACAACATATTCTTTTTCCAAGACGATAAACGATGAACAAACTTCTCCTTCACTTTCTCCCAATAAGCTTTCTTCCCCATATTCACATTAATAGGGACCCCCAGATAATTTATGACACCACTTCCTTCCTTACATCCAAACTTTCTCACAAATTTCTCAACTTCCACTTTCCTAACACCAAAACCCGATACACTACTTTTAGCCCAATTTATTTTTAACCCGGACGCTTCTTGCCAATTTTTCAAAATACACATCATGGCCTTAAAGTTACTCAAACTCCATTTCCCAAAGATCACCGTGTCATCTGCGTATTGCAAATGAGAAACCTCTATATTGTCACTACCCACAACCACCCCGTTAAAGATATTCTTTGCACACGCCTCTTTGAATAAAACATTAAGCCCTTCAACCGCAATAAGGAAAAGGTATGGTGATATAGGGTCACCTTGTCTAACCCCCCTTTCAACCCCAGATTCCATCGAAGCTGAACCATTAATTAAAACAGACATTGATGTTGACTTTAAACACGCTTTAATCCACATCATCCATCTCGCCCCAAATCCCATTTGACCCATGACATCAAATAAAAAGTCTCATTCTAAGCTGTCGTATGCTTTCTCGAAGTCAATTTTAAATAAAAAACTTTTTCTTTTTTTCTTTTTTAATTCATGTATGATTTCTCCAGCACACAAAATCCCATCTAGAATTGACCTTCCTTTGATAAAAGCAGTTTGCGTGTCACCTATTAACTCATCTATCACATTTCTCAACCTATTTGTTAGAACCTTTGACACAATTTTATAATAACAACCGATCAAGTTAATCGGTCTGAAATCATTAAAATTCATTGGCTCAGAGCATTTAGGGATGGGAGTTATGAAGGAAGAATTACAACCATGAGAGAAACTACCCAACAACCAAAACTCATTTAAAGCCGCCAACAAATCGTTTTTTATAATGTCCCAAAAATGTTTGATAAAACCAAAACTAAATCCGTCCGGACCCGGAGCCTTGTTACTACCACAATCCCAAACTGCATTTTTTAATTCAATTAACGAAAATCTCTCTTCTAGCTCTCTTGATTGAAGCCCCGACAATGATCTAAACCTGTTTGACTGGAATTTGACCATCCTACTACCTGAACTTTTAAAAAAGTTCCCAAAATGTCTAACCGCCTCTATTTTTAACAGCTTTGGATCACTTATCCACTCCCCCCCGAAGTTGATTCCAGTTACATTATTTTTCCTAATCCTTCTCTTAATTGCAGCATGAAAGAATTTTGTGTTTGCATCCCCTTCTTTCAACCACTTAATATTTGTTTTCTGTCTCATCATCTCACTATTTGACTTTTCTATTTCTAGCCATTTGTTTCTTAACTCCACCCATTTCCTATTGTCATCCTCCGACATATTACCCTCTTCAGCCACCCTATCTAACACCTCAATGTTCTTTTTTAGAGTCTCTACCTCTCGGCCCCTCTTTGCTGATATTTCCCCGTACCATTTTTTTAATTCAATTTTTACCCTCTTTAACTTTTCCATGAAAACCCTGTCTTTATTTCTAACCTTTATGTCCAAACTCCAAGCCTTTTTAACTACATCTTCACAACCCTCCAATTTTAACCATGTATTATAAAATTTAAACGGTTTTGGCCCCGAATTAGTGTATTCATCATGTAAAAGAATTGGATGATGATCGGACCACTTTCTATCCAACACCTTGCATTTAACTGAGTCCCACCAATTTAAAAAACCTTCAGATACCAAAAATCTATCCAGTTTACTGAATTTAAAACTTTTTGAACAAATTCTCGTAAACTTTTTGTTACTCATTTGGATATCCAAAAGATTATTTTCTTTGATGAAATCATTAAAAAGAGCCGCATTACCTTCATGAAAAAAGGTATTTAATCTTTCCTCTTTCCCCAAGAATGACATGTTCTATCTTATTATTGTGAATCAAGAATTCCAGATCCGACCATAAATCCACTTTCTTTTCTCTCAGATGAGGACCGTACACATTTATAATCATCAGTTCTTCCCCTTTTTTTGCCACCCTCCCTTTAATAGCCACAAAACTTTCCCCTTCGCACGCTACTGTATTAGTTAAAAAATCTGAGTCCCAAATCAATAAAATCCCCCCAGCCGACCCACAAGCTTCCTTATGTATAAAATTGAAATTACTAGAACCCCATACCCCTTCAATGAAGTCCTCTGTGATCAACCCCATTTTCGACTCTTGTATACCTACTACTTCTGGTTTCAGTTTAAAACAGAGATCCCTAACCCAATCACTTTTATCTAACGAACCCAAACCCCTTACATTTAACGAGATCATTTTCATTGTAAAAGTAAAAAGTACGAACCTGTTCGGATGTGCCTCCACTTAACTACTAATTCTGGTTCCTCCATGAGAAACCTAAATGCTCGCCGATTTCTATAGTATTCAAAGATGACGATGGCGACTCCCCTTCAATCATTCTTACACTTTTGCCTCCTTTCCGCAGATGAGCATCATTTCCCCCTTTTGTAATTTCTTTAACTGCTTTTGAGTTTTTCCTCATAGCCCTAGCCAATTCTTTGATTTTAATTATACTTCTCCTTCCAGAACCCAGAGGACTGAAATCCATATCAGTTCGAGAATTCATCCCCTCCCTATTTTCCTCCTTTCCTCAATCACGATTCTCTATCTCGATGTTATCGCTTGACTCTTGTACTTTCGATCTGCTCTCGTCTTCCGACTCTAGATTCACCACATTATTTGTGTTTAAATCTGCCATGGGTTTCCTCGATTCCAAACCATTTGTGTCTATATTACTTGATATTTTATTATATGGCCTATTCTTGTAACCACCTGTTTTTATTTTAAGCCCAATACCCACTTCCATATCATTGTTTTCTACAGGCCCAACTTCTTTAAGCCCACCGTCCCTCCTACTATATTCACCATCCAAATCTAGACTCTTCTCCAACCCAATATCCATACCAGTTAAATTTCTCGAAGTCCTGAATGTTTCCGCCGACAAAGAGTTATTAATCCCATTTATTTTCGTATTCCCCCAAGACGATTCTTCTCGATCTCCAACATTCTTGACCACTGCGCAATCATTACTTGACTTTACGAATTCCGTCGGAGCAAATTCCGCCGGAGCAAATTCCGTTTTCTCCCGTTCATCGTCTCCTACCACCGATTCTTCTTCTTCCTCTTCTAAATTTGAGTTTACCTCATCTTCTTCGTTTCTCCAATCTTTCCAATCATCTTCTGAACTCATATCCTTTTCACTTTCCTTTACTTCATCCTTTATATCATCTATCCAATTCTCCTCTTTCATTACTATAGTTTTCACTATTCCGTTACATCTTATGTGGACTTTCTCAAGTAAGGGATATTTGTACGTCGTCGTGATCAATACCCTACCCGGTACCAAGGATGAAGAGTTACTCCATGAACAGTTTGTTGTTAGTGATGGTTTACCCCATCTACTAGCAATTGAAAGGAAGTTTTCCTCCGACCACATGTTTAGGGGAACACCATAGATCTTTACCCAAGTCATCCTTGCCCTACTTGAGTAGTTTATGGTCCACAGCCTCCCATTTTCCAGCCATTTCCATACCTCGCTCTCTTTATTTTTTATCACTGTTTCCGCTTCCTGTTTTGATTCAAAAGTCAGAAGTACCTCAAGTCCCCCTAGGTATTTCCAGTAAACAATAGTCGGGCATATAACTTTAAGAATTTCTGACATGTCTTCAAGAGCCTCCACATTCTTTGCTTTGGCCACGACACTGCAATCCAACAGTGGTTCTAAATCACTATTTACTTTGATATCTTTTACCACGTCCAATTCACTTGGTAATTGTCTCTGTTCATCCTTCTTTTTTATATGACATGCTTCCTGTTGTACTTTATTCCTCAGACCCTCCTTGTATTTGGTCTCCTCCTTTCTATTTGGTGATGTAAGTTTCACCACGTCCACGAATGTTCTGCTGTCTCTCAAGTTCCCCGATCCCATGAATTTTTTCTCTGCACTCTTTACCCCATTGAACTTGTTTCTTTCTCGTTCTTCTCTGCTTGTCTTAAAATTCCACATCCACCTTGTTTACTCCTTTGAAACGATTTCCCAACATCACTTCCGTCCCTAGCAACGTCAGCCACAATCTTGTATGATCCTAACCATAGTTTATTCATTAGGTTGACTATTACTTCAGTATTTCCTCTACCTATCATCCTGACAAAACCGAATCTTCTTCCATCCTTCAATCTTTTCTTCGCAATATACACGTCAATCACTCTACCTATTGTCTTGAATAAACACCACAGTTTTTGTTCATCGGTACCTTCCGGGAAGTTATGAATAAAATACGTTGTCGCCTGGTCATTCAACTTACCAAAACGATTCCATGATTCTCGTTGAACTTTCTTTTCATTGATGTGAAACCGGTATTGTGTTCTACTGTTCATCACCCTCTCATAAGCTCTCACTCTCTCTCTCTCTCACTCACTCTCCCCATTTCTAAAAGTAAATGTGTGTGTGTGTTATTATTAATTTTAAAACAAAAGGCTGTTGAAATAGTTTTTAAAATTAGCTGGAAACTTTTTATATACCAAATCACTTAAATACCATGTTTAATTATTTTATAATTTCTCCTATTTTTATAATTTATCCTTTTTTTTATCATTTTACCTTCAGCTACCAGCTAATTTTCCGAACACATAAATAAATAAAATAAACAGTTTCCAGCTTCATCTACCCGCTTTCAACTAACAGCTAACGGCTTCTCACAACGTACCCTTCTATCTTCACCTTTATCGCGATCTCCTTTTTCATCCTCTGTGATTATCATCGCAATCGCCAATTAGAAGCACAAGCAACAAAACCCTATTTACAATGTGTAAGTTCTTGCCCTCTTTACCCTAATTATTTCGTTTTATGTACATGGATCACCGTTTACGTGTTGGTTTTTAGCGTATTGATAACGTTGCTTTCATTTGAGTATACAAAGTGTAACACCCTAAAATAGGGCCTAGTAGTAGCTTGTTGTACCTCGTGTTTGTTTAGTTGTACATTGACGTTAACCAAGTTGTTTAAGTTGTTTTGTTGCTTAATTGTTGTTATTTGTTGGTACACGTGGTTATGTGGCTAAAGTTAGAAATGTTTTATAAATAGGAAGTGTTGGTAAATAGTTGAACGGTTTAATGTAATGATTCCGAAAATATCTCCGTTAGTTGAAACGGATAAACGTAAGTCGTGTTTTAAGTTGAATAGGAGAACGAAATACCCTCGTGGGGTGTTAAACCCACTTGGGTCGGTTTAAGGGGGATTCTTATCCCCTGCCTTCACAAAACACACACAAACATACGCAAAACACACACACACAACTCTCGTTAGTTCTCAAAGGTGAAAACAAGAAGGAAGCAATCTGATTTGGTGGATTCAGTAACATAGATTTGGTTCTACAGTTGGTAATCTCCATCCTTGTTGTAAGTTTTTTTCTTAAGTCTAGTTCTTAAGTGGTGTGTGTGAAATGATTCAAGTTGAAGGTGAAATTGAGGAGTCAATGATAGTTTTGAGTCAAGAAACATGTAAGGATGTTGTAGGGAAGTTTAATAATATGTAAGAACAATTAAAATGAAGTTTCAGTCGATAAAAATGGTGAAAAACGCGAGTTTCAGGCCTGTTTCGCGAACAGAGACGAAGGCCTGCTGTGCAGGAACCTCCTACCCCCGTAGGAGAATGTTCCTACAGCCGTAGGAGGGGTGTTTTTCAGATTTATAGAAATTTAGCTCCTACCCCCGTAGGGAAAAGTTCCTACCCCCGTAGGAAGGTGTTTTTCAGGAATATTAAGATTAATCCTTCTTTGGCCGTAGGAAAAGGTTTCTGCGGCCGTAGGAGGGTATTTTATGTATTTTGTGAGGTTTACCACCTACGGGTGAAGGAAAGAAGCCTACGGGCGTAGGTACATAACCTACGACCGTTGGTACCCAAAGAACCACTTCTACGGGTGTAGGGTATGGTCCCTTCGGCCGTAGGGTATGGTTTCTTGAAAAGGAACTCCGGCGAGCGTAAGATATATTCCTACGGCCGTAGGAGGTGTTTGGAAGGTGTCCTGCGGCCGTAGGGCACATCTACTGCGGCCGTAGGAACTGTTCCAGATTGCCAGTTGCTTGTTGTTCGTTGTACGTTTACGTAGAAGCGTTGATAGTACTTATAGACATTGATTGAACCTACACATGATATGTTAGGTGATTCGGACGACTCCGTGTGCTCCTGGGATTCCCGAATTCATATCTGTCTCCTGTAACCTTGAGGTGAGTACCGGTTTTCCCATGAGTCTCGGTAAGTAGCGTTGTCTGTTGTTTGTTGAAATATGTTGTCGATGTCGCACACGTGCGTATGAGGTATGTTATACATGTTGTTGTATATTGTTGCCATGCTAAGTTGCTTTATACGTTGGTTATGAATCGCATGCGTATAGTTGAACCCATTACGGGTAGTAGTTGTATATGTGGTACTGGTCCGGACTGATGTTGGCATGGTTAAGGTCAGCTTTCTTCCCGAAGGCTGGATCCCTTTGATGGAATGACGGGGATCAACGGTACCCGGTGTGCAGCACGCTGGGGTGGTCTTGCAAACCGCCGCTCCTTAACGTGAGTTGGGATCTTAACTTCAGTTGAGATCCGAGTTGTCGAGCTTCGAGCTTCGTAACGCGTTTGGTGGACTGCTCTTCGCTCCCCCACCATTGCGGATAGTTGTAGCTGATGGTCCCCAGTTTGAATCGTTGAGCGGGGTTCCCTTCCCGGCGAGATATGATTCCTACTGACTCGTTGGCGCGACGCTATATGTTAGAATAGCCTTATGTGCTGTCCCGTAGTTGGGATAACCTGCTTATTGATGCTTATGTGTAAATCTGTACTCGCTAGCTAGTTGTAGCTAACGGTGCCTAAATTTACCTTTTTGCAGATGTGAAGTAGTGGGCCTGGTGAGGCGGGACCGTTGGTAGTTGTTGTACATACTTTTTGCGGAACACTGCTCGTTGTAAATATTGTGATCCGATGGTCGGTAGTGTCGGTTAGTTGGTAACACCTGACAGTTGAACTTGACGTATTTTTGATGTATTATAATTGCCGAGTCAGTTAACACTTATAATATTTTGTAATGACGTTTACTTCCGCTGCTGGCTTTTGTTATATAAGTTTTAAAAGTTAAAATTTTCCCTAATTTTAAACGCGTGAAAACCGGTGTTACACAAAGTACCCATTTTTGATGGTTTTGAGCTGTTACAATCTCTTTGGTTTTTGGGGATACCGTTTTGAGTGTTTGTAATTTGGGGATTTTCTTAGTATAGAGCTGATTGATGTTTCTAATGGTGTTGTTAGGAAATTAACTATTTGCAGGGTTATGAGTAGGTTTAAACTGAAAATGATAGTTAGAGGTTGTTGATTAAGCATAACTGAAAATGATAGTCAGGGTTTCATGACATTTGTAGAAGATTTGCTCATGGCTTTTGGAATCGTTGATGATCTTTAGCTGTCTCAGGTAGGAAAATAATCATTTTGTGTTTGTGAATGTGTCCATTATTAGTGTCAATTGTTGTTTTTCACCCTAGGAATCTCAAATTTCATCTGTTTTCTGTTTACGAATGAATTAAGCTTTTATTTCAATTTTTACATGAAAAAGTTGAATTATTTGGATATTGATCGGGCTTTGTAATTAAAGTGTAGATAAATTCGATTGTGTAAGTTGGGAGACAGAGGGAATCTATAGCATCTTCAATGTTTTTGTCATATATAAACTGATAAAAACCAGCTCTTATGCAAAAGGAAGTGTAGATACCAGGGAATTAATGCATTGAAAGCATATCTTCTGTGAAAAATAGGAAACATTCATTGGATTTTATTAATCAAATTTACAGACGTCAACAAAACAGAGAACAAGTACATATTTTCACCATTCAAAGGTCTAGGTTTGTAGTTTCAGGCCTTGTAACTTTTAAGTTTAAATGAGTTATTGAATTCTAATACTTCCAAAATTGCTAGTAAAAAGCTTAAATCTTGTCAAAAGTAGCAATTTATTCCAAGTCAAATTAACCCAAATATTACATCATTTGTCGTATTATTATTATTTTTTCTCTCTCATACACAAAACCCAAGTGGTATTTGTTCTAAATCAACTAAAACAACCAAAACATTTTCTCTCTTTTTATTCTGTTTATATAAAAAAAACATTCGGACCTCGCGGGTGTAGGAAACCTAAAAGAAAAGAAGGTTGGGAACCCAAACGGGTGGCGTTTAAGTCTTGAACTTTGTGGTGTTGTTCCCATTCTTCAAAATTGGAAAACTTTTTTCCTATTCTTCTGCCGCGCCAATGGAAGCACCAAATCCTCTTTTGGTTATTTCTAAACTTCTGCACCTTATTCACCATGGAGCAATCTTCAAAGAACAATTTAATAATACTAAATAAAATGTGTTAAAATCCTCTCATGTTTGAGTCAAACATGACCCATCATGTTTTCTCACAAACATGAGAGTGAGTCCCTTAAATTAGTCAAGAATGAGTCCCCTTTGTAGGGTCCACTCTCAAGTTTGTAAGAAAACATGATGGGTTTAGTTTAACTCAAATATGAGAGGATCCTCACCGGGTAAAACTATTTGGATCCCCTTGATTGTCTATTTTTACCCTCATGATGTGATGTATGTGAATATATGACTTGTATTGGAAACTGTAATTGATTAATGTGATATGTATGTGAGAGAAGAGGGTTCAAATAGTATAACCCATAAAATAAACCTGCAATCAGAGTGACAACTAACTACTATATACAATATTTAGTTTTTGAAATTTTGTTATATTATATTTAAAAAAACAAAATTCGTCAAATAAGATAATAATTAAAATATTTTTGTTGTATCTTGATCCAATTCAACGACTTAGAAAATACAATTTTTACGCTTCTTTTCATCTTTTGTCTTGGAGTAGAATGTTTTATTTTGATTGTTTAAAACAAAATTCTTTTTCTAAACAAAATTTAGAATATTTATTATTTCATTAATGATAAGATAAGATTACGATTTTGCTACAATTAGCAAATCATTATAAAATGTCAATGATATTGGTCGACATAAATGTATAATTTCCCTTAATCATATCTTACTAACTAGTTTAGCACCCCGTGTATAAATACGGAGATAATCAATGTTAATTTCAAATGGTTCTGTATAATAGAACATTTGATAAAGTTCAGATTTGATTATAAAGATGTTATATAAAAAATAATGGTTTTATTATAAATTCTTGTTTTTTAAATATACTTACTTATTTTTATGAGATTTTATATCCCTAAGTATGTTTTACAGTTGTTAACTAAACTAATTGTTTTTATAGATTTACAAATATAGAAGTGTTTGGTCCTTTTGAATTTGACCCATCGGTAACGTTCGTTATTCCATAATCAAATAAGTTTAGATAACTGACATTATTTTTTTTTGAAAGAATAATTTTAATATATATTAATCAAAGATAATTTGAATAAACATAATTAATAGTTATCTCCTAATCAAATTAAAAATTAATAAATTAAGGAGGTTTCTCAAATAAAGTAACTATTCAATTTTAATTAGGTGATAACGACAAAAGATTAGAATGGTTTTCGGAAGAAAAAGGTTTCATTAACAATTATCAAATGTACGTACACTTAATAGATAATATCAATTATTTAATTGAAGTAATTAGTAATATATTAGTAAATATTCAATGTACATACATATTAGTAAATATTAGTTTGATCTTAAAAAGTCAAATTTGTTTTCTTAAAATTAAAAGAATTAATGGCTAAGATTAAATATTTTATTTAATCAAAGGTCCTGATCGCTTAATAATTTTTTATAATTAATCTTTTATATATATTAGAAGATAACGTTATAATCATATGTTAAATCGACTTTATTATTAACTATATGATAAATGTCAACACTATTTGTATTTCCCTTAAGAAATATGAGCAAATAACTATAATACGAGCGTTCACCCCCGATTTTTTTTCCTTAAGATATATGAGTAAACAAGCTACTGGAGATTAATACTTTGTTCTTGAGTTTTTTACGAAAAAAGCGAACGACATGAAAGAAAAAGGAACCACTAAGGTTATCCGTTGTGGTGCTTACTCGCCATGCGACTTGGCTGCGAGTTCACTCAGGAACACCACCTCGGGTAGTGCTTACTCGCTGGGTAGGAAAGAAATCGGGTTGTGAGACTCGGCCGCCAAAACCCACCCCTACACCCCCACATTCAACCAATCAGATTTTAGCATTCTTTTTTCTTTTTTTTAAAGTGAAAAGGAAATGGAAAGGGGAAATGGGGAGTATAACGTTTGTAGTGGGTAAGGGAAAGAGAAGAGGAGGAAAAATGATGTGGCGCTGATGTGTCAGTGGGTAAGGAAAGAGGAAAGTAGGAGTATAACGGATAACCTAAAAACTAAAGAAAGGAAATAAAAATATTAGAAGGGGAAACTTAAGTTTATTTTATCTTATAATATTTTCTCTAAAAAATAAGAGGATTTGGAAGGAAAGGATTTCATGCCCTTCCTTTTCCTTCCCTCTCCTTCTCAAACTCGATAATTGGTGTAAGAATTGCTTAGCAGGGATGACAAAAATACCAGATCCAATTTCAAACTTGAACTTTTGTGACGTGTGTTGTAATAGACAAATGGTTATGACATCGTGTATCAATTTTCTTTTATAAAAATATATGAGACTGAGATGATTATGGTTTTAGCTAATGCCCGCGCAATTACATGATCCATGTCCGGTCTCGTTTACCTGTCTGCGAACCATTAATATTTTTTTATATATAGTTCTCTTACTAACATATTAATATTTTAAAGTTTTATTTTAATATTATTTAGAAGTAGTAGCATCGTACTCGTGCAATGCTGCAGCGACAAATATTTTTAGTTTTGCAACATGTCATTTTCAAGAATGTAATAATATATTATTCACACAATTCGATGTCACGAAAAGTTTTTAGCAACTTGCCCGTTTTTTTCCCAATTTTTTCTTATATTTGTATCAACTATTTAATTTATTTTAAAAATAAAATCTAGAAAACACTAAAATAAAAAATCTATATTTATAGAATAATAAGAGAGAAGTTAATACGATTTTGGAAATTATGTTGGTGTGGGTGGATAATTATATATGTGTGAGAGAGTTTGTTAGGGGAGGGTATGTTTTAATTAAATAAATAGCTAAAGTAAATTAGTAGAGTAAAAAGATTAAATACTGAATGGATAAGAGTAATTTAGATAAAAAGAAGGACGGTAATGTATTGTTGATTGATCTTTTAAGATATTTGAATAACAAAGAGGAGATATAGAGAATGTTGTATGCTTTATATAGTTTATAGTGACTATGTGTACGATATTGGTAACAAAGTAACTATATATGATATTATAAACTTTAAAACTAGATATATATATTTTTAGTTATTAATTTTAGTAGTGGATTTTGTTTGTTAGTTCCTTTTACAATTGTAGAACTTTTATTTTGAAAGTTCTAACTTGGCAAATTATTAATGTGTGAAAATACAGGAATAAAGAGTAGATATTTTTAAATTATATGTGAATGATTATACTTGTGTAACATTTAGAAATTATCTAAAAAATCTTACTAAACTATGTTAAAAACAAAAATTAAACCCGAATCATATTATTAACACCTTTACAATCATAGATATTAATTTGAAATTATTAAACATGTTTCACTCCCATACAAAGTAAGCATTATTAAAAAGATGTTTTGATTTCTTTTTTTTTCCTCTATAGTTTATTGAAAAAATTGTCAAGCTTATAAACCAACTTTTTTCTTTACTTCGGAAATAACATCAATTAGAACATGTATATCTGAATCAAAAACTTAAAATCTCGATATAAGTTTGATAATAGAAAAATTCGTTAAAAAAACAATGATTCCTTGACTCCCTTGCATCTAAACTAGGGGTGTTAAAAAATATCCGTATCCGATCTGAAACCCGATAATCCGAAAAATCCAATCCGAAAATTTGGATATCCAGATTTTCGGATATTCGAAAACCGGATATCCGAATTTTCGGATTCGGATAGTTTTTTTCAAAAATTCGGATATTCGGATATCCGAAATGTTTTTTTAATATAAATAAAATATAAGTTTATAACATTATATTATTAACAACCCTAATTAATTCAAGAGCCCCCCTCCTTTCATTTGCGCCGACAGATGAGGTCAGAGGTATCTCTTCTTATTCTCGTTTTCTCTTGCGAGGTTGTGACAGAAACACCGGAAAACGGAGTGAAACTGTGAGCCGGTGACTCAAATGAAACCATCTGCGATTCAACAGGCCTCGATCCTTTCAGACAAACCTGTGATATATCGTGCTTCTACTCTAGTGAAGCTGCGTTTCAACAGGCCTCGATCAGTGGTGGTGTAGGTTTTTGGCTTAGTTTGTT
Source organism: Pulicaria dysenterica (assembly GCA_947179395.2). Taxonomy (NCBI): domain Eukaryota; kingdom Viridiplantae; phylum Streptophyta; class Magnoliopsida; order Asterales; family Asteraceae; genus Pulicaria; species Pulicaria dysenterica. Next base: position 61,933,453 of record OX359294.1, read on the forward strand.
TGTTTTCTTGAATTGATTTAATCATGGTTTCAGCCAAAGCCCAAATGATTTTCTTTATGGCTTTGAATCTGAATTTCTTATTTCTTCTTTTAACTGTCAGCCCCGTTTGTGGATTTGAGCTAATAGTATGCTAAATTACAACTATGCCTTTTGTTTTTCCTTATTTTTTTTGACCAGCAAATGGGGATACTTTCCCGCCTCTTCACTGTGGGTTCGAATTGGTTGGTGGCGGGTTTTCAACCACCTCTCGTTATTTGGCTTTAACCAAGGTTCGAGTACCACACTTTTACTCCATGGAGGAAACCATAAGGGAAAACCCCAAACCACTACATGCAGCAGGATTTGATCCCCCCAACCTCTTGCGAGGAAGGGGGCGCCTTACCAAATGAGCTAAACCTCATTGGCTTTTGTTTTTCCTTATTGTTTGTGCTTAAAAAACTTTCAGTTCCATTTTATATTATTGAATCTGTATTTGGTATCTAATTTCCCAGTTTGTGTAGTCAATACTTATTAATCGGATAATTCGAATAATCCGAAATCCGTATCCGAAATCCGAAAATGAAAACGCTAAATTCTAAACCATTATTTGATTTAAGAAAACAATTAATGTCGATGCAGGATGTACTGTTGATTAGTTGACCCCACGGGTGATCCGATTTCCCAAAGCCGCCCGATATAAGAACTTGTTGCGTAATTATTTCAACAAAGTCATGATTTCAATCTCATCCACCAAATTCTTCCACTAATTTCAATATCAAATTGAAGAAAAAGGGGAGATTAAGAAATCAGAATCATCTTGAAAATGGAAGCCGAAGCTTCATCGTAAGTTCCCCAATTTCCCTTCTTTCTTTCTTTCTTTCTTTCTTTCTTTTTCTTTTAAAATTTAATAATCTTTTCTGGTTTCGAAATTCGAACTTTCTGTGGAAGATGTACACTTGTATACTATCAATCAATCCAAGCCGAAGACAATTCACTTCGAAATTTCGTCGAACACTTTCTGGTCAATTTTTTTATTGAGAACTGTATTTATTGATAATTTGTGTACGTTGGTGAATTTGGTAGGTTTGAGACCAGTGAGATGCTGGCGAGGTTTTTGGGGACGACCCCTTTGTTAACAGAATCATGGAAACTGTGTAGCCGATCAAACGTCATGGCGCCTCAAGGGTTCTTGGTCGATGAGGTCGGAGGTGTTACCTACGTGGCGTTTTCCGGCGTCCAATCGGTTGATGGATTAGACCCCTGTTGTGGGAGTATGGTGCCTCTGTCGGTTGCCACCGGAATCTCCCCTGTCTTTGGTGGCGGCGACGGAGGCATGTTTCAGGCGTTACAGAAACAAAGCGATGATAATATAGCCATGGTGGATGGTGGATTACTTCACCTGTTTTTGACTATTTACCATACCCCTGTTTTTCAAAACCAGGTTTGTATTTTCTGTTCATATCTCTGATTAAAGATTGCCCCTTTTATCTCCGGTTAAATTTTTTCCGGTAATCGACTCACCTATTTGCTAATTTTGTAGATGTTTGAAATCAAGAAGAAACAAAAACCGGTGGTCTTCACCGGACATTCAATCGGCGGAGCAATCGCCGCTCTTTCATCACTCTGGCTTCTATCTTATCTTCAATCAATTTCTTCCCCTCCTTCTGTAATCTGTTTCACCTTCGGATCACCGTTGATCGGAAACGAACCACTTTCCCGAGCAATCCACCGGCAGCGATGGGGCGGCAACTTCTGCCACCTCGTATCAAAATTCGACATCATGCCACGCTTGTTATTCGCACCATTAGCTCCGATCACCACCCACCTACACACCCTTTTGAAATCTTGGCATCTAACCATGAATTCACCATTCTTTATTCGTGATCTCGGAACCCAACTCACCGAACAACAGAAATACGATCTGTATCATTTTGTTCTTCATTACATGGAAGCCACCACCCGATTGTTACCAAATTCGGTTACAAATTCAGTCGTGCCATTTGGGAATTTCATCTTCTGTTCAAATGATGGAGCAGTTTGCATCGATGACATTCAAGCTGTTGTTAAAATGCTTCATTTGACATTTGCATCAGGGACTCCAAATTTGAGTATAGATGATCATCTCGAGTATGGAAATTATGTCGAAAAGATCAGTTTACAGTTCTTGAACGGAAAAGAAGAAGAGATATGTGAATCCAACTCTTATGAAGCCGGAGTTACACTAGCTTCGAACTCTATATTGTCTGATCATGTAAGATTTTATCTAAAAGTCCATCACTTTATTAGATGAAGTTAGCTTCTAAAACTAGCTGAAGCTTTTTCTATATCAAATTATCAAAATACCCTCTTTAATTATTTTATAATTCCTCCTATTTTTATAATTTGTCTTTTTTTGTCATTTTACACTATTGCTAACAGCTAATTTGCCGAACACATAAATAAATAAAATAAACCGCTTCCGGCTCCAGCTACCAGCTACTTTCACCAAACATACCCGAAATCGTTCGCTTATTGTAATTAACTCGGTTTCAATTTTGTTAATAGGAGTCGTCGATGGTTAAACCTGCAAAAGATTGCCTAAAGATGGCTAGGCGAATAGGGCGTACACCGAATCTTAATAGTGCAAACCTAGCAATCAGTCTATCGAAGATCGCACCACTGAGAGCACAGATTGAGTGGTACAAAACTTTATGTGATGAATCAGACGACCAACTCGGATACTATGATTCGTTTAAGTTAAGAGGTGTATCTAAACGCGATTTCAAAGTGTTTATAAACCGAATGAAGCTCGGGGAGTTTTGGAACAGTGTTATTGATATGCTCGAGAAGAATCAACTCCCTCACGACTTCCAGAAACGAGCTAAATGGGTTTACGCTTCACAATCGTATAAACTCCTAGTCGAGCCATTAGACATCGCGGAATATTATCGCAGTGGTGAGCATCATAAACACGGGCATTATTTGTCACACGGGAGAGCAAGAAGGTATGAAATCTTTGATAATTGGTGGAGGGAAAGAGACATATATGGTGAAAATGAAAGTAGCAGCAGCAATAAGAGAAGCAAGTTTGCGAGTCTAACACAAGACTCGTGTTTTTGGGCAAAAGTAGAGGAGGCTCGAGAGTGGGTGAAGAATGTTAGGAGCGAGAGTGACCCGAGGAAGCTCAGTGTTTTGTGGGCGAGTATCGAGAAGTTCGAGCAGTATGTAGGGAGTATGGTCGATAGGAAAGAGGTTTCGATCGATGTTTTCGCCAAAAACTCGAGCTACATGGGTTTTGTGGAAGAATTAAGAGTCTTAAAGTTGCATGTGCAACATTTTTCTACTCAAATTCCTGATGTTTTGGATAGGAAGGTTGTACCATAGATGTTCATTTCTATGTGTATGAAGTTGTACTTTATGACTCCCTAGTGACTCTCCTTGTATTGTAACAATTATTTTTCTAATTATTTTAGATCATATATCCATCGTTTTTGCTAGATAATTGTTAAAAAAGAAAAGAGTAATCAAATAGCACAGTGGAAAATTAGAGAAAGGACGCTAATGGCATGCTAAAAAATGGAATTGACTTTCTCACCCATCTGGATAGCATGAACAGAGAAGCTGCAGGAATAATTGAGAATGTGTATTACTAGTTGATTTTACAGTTTCTATATTATAGAATAAGCACTGTGAACTATCTGCTTCAAAAAGCTTCAAAAAGATAGTTAGTTGAAAGGATACTTCCTAGGTTACGCCATATCCTCTAGACGAAATGACTAAGGCACCGAAGAATTCTATTACCATCGAAAATAAGTGCAGCAGATTAGTACTTACAATCTTAAAAAAAACACCATCATTCCTACACTTTTTTAAACGGATAAGAAAAATAAACAGAGTAGAAACATTACTTGTGTTCATACACTTTAATGTACTGGAAAACAAATATATATGTAAAGAAAAAACAAAAAAACATATGCTATATGTGAATTGTAACAGCTTAAATCGTGATTATCTCCATCGATCTCAATGATAGAAAACAAAAATAAAAAAAAAGAATGTACTGGAAATTATATGTTATGGTTCCATATTTGAAAATTGATTCTCAAAATAAAATAGTATCATAAATCGAATAATTAAGATTCAATGTTTAAATTTAATCAAATTGGTATACGTGTTTACGTAAACAACCTCCTTCATCGGCTCCAAAACGAACTTCATTTGGACAATATTCAAAAGAAAGAAATCAAGGGTGATTAATTCTACAGATGCCAAGTATGTTCATAGCAGTTCAACATCAATTGAAAATAATAGAAAACGTTCACAGGTTTCTTTGAATGATATATATAACGGTATGTTTAATTTCATATTAGAAATTTGTTTAATATTTACATAAAGTACAAGAGATTTATATTCACTCTATATGATTTGTGATGATTCAATCGTCATTTTAAATCACTAATCATTCTAATCTTCGGAGATTTTTAATACCTATATATCAAAGCTAATGACATTTTTTTAGCAAAATCTATATCTATACTAAAACAAGAACCATGGAATCCCATGTGGCATGCTTAATATTCCTCCAAAACCTCAATTCAGCCATATTATTGATTTGTAAAATCTGAGTTGGCGTTGAATGGGAATATTTGGGCTTCTGAGGCAATCGATGCTGCTTATATGGACTAATGTAGTTTGTTGGGCTGTCCTTTGGATTTTCGAATTCCCAATAAGTGTTATTGAAATTGAATGATAGACTTTTCATTTGCATGCTTTATTAGCCGATTTGATTGCCTCGGTGGATTATATTTTCCGGTGTCCGGTGCAATGAAGGCGATCAACAAGATCAGCCAGATCGTCCGACTGAAGCAAGTGGTCCAGCGGTGGCGCCAAACGATATCAATCAATTATGATTTTGAATCATCGATCAATCAATTCCAGATAGCAAAGACTGCAGATACGATATAGTGTAAGTTGTAGTTATAGGCTATAAATTGTTGAGGTGTGCGTGTGTTCTCCCATAGTTAGTTCTGTTGAGGTCATCGTAATTATAGGCTATAAACTGTTTGATCTTATTAACTGTTCTTGTTGAGTTTTGATTCATTTTGCTTAAAGTATGAATGGATTAATATAAAAAAATGTGAATCTTGTAATTTAGGTCTAATGCTATTTCTTTTTATCATTTGTTCAACTGAGGTAAAGGTGCTTTTTGTATAATTGTCCTAGGTTAATTATGAGGTTGAATATTGGCATCTGCTGCATTATCAGTGCTGGATAAAAGAAATCGAAGGAATGTAAATGACGTTTCTATGTACGAGGTAGGATCTTCAATTTCAAGAATGCTTTATGTTAGCATAATTGTAAGGACATGAACTATTAAAAATCCTGAAGTTCTGCATTTTTTAGTTAATCAACTGTAGCATGTTTTTCGATACTTACTGGGAATGTCTGAGAGATGAGAGATATGAAAAGCATAAAGATACCAGTTTCTATCCATAGATAAGATGATGTGATGTAATTGTGGCTGGCAGGTGATTTTTGGAGATATTCCGATCGATGAACACCATCTTAGATCGATGAACACCATCATACAACTTATTTGAAGATGATGTGTGTACATTACTGCAAAGTATCAGAATCCAACATCAATTTTTGAGCATTTCCTTATTGCGGGGTATCCATCCAAATGCTAATCTGGAGCCTGTGGAGAATGCATTTGCTACAAGAAAAAAAGTTGGAGGCCAAATCAGACAAAACATATTTGATGGATCTCAAAGTCATGCAATTTCGATCACCTCCAGTTGTGATGATGGAACCTCAGGTCTGCAATTTCTGAAATTTATGAACATAAGAAACACGATTGTACATGAAATATAGCCATATGTTCCATTTTTCAATGATAACTTCTAATGATTGTATGATATTAATTTATGTCATATCCAGTTCCGAATAACATCTTTTTATGAATGGTTTTCGTATAAGATGCTTCTCATGAAAGTATGTCTGCAATGTTTGAATAAAGATGTTTTTCTACAGTTTCTTAAGTGATAAAGATTACAGTGTTGTAACCATATACAAGTTTGACTATAACATAGCGAAGACACATATTTTATTTTAAAAATTAAAACTGAAACTTTGTGTTGTAATGCATGCCGAATGAGTGTTGACTGTTGCTATATAATGCTGATGTTTTGTAAAACACGATTGTACATGAAATATAGCCATATGTTCCATTTTTCAATGATAACTTCTAATGATTGTATGATATTAATTTATGTCGTATCCAGTTCCGAATAACATCTTTTTATGAATGGTTTTTGTATAAGATGCTTCTCATGAAAGTATGTCTGCAATGTTTGAATAAAGATGTTTTTCTGCAGTTTCTTAAGTGATAAAGATTACAGTGTTGTAACCATATACAAGTTTGACTATAACATAGCGAAGACGCATATTTTATTTTAAAAATTAAAACTGAAACTTTGTGTTGTAATGCATGCCGAATGAGTGCTAGACTGTTGCTATATAATGCTGATGTTTTGTAAGTTTCCATATCTTTTTTAATCTTATTATTACCTCCAGGTACTATTCAGGTACCCTCGCCTCCAGGGAAGAGGTTATCTATGCGCTCAGCAGATTTAACATCCTTTTGCTTTCCTCAAGGTGTGAAGGTGATGTATTGCTAAACGAGTCTTCATGATGACATTATCTATCCTAAGATTTTCATATGCCAAACCAGAAGAGGGGGGGGGGGGGGGGGGGGGGGGAGTCTCAGGTCAAAACAGGTACTTTGTATCAGGTGAAACAAATGGGAACACCATTTGTGTCATCTTTTGTAAAAGTAACCAGCGTTTAAAATTTGATTATAAAAAATATATTATCTTATTTAAATACTTTCTTAATGAGTACTATAATGATGATTTAGGAAGGTTATGCATTTAAAATAAACTTTAGGCTACTTTTGGTCTGACTTGGTGAGTAGTTTAAATTTTGACACATTTCCTTTATAGCCTTTTCTTTTCTCCAAATCTTTACCCGTTTGACCTGGTAGAGACTAAATATAACGTGAATCAACACATTAATTTAATATCCCTTTTAAGTCTTTTCCCTCCCAAATCTTCTTATCTTACAATTTTCTGCTTAGACAGTTTAAATGTATCCCATAGGAACAATGTTTCCTTCCATTAAAGGATGTGGCTATTTTGACCACACGATCTTCATCGAGCATGATAATCAGCTTTCATTCTTGGTTTAGTTCACTACTTATCTCAAATATCATTGAATACCTGATGTTTATTCCTTTTTTTCAATGAGAAAAAAATAAGTATAAGTCTTTGCCTATTTATCTACCTGATTCCAAGGTTTTAATATTGGGTATGGAAATAATATGATATTTAGTAGTTATTGAGTTGATTCATATAAGAATAATAGTAAATCAATTATGTTGCTATATGCTTTAGATAAGGCACAGAAATAAGCCACTGACCTTAACAACGATGGTTAGAAGATAAGGATTCATCTTACACGCCTTTGACGACACCATTCTTCTTTGCTTATCGTCACATTTAAGCATTTCTTGACAACATTGGTTTATTTACATTTAAATCTTGATAGCATTGTTGGTTACTTACCTTCACTAATTAGATTTTTCAATGTAACCTTTGGAAATCTTGATGTTTATATGGTGGAACTTAGACTGTTTTTTTTTTCATATCTTAGATCTGAACTGATTTGTAAGGGCTTCGCTAATAGCAGCCAAGCAGCCATGTAACTGACTTTTCATTACTACCTATACTATTATCTGCATTTACCACGTAAAACCTAAAACAAAAGTCCGCGTTAACGTAAGTTCTTTGCATTTATCTTGAAGTTAGAGCATTGATCATGCATTGATCTTCACTATCATCTCCCATAAATTTAATTAACAGGTTGGCTACTTTTTCCATGCGAGACCTTGCACGTTGTTTATGTTTTATTATTTCCAGTTTTATGTCACTTGTAGTGAGTAATTTGACATTAGATTTAATAGCTATTAATTTTCAGATACTCAGTATGTTTTTATTGTTTTCTCTTTACAAGATCAACTCCACATTTTGTGATTGATTCAGTTTTCGGTTTATTGAAGATTGAAAGTGTTCATAATCTTCATCCTTCAATGTTTTTTAGGGGTTTGAATCTACATTTTCTTGTGATCTGCTATGATGATGCTCATGGTTTATTACCGTCTTGAATCTCTAGCTTTGATCCAAGTTAGATATAGGGTTTGTATAATCCTAAATTATCTTAGATTTACTCTGACGTTGATAATAACAAATGGTACTATGTTAAAATATCTATACATTAGAACTGAAATTGAAATGGATTCGGTATAACTTAGTAATTGGATTATTAGTTTTGATGCTGATTTTTGTAAAGTACCTTGTGTTTTACTTAATGAATCTCTAGGATCTGCAAGCATTCACTAGAAAGAGTGCTTTCCCCAACTGTTTTCATCCTAGGATCAGACATAGTTTGTAGGTTTATAATGTTAGGGTTTTGGATCTTCAAATCATGTTACAGCCCAAAGAATTCACCTGGCAAGGGTTTTGGCTGATAGTCTTTGAGGAGCCATGACCGACTTATGGACCCTGAATGGGCCTCCTTATAGTTCAGGATTTGATATAGTTATTTAAAAGGGATGAGTGCACTAATATGTATACAACTTCTACCCAATATTAATTATATGTATCATACTTTAAAACTTTTAAATCCATGTAACGAACTTCCAATACTTTTTTGTGTGTGGTTTAAGTGACCTGAAACTTGTGATTGATGACATGACACCGTTCTGACTATGTGGTGATGATGTGGCAACTTTTATGGCTGCCATGTGCCCACGTCTGAAAAAATAACCACTTACCTAATCTTCAAGTCAGTGGATACGTAAAAAGTAGAAGTTTTGAAAGTTTGTTAGATGCGAAATAAGGTTTTGGAGTACCATAAATAAAATTACAGTTGAGTAAAAAAAGGACACATTTTGATGCAGTTTTCCATTTTTAGAAGATGAAACTTTTGAACTCAAAGGTTAAAACATATCTTTGACCCAAATATTTGTCATGTTTCTAATAATACACCTTTGTTTCAGGCCCGAGAAGAAGCTGAAGTCCCCAATAAGCTTGAATTAGAGATCCCAAAGAACCAAGATTCATCAAAACCGAAAGAAGAAACTCGGTTTAGTCAAGAAGGTGATCCAACTAAATCATTTGATTCCCCAACACACTCTAAAAGGGTCTCAACACAGCCACAACACCAAGCAAGGGTTGGGACGAAAAGTATCTCGGGTTCTCCAATGTGGGAAAGAAAGATTTCGTCTGAAGGTAGCAATGGTGGGGGCCCCTCGACACCTAGCAGATCACGGTTAAGACAAGTTAGACTTGGTATTGATAGTGTAAGTTCCTTTAAACTTCTGCAATTGTTGGATATTGTGATAAACTTGTGATCGCAAAAATGTCTGATTTTGGCAGCCTTATGACAGCACTGCTGTCCCAGTGTTTGGTGACTGGGATGACAATGATCCTGCTTCAGCTGAGGGGTATCCTCACATATTTAACAAAGTAAGAGAGGAGAGACATGGTGGTGGTGGAAAGTCACCGAGGATAACAAGTGAAAATTCTTATTTTTATGGCCAGAGGCCTGAGCCCAAAAAGGTATGTCTTGATTCCTTCCGTGCTTTGTGATTGAACGACGTTATCCATTTTCTTTCGTTTCTCTTGTAAAATCCTAAGTCGTTTAAGCCTATTATCCTTCGATACCATTTTGGCTATGTACGGACCAGTCATTATTTGAAACATGATCAAATTGCAAGCACATATATCATAAGCAGTATGGCAATTAAAACAATTAATAAAAATAGCTTTACGTATCACTATTATGTACCGGTGAAGTAGCTACTCTCATATGTGATGGCAACATTTGTTAATGCCATTTCTCCTACTTCCTTGAGTTGTCTTTTACGTTTTAAGGTATTTTTCCTCTCTTCACGTGCAAGCGTGGCATGATATTTTTTAACATAAACGGACAACATCCTCATTTCTTGCATTTTCTGGAAAAGCACCTTTATAACAAAACCCAAGCATGCATTTTCTATTTATACAATTTTGAAAATTATAGTAACGGCATAACAACATCATTAGGGATAGCCTAATATGGAATGTAACCGCAACATTAACCCGGATCTAGAAAAAGGGCTTAAAGATTAGCATTGAGGGACGTAAACATCTAACTGAAGTAATACGTGTCCATCCTTAGATTAAAAATGTATATGTGGATTTCCCAATTAATATGTAGCGTAAAGAAATTTAACCAAACATAATCTTAAACCTTAAACCCTAATCACCCTAATACAAACTTTATAAGTACATTTACATACATATAAATTTACACAACATAGTGATCTCATCTATGACCGAACATGGAGTGTTTGGCTAACTGTTGCGTAGCAAAAATGAATTTTCGGGTAGAGGTGTAGATTCCCTTCTCTTAAAGGCATCTTTCTTGGTTTAAGCATCAGATTATTATGGAAACAATTTCCATTGTAAGATATAAGTTACAAAATTCCACAGTGGAATAATGTTAGTTAAGGATACATAGCGTCAACAAATGTAACAAAGCATATATCTCTATGACATAATGCAAGCAAGATTTTTCTGTTAATACGATTTTTAAGGTTATAGTAACTGCATAACAAAATCATTATCTGTAATAAAAACAGACATGTATCATCAATAAGAGCCAGCTTTGGAAAAGTAGGTCTAAGGATTAGCATTAAGGTAGACTGAAGCAATACTTATTCATGCTCAAATATAAGGCGTGCATATGGATCACCCAATTAATATATAGTTATAAGGAATTAAACAAATGTATATCACATTACCTAGTGTTCTTCTTTCATGTAGCTTAGCTTTTTGATATTGGCGTGCTATTCTGGCCATATTCGTTTTGAGAGCGATTGGTGAAATACATACCGCAAAAGTAATTTTGTGTGGATAGTGCTATGGGAAAAGGTATTTACATTGTCCAACTTGAATATAAGTAGATCATACCATTATTTTGATGCTAGCTTGATAGGTTTTTACGCAATCTTTTCATAGTAAGATGAATTTTATGAAATCTTCGTGCAAGCCTCGCATGATATAGCCTATTAGTACCTATATACAGGGCATGTTTTGAGTTCACTAAACTTCCATCACTTACATATTTCTCTTCTATGCATATTGCAGAGTAATTTTTACAAACTTATATATTGTTATTGTAATTAACTAAATTGCTAAAGATATCCAACATTCAATTAATTATTGCACATGGAAAATAAACACCCTATTTTTGAGTTTCTCGCCCGATTGCCGCAAACGTAGGAATCTGGATTCGCATGTACTACTTAGACAATTCTAATACAATACATTAATTGAAGTAAAATATATTTATAAACATTTTAACTTGATAATTCTTGCAGGATATACCTTATTTCATTTGTGTCATGCTACCTAACAACCCTCCTACGACCATTTCTTTAGTAACAGGAAACCACGTCTATCATATCAGGCTCACTCAAATTAATAAGTTTAGAATGAGAATAGATGGTCCAGATTGGTATAGGTTTGTAAAGGATTATGCAATTATGTTGAAAACAATATTGCATTTCCAAATAAACAATCCTTTCAAGTTAAGTGTTGTTGAATATCATACCAAAGGTAATCAACCACATATTGACTATACTGGACAACCATTTCTTGGAACGCCAAAATACTTCACAACATTTCACGAGGACACCCCAATGTATCAGGTATGTAAAAAGCGATACAATTCACAAATTTAATAAAAAAAATAAGCATCCAGATATTTGCATTTGACATGTTCAATATCTTGAAAATGTAGGATTTGCACAATTCCTTCTTACAGACAATTGACTTCCAACAATACACGAAACATGCAGTATATACTCACGTACGGGTATATGATGTTGATGTGTTGTTTGAAGAAGCTGTTGCTGTGTGCCTATGTGGTCCACCATGGCAAAAACTATGTGCAGATCTGAAGATAATTGTCGGGCATTATCTTATTTTTGATTACATAATGGAAGGCATGATCAGCTTTACACATTTTGATCAAGCTGGTCGTGAATCCTACCAAGTGATGAAGATGTTAACAAAGCTGCTGAAGAAGATATCATAATGATTATTAACCGAAACAATGGTAATGAAAATATGAACACACACACACATATATACATGTATACAGATAAACAAACACACACACACATGCATTGACAAGTAGAATTTGTCATTCCTAATACACAAGGATCTATATCAATAAACATGGAATATCTTTTCTTTGTATATATGACGACTTAGCTTTCAACAGGAAAATGACTCAGGAGTTGGCACACAGGCCGAAATAGATGAACGACACATTCTACCAACACAAATATATGTAATCCAACAATCTTGAATAAGAAAATATGTGTTCTAATGATGCTACAAATTTCTAACAACCTCTATCTTTTTCAGAGTTGCACCACCGGTCTATAATGATCTCGAAACAACAGATGCCTTCTCTACAAACACGCTTGAAAGTTCGACTACAAATGAATAATACAGCTGCATTCTTAAACTGTATATGCAAATCAATCTCGATATTACTTTTTAAATAAAATCTACAAACCAAACTGTTATTGGGGTTTTGCCCAGGTTGAACATATAGTATATACAATATTTTTTGCGTTAGCGAACATAATTAACATGTCGAAACTTATATGCCCAACTACAGCCTCCTTTTGGTAATGGCATGAATATCTATGAAATATACTTGGTGTTGGTAAGCACCCTATATTTGAGTTTCCCGTGCGATTGCCACATACGTAACACTCTAAGTTTAAGATTTATAAGTGTGTATATATTGAAAATGTGGAATGATCTTTTGTCTAATCTAAGTACCTGGTATCGATGTTAGTGATACTAACTATGTACTATCTAAACAAGCCTTCTTATTATAAGTTTATAACCACCAAAGAGGAGTACAATATACACAAAATTTAGACTACAGGCCCCTGTTTACACGGGCTTGATACCTAGTTAAAGATATAAATTACAATAAATTAATGAATTTGTCAACATTGTGTCTCAAATATGCCGACCATAATTTTTGTTAATTGGAATTGCTTTAATATTTTTTTATTTAAAATCGTCGATAAATTAACACCTCTCTAATGCAAGTCTCCAGCAAATAAATAGGTAAATGGAAAAAACCGTCAACGAATATGATTTATCATATTTATATACTAAGATTATTAATTTAGTTATTCTTCAATCACTATTCTGGAGTTAATGTTCAATTAATAGATAAATATATTACTCCTACATAGTACGTTTAACATTGCTTTAATGTTATTTAATCTTTAAAATAGTATCATAAATCGAATAATGAAAACATTTAAAACTTACTTTAATTATCTTCGTATTTATACACATTTATTCCACTCATTAACAATTGTTTTTTTTTTGAACGGCTAACACACAAACCCTCTAAACCTACTCCTAAATATCTACTCCATTGTCCACGTCGGAACTTGAATCCACAACCTCTTAGGAGGGGACACCACCTTACATCACCAGATTTGGTTTTAAATACCAAATCTCGCAAACTTACAATATACTATGGTTATTTGTTTAACTTTTTCTATTCTTTATTCTTTAATCACTGTATTTTTCATGTGTTGATCTTTATTTCCATCTTCTATCATCTTGTGTTCAAGAACACGTTTCTACAAGAAAACGTGAAAGAAGAAGAACCAAGCACAAGAGCAAAAAAAACCTAGGGAAAAGATAAAAAACAGAAAGAAAAAAAAACTGGAAATCCAAATTGGTGCAAGAAGAATGTTGAATTTATATTCAAGAACATATTCAAAAATGGACATAAATCTCGAAATGAAAGTAGTAAGCAGAAAAAACCCTAAATCGCAATACTGTAAACAGATTAAACCCTAAATTGCAAACCTTTATCAAAAAACTAAAATCTTTGAACTTGTAATACCTCTGTAATCACCAGAGTTCTAAGCTTTCGACAAAATGACACTTAGTAAGGGTGCGTTATTTTTCGATGGAGTCGGAATTATGAAGATTCTAGTGAATTGAAACCTACTTTGAATGAAGCTTTTAAAAAAAGTTCTTGAAACGGCTCAACAGTTTGAAACCCTTACATGGATCAGGGGTTGGGGTCGTTGGAGTTTGCAATGGACGATGTTGGATTCATGCGATCGGGGTGGGTGTGGTTAATCAGTTCTTAAAATGGATAACGTTCTTAAAATAAAAGTAATTATATGCGGGAGGGTTGTGAGAATGAAAGAACAAATCATAGCTATCAATTACATGTTCGATTTATTAGATCTAACGGTTGCAATTAATGGTCGTCACAATTTATGGTTGGGTAATAAATAATCGAAGGGTCAAATATAGATCATCCGACCAAATCAAATCATATGTAAATATTAATTTTCTCATTCTCACTTAAATATTTATCGTCATCTAAATCTCCCACAACTATATACAATTGTATTTTAGGTAAAATCTGTTGACATTTATCGCACGCTATCCAATAAAACTAGTGTTATACTCATCCGTTGGCCGGGTATGTTTTTAATACATATACGTGTGTATACGTGTGTCGTTATCAATGATCGACGACATTAAAAAATCTAAGATATTTAATGCATATTTTATTATATATTTTCATGTAATATTATCAGAGGGTTTCATAATTACATTATTAATGCACATATATAAAGTCGTACATATTTTTAAAATTTAAAAAATGAGTAAAAATGTTATTAAACTTAAAACATGATAAAAATAGATAAGATGGTACATACAAGCATGAAAAAAAAAGTTTACACATAAAAAAAGATATGTAATGGAAATGCAAGGAAAATGAACCAACTTAAAACTTGTATTTATGTAATTATGTCCTAAGTGTACTTTCCCCTTCTCGTTGTCTTCTAAACAAACGTTGATATATACGAAAAAGAGCCCACGTATCAATCTCTTCAATAAAACCCACAAAATATTGTTACCCATGCTACCTAATTAGTAATTACCATGCGTTTCTTGTTATAAAGGAACTGTATCACGCTTATTCACATGTCTTATTTAGTTACTATACAACCAAAGAAAATAATGAAATATCATTCAATGTGTTCAATAAATTTCATATAAAAAACATAGTTTTGAAATTTTAATATTCAAACATATGTGATTCAGTATATAATCAAATGCGATTGTAAAAGCATCATATGTTAATTACAAAAATGTCACTCCGTCCAAAATTTTAAAATTCAATTTAGGCCATTGGTGAAGCTGATCCAAAGGCTAAGATTAATACATCAGAACTACGAATGAATGTTTTTCACCATTCCATCTCATATTTATATTATTAATCATCATGTTTGGGTGTATGTTTAAAAACAAACGTGGAACTGTGTTACTTCGTGTTTCTTTATTATTTTATAATTTACCTGGCTAACCCGAAGTCCCGAACCCGACCAATCCAAAGTTAAGTAGGTCTCGGATGAAGTTTTTCAAAAAAAGAAAGAAACTAACCCGACTATAAAAATGTTACTGTTAAACTTTACTTATTATCTCATGATTTACAAATTAAAATCATTAAGTATGAAAACAAAAGATATTTATAAATACAAGAGCCTAAAATTTATACTTATCAGTTTCGTTTTTTATTGGTATCGACTTAATATCTTTTTTCAACAACTTAAAGTTTTGAGTATGGTTTATTAAAATGTATTTAATATCTCACTTTTCGTTATTTGTGTATTGAATTTTGAAAAAGGTTTATTGTGTAAATCAAACTTTTAATTTGCTGTTATTTTATATATTTTGATAACATAAAAAAGAAAAAAATGTATATGTTTGATATATATAATAGAAAGTTTAATACACACAATAAGAACATATTAAATGTTCGATACACACAATACAAAATTTTAATATCCGATATGCACAATAGCAAAAATGACAAGTTGGATACATTTTGATAAACTAACTAGACAAAGTTGAATAATCGAATATTTTTGGATTATTCGAATTCCACTAAAAATTGCGAATGTTACTTGGATTCTTGGTTTCGCTACTGGCCTTCTCCTAAATAGGACTGCCAATGGGGCAGATCCTGTCCAGATCTAATCCGATTTGCCCCATTTTATATGACCCAACGGATCTAAAGATTGGATCCATCGTCCCAATAAAAATACCGATAGGTCGACCCATTTAATTTGATCATTACGTGGGTCGATCCAAGATCTGTCTGGGTCAACCCATTTAATATTAAGCTACAATTTAATTTTTAACAACCACAAACTATCATCAATTTATCAGTCACCACCCGCCACCGTCACCACTGTCACGACCTTTGCAGCCACCACCGGCCGCCGCCAACCCTGCCGTTACACCGGCATTGCCGCCATGTTACCGCCACCCGTCAGTCCGTCATCACTCTCACAACCAGCTACCGCCACCACTGCCACCACCATCACCACTGCCGCTGACCACCACCTACCACCGCCGCCAACACTGTCACGACCGCCGTTACCACCGCCAGCGTCACCGTCATCACGTCCGCCCACGCCAACCACCGTCGCCACCGCCACCGCCGACCACCATCCACCATCGTTACCGCCACTCGTTACAGCTCCCACCACCAGCTGCCGCCACCACCGTCATCGTCGTTGCCGACCATCACCCACGTCTCCATCACCGCCACCCGCCGCCACGTATCGCCATAACGGGTGGGGTAAAATGAGTCGTATATAATATATAATTATGTTTATATAAATCATTATACATTAAAAGTTATAATAAAACTATAAATATATACAATTAAGTACATCCATTAAATACATTTACAAACACCCTCTATATATTTTTATAGTTCCATTATAATTTAATTTCATATACTCTTGTAAATAACTTTTAGTCAATTTTAAGAAAACATATATTTTATTTGTTAATCGGATTTTTTACATATCATTTAATCATCCAAACATTAATTCTAACATTTGTAACCTGCTAACTCTATTAACTAGCACCATAATTAATATCCTTTACTATTAAGACTAGATGCATCCATCACGAGGAGGCCTTTGTAAGAGCTGATCACGACCGTGAAGACCATCGCTGAAGCATGTGATGGCTCCCTCACGATCACAGCCGTGATCATGGTCGCGAAGGCGAACGAGAGTGAAAGCCTTTTTTTTAAGTATGTGAGGAGATGTGATGGATGCAGGAGTTTTGTGATATGATGAGGGAATGATGTGACGCTGATGTGACTGACAAAAAAATAAGTGAAACATATGATGAATGATGATGGTCTAATATACGTACATACCAGCATAGAGGGGCACACCTCATAAACCGACACATGGCATCCTAGGTGTAATGTTCCCTGCAGGTTTTTTAACGTTAATTGCTAGAGCCTAGAGTCTGTTGATAATTATAATCTTTCATAAAACCTTAAAAACACATGTGCATCGATCTTAACTAGACATATGAGATTTAATTGCATTCAATGAATGTTAAGATTCTGAATTTAGTAAGCTGCTGGCAGAAAACGAAAGTGCATGCATGACCAATCAATTACAGCAAACAGACTTAAGTGTTCTTGGTATTTATTCACCTTCAACAACCTTCTTTTCATTGCACTTATTACGAATGGCAGATAATAATTGGACAGTGAATATATTCAAGTTAATAACTAATTCGATCTGCTAAAAAGAAAAAAAAAGAAGAAAAAAGCTTTTGGTTTGTAGAAATTAATAATGGCGATCGACGGGTGACGATGAAAACATGCGAAAGCATGTTCTTGGTTTAATCTGTCTTGGCTATTTCTGGAAAGCTGATGGATCCACATGGGCGATTCTGACAGCTGAATGAAAGAAATTACGACATTTGATTTTTTTCGATCAGTGACGAAACTGATGAGCCGAAAGCAACTCTATTAATGCAGTTGTGGGGCGCCTTTTAATTTCTTTATACAATCTTTTTCGTCATTTGATGTTGTTCTAAAGGGAACACGAAATCGATTTGCTACCTACCTCGCAAGAAACTAGATTAATTCTTGGTTTTTAAGTGTAAATTTCAAGAAAATTATCTTGAAGGTTTTCAAGTTCTGATCAATGGAGTGGGATATGAATGCTTGGGAGATCGAAATCCCAAACAGTTCAGCTATTTCTAGCAACGAAAATGGAGATTATTCCTTTTCGGGGTTGTTAGATTCATCAAGTAAAGATCGAGGAGGGCTTTCGGATATGATGGAAGAAGCTTCGGTTTTATCAGGTGAAGCCATGATCGGATTGAAGCTTGGGCGACAGACCATCTGCTGTCAGGAAAAGTCATCATGTTCACCGATTGTAAAGAGATCTCGAGCTTCATATGCCACGAGTTCTCATTTGCCAGCACGTTGCCAAGTCGAAGGGTGCAACCTTAATCTATCGTCGGCAAAAGATTACCACCGTCGGCATAGGATTTGCTCAGATCATTCAAAAAGCCCGAAAGTCGTCGTTGCCGGGAAGGAGCGTCGGTTTTGTCAGCAATGTAGCAGGTAATTAAGTTGTTAGTTGTAGCTCATTTTTTAAGGTTTTTGACTTCTTGGGGTTTCTAAATACTTTAAAAAAACACTACATTAAGGGATTATTAATTTTTAAATTTTTTTAGGCTTTAATCATATAAGTGTTTAAGAATATGCATGTTTATAAGCTTATTTTGGGTGATCTTGAAGGTTGCATGATTTATCGGAATTTGACGACTGGAAGCGTAGTTGTCGTAGACGGCTTTCGGCTCACAATGCCAGAAGACGTAGACCACCGACTGAGGACATCAAGTTTAGTTCAAAATGTATGTCTATAGGGTTAAATCCTCTCATGTTCTCATGTTTAAGTCAAACATTATTCATCATTTTTTCTTACAAATAAGATAGTGGGTCACTTATTTTAGTCAAGATTGGGTACGTTCCCTTTGTAAGGTCCACTCTCATATTTATAAAAAAAAAATATGATTATCATGTTTAACCAAACATGAAAAAATTTAACCCATATCTATAATCACTCACACAACACACACGAACAAATGGTTTTTAGGACCATAAAAACGCTTCTAGTATTACCAATAACTTATCATATTTAAGTTATAACTCGTATTTTTTAACGTTTATTGGTTTAACTTATTTTCTTGTTGAACTAGACAGATATTCGAAGACCACATATGGGGTTTCTTGTGAACCAGATCTCAAACACGTCGCGAAATGCAACACCTCAAAGTTCTTCCAATCTCAATCGTGGATGTGTCGAAATGATGTCAAGTGTCAGCTTATCAGACATCTCCTCGTCTTTACGTGAGGTCACACCTAAGAGTGGTAATTGTGATACCTTACATAACGAATTCATTCGTTGTGTTATACATTGTGAAAAACATTAATTAATTATAAACTTATAAGATTTTTGTTCGTGTTTATGAGTTTATTAATTTAAAATTACTGTATATTCAAGTTCATAACCTCAATTAGATAAGCTTGTAAGCTGGAAAATACTGTCTTGTAAGCTTATTCAAAATTATAATAATCTCATAAACCGAAAAAAACTAATCTAAACACCTCTAAGGCTCTCTTTTACTTCATAGTTGAATACCTAAAACAAAATTATAGTTTTTTTTTTCACTTTGATAACACTCATAAACAAGTTAGCAACCTTTCTCTATCTTTCTCTAATAACAAACTCAAACACATTGCTAGAAAATCATGAAAATCAACAACCATTTGTGAGCCAAATAATGGGTTTTCTGATAATTTGTGCAGGTTTAGAAGCAAATTCTAGCTTCATTTATGCGATGGAAGTTCAGCGCCAATCTATCTCTCTCGAAACGACAAGTTCTTGGGGTTTTGACGGTCATGATGAACCCTCGTCCTTTGATCACTTCATACACGGAGACAACATTGGTTTGACACAGCCCGGGGTGCCACTCGGGTCGCAAAGTACATGTAACACTCAGTTATCACCCCAAGATTTCATTTGCTTTTCTTCTGATTAAATAAGCTTGTTAATTAGCTAGCTAGGTGTGATTGAAAGCCTATTTAGTGACGGTTTTTGGTCCTTAAGGTCGTTAATTACTTAATTAGGCCATTGATCGATCGATGTCGATGAAAAAGCTTAATAAGATCATGTTTAATTGGCGGGTTAGTCACACTTTAAAGTATATGTATATATATTTGTCGGGCTGGTAATTAATTAAGGTTTTGGGTGATGCATGAAGTTAATTTTGTTTGGTTTTGTTTTTAGGTTTTAATTTTTTGTGAATAATAGTAATAATAACAATAATAGTTATACTTAAATATATATACTAGGTTGAAAAAAATGAAAAATTAGAGATGAAAAATATTTCACGTAAAAATATATTTATTTAGGTGAGAATATAACTAATTAATAGGAGATGATATTTCTATTTATAAAGTTACTTATCTAAGAAAAATCTTAATTTGTTTTGCTAACTTGTAACATAGCTTCAAAGGTCTTGTACCTTATATGGATGAATCAATTTTATATGTGAAAGAATCATCTCCCTTAATGAATAACTTTAGTTTAAGCAGTAGTTTTAATTAGCTCTAATATATATAGTGGTAGCACAAATAATAATTTAATACATTTCACGAAGCATAATTAGGTGTACTTACTGGGTTCAATATTTTAAAAACATTTACGTCCTGTTTTCGAGTTTAAGAAGGAAAGGAAAAGAAAGGAAACGGGAGGAAAACCTTTCCATCCAAATCATCCCACTTTTGGAAGTAAAGATTTTAACATAAAATAAACATATGTTTTCCCTCTTAATCCCTACATTTCTTTCTTTAAATGAAACTTGAGAATACATCTTTTTTAGTTTCCTTTCAAAATTTTCCCTTTCCTTCGTAAACGAAACTCGAGAACAAAGTGTTAGACTTGGTTTTATAAATCAAATAGGATCTTAAGTATAAGTATTTGCGTGCCCAAAATGTTTTAAAACATTCAAGCCTTGTTTTTTATAAGAGAAACCGAGTTCGAAAATCAATATTCATTCAAATCCTGTTTTTTTTTTTTAAATAAAACAACCTGATCCCATCTAATTAACCTGGCCCAAAAGTTTTTGCTATCCCGCCAAGTTTGTAACACCCTCTTAACTGGCCTAGATTTATTAAGGTAATTAATCTTGATATTCATATTTAATTATTTGGGGTTAATATTCTTATTATGTGAATTATGTGATTATCATTATTTGATATTTAAATGTGAATTTATTTAATTAGAGATTGATTAATTAATTTTAAAAATAAAATTAGTGGACAATGAGGTGTCCAAGTTGGTGACACATAGTCACCTTATCACAACTCCAACCTCACCATTTGCATGCATTTGGATTAAAATTAGGAAAGTGTGGTGTGTGTTTGTGTGTGTTCGGCCGAGAAGAACAAAAGAAGAAAGAAAAGGAAATCGAACTTCAATCTTGCCTGTATTTAAGTTGATTAACTGAAATAATCAAAAGGTTAGATTATATATACTATGATTTATGAATTAAATCTGAATTTTAGGAATTTATATGTAGAAACCCGGAAGATACATGTATATGTGGTAATTTGATAGTTTAGGTTGTGCATGATAGAAATTATTAGAATATGTTCACTACATGTTTATAATGCTTTCTGGACAATAGATCATCATGCATGTTCATAATCTGTGAGAATTAAAGAAAGAAATCAAGAATTGATGAAGAACATGAATAATTCGGAATTGATACTATGATTCATGCGGAATTTGGTTAATTCCGAACAAACTGAACGGAATAGAGGATAAATCCGGATAAACTGATAGGAATTATTTGATTTCCGAATAAAATGAACTGTTTGCCCCAACTCTTTATTGGGAATTGATATGATCGGAATTGAAGTTTTATTCGGACTTAACATTACCTTGCTCGGAATTACCTTAATCGGAATTAACATGTTATTCGGAATTGAACTCTTGTTCGGAATATATGTTGTTCGGAATGTGCCATTGATCGGAATTGGTGTTGATTTCCGAATGAACAGTTAGACTTATGATGAATTCCGAATGAACTACATGCGGAATGTGAGAATCCGAACAGAATATTCGGAATTGGATGAATCCGAACGAAAAGATTATTTGCCCTAACACTTTATTCGGAATACTTGTGACCGGAATTGAATATATGCCTTTACGTGGATATACTCGGAATTGATGATGTCCGGAATTGTATAATAAACATGTTGTTCGGAAATGACATATTCGGAAATTGATATTATTCGGAATTTGAATATGTACCCTTTACTCGGAATTGTTTATGATCGGAATTGATATTGATCAGAATTGAACAATCATTCGGAATTGGCCATTACTCGGAATTACAATTTTTCGGAATTGGTCACTGCCCGGAATTGAATTATAATTCAATCAGAATTGACTTTATTCGGAATTATACTTATGCCTATGCTCGGAATAGGGAGTTCTGATGATAAATCCGAATGAAGATTGAACTAAGCAACTCCTTGATGATATTGATGATTAAATCAAATATGGTCCTGATATATGGATTAATGATATGTAATGCCTAAACTAAGGAGTTGGAGGAATTCACAAGTTATTTGACGAGTTGGTAATTGTGAATAAGATGGTATATTATTTGAATATACATGTTGATAATAAGTACTTGTTGATTATATGTACATATGTTATAATTGTAGTATTGTGCTTATGTGGGTTGGTTAAACAAATAGCGACTTGTAGTTGTGTTCTCAGGAGGAGACAAGACTCAGTAGATTAGATTGCTGAGTTAGCCGAATTGTGAAGACTTCGGTGAGTAGATCTATATCTTCGGATATGCGGGATATGATATCCTGATTGTAAATATGCTCTTGAATAATATGTATACATGTTTGGTGGGAGATCAGTTTTAGCTGTGCGGCTGGGCATGTTGCTTGGGGATTTACAGCATCTGATCTTGAGGTGCATTTGTTGTACTCAAGGGTGCTGGTACTGTTGTCCATGTTAGCTGGGCTATCGGTAAACCTTGGTTTTGGCCGACGTTGATTGCAAGTGGTTGCAACACTGCCGATTCTCCTTGGGTGATGAGCTATGTGTTTGGGCATGTTTGCCCTGTATGTGCTTAGATATTTATTCTCTCACTTAGCTTTGTGCTAATTCTCCATTAGTTTGTTTTGCAGATACTCCGATGTGAGTTTCTGGAGATGTAGGATTGGGAATATGGACAGACCACTACTCTGATGTCAAATATTTTGTATAGAGCATGTTTTGTAATTAACACCGTAGTGAAATTGTGTAAACTTAAAACATGAAAATTATTGTATATATCTTATGTTCTTAATGTAAATATATGTAATTAGCTTCCGCACGCATATTAAAGTTAATTTAAAACCACGGTGTTAAAAATTGACTTTTTGTAACACCCGGCCGACGCCTACCGGTCTCATACCGACGCTACCAACTCCGGCGTGTCAGGTCTGTAGCCCAATACACCACAACCCTTCCCTCTGATCCCAGATCCAGAGTAGGTTGTTGTCATGGTTTGAACCCATGACCTTTTTTACCACTCCTTCCAGAGTGATATCACCAATTGAGTTGCACTTTTTTGTAACACCCGGCCGACGCCTACCGGTCTCATACCGGCGCTATCAAATCCGGCGTGTTAGGTTTGCAGCCCAATACACCCCAACCCTTCCCTCTGATCCCAGATCCAGAGTAGGTTGTTGCCATGGTTTGAACCCATGACCTTTTATACCACTCCTTCCAGAGTGATATCACCAATTAAGCTGCAGCTCAATCGGGGATATCACTCTGGAAGGAGTGGTATAAAAGGTCATGGGTTCAAACCATGGCAACAACCTACTCTGGATCTGGGATCAGAGGGAAGGGTTGGGATGTATTGGGCTGCAAACCTGACACGCCGAAGTTGATAGCGCCGGTATGAGACCGGTAGGCATCGGCCGGGTGTTACAAAGTTGCCCCAAATTAACCTTAACATAGTGGTCTATTTCTCTTAGTTTTCATTGCATATATGCTTCCCCTTTTCATTATATTAATATATACATTTAGGAGGAAATTTTTTTGTGTTTTTGTGTTTGAATTTTTTTGGCTTTTATTATTATTATATTATTATTATTATTATTATTATTATTATTATTATTATTATTATTATTATTTGAGGGGGTGATATCCTCTTACTTATCCTTCTACTCATAAGATCAATACATGTGTAAAAATCAATGGATGAGGTAAGGAAAGAGAATTAGTGGAATTCAAATATAATCATTTGGTGAGTAGGAGGGTAAAGTAGAGGAAAAAGTAGGAGAATATATCATTTTTCTTCTTATTATCAATATTTTAATTATTATTATTATTATTATTATTATTATTATTATTATTATTGCTTACTAATGACAGTTATGAGAAGAACCTCTTTGAAGATGAATATATAAAAAGTGTTGCTATATAATAATAATAATATTAATAATAACAATTATTATTAATAAATAGATATATATTTTATATTTTATCTCTTATAATCAAAACCTATTAAATTAGGTAAATAACACCCGCCGTAATGTGCGAGTTTATAACCACTTGTTGTCTACATTTGAAAGGTATAAGGGTTTTCAAGTCGAATTATGCCCCGGTTGAAGGTTGCTATGACGTAATAGAAAGTTCAGCATTTCATTTGAAGGTTGGTGTTCACCAATCGAACATTTCACTCAAATTGAGTTTTGTGTTTCGAAGCTTCTTCATTTCTCCATTTCTCCATTTTATTTGAACCGATTTTGGTTCACATTCATTCATAGGTTTGTGTTTGAACTGATTTGGGTTTTCGAAGATTTTGGTCACATTTCAATCGAAGCATATTTGACGATTGAGGCATTCGAAATGTTGTGGTATTTTGCTAATGAGGTATTCGGAATATATTGCAATTGGCTCACATTTTATGCATTTCCATTTTGCGATTGAGACATATTGTGCTTGTGATTGGAATGAATTGTTAGAGTTTATATTTTATAATTACATCTCTCTTTGCACCAAGTATAAAGTTGTTGTAAGAAGGGTAGAGGTTTTTGAACTTGTGACTTCAAATTGATTATGGTGAGTTTAAGAATTAATCAATCAATCAGTTGTTTAAAGCTTATATGGTTATGCAATTTTGAGTTTATCTCTATAATAAGTTTTCTTACAATTACTCCTTACCTGATTTTAGAAATTGATTATTATAAGTCATTGAAAGTAAAAAGTTTGACAATCAAAATCATAGTTTTTTTACCCAAACATTCAACTAATTATCGCAACTTTAAAACACAAAGCAATTTAATTACAAGTTCAAACACCGTGAGAAAACTTACAACTAATACCAAATGCAAATTTAATGGATCTGCGCAACCCCTTAGCTTTTCCATCATGCAAGAGCCATTAAACAATTTCTTAACTAGAATTCAACTAGTAAAATGTAGAGCGTGTACGTGTATAGATTATTAATAGAAAAATGATGATAATAATATAAACTATTAATATCTTGCTTAAAAGAAGCCCTACCCAAATAAAAAAAATTAGAATGAAAATATTTACTAAGAAAAAAAAAACTTACAAGTTTTTTTTTTCTTTTATGAAACTAGGATTCTTCTCTCTTTGGTCGGTCACTAAGCAAAGACCTACGTAAAATTGAGCAAATAAAAACATTGACTTATCGAGCAATATAATATTAGCATTACGTTACAAAATTTATTTCGCAAACAAAATTAAAATTGGATGTACCTTTTTATCGATAAATTTATAATAAGTCATCAAATCATAGTCAAATTTTGTGAAATACTACGTAACAAGTTTCATGAAAAAAAAGTTATTTGTCAGCTAATTTATATCAACTGTCACGAAAAATATATTTTTTTGATAAGTAACCAGCGAAAACTAACCTTTTATAGGTGTTCCGAATGTTTATTTATATAATAAAATATAATTATTATATTTTATTATATAAATAAATTAAACTAGAGAACGAAGACCAGTTGTTCTTGCTTTTCTTTCTTTCTTCGTCTTCTCTCTTCGTTACTCTCTCTCTAGACTTTCATCGTCTTTTCGTCGGCGTCAAACCCACCAACGACAGCAACATTCCTCCTCATACTTATCTTCACCTTTATCGCGATCTCCTTTTCGAACATCTGTGATTATCAACCCAATCGCCAATTGGAACAACAAGCAACAAAACCCTATTCACAATCTGTAAGTTCTTGCCCTCTTTACCCTAATTATTTCGTTTTATGTTCATGGATCACCGTTTACCTGTTGGTTTTTGGCGTATTGATAACGTTGCTTTCATTTGAGTATACAAAGTGCCCATTTTTTATGGTTTACAATCTCTTTGGTTTTTGGGGTTTTTACGGATACCGTTTTGACTGTTTGTAATTTGGGGGTTTTCTTAGTATAGAGCTAATTGATGTTTCTAATGGTGTTGTTAGGAAATTAACTATTTTCGGGGTTGATGAGTAGGTTTAAACTGAAAATGATAGTTAGAGGTTGTTGATTAAGCTTAACTAATGATAGTCAGGGTTTCATGTCATTTGTAGAAGATTTGCTCATGGCTTTTGGAATCGTGACTCGTTGATGATCTTTAGCTGTCTCAGATAGGAAAAAGAATCATTTTGTGTTTGTGAATGTGTCCATTATTAGAGTCAATTGCTGTTTTTCACCCTAGGAAGCTAAAATTCCATCTGTTTTCTGTTTACGAATGAATTAAGCTGTCTGTAGTTAGAACACCTGTGTCTTTTTTTATATAAATTTCTATTGTTTGTTGTATATGTTATATAAGTGTTTGTAGAAGAATCGTCTGTTTCCATAATTAAAACAGTAACTGAGTGCTTAGCAACCCGAATATAAAGCTTTTATGTCCAGACTCCGAAGTAATTGCAAAAATCAATTTTTACATCAAAAAGTTGAATTATTTGGATATTGATCGGGCTTTATAATTAAAGTGTACATAAATTCGATTGTGTAAGTTGGGAGACAGAGGGAATCTATAGCGTATTCAATGTTTTTGTCATATATAATTATAAACTGATAAAAACCTCTTATGTAAAAGGAAATGTAGATACCAGGCAATTAGAGCATTGAAAGCATATCTTCAGTGACGTGGGACTAAATAGGAAACATTCATTGGGTTTTATTACAAACTAGATCAAATTTACAGACTTCAACAAAACAGAGAACAAGTACATATTTTCACCATTCAAACCATCAAGTTCTAGGTTTGTAGTTTCAGGCCTTGTAACTTTTAAGTTTAAATGAGTCATTGAATCCTAATACTTTCATAATTGCTAGTAAAAAGCTTATATCTTGTCAAAAGCAACATTCTCAAGCAGTTACCTAACTAGATCTGCGCTGCAATTGGAAAATATACACTTCTTAATTCTGAATACGACAACCACATATTCTTTTCTGCTCTCCAACTTGCACAGATGAGAGAATCCTGGGCTTAGTATTCTAGCTTTTTGAAAAAACTTTAATGACTACAGATACTTTCAAAGTTGTAAATAAAATAATGATGATTTATAATAGCAAAGCAGAGTGTTGATTTCTGCTTATCGTTTTTTGGAACAAATAACTCGTAATACTGAGGTCATAAGAGAACAATAGTAATTTTTTTAGAAGTCATTAATGATTTCTTCTCCCATGCTTAACATTCACAGAAACATTATTACTGCTTTAAATATGCTCTAATGTTTTATCGAAAAAGAAAATACTCCTGGCAAGATAGGGTGATGCTGAAGCTTGCCTAGTGCGGAGGGAAAGAAAAACATTATTATTAATTTTTTGGGGCGTTTGATTGATCCTTGATGACTATCTTCCACTTAGTAGTTAGTAAACTGTGCTGTCTTTAAAAGTACTGATAATTAGTTTTGCTTTATACAAATTCCAAAATATTGAATTAGCTTATAGTTCATAAGCCATCTCAGATATAATGAAAAACATTTTTGTATTTGTGAATAAACTAAATCACTAATTGGAAGTAGAAAACTTATGTGCTTTAGCATGATTTAGCAATGGCTTTTCTTAGTAGCTTTTGTATTATTTTAATATTTAATGCAAGAATAGCTTCAACATCCAACCATTTCGTGACTTGGTACCAAAAATTAATTTCTGCTGTATGTTTTCTTAGGGCTTTTGGCTAGAGGGGTCGAAATTTGAGTTTATACGCATGCTGAAGGGGTAAGGAGAATTTGAAAAATGCTGGAGGCTCCAAAGTTCACAGGCATGATGGGCCTAAACAATGGCCATGATAATTTTGTTGATCTGTCACAAGGTTTCTACCATAAGCTTGGTGAGGGGTCAAACATGTCCATCGACAGTTTCAACAGTTTACAAATGAGCAACGGTGGAGGATCAGTTGCAATGTCTCTTGATAATAGCAGTGTCGGGTCCAACGAATCCCACACTCGTATATTAAATCACCAGGGTCTGAAGTGTAACAAGAATTATACCGATGCTCAGAGTGTGAATAGAGGGAGAGTCTCACAAGGATTAAGTGATGATGCTTTGGCTCGAGCTCTATTGGATCCTCGTTTTCCCACTGAAGGGCTTGAGAATTTTGACGAATGGACAATCGATTTAAGGAAACTCAGCATGGGACCCGCTTTTGCACAAGGTGCATTCGGGAAGCTGTATAAAGGGACTTACAATGGTGAGGATGTTGCTATCAAGCTTCTTGAAAAGCCTGAGAATGATTTAGATAGGGCACAGCTTATGGAGCAACAGTTCCAGCAGGAAGTCATGATGCTTGCAAGATTAAAGCACCCAAATATTGTAAGGTTCATTGGTGCATGCAGGAAACCGATGGTGTGGTGTATTGTGACAGAATATGCAAAGGGTGGTTCAGTCAGGCAGTTTTTGACTAAGAGGCAGAACAGATCCGTGCCTTTGAAATTAGCAGTGAAGCAAGCTTTGGATGTAGCTAGGGGAATGGAATATGTACATGCACTTGGATTGATTCATAGAGATTTGAAATCAGATAATCTTTTAATTTCAGCTGACAAGTCAATCAAGATTGCTGACTTTGGAGTTGCTCGAATTGAAGTGCAGACTGAAGGAATGACACCAGAGACAGGGACTTACCGTTGGATGGCACCGTAAGTTTCTCATTACTTATCTGTATATGAAATTCTTTAATTGAATTTGTCTTTGCCTATGCTCCCATCTATGTGGAGAAGCTCATGTCAACACTTACTCTAACACTGTTTTCTTTACATTTATTACTTAATATTTTCCAATCGCTATTTGGCTAGTATCAGTGTATCACATGTAGAGGTGGCCAAAGCAGGCGAGTTTGGTAATGGGTCAAACTGGGTTTAGATTAAAACATGTTATTTATATTGTCCAGACTCCAGTCAAAGCAAAACAGACAGAGTTACCCTTCCAACCAGTTCATTTTGCTCTGTAAATAATCAATTAATAAATATTATTGCACAAAGTTATATTATTAAAGTAATAAGATAACTTCTTGTAAATAAAATGGTTCAGGACAGTGTCAGCAGTTCAAGACATGCTACACCACTTTTGAACCGTTTGGTCCGTTTGATCCATATCATATTAGTTAAGATTCTACATGTGACCTATTACCGTTATAACACAGCTTAAAAGTAAATCCAGTTTTATATATAATTGGTTTAAATCAAAGGCCATTTTAACATGAGATGCTGGTAAAATTTTGTTATTATCTCTCTATGTGCCAGCTCTCAAATTTTTACTAATATCTGGCCAAATACATAGCTGTGTCAGCAGTACTTTGATCAAATATGGATTTGTATGTCATTTTGATCAATACTTCATTTCATGAAATATGAAAATCTTTTCTTTCCAAGATGTCCTATGAAATTAAAACATTTCCTTTATTTAAATTATTGAAATGCCTATTCAAGTATTCATGACAAATTAATAGACGATGTTATTTGGGTAACAAGATCACTCTATTTTCTATTTGGACAAATTGCATAAAGTACCAACGTACTTTTTCTTATTTTTTCCCCATACTAGTCATTTAACTCAGGAAAGTACCACTTGGTCATTAAAAGATGACTATTTGTTCCACTTAGGTCTTTCGGGAAAATCTAAAACCCTGTTGAGATGCTGCCTTTTTGGTAGCCTAATGAGTGATGACATCATGTGACACTTATTTTATTTAGTATTTGTCTATTTGTTCAACTTGGTCATTAAAAGATGGTTTTTACTTTATTGTTCCAGACAGGTCAGAGATGACTTTTTGTTTCACTAGGGTCATTTAGTAACCGACACGTTAGCATCACAATTGGTCATCAGGTTAACCAAATGACCTAAGTGGAAGAAAAGCCAACTTTTTAAGACTTAAGTGGTATTTTACCATGTACAATGACTTATGTTGGACAAATGAAAAAGTACATTGGCATGTTATGCAGTTTGTCATTTCTATTTACACAAGTCTATTTTAGATATTTGTAAAACAGTCGTTTATAATTCTAAAACCAAGTGGCAAGTCATATTTTGCAGCTTTTTTATTGGACAAAAGAGAGATACCCTTTAGTTGAAGGTGGGTTGCAAATATACCCTTACGTAATTCCAAAGAGCAAGATCTGGAATGTTTTTGTTTTCTTTCAGTTGACTTGCTTGCTGTTTTATTTGCTTCAGAATCATAGATGTATTTGAGAATTATGTTTAGCAATACAAGTACTACATGGTATTTTCTGTTGGTTTATGTTAGCACATGAACAAAAATAATTTTTTATTGGTCTTTGGAATGTTGTAATGAACGACTAATGAAATAATATATTTCATTGTACATTACTACATTCTTACTAATTGTGTTTTAGAATTTTACATTTTGTTTAAGATTTTTTGGAATATTGAAGTGAATCTAAGATTGTGTTCATGACACATGAAGTGTGACTAATCAGCAAATCAATTCACAAGTTGATTACTACGGGACCATGGGTACTCAGTACTGTCAATGGATGCCACCAAGTGTTAAAAATATTATTACTGCACTTTCATGTGGTTCAGTATTGTTTAAATTAATGTGTATATATGTAATGCATATGTCATCTTGCAAAGTCTTTTCTTGTAATGCTTTGGCTATATACTAGTAGATTAAGTCTCATTAGTTACTTTTAATGTTCGGATAAATAGATTATGCTTCTTATTATCTGAATAGTTAGGTCAAATAATAATTTCCCAAAGCTAAAATGGGAGACGCTTACTTCTCAGAAACATGTTCTTTTTGTTCGTTTTATCTATTAGTATCTTCAACATCATAACTAGTCAAACATTTAACACTATATCCTACGTCCCGTTGTATTACAACTGATTATCCGAATTCTTGTATAATTTTTGGATCTGAATTATTTTCTGAGCACGTTGAGCGTCTTTCATTGGTGGTTATTGCAGGGAGATGATACAGCATAGGCCTTATACACAGAAAGTAGATGTTTACAGCTTTGGGATAGTTCTGTGGGAGCTCATCACCGGGATGCTTCCATTCCAAAACATGACAGCTGTACAGGCGGCATTTGCTGTGGTGAATAAAGGTGTCCGCCCCACCATCCCAAATGACTGCCTTCCAGTACTTGGTGAAATTATGGTTCGTTGCTGGGACGGGAATTCAGAAGTCAGGCCACCGTTCACAGAGGTTGTGAAGATGCTGGAACATGCTGAGACAGAGATTATGACGACGGTTCGAAAGGCTCGGTTCAGGTGCTGCATGAGTCAACCCATGACTACTGATTGAGGTTTGTGTGTGTGAAGGATGAATATAAGAAAAAGTAAAAGGTAAAGATAAAATCAACAGGTGAACAAAAAAAAAGGTGATTTACATCATCTATGTGTATCTATTATCAAGGTAATTTCTTTCTTCAGATAGGGTGAAAAAGGAAGAAAAACTATGATATGACTACTTGTTTTATGGATTTTTTTTGGCTTTTCTGTTGAATATTTATGGATTATGTTGCTGAATTAGTAGTAATGGAGAAGATTTGTGTTGTATTTATTTATATATATATATGATGGTTCTTCCTATATTGTTTTTTTTTTATAATAATCTCTTAACTTTTCTCGCTTTTGAAGCAACCTAATTGTAGTTATTTAAATGTCACATTTATAAAATTATTAACAATTGCGTTTTACCATTTATTCAAGGAGTCATGCTCCCATATCTAGATTCTTTTACTGATATTCTACCATCTCTAAAATCTTATTTTCTAAATTTTTTTTAAGGGAAAGTGATATATGCGTCTAGGAGCACCTTTAATCAGTGATGTTATGCTAACAAACGTTTGGATAAGCAATTGTTAATGTCTTAATGAAGAAAAATGTGTCTTACTTCAAAGCTTATGTTACTAACAACATTCCAAATGAGCCTGCACATATCATATACCTTTTTACAGTCTTGTCACCAACTTAATAGCCCTAATTACATTTTAGTTGCTTTGTATTAGTATGTATTGACTAGTTTATTGGTCAATTTAAATAACAATTTTAGATAGATAATAAGAATTTACGATGTTTGTTGTTCTGGAATAAGTTTTTGTTGACACTCGGTAAAAATTTTATTAATAAAAGAAAGGAGTAGAAGAGAATCGGCCGACATATATATTCTTATATGTATCATGCTCTTGTTATATATGTGTTCGTTCTTAATTACCCATCATACTGTGTCACTTTAGCTTTTTTTATCCATCACACTAGTAAATCATACACTTATTGCATAATATCGTACCCTATCACACCATTACACAACTAAAAATATAAAAGGATAGTCAAATTATAAATGTCTCTTTACATTGAAGAGATCACATTGTTTAATCACATTGAAGATGGAGTGCAATCACATTTGTAAAGAATGAGAACCACCCTTCACATTGGCCACTCAAAAGTGAGAGTCCGGCGTAAGTGCGAGTGTTATATCATCGATTATGACGTAGGTATGTAATGGCTAGTCTGAGCTTCTTCTTGATGAGAAATGGATTTTGTGTGTATATGTATTATAGGAGTTCGTGAGTGAATGTGATGATGTGATTGAGTATGAGTTTAACATGTAATATAAGAAAATGTTGATGTAATATGTTATGATGGTGTGATTTGATAGAAACTCCTTGTACAAGTATACAAGTGTTGAAAATATTATGGTTACATAAAAATCACCAAATATTTAAAAAGGAGGTAAAGTGTTACTCTAACTTCTTGTTAGACATAAAAAGGTTTATGTCAAGCATTTACACATAGTCACATAGATAAGAATCATATTCGAACCTCACTCTTCCTTCTATTATTAAGTACGACTGGTACCATTTCAATGTGTTTTGATACTTCTGAACAAGAGAGGTTTGATGCACACCGTGAGCAGGCAACATTTACTTGAGAGGGTGATTTTATAAAATTTATAAGAAGATACATATATAAACTTATAAGAGGGCTTGTAGTGTCACAGTGCGAGTGTCATGAGCTCGTCATGAGGCTTTGTCATGACATCTTATGATTAGTCATTGTTACGGGTGCCAAGTTATGTATGTCCGTCATATAGTTGTATCGTGTTAGTGATGGATGTTTTTCTTTTCTCTCTTTAATTAATAAAATTAAAAGAAAATGTGGCTCTCATATTTGAGTGTTACAAAATATTAGAAATGAATAAAAGATAATTAGTAGATTTCATATGTTACGTTTAATAACGGTCGAGATGAAATAGGGGATATATACGAAATCATTTCCCTAACAACATATATAATGAAACCTCTTGTGATGTTGTACCATTTACTTCCTTCACACATACAAATCACCTCTGTTGTACAAATGTACAACTTTTGATGCGTGATGTACGAGTAAGCATAACATCATTGCTTTGTATTTTAGAAATTTGAATCATGCGATCAGGAACGCAGGGAAACTCGAAGGAAGGAATAATGCTCGAATCTCGAATGGTGGCTGCTAAATCCATAATAGCCTTGGCCTGCGTGCTAAATCCATCACAGTCATACATCTCGACTACAGTTCTTTGTTTTGAGTCGATCAGTTTGTGTTCGTGAATTCATGAACAATTCGATTACGTTGTGAGAAGAAGGAGCTTAATCGATGGAAGTAGCGAGTATTGCTGTCAGTTCTTCAGTATCTGGACTTTCTCGAACGAAACTATCAGATTGCTTTTCCCTTCCAATTCGGAAGAGGAAGACGATTAGCGACAGCAAATTTGTATTCAGTTCTACGAATGATTTCTTAAATCGCTCTACACTCAATCACAGAATTCAAGCAATTCGTCTAGACGAGGTGATAACTATTTCAGACTATTTATTTTAACCTAAAATTTTATTGAACTTTATAACGACTGTTACTGATTGATTATATTGCGGCATCGCATTTGTATTTGAAGAAACATAAGAGTTGATCAGTGAAAATTGCAATATATGGCTTCTTTTTTTAAACTTTGTTCAGATTTGAAGTTCTATGATCATGTCAAAGAAACAGGCGTGCTGTGTGAAGATTACAAATTTGTTCTGTAGTGCATACTATTTAACAACTTGGGAATGAATTAATATAATGTCCAATTTTTAATTTTTTAAATACTGTGTGACGACTTACAGTTGATATAGTACATGTTTAACATTTAACAAGTGATTTAAAGACAGTGACACTTGAGTAAAACAAGATTATTTATGTCGAGATACTATTAATATACTCCATGCATCTCTAATGACTTCCAATGTCAAACTTGATTTTTATCAAGCACACAACTGATTTGGGTTTTCTTACTGATTTGCCACCATATATTCTGGTATGTAATGCTTGTTAATTTGTTATATTATAAAGCTAATGCTTTCAGGAAAATAAATTAGCATCTAAACCGATTGTATATGCAACAAGTTAAAAAAATACATTCCTGATTATTTGCTTAAGCATGCCAGTTCTGTACATGGTCCATGAGTATACACAGAGAGTTTAGCTTCATCTATTCAAATTATGTAATACATACAATCCCCAACTGAAACCGAATAATGAATTTGTATCAGCTCTCCCTGAATGCACATTATCCTGATTGTGTTACTCTTACCTTCAATATGACTCCTAGATAAGTATAATAAATGGTTTACTTTTATTTTAATACCATCACGAATTGGTTAATTACTAGCTAAATCCTTCATGGAGTAATTGTTTGGGCTTGCTGACAATATTTTCCGGTCTATACTGGGTACGTTAATGGGTGGCTAGTGGAATTCGACCCCCTTGGAGTGCTTTCGTTTGTTTTCTAGCATATCTTCTTTTTCTTACATCTGATATAGCTTGCTGAAACAAAGCTTACCTTCTTCTCAATGAGGATGACAACAATCTTCAAGGCTTTTTATGAACCTGCATCTAGCATCCTGCTGATGTGTTCACAGAATTATTAAGCTTTCTGATCAAAGCCTAAGATTAATGCTCAGAATGATAACTCTTACCATTAGGTGAAGAGCTTATTTTCTATTTTCTTCAAATGGAGTTGAAATAATCCTATGATCTTGCTAGACTAAAGATTAGCCTCTTGACAGCCATCAACATGCCATTAGCATGAAGTGAAGGGATGGTAGAATTATGTTACACTCTTGAAATGTTTTTAGAAGCTTCATTTGTAAGAAAGCTAAAATAGATGTTTCTACGGAGTAGCAAGGAACCTCCAACATCAATATTTTTTCAGTTTTGGATTCTGTTCTAGCATGATGCCAAGTGGAAAAGTATAATTCTTCTTGATTATGAACTTCATTTCCATATTCATGATAGTGAGACATAACTCATTCCAATCTGTAATCTATGTGCAACTATGGCTAAGTAGGCAAATACCATCTTCTTTCTGAACCATAAATTGTTGGCATATCATTCTTTCTGAACAAGGTTTCTGTTATTGAGCAAATCCTTTCACTGTTGGCATGCATCTGTTAGGTAGGTGCTGACAAGCCAGAATCTTTAACTGGTTTGAGATTAAAAGATCTTGACTGGCCTTCTCCAAGTGATGAAATCCCATTTTGGAAGAGAAAGTTCCACACACGGGATGCCAATCCAGAGGTTCCTGTTAACATAGAAAAAGATTCCGATGCTTTGCACATTATTCACGTGACTGCTGAAATGGCACCAATTGCAAAAGTTGGTGGTCTTGGTGATGTTGTAACTGGGCTAGCTCGTGCATGTTTATTACGTGGACATAAAGTTGACATTATGCTTCCTTTTTATGAGTGTATCCAGAAGGAGAACATCCAAGAACTGTCATTGTTGTCTACATATAATTCATATTTTGATGGGAACTGGATCCAAACTAATGTATACAGTGGAATAGTTTCTGACATTCCAGTGAAACTTGTTCAACCGATGAATCAGTTCTTTAAGGGGGAAGATGTATATGGAGGTTCATACAATGAGTT
Organism: Pulicaria dysenterica; assembly: GCA_947179395.2. NCBI lineage: Eukaryota > Viridiplantae > Streptophyta > Magnoliopsida > Asterales > Asteraceae > Pulicaria > Pulicaria dysenterica. The sequence continues at coordinate 61,969,933 of OX359294.1, forward strand.
GGAGGCTTATTTGTTCTTCAGCCGTGCCTGCCTCGAATGGATGCAGGTTTGTGGTTAATTTCCATCAGTTTGTTTTGATTATATTCCTAACTACAAAACTTCTTCTGCATTTATGTAGTTTTGACATATGAAAACAAAATCAAGATATTTAACAGTAGTAGCTGTTCGCATGGGCCATTTGGCGACAAGATAATTCTTATTATCACAATTCACACAATTAAACATTACCTTAAGAATATGAGTTTATCTTTTCAGGAATGCTAACCGCATAACTACTATTTTTTTTTAGTATTCCTTTGTCAAACAGCCTTCAGCTAGTATTTAAGGAGTCATTTACTAAATGCAGGTAACTGGAACACAACCTGATATCATACATGTCCATGAATGGCAGACAGGTGCACTTCCTCTCCTTTACTGGGACATGTATTGTTATCTTTCGCTTCAGGTATTATCTTTGTTTGAGGCTATACTCCAGTACTTTGTTTTTCTCTTTTACATATCTGAAGATTCTAGAAGAATCCATTAATTAATAAAAGTAGAATTGGTACTTTGTAGAAACCAAGAATAGTATTGACAATCCACAACATGGAGCATTATGGAGAGTGCAGGTATACTCATAATTAGTGTTCTTTATGATATTTTGTTATCCATAAACAAGTGATATTCATTCTGTGTGTACCTTACTTGAACAAAACTTGTGGTATCATTCTTCTTCATTAATTCCGACGTTCTTTTATCTTTCTACTTGCCATGGGGGTTTGGGGAGAGGGGGGGGGGGGGGGGGGATATGAAATCTGTGCTTGAAAGTTTTTTATATTGGCAATTTACTTTGGCCACATTAGTTGGTTTTTGGATCATGAATGAATTACATCATTATCTACAGGTTTCATACCTGATTGCCACACATATAGTTTAAATTAACTAACATAGTACCTGTTAGCTGAGGTAGACATCATCTGAGATTTAATAACATTAGAGCATCTGGAACATTTGTTTAATCAAGCTAACGTACTCCCAAGATTCAGATAAAATCATAATGAATCTACTTTGGTCTTTTGGCAGGCAAGAACAGCTCAATAAGTGCGGCCTTGATGGATCTTTATATGCAACTATTGACAAGGTAAGTCATAATATTTATGCTTTGTCATCTCATCTATTATAAAATATGCAAATCTTTCTTGTTCCAGGTAAAAATATAAAGAACCATTTATGCTTGACAGAATTACTATGATCTATTTTGGATCTAATTTCTTTCGCATTGTCATGTAATCCTTCCACTTAATCACTAGATATTCAACATGTCTATGGCTTCTTTAGATGTTTCTTCAACATCAAATTACAACTAAAAATATGTTTTTAATAAGACGACATTCTTTTGTGTTACCATGATGTTTTAACTCTGTTAGGAGGAAAAAAAAGTGATCCTTCTCTTTTGTATGTATCTTTCATTTGCAGGCGATTGATGATCGAACCATTGGCCACAATCCGGAGAGGCTAAGTTTATTGAAAGCAGCCATTGTCTACAGCAATTCAGTAGTGTAAGTAGTTAGCGGATCTGCATGCCATTGAATTTGATTAAGTTAATAATAACTGTGTATAGTTCATAATTTATCCATCATGGTAATGTATCATCCTTCCAATTTCTTCGGAACCCAATGAGAGTTAAAATTTGTGTAAACTTGGTATACAAGCACTAGGCCAGCAGATCTGCGTCTTTGAAGGCGCCGTGGGAATAATAACAGAGAAAAAAGTGAGATGCTTTCAAGATGTGTATACAAGTGAATATAATTTAAGGTATTTGATATATAGTTAGTTAATACAAGATAATCTCAACTACTAATTTAATTATAGAATTAATAGTAATAATTATCTAGAAAACTAGAAAATTATAAAAAAAACTAATATATGGAAACTAAACTCCAACATAATAGTTTTGCCAAGACGGGGAGAACCTTTGTTTTATAGGATTTTCAACTATATGCCCTTGCTATAACAAAATGGAAATCAATTGTTATGCTTTCCACACATACACATATGGTCTTTGAGTTCATAATGACAAGGGACTCTTCTTTCTTTTTACAGTACAGTCTCTCCAACTTACCTCAAAGAAACACTTTGTTCAGGATGGCTTGCAAGTGCTTTGATAACAAATCGTGACAAGTAAGTTCTTTTTTTCCAACCCTTTTATAGGATAATGTAACATTATATATTATAAGAATCTAGCATGGCAAATTTTACATTTGGAATATGTTTTCTTGAAGCAAAATACTTTAGTTTGTTCTACTCAATTTGACCCGTGTTTAAAGCTGGACACATAACATCATTTGATGTAATAATCTTTTACATATTATTTTATATTTTATTTGAGATTTTCTTATCAACACATTTCTCTTACCACACGTAGTGGCGTAGTGCTAAGATTGCATATTGGATGCTTCATTACCTGTATTATTGTCGTCCGCTGTAGGTACCATGGCATTCTAAATGGGATTGATACTGTTATGTGGAACCCTGCGAGTGATGTTTTCTTGCCTGCCAACTATCATGGTAATATACTAATATTCAAACTTTTTTCCATTTATTTTAGCTTAAGTATAACAGGATCATATTGTTGCATATGTGAAGCGAGAGATGTTTTTAAAAAGACTTTAATTTAATAAATGTGATTGTTAACATTCTTTTGTTCAGCTCACAACACTAATGGAAAGAAAGTATGCAAGCAATACCTCCAAATGGGGTTTGGTTTAGCCTTAGAAGGCACTACTTCTAGTAACCACCTATCTGACAGGGTGCCTTTAGTCGTATGCATTTCTCGATTGGTTGCTCAGAAGGGTCTTCATTTAATTAAACACGCTATCAGTCATATTGAAAAACGTGTAAGTTTGTTGAAATGTAATTTTGCTACTCTTTCTAGCATAGGCATACATATTAAAATTGTCAAATTAATATATGGTTATGGTCTTCTTTTTCCACTTTTTTTACAGGGTGGACAAATGATCGTGCTGGGAAAAGCTCCAGATGGTAGGGTTCAAAGGGAATTTGAAGCCCTAGCTACTTTGGTAATTTGTTGTATATATTACCATTTCGTTTTTTAATCTATCGCACACTTTATCTTCAATATCTACAAGCTAACTCTCTCTCTCTCTCTCTCTCTCTAGCATAACAAAGGTTCATCAGTCCGTATCCTCATAATGTATAGGTAATGTGTCGGCATAATTTGTTTTATTTTTAGAACCACAAACTCACATACCCCTATTGCTTGCTGAGAGATCCCTTTTTACTTTAACATAATATGCATACCAATTGCAGTGAGGAGCTGTCACACATGCTATATGCTGGTGCAGATATGGTGTTGGTTCCTTCTATTTATGAGCCATGCGGACTTGCTCAGATGATTGGAATGCGTTATGGATCGGTGAGTGATCTTGTCCAATTTTTTAAAGTAATTACCGACTCTGGTTAGTTTCCACTTTCCAGAGATGTCACTACTTGAATACTTGAATTGTGAACCAAGAACTTGTGGGTTAGACACACAAATCTTTCCGACGTGATACTGAAATTTACTCATGATCAGGTAAATAGCTGTGATATAATTTAGTAAAAACCATTATAAATTGTTATATGGTTATTCAGGTACCAATAGTAAGGAAAACTGGTGGTCTTGCTGACACTGTTTTTGATATGGATGATCAGTCACAACCTGAGATGGCCAACGGGTAATCAATATGATTGTGAACTCAAGTTACTCGGTATTAGTACTGTTAATATGTTGTTTCCTTAAATACTACACTTTTTCTAACCTTTTCTTTTTCTTAAACTTTATATATTATCCTTTGCATACGACTTGCTTTCTTGCTTAAATACTAGGTTTAGTTCTTTATATACCTTAAGTTCTTTGTACAAGTTGAAGTTATCCCTATCAGACTTTTGAATTCTACGACCATCTCAAGGTCAAAATTGCACAAAAGGTCGCAATCTTGACCGTTTTACGTATGAATAAGTCAATTTTTGGTGGTGTTTTTATCCCAAAAGGGTGAAAGTTATCGAAAGTCTATCTTAATGCATAGAATATCCTAAAACGTTTACTTCATATACTGAGCATGGTGTTATTATCGTTGATTAATAATTTACCCTTCTTCAGTTCCATAGTTGCATTTCATAACTTTACTTGATTCCCATTGATTATTTCAGTGTTTGAATACTTGAGCAGGAATAATTTACTGTAAAATGTTCTTTATTTTTTTCTCTTCAAGGTTTGTCTTTGAAGGGATTGACGAAGATTCTCTAAGTCAGGCTCTTGATCGTGCTTTTTCATATTACAAGGACAGTAAGTTTGCATAATTGCTTCATATCTTACATCACTCATTGCTTACAAATCAAGAAATCTTGCCTAGGGGCAGCAATTATTGACACGTCATGAACCTACTAATTTGGGTTGAAAAATATAATAAACACGTTGGGTTTGGATTGACTTGTGTGACACGTATAATAGTTAGGTCGGTTAGGGTCATACATTTCATGGGTTGACACGCGAACCGGTTTAATATGTATATTGATTTTTACTTTTTCGTATATTAACCAAGTTTTCATATTCTTGATAGTTTTAGTTTATGAAAATTAAACAAGAAAACTCTTGATGTTAAAAAATATGATTTTTTTTGACAGCTTACATAGTTACGTGACTTTTAGACATGTAGATCTTTTAACTCATTGACCCGTTTACAACTTGCTAACCCTCTAATAACTCACCAAACTACACGCTAACCCCGTGTAAGTAAACAGGTTACACATGGGTTAATGTTTGGAATTTTGACACGAATAAATAAACGGTCGGGTCATGTGTTTTTAACACAGGAGCCCGCGAACCCGAAACACACCAGCACAAACACGACACGACCCCTATCTTGCCAATTGATCTGACTTATTTTCTTCATGTTTTACTTTCAATGCAGGACCAGCTGACTGGGCAAATATCGTTCAAAAAGTTATGCAAATGGACAACAGCTGGAATGAAACAGCTGGGAAGTATGTTGATGTATACAACTCCATAAGAGTGAGATGATGACCTTCTAGTCGCATCTTAGCATCATAAGTGGTAAAAGTCCACTCGCAGTCGAGATGCAAAGATGACAGATTTTGGTCTTTTCTAATACCAAATAGCCAAGAACCAAGCAACGCTCTTGTTGCAAAGTTCTTTGAGCAAAGGTTACTCGATGCATTACATCTCGACATTGGGCCCCTAGTTGTCTTTTGTTCTTCACATAATTATGTACATTTGAAGCTTATGATTTTGCCATATTTGATTACAATAGAACCTGCACTAGTGCACTGCTCTTGAAATCTCTCAACAATCTAACAAATTAGGGTGTTTTTAGATGCTATTTGTTTAACACACTGAAAGATATAAGAGTCTATGTTACAAGTTTATTTGTCAAACAAGGGACCTGATTCAAGCAATCTGCAACTAAAAAGATCCCTTCCTTTGACTTATAAACTTGTAACTCAAGGGGTTTGACCAGGAAAGCTATAGAACAAGAAAACAAAGAACCTAGAAAAGAGCAAGAATTAGGAAATGCAAAAGGGTTAAAAATGCCAAAAGAGAAGTTTCTGGCTAGCATATTTTCATTCATCCCTTTACTTGAGAATTGTACACTTGTTTTGGGGAGCAAGTCAATAACCACCCTGCAGTAAACCCAAAAAAAAACTTCAAAACTACAATAGAAATAGGCTTCAGGCATGGCCACTCTCAACTCCCATCTGTCATCACCACCTACCTCTAGAAACAAGAAGGGGTGAAGAACTAAAAGGCTGCCAAAAGTCAAACAGTCAACTCCCATACAACAGCCAGCCTCCATGAAATGCTGTAAATTACCATATAACTAAAACGAGTGGTTTTGGCATCCCAATTGTCTGAAAACCACCTCTGAAATAGATGTCAGTCGTGACCCCCAATCGCCATAAGATTACATGTAACTTCAAGGCAACAATATCCAGGATTCACAGATTCCCATTTGCACCCAAACTTACTAAATATTTACTATCCTTCCCTATGTTCTTCCACATGGAGGGTCTCTGCAACTTTATCAGCAAGTTGAGTTATTGAAGTATCATTCACAGCAGCAGGTATATTTTTCGTAAAGTCTCTCTCTTTCGACCTCTTTTCCTGCAAATCCTTCTCTCGCTCATCATAGTAACTGAAATCGTCTAAGATTGATGTTTCTGCAGCATGGTCTTTAAAAATTTTCAACATTGCGTTACCCACTTCCAGTTTCACCTACACGAGGAACAGTTCACCTCATGAGAAAGATAATAACACAACCCAAAAAGAATTAATACAAATAGAGGTTAAACGACTTAGGAGGTCTCCATGCATTAAGAATAGACTTTGGGTGACCTAAAACATGTTCCTCTTTTAGCTAAAATGTTTGACTTGACCCATTTAAGATGCAACAAAATCCACATAAGCCCATTCATAAGTAAAATGGGTTCGAAGAATCTGCTTTGAAATGTAAATGCGTATATACCTCTTGTGAATCTCTGCTATGGGTGACAGGCTTATTGTCATTATTTTCAAGAAGAATATGTCGGAATCGACTGTTGGGGACATCCTTGATGATGTGCCACTTGACACGGAATTGGCCACTCCACCTATCCTGATGCCAATAATCTGCATCATTCACAAAATCTACAGGTCCAACCATTTCAGCCACCCCACAAAACTGTCCACTGGCATTCACCTGCAAATAATTTGAAATCACTCAAAAAAATCCATTGTTTCACCCTTATCATATAAAAATAACCGATATCATATCTTTTAAGAGTTGAAGAATCTCACTGAAAAGAAGAGGAAGACTGGACAAGTGCTGGCTTCCTTTGCTTCTTGATAAGCGGCATCAAGTTTTCGATTTCCCAGTGGCGTACTGGCCCATACACCGTACTTGATGCTTTTATGAACATTGTCTTCACTAAAAGACTTTATTACAAAGAATTTGGCAGTGTCATAGGTTGTAACAAAATCAGGTTGATTATAAAGCTCCATATCAAGCCTAGATGTAACATCATTTTTGCCATCAGCAGCACTAATGGTATTATTTCCCTTTGGCTTTGATGCCCTTGGTCCTCTGTTTCGATCACTGGTCGTACCATGTGAGTCGCTAATCATGCTTATTGCATCACGCTCCCTATGTTTCCCGCCTTTGTCAGGCACAAAACGATTCAGCCGACTGGCTTCCCCATAGAAAATGGAATTATTATTATACCCTCGAAATGTTCCACTTTGTGGGTAGCGTCTTGTGGAGGAACCTGATACCGACCCATATCCATATGCTGTCTGTTGCTGCTGCGGCATCTGGAAATCAACACGAGGTGAATCAGCAAGTAAACAGAAATTTATACTTCTCATATTTGAATCTCGATAAATAAAAGAAGATATATACAGAGAAAACGTAATAGGATAGTTGGAGGACAACCTGACCAAAAATGTGCTCATATGAGCCAAGCATGCCAACTGGTGCAGGGTATAAGGCTCCTGATGTCAGTGAAGATGCGTAGCTACCTGTGTCGGAGGACATTGATCGGTTTGGTACCGACTCACCAGACCCAATGTCCCCAGGATATTTGTAGAAACCAAGATTATTATTTCCGTTAGTGTTGGTTCCACTGAAAGAACCATACTGCAAATAATAACCTGATCCAGGGCCCATAAAAGCATTGTCAGCAAGAGCCTCTTGGCCACTGTTTGGTGGCGTTGCAAGATCGGTTGGATGAGCAGATGTAACATGGGGAGAAACAGGCTGCGAGTAGAAATTTGGTGACATTGGGACTTGATGTGGTGAAAACAGTTGACCATCTATCATTATTGGAGATAAAGGAGTAGCAACAGGGGAAAACTGGCCATACGCCACCTGGGCATCAAACCCATAAGCAGGGTGAAACAATAGTGATGTATTATCATACATAGCCTACATCAGATAGAAAAGAAGACACAGCGATGAAAAGACTGAGTTGTAGAGTAAAATGAATTTGTTTTCTATAGATAACTAGTGATGAGAAAAAGATGCAGATAAAAAAGTATCCATCTCACCGGAGGCACAATTTGCAAGTTGTTACCATAGTTCGAATAGTCTCCCCAGTTAGCTGAGCCATCGTCATAACCTGAAGCCAATGTACACTTAATTGATAGATCTGAAAGTGACATTAATAAAAGAAAGCCACAAAGAGACTCGACCAAGAAAAAAACTCAAATTAGTCCATTATCCCATTCATTAGTAACAATGGGTCAAAACTGCCACCTCTATAGATACTTTATTAACACAACAATAACAGAAGGTCACGAACATCTCATTATTAGAGCAGACTTTAGCCCTGACACATATTAATAAAATTTTGACGTTATAAGAAACTAACCTCCATAGAAGTAGGTCTGCTCTGTAGGAGTAAAAATATTCGATGGGTTTACAGAGGTCTGAGCTCCACTTGGGTTCAATACTTCCGCGTGGTTGGAAATGTTTCTCATGGGCCCAGCGATGGCTAGATCCGGAGAAGGATTCGGAGAAACAATCCTTTCGTTTTTGGGAGAAAGTGGCTGATAATACAAATATATTACTAATGGAATAAATTATCTAAGCTATTCTAAGCATATACTGAAACAAAATCCAAAACAAATGAAGATACGGCATTGAACCACCAAAAAAGTACCTTGTCCATGTAGTTATCAGGTACAAGTCCATCACCTGCTACAAGTGTCATAACTGTCAAATTAGTAGTTCAACTGATTTAAAAAGCACACAAGTGGTCTACAAAAGGGAAAATACCAGATAAAATATGTGTTACAACTGTTTGACCATGTCACTATGCTGATGTGGTACAAAGAACCAATCAGATTACTTACAAGTGATGGTGTGGCCCATCATTGACATTATCTCACTTTCAACACACTCTTACAGTGTGTAATTGATGTATGTGTAAAAGAGAAAGCCACATCACTATGTTTAGTTAATCTACTTTGTTTTCCATAACATGCAAACAATTATAATGACTCCACATACAGATGCACATACAAAGCCATATCCTATACAGGATTAACAACTAGTTTCGTTCATGAAATACACCGTCACAAGCATCATAAACTGATAACTTGGCATTAAAAAAAAACATCAACAGAGCACATAATTAATTTTTTTGAGCATCACCTAAGATTGTCCAAGGAAATTTAGTTATTAGGATTGCAACAAGATTTTCGGTTTAAAAAACGTTACAAACTAGGAAGACAATGTTACCTCTTCAATAGAAACCTAACAACATACTTTCATAAAATTATGTTACTGAAATGATTTCACATTGATCAAATCTCTACACAATTCAAAGTCAGTGTCTATCCAAAAATTTGAAGAACGTGAAAGGATAATATTACACAAAATTGATTTTTAGGTCTACAATCAACTTGGTGCAAGATCTGAAACTAAAACGAAGATCTCTTCCAACCCAAATTTCAATAGATATCCAAATTCAACCCAGCTCTGTCAACATCGGATTGTAAAAAAGCCCTAATTCATGGTAAGAACTTGCCAAACCAGTGAACAGGAACCCTAGATTCCGAAATCCCTTAAAACAAGCGAAGGGCAAGAAATTCCAATACACAAAGTAAAATTCACGATCGCATAAGATTCATATTGCAAAAAGATCAATGACCCAAACAACGGAACAGGAATGCTGCAAAGAGATATCGAGATCAATCGGTTCCTCCAAATCAACACAGACGAATTTCACATTATTCACTAGACAAATAGAAGAATTAACCGCAGATAAGTAAGGAATACATACCAGCATGTAAGGGCAAAGCAGAAATTGAAGCAGGAGGGACTCGATCTTTTCCTTGTTGACCTTTTTCTTCCATAATTTCACCGAAACGCCTCAAATCAAATCAAAGATAAATAAAGTTTGAAGAAAAACAAAATCCGTAAATTATGATTAAAGAATCGAATTCGAATACGAATTTCATCATATCATCCTCCTCATCATCATCAGTTGAGAAAGAATCATTATTGAAAATCAAAGAAATTAAAAATCGGAAGGGTTTTAGGTCATATATAGACAGATTTATATTACACACATGTACACGTCGTTGTGCGTGTATGCATATGATGAAACTTCTCGCCCTTTTCCTTTTATTTCTTTTTTTATTTTATTTATTATTTATTTATTTACTTTCTTGTTTCTTATTATTTTTTATGTGATGACACATGGTAATTCAAAAACCTACACAATTATAACACATAAAGAGATAATAAAATAATGGGATAGGTTATAATTAAGTGTGAGGAAACCGCGCTTCATCGCGAATTATGTATATTCAGTTTTTTAGGTAATTATTTTTAAAAGTTGTTATAATCAAAAGATAATATTATAATTTATTTATTTATTTTTGAAACATATATAATTATAAAAAATGGTTTTATAGAATGTTTTGAATTTTACTCATACATATTATCCGACCATGATATATATATATATATATATATATATAGGCAAAAGTTCAAACGAGAACGGTTTTTTGTACGAGAACTGCGAGAACCAATCTGAGCCGTCCAATTCCCCCTCCTTTAATGTCATTGTCCACCCATGAATTCCTCACATGCACCCTACCACACTTGATCATCTCCACGCTCTCCATCCATGAGCTTCACATATCCAAGGAACGGCTGAGATTGGTTATCGCAGTTCTCGTACGAAAAACAGTTCTCGTTTGAACACTCCCTATATATATATATATATACTTTATATATATATATATATATATATATATATATATATATATATATATATATACACACACACACAATGAATTTTGTCTGTTGTATATTAAAACAAAGTTCATTTTCATACAAAGTTCATATTTTTATTAGATTATAAGAAACCTATATAACAAAGATTGTTGTATTTTCATATAAAGTTTGTATTTGAATCACATTTCCTTGTATTTTTATACAAAGTTCATGTTATTTTCATACAAAGTTTATATTCGAATCAAAGTTCATTATATAAGAAATTCGTATTTAATTAGATTTTAAGAAACGTGAATAACAATCTCATAGATAAATATTAAAGTTTCGTAAATAAGTATTAAAATTAAATCAGACAAACTTTTTTTTATTAAAGTACCAAATATATTTTATTTGAATTGTACATGCTTAATATTTTTGAAAGAATAAAAATAAAACTAAGCTTGTTATTTAAAAAAATGTCAAATATCTTTCTCAAAAGAGAAAATAAGATTCAATTATATTGTAATAAAACAATTATTAATTAAATTATACCAAAGATTTGTTATAAAAATTATAAAAAGCGTGAAAATAACGTAAAAAGAAACCATATACGTTGCTATAAAAATCATTAAGGGAAAAAAATACAAACCTAAATTTTGTTATTAACGAAATAGAGGTTATAAAAAAATTATTAAAACAATAAAAGGAAAAAAAAAAGTAACGAAAGGCAACGTTGAACAAAAGAGGCGCCGATGCAAGGTCGAACACATGACCTATGCTAAGAAATCTTAGCTGTTAATCACTACATCTACATGATGTTTTAGATCAATGTTGGAAAAGTGAATATATAATATTTATGGGATGCATTTTAAAAAAACCCAACAGCAAACAATGACATGCGCAAATTAGACTTTCACAATCAGACTAATTAGAAAATAATTATTAGATGATCTTGACCTTTCATTTAGTAAAATATTTAATCTTAGCCGTTCATTTTTATAATTTTAAAATTTTGATTTTGACTTTTTAAATTCAAACTAATATGACTAATCAATGTGAATTAAGATAAAGATAATCTTTAATAAAATTATAAAATTTAAAATAACAACTAAATAATGTGTAATCGTATGTATTTACAAGTGTGTAGTATCTTTAATACTTTGATTTTGATTTAAATATTTATGATAACCCTTAATTTTAAATTTTCATTTTATAGCTTATAATTGTAACGATAATAATCGACGACTTTTACAAAAAATACAGTCAAATCTTTTCATATTATGATACAATGTTTTTGTAATCACGTTAATTAGCTTTCTTCGAACGCTTCCATCGCTGGTTTTGGTGTTGACGTCTTTTGTCTTCATTTTTTTAAACTCTCAAATCTTTCGTGTTTTATAATATTTACATTTTTTTAAGGCAATATATTATATAAATTAAAAGCTAGCAAGATGCTAGATAATATTCAATATTTTAATTAATTATTTACATTTATTAATTTTTAAACAAACTCGTGTATCACGTGGGTATTTAACCTTAACCAATGTGAATAATTATATTAGTGTCTTATAATTTTTTAATATTTATCTTTTTGAACAAGCCGTGTATCACACGGGAATTACTTTAGTTGTTATATATATAAATAAGAGGTACCTTCCAATCTTTCAATATAAATAAAAAGATTAATTAGACAAAAAGTTATTAAATAATCTGAATCCTTTACTTAACAAAAAAAATTAATCTTAATCATTTATTTATTCAAAATTAAAAAATTAATTTTAATTTTTTAAAATCAAAATAATACAAAATTATGCGGATAGACTTTTGATTTAATTGGATTGGATTATTAGTTAAATGGACCGTAAATAAGAATCATTTAGTTTTAATATCTCTATAATATTATGGATTAAGACTCAAATTAAAAAGTACATCAATGTTTGCAAACAACCTAAATGTAGCAATCTCACACCCCTTCGTATTGTTACAATACAAAACTAAGTTTAAAAATAACTAGATTGCCATTATAATAACAAAATCCGACGTAAAAACCGTACCAATTTGGTACAGCAGGGCACATGAAGAGGTCAATTAACAGTAGAGAGGATATATAAAGATTGTGAGGCTCCTTTTATGAATTGCCTAAATCATACTCATATTCTGCACCCTGAAACAGATTACCTACTGGCAGCACACAAATTAACGAGACCAATGGGTCAGGAGTCTTGCTTTGTTAACCGTCGTGTGTCTGTGAGGCAATAACAATAACTCGATGTCTTTGAAGAAAAGAACCAAAACCAATCTGGAGTCTTGCGTTGAGACGTTCCATAAAGAGTACAAATGAGGAGTTTACCGAATAAGGAAGAATATCCAGGAGATTTGATGAAGCTACCTCGAATTCCATAAGATAATAATTCAATCTTTAGGGATGGAGGATGAGAAATACGTTTGAGAGTGATACTGACTCAGAAGACATCATGACAATGAAAGAAAGGAGAACAGAGGCGTCGATGGTGGTATTTGCAGTGCTAGACGAGCTCCTCAAGAGGATCTGTGTTCGTCCAAAGGACGTTGGAGTATTAATGGTAAATGAAGTATCTTCAATTCAACATCGTCGGTATCTGCCATGATTATAAACCGCTGTAAAACGAGCGGGAAACATTTTGAGCTCCAATTTAGGCGAGAGAGGCCGGTGCAGCGTCGGGATAATTTCATTAGATTTGGCGTGTGTTAAAGCGTATTTAGGAAAGATTGAGTAGCGGACTGCATAGCTAGTGGATTGATTATTGTAATAATATTTGTTAGGATCAAGACGTATATCACTCGATCAAAAGAAATTTCTGGAGGACGCTACCTTTTTCTTATATTATATATTGAGTACTCTAGCCGCTTATGAGTTTTATTATTAAAAGATAACTTTAGCTACATTTACCATCCAATACTAATAATATTTTTTAATTATGGTAATTTCGTCTTAAGTCATGAACGTAGGCCGGTATGTTTGTTGGAAATCTCTAAAGTGGGTTGGTTTGCTTCTTTGTCGAGTCAACCCTCTTTATATTATCTTTAGTTAAACTAAACTACAGATTTTATTAATAAAGTTATTTTCTCTATCAATATATAAATTGTGGTCGGAAAAAATAATCACATATATATCAAATGAACGTGTCCACTTATTAAATTAAAAAGAATACATAGATAATAATTAAAAATCACATATAAAGTTATTTTCCCACTATTTGCACCATTTCATATCAACGCTCTTTTCATCATATTATATTACACATCAAGCACAAATCTTGGCTCCACATTGTGACACCATTATCTTCAACCCTTATGTGGGAAAAGACGAATAGGAAGACCCTTGGCCGGGCTGGGCATCGGGTTGACCACGATCTGCTCATCAGGAATAATTTTTTCCCACTTGAACTTTCTTACAAGATGATGCATAAACACAAGTATTTCTAGTCGGGCATACTCTTTTCCTGGACACATTCGTGGCCCCCCTCCAAATGGCACAAATGTGTAAGGTGCCGGCCCGTTGCCTTCAAATCTTGATGGGTCGAATTTCTGGGGTTCTGGAAAGAACTCGGGGTTCTTATGGGTCGAGTTTGCGCTCCAATATAGCTATATACAAAGAAAATGATAGTTAGGTATGTATATTAAAGTTTTAATACAATATAACCTACCCGATTGAATAGATGGGTCAGAGCCATTAGGGTTTAGGCCCAATTGTATAAAATTGAGCCGGGCCATCTTAAACTAAAACACTAATCTCGTTATCAGTTTATTTGGAACTTAGGTTCAACCCTTTCTTATATTCAGTTTTTGAAGCATGTTAACATGAAAACATAAGTTTTTATTTGTTTTAAAATATTTTTGCTAAGTAAAGTAAGTTACCTTCCAGCCCTTGGGGATTGAGTAGCCATTATACATGAAATCAGTAATGGCTTCTCTAAAAGCACCTTGGAGTGGTGGGGCTAATCTAAGAACTTCACATGCAACATTCCATGAGTACTTCATCTTTGATAGATCTTCCCAGTTCAAGAGTTCTCCAGGTGCTTTAGATTTTGCAATCTCCATTTGTTCTGCATGCATGTCATATATCACTCAGAATTCCTACTAAGTTTCTTTAAGCATTAATATGATTCTATCATTGAAAGTTAGTTTCTAATATTACCTTTGTAGACTCCATCATAGATCTCAGGCAACTCAGCAAGATACTTAACGATAAAAGCGCAAGCCGAGCTTGCAGTATCATGACCACCGATCAGCAACCCAAGGATCTTATCAGCAACATCATATTCTGCCATGAATTTGCCATCTTCATCACTAGTGAGAAGCATGTGTGACAGTATATCTTGTGTTGGAGTTGCTTTCCCTTCATCCAAATCGATTTTCCTTTGCTTCACAATGGCTATAAGCTCTTTTCTTATGAAATTTGCAGCATTGATCCCTCTTCTAAATGGGGTCCCAGGAAGATCAATTGGGATTGCAAGGAGTCCTAAAGCAATGCTCTCAAATGGGACAGATAAATATCTAACTCTTTCAGGGTCATCAATACTTATAAAGATCTTGCATGCAAGCCAGAAAGTGAAGTTCTTAGTGAGTTCATATGTCACAATCTCGTCTTTCCCATCCCACCCAGTTGCAAAGTGTTGTTGTGTCACAATATCCATAACTGGGAGATAACGATGAAGGGCTTCAGGTTTGAAGAAATTTGGAAGCATTTTTCTCATCTTAATGGCTTCTATCTTGGAGGTTTTATCAGATGATGGAAATATTTTGTCCACTGAAGCAGGCCACCATCCTTGTACAAGTTTATTCTCATTTGAGAATAGAAACTTGTTCCCTTGTGCACCACAAAACACTGCAGCATCCTCTAGCATGAGAGAAGTTCTAAACACGACTGGCGAAAACTTTGACATGCGGTCGAATATGAACTTTTCAGGATGGCCTTTCCATCCAGTAGCAAGAAACTCGAAACTTTCGCCGATTATGGGCCATCCGGTTCGACCAGGTGGAAGTGTTTTCCCATCTTCAGTTGGTTTAGATTTGTAGAGGAAAAAATGTAGAGAGAAGGAAACAACAAGAACAAAAAGAGATAGAAGAGATGCATAGAAGATATCCATATTGAGTGGTTTGCTTGGTGTGTTTTACAATGGAAATGAGTAGCTAGTATACATATAATAAAGCGTGTGTGTGTGTGTGAGAAGGGTGAAGATACCAAAATTTGGTTTAATACCTTAATGGGAGGTTGAGGTCAAAATTGTGAATCTTTAAGTTCATTGACTAGAAGCTAGTTTGATGCATCACATAAAATGTGCTCAACAGTTAAGCATAATTTCTTTTGGAAGAATCTTGATTTATTATATAAGATTACTATGTTAGAGACACGTATATAACACGAGTTAGTTTTAAGTAATTTATAAATAGCAAATTTTTTTAAAAGGTATATGAAATTGTAATATAAGTATATGAAATAAAAATAACAGTTAATAATTAATATAATATTGTAAAAAGTATGAAATGATTACAAAAGACGGTATGTACTTGAGATATATCGACTTATAGAATCTTGTAAAAAGTATGAAACCATTTCTCCACCTATAATGCTCACACCGATATATTATATTTGAAATACAGAACTATGAAATGTAATTGCAGATAAAAAGTATATGGTTAGTACTTATTAGGATACATAATTGGCAATGTCTTCGATAGTATATATCTGCATAGTCAAACACTTATAACACGCTCCAAATAGTCAATTATTCAAAGCAAGCAATAACTATTTTTAAGTTCTAATTTTGTAACTTCAATTCAATGTTAATATTGAAATTCAACCTAACTACAGCTATTACAATTGGTGCACAATCACCATCCAATGCCCTAGGATGTGTACAAATTTATACAAGCATTCAATCCCTTTGATTTTGTTACGTTGTAATAGAGTAAGATTTAGAAAAGTAGAATTAAAATTCTTATGAAAAGATGTTGATATTAATTGCATCTAAGAAATAAAGACGATGCAAACACTTAATTTAACTCCAGAATCTCAAACTTGAGCATAGGTGGTAGACCGGTAGTAAGGGGTGCTCAAAAAACCAATAACTCGGTAAACCATAACCCGAAAAAAGGTACCCACCCACACATGGGTCGGGTTTCGATTCTAAACATATATATTTTAATATTTAATAACTAATAAAACTACAATGTTTATCAATCCTTCTCATCTCAATGGTTAACCCCACTTCCCCAGTCCCTGCTTGTCATGACCTACCTGTGTGCCGCCCGCAGCCCATCATCCGTCGAGGTTTCTCCATGTTAGAATAGATGCCAACTGATTCACGATGCTTAATAACCTAAAAGCGTAAACATACCATCTGTCATTGTTGATTTAACACCATAACTTTATCTAAATGTATATGAGAATATAGACATTTTGGAATTTGAGAAGTCTTACAATAAAGGTTCAAAACAAATACAATTATGTAAATTGATTAAAATTTAGTTTGCGATTATGTTTGTTTAGACTTAATTGCGAAACATGCAAGTTTGAAATAGTTATTCATGTAACTCTGCTGTAAATCTTACAATGATTTTTTTACTTCTTTTGGGTTTCAAATAGTAGTTTGAATTCTGCAAGCAAAATGGCCAAAAGGAAAGAGCGACAAATTGAGTAAAGGCCCGTATGTTAATTTCAAGGTAATATGACAAGAAAAATTCAATTCAAAAGAATATTTATATGGTACATACAAGGTAATATAACATTAAGTTTGTTCAAGTAACATGATAAGTAATCTCTAGTAAATGCTTAAAAGAATAGAGCTATAGTATGTTACCTAAAAACATCTAATGAGTTTAGTTTACCATACATCAGAGGAATTAAATATGAGAAACTTTAAATGGTTCATATAAGAGCAGTGAATTGATAAGAGAACCTCAAATTATGGTTCAAATTGAAGGGAACTTGTAAGCTCTACTTTCTAAAGGCCATAGGAAGTATGAGTTAAAGGTACCTCCATTATGATATCAATATATACAATAGTACAATTGAATTGGTTATATGTTCAACAAACACCCTACGGCTATTTTTCAGATCCTGCAAACCTGGGATATCACCATAGTTAATCAAGAATGTCATATCTTTACTAAAGATGTTGGCTATTTCTCATGCCAAAAGTTCAAATAAAATTGTGGGAGACACCAAACCTACAACAAAATGAATCAAGAGACTAAGAGATGATATAAAGTTTAAATTCATGTCTCAGTTTTTTTTTAAGATTGACTATTGTTCTCTGTATCCTATCTAATTCTAATTATTGTTAGCAACTAATTCAATTCAGTTAAGTGTCTTAATTTAGTATCTATTTCAAAGTTAATCTGCTCAATTTACACTATAATATGTAAGAAGGCCAACCCACAACGTGATTAGATTCATACAGTATTATCCAAGAATACCTAAAAGTATTGAGATCATCATCAATGGGAAAGCCCAAAACACGGTAACTATAAAAAAAGTTAATCTGTTAGACATAAAACAAACAGTTTATAAAAACGAAGATTGGATGACATACACTACTACACTATCTGAAAGTTGTTTTG
The DNA here is from genome assembly GCA_947179395.2 of Pulicaria dysenterica. Taxonomy (NCBI): domain Eukaryota; kingdom Viridiplantae; phylum Streptophyta; class Magnoliopsida; order Asterales; family Asteraceae; genus Pulicaria; species Pulicaria dysenterica. The sequence continues at coordinate 61,988,301 of OX359294.1, forward strand.
ATTGCATACAAAGCATCTTAAGCCTTGAAAGCGAATTATCATAGGGTTTCTCCACCACCTCAGGTGCTGCATGAGCAAGAGAATTACCCTGAATCTGTTATTCAACTAAGAACATGGAATAATATATAATAAACATAAAAAAAATGTCCACTGCAATATATCACTATACCAACATTATGAGCATAATCAATGCCTATGGCATCGTGGTCACCATGAAAATTAACCAAAAAATTGCAATGAAAATAGATAATAGATAATAATGCAAATTCAAAATTTAAATCTTAAACCCTTGGATGTAACTCAATCTCCTTGGGCTTAATCAAACAAATATTCTCACATTGATTTTCCGATTCATCATCTATTCATTTCATTTGTTTCATTTATTTATCAAAAAGTTAAAGAACACACCTTGGAGGGTAATCAGCCTTCATTTGTTTTATCGAGTATATTTCATAATCGATTTGATTCATCAGAAAAAATCCATGGATAGCACGAGGGGGGGAAAGATTAATGGCATTCCATCTTGAACCTCCATATGAAATTAAATTAGGGCTTAGATTGAGAAATAATTTGTATTCTATAGATAACTAGTGATGAGAAAAAGATGCACATAAAAAAGTTATCCATCTCACCGGAGGCACAATTTGAAAGTTGTTACCATGAACATAGTTCGGATAGTCTCCCCAGTTAGCCGAGCCATCGTCATAACCTGAAGCCAATGTACACTTAATTAAAAGATCTGAAAGTGACATTAATAAAAGAAAGCCACAAAGAGACTCGACCAAGAAAAAAACTCATATTAATCCATTATCCCATTCATTAGTAACAATGGGTCAAAACTGCCACCTCTAGATACTTTATTAACACAAGTACACAACAATAACAGAAGGTCACGAACATCTCATTATTAGAGCAGACTTTAGCCCTGACACATATTAACAAAATTTTGACGTTATAAGTAACTAACCTCCATAGAAGTAGGTCTGCTCTGTAGGAGTAAAAATATTCGATGGGTTTACAGAGGTCTGAGCTCCACTTGGGTTCAATACTTCCGTTTTTGGGAGAAAGTGGCTGATAATACAAATATATTACTAATGGAATAAATTACCTAAGCTATTCAAAGCATATACTGAAACAAAAAAATCAAAACCAATGAAGATACGGTGTTAAACCGCCAAAAAGTACCTTGTCCATGTAGTTATCAGGCACAAGTCCATCACCTGCTACAAGTGTCATAACTGTCAAATTAGTAGTTCTACTGATTAAATAAGCACACAAGTGGTCTACTAAAGGGCAAATACCAGATAAAATTTGCGTTACAACCGTTTGACCATGTCACTATGCTGATGTGGTACAAACAACCAATCAGATTACTTAAAAGTGATGGTGTGGCCCATCATTGACATTATTTCACTTTCAACACACTCTTACGGTGTGTAATTAATCTATATGTAAGAGAGAAAGCCACATCACTATGTTTAATTAATCTAATTTGTTTTCCATAACATGCAAACAATTATAATGTAACGACCAGATTTTCGAGGTAAATTTATATAGAAAATATAAATATATTTCGGATACTTATAATTGGATAATTATTAGACGGCCGGGGTCGTAATTAAATATTATTGGGTGTTTAGTGACTTAAAAGTTATAATTTTGAATGGAACAAAAGAATAGGGACTTAGGGGTCAATAAGGGAAACATTAAGGATTAAGAGGGGATTAAAGGAATAATTTTATTAGGGTTTTTTTTTAAACCTCTCTTGGCAGCCCTAATTGTAGTTCACGGCAGTTTTTTTTGGTGGTTTCGTTTTCTCTCGACCGACTTGGAGAAACACAAGAAAATCATGGTGATTGGTGAAGATCGTTGTTGAGGTAAGTGTCTTTAATCCTTGCTATTGTTTACTACATGTTTATTATAGGATTTGAATGATTTATTGGAGTTTTGGGGCTGCTTTATTATCAATCAGGGAGGGGTTGCAGATTGAGGTATATGGGTTTAAGTTAAATCATACAATCTAATAGGTTTAGAATGTTTACATGTGAAATATTAAAGACCGGCTATCTATTTTGATTTCTAGAACAACGATGCTCTTATTTATGATTTTAGTTGAGAATAGAGATTAAATTGTTAAGTTTCGTGGGTTGTGGTGGCTACCGATTCGTAGGGTAAGGAGTTGCTTTAAAGTTATGGTTACTTCGTCTGTATATGAACTACGATTATGGCATACTACGATTCAATATTGGACAGCTTGGAATTATGATTGAATATGGTGGCAGGGGCTGAAATACAATTGTTGCCAGGTGGAGGTTTTAGTCAAATACTATCGGCAGTTAATTACGATTGGTTGGCTGCAAAGGCAATCACGGTCAACTTTGTCAAATGTGATTCATGTATTTGTCTAAAACAACTATTGTGAACTACGATCAGTGGTGAGAAAGAATTATAATTGGGTTATTATACATGGAATATTATTTGCATGGATGCAAATAATTATAATTGGGCAAATGAATAAATTAAGGAACTATGATTTTTTTTACTAATGTTAATTTGTGCCGTAGTTAGCATTTTAGTTGGCTGGTAATTAATTTTAATTAGTTAGGAAGTAAATTGTTAATGTTATATGTTTGGTGATTTTTAATTGTAGGATAGGTGTTGTGACTCTTAATTGTAGTAACAATTGTTTTTCGAATCATACGACCCGGGTACTTATTAGGACTCCTTATTTCGTTAGGTTGCTCGGTGAACTCTTTCGGTGATTTTTCTCGGTCTATTCTCTCGAAACTTCAGGTGAGTTCAGTAGTTTTACAAAACCGAGTACAATGACAAAAATCTATTTTTAATGATTAAATGAATATGTATATGATGATTAAATATGCTAAGTGTATTACTTGCAATTATATAATTATGTATGCTTACAAGGTTGTTTGTGCATGCTACGATTAATTTACGGTTTATATGATTTATATTTATGTACATGAACGGCTGGTCGGGGGTAGTAACCTTACATGTTCACTTACGGTATAGGGACCTATTAGGTTTGAATGACCTTATAGGTAAAAGTGCTAGCCACAAGCGGAGTTGCGGGGTTTTCTAGATAACCTTTGCAACACATGGTAAACGAACTCAGTTGGGTTTGGATACTGGAGTGATGTAGGCCGATACGGTGGGCTAGATCATACATCACGTGGGTGTAAGGAGGAGATGACGGTGGTTTCCGATTGTACTTACATCTGAACGACAAAGCGGTACTTGTACCTACACAGTCGGAGTAGCGAAAGCATCGTCTAATGTATACTCATGCATGGATCGGGAGTAGCTACCCAATTGATGCACGGGTTGCGTAGCGTGTGATTAGCGAACGGGTTACCTAGCTGGCCGGGGCCCAATGGCTAGGGAAAACTTAGCGGGTAGATATACGAACTACGGTAAGCGGTATATGGTTTGCTATGCGGTATGTGGTTGCTATCCGGTACATGAATGGTTATATGCTACAGTTGTTTGACCCATATACATGTTTTGTGTTATGCGGGTTTCACGGGATGGGTCAAACACACATGCGGGTCGGGTATGTTTGTATTATAATTTTGATGTTTATTTTAGACACAAATTTTACGGATTTTGCAGACTTAACTCTATTGACTCACGAGGCGTAAGCTGACACTTGTTTCTTTGAAATGTGTCTTGTACTCGTGCAGGTGGCTTAGAGGTGCGGCTTAGTGAGGCGGGTTACTCATGGGTAGTTAGTTAGTTGACAGTTGATACCAATGAACAACTTGATATTTCTTTTACAGTTTGAATTGTGTAACGATTTTTAACGGTTTGAACATGGTGTGACACCGTGGTACTATCGGTTTACTTTCGTTATATTTATGTATTGAGACTTCCCTTGATATTAGTTATTAAATATTGAAAATTTTTAATTAAACGGTATTTTTGGAAATCACGGTGTTACAAGTTGGTATCAGAGTCAGGCTGTGAGTGAACTAAGTGCTGAGACCGGCACTTGGACTCATGGCTAGATCAGCTCGAATAGGATTGACTTGGACTTTTTGGGTGGTTGGGTGAGAGACGAGTGTTTATGTGGTTTTCTTGCTTTTGAGCTTGGATCATATTTTGTGGTTTAAGTACTTAAGTAGACCCTAGGAAGGCCGGCTATGGTTTGTTAAGTTTACGGCTCGACTAATTTGGAATTTGGGCGTTCGACGTGTATGCGGCGCATCAGGATTTTGATATATGAATAGATTGAATGTCTATACATCGCAATAGCTTTTATGATTAGAACAGTACGAAATTACTCCAATATTCGGTTTTAAGTTGGGTCACTTTCGCAATACTCAGAGAATAGACACATCGAAGATTCTCCCTTTTGGATTAAGGAAGGCTGATGGCTCGCTCCTTAAGAGGAACTCCGGAGAGAATGCATGAAGGTATACAGTGTAAAGAACACACCCCGTCTACATTCGTGCATGTGAATCTCATTAGTTAGTTAGACAACGACACAAATTTGAATGAAAATATGAGAGGGTTATAAAAAAATTGTAAATTAATGTAATTAATTATAGGTTGTTTATAAATTATGTTTAATAACTTGTGATATAATTTGTTTAGATAAAAAATAATTATATATTTACGACCGTCTCATTTTTATCTACGTTTCGGTGTAAATTTTATTGTAAAATCACACTTTTTTAAAATTAGTATATTCTTAATTTTTTGTTATCCATTAATAGTAGTGGTTATTCCTAAATGAAAATGATTTCATCAGATACAAAACTTTCGGTTAAGTTTCAAAGAAGACAATTTCCTCTAATGTTGTGTTTTGCTATGACGATTAACAAAAGTCAAGTACAATCACTTTCAGAAGTCGGTTTATTCCTCAGGAAACCTGTGTTTACACATGGTCATTTATATGTTGTCGTTGCACGTGTTAGAAGTAAAAAAGATTAAAAGTTTTCGGTGATATTTCATTTATTGCATTATTTTTATTTGAAAATTCTAATATCTCAAATACACTTTCGAAATACCCGTGCGTGCACGGGTCAATAAACTAGTTTACTAATATATTCATTACTTCAATTAAATAATTGGTATTATCTATTAACGTGTTTAATGGAACCTTTATCTTCCAAAAACCATTTTAATCTTTTGCCGTTATCACCTAATATCAATATAATAGTTACTTTATTTGAGAAACCTCCTTAGTTAAATAATTTTTATTTGATAATAGTTACTATAATATTTGGTAAATTATGTTTCTTAAAATTATCTTTAATTAATATATATTATACTATATTTCAATCTGTGAAGTAAGTTAGCAATTTCTCAAGAGATATTTTGGGGGCATTATGGTAATTTGAGGTTTTATATCATGCTATAATGATAAATTGATTTTTTCAATTTCTCATGAGATATTAGAAAACAAGTGTTTAATGTGAAACTTGGTCTTCCGGACTGAACCAAACAAAAGATCGGCGACCATGGAAGATCTAACCATCGATTAACCATGAACATATGACTGGAAAATATATACATCTTCGGAACGGGAGAGGAGGAGAGAAATGGAATCACGAGCCATGGCGTGCGACAGTAGAGGCCACCAGTGATGTGATGCTTGGTGACAGACTGGACGGCGAGGGGCGGTACTCCGATGACGATTGTGATTTCGTGGTCGGAAGTCTGACGAGGTGGTGCAAACCTGGTGCGATGACGATGATGACGCTATATAGCCAAAAGTCAGGTGGAGGTTAGTGTGTGTGTGTGGTCGGACCTCCGGACTCCCGTGGAGGTCGTCGATCTTGGACAGAGAGAAACGGGAGAAATGGTTTTGATGTGGGTATATGTGTGTGTGTGTGAGAGAGAGAGAGAGAGAACAGTGCACGGGAGAGAGAGAGAGCAAAAAAGAAACCTTGAGACTCAATAGTACAGCCATACATATTCCAATTTTAAGACAATTAAAACACTTTTATTATTCCAAGACAATTAAAACACTTTTATTTCTCAAATTTGTTTGTTTACTGTGATTCATAATTTCACTTAATTTTAGTTTTTATCTTTTTTTTTTGAATAATTCATATCTTAAATTGTTAAAATAATATAAATAGTATTATGTACAGTAGTTTTATTTTTTTAGATATAAATGTCAAATTATACGATGTCCGTTTTTTATATAACTTATTAATATTACTACAAGATTATATTATTAACTTTTACAATGTGAGCTTTGCAATGAATTTCGATGCACATCGTAGTTATTAATCAAACGTTTCAAAATTTACCAAAATTCTTGGTAATCTAGAGTAAAAAAAGTAATAATATCCCTCAATTAGAAATCGAGTAAACGTAATGAATAAAATTGATCCAAATAATATTTGTATTTAGACATTAAGATTCGATAACTTGCTTATTATCAATACAACAACAAATTTTTAAAGACATTTTACAAAATAATTAATTAATTAAGGTGTGATAATATTGAAATTGGTAATTATTATGTGAAATTTTTTTTTAGAAAAAATAAATCTATATAAAAGATTAAAATAATTTTTTTTTCATCCCAACGCAACGCGTGAGCCTATAGAAACTTGTTAAAATCATTCTTATAAAAAAAGTATGCCAATTATCTAAACTTTTATTTTGACTATGGAATAACAAACGTTATGGGTGGGTCGAATTCAAAAGAACCAAACACTTCTATATTTGTAAATTTATAAAAACAATTAGTATAGTTAACAATTGTAAAGCATAATTAAGGATATATAATCTCATAAAAATAGGTAAATATATTTAAAAAACAGGAATTCATACATAAACCCATTATCAATTTTTTGTATTACATCGTTATAATCAATTTTGAGTTTTACCAAATGTTTTATTATACAGAACCCTTTTAAATTATCATTGTTTACCTGCGTGTTAATACACGCGGTGTTAAACTAGTAATAAATAATGAGAGGTGATTTAATCATTTAATCTTTTATTAAATTAAGTATCGATAAGTATGGAACTATCTATGAAGACTTCTAGCTGCATACAAATTTTTTTATAAAATATGTATATTAATTTGTTTTTTATTTCTCTTTTAAATTGATCTTCCAATTCATTATTGTCTTCACATTCGGATTCTTTTATGTATCATCTTACTAGCTTAGTCGTAAAAGGTAATGAAAATCATCTCCGTATGTCATTACATGCCTCCAAAACAATCACCATTCACTTTGCCACCAACAATTTATGCTCATCCATAACTACAATTGACAAAATATGTATCATAAGACCATTAGTAGTCATGACATCTATGACTGATTATTATATCAACTTTTTCAGCTTAGTGATTATCCATTATTAAACATTCTTAGGCATGATTAACCAACACAACACTAGTACTATTATTACTAGACCCGCATGATGTTAATATATATTATTATGATGAGCAAGTTACGAAACACATGTAGTGATTAACGAGCGTGTGATGAGCCAATCAATTGAATGAGAAAGCTTGTAATCTTCGATGACACGAGCACCACTACAAAGGTCAAAGGGTCCAATATGGGCTTTTGAAGATATAACCGTAACTAACGAAGTACAGTGACAACTGTACAAATTGGTCCCATTTTTTAGGAGTGCAATTCTAAAAAATTAACATTTGTTTCCAACATATTTTTAAGTCTACAATTTTTTATTAATTATCTATATCAATATATAATTTATTTAACCCTTTCTCTTAAATGTAATTTCTTAATTATAAGTAATAAATTTTTATATATTTTATACAAATAATTATAACACACTAAAAATTATGGAAAGTTATATAAATTATGAAAATCATAGTTGAAAATTTAAAATTATCAAATGAAGTAACTATTAGACAGATTGATGAAAATAATATATATCATTTTTAATAATTAAACATGCTATATTTTTTTTTGATAAATCAAGTTAATGTAAATTAAAGAAATAATCAAACCTTTCATATTAAATATTCTATTATATAATATATATTTTAAATAAAATATTATAAATTACATATAACTATAATTAATAAATCTAAATAATATATAGTCGGAATTTATATAGTAGAGTTATGATGTTAGCACTTTTGCTTAATTTTATAAACCAATGTGAAATTTTATTGATTCATGATATTTTAAAAAAAAAACCACTCCGTGTTTAAAAAAACAAATTATTAAATAAAAATATTCACGAATACAATGCTAATATATACTTGTAGTATTTTTAGAGTAATTTACGAATATAATATATGTTTGCTCATGTGGTTTCTAGAAGTTACAAATTGTTGCTTATCTTAAAAAACTCATGGTCACTTTGATTTATTTAAGTTTTAAACATAAGGATATTTTAATCATTTTTTATCCGATCCTCCCTCTTTCTTTTCTATCATTTCTCTCCCAACTCGTATATTGTTTTTTCTTTTGAACAACGAAATAACATTTATTAAGACTCAAATTCAAAAGTACATCAATGTTAGCAAACAACTTGAATGTAGCAATCTCACATCCCTTCATATTGTTTCAATACAAAACTAAGTTTAGAAATAACGAAATAAATTACCATCATAATAACGACATCCAATGTAAAAACCATACCATTTTAGTAGAGTAGGGCACATGAAGAGGGCAATAAACACTAGAGAGGATATATAAAGATTCCGAGGCTCCTTCCATGAATAGCTAAAATCATACTCGTATTCTGCACCACGAAACAGATAACTACGACATCACACAGATTAACGAGACCAATGGGCCAGGAGTCTCGCTTTGTGAACCGTCGTGTGTCTGTGAGGCAATAACAATAACTCGCCGTCTTTGAAGAAAAGAACCAAAACCAATGTGGAGTCTTGCGTTGAGACGACGAAGAGCTACCTAAGTTAAAGAAAGTGAAAATGATAGGTAAACAAAAGATAGAACAAATGCGACAGAAAGCGTCAGAGCTTCGAAAGCCTTCAATTGAGCTTGAAATTGGATAAACAAGACAGAGATTTTTGGTTGGCCTTTGTAATGGGTTAGGTCAGGCGGGCTAGAACCTAAGATGGCCGTCATAGCCCTCTGGTAGGTTGCTCCGTCATTCTTTAGGCCGAGCCGAATGGCATGACCTTTGCATAGGTCGCCAAACTACGACGAGAGTTTCGCCTTTTGAAGCGCCAGTCGCGTAGGGCGACCGGGCCAGGCCGAGTCAGAAAGGCTTTGATGACTCAAGGTTCATATTAGGGAAAGGAGAGTGAAGGGAAGAGGGGGCAGCCCTCAGCCTTTTGTTTTTTTCTTGTTCTTTGCCATAACGCCCATTCTGGGACGAGTTGGAAGAGGAATTCCTAATTCTTACACGGATGAGACTGCCTGAAATGTGATAAATTCTGACACCCATCATTTTCGAGTGAGTATTACACCAAGAATTGACACCTTGTGACTCATTCATTCGGTCGAGCGTTCCTCGGGCGTCGACCCGGGGCTTATGAGCGTGGAGAAGCATTGGGAACCCCAATTTCTTTCTTTGGAGCCGTTTCTTTTCCCGTCCCCCCGCCCCGGCATAGGAGGCTGGATGGAATTAAGCTCGACCAGCGGGAGAGGAAGCATGACCAATCCGATCTTGTTTCGACTCTTTCCCTGGACATCGACCTCCAACGATTAGATTCAAGTAAACCGAGACACCCTCATTCTGCAATGCAATAATAAAGGGCAGGTCTTTTTCGGTTCCAGCCCCCCTCGAATACATAGGGTAATATCCTACTACGAATGAATTGCCTTCTTTGCAAGAGCCTAAATCCGGATATTCCGCAATTTCCAATCCCTGCAGTAGGAGGGGATTCCGCACTTTAAGTTCTGTCTTGGCTCTTTCTTTATTAGTAAGAGCATCACGTTGGCTTTGAAGCAGCTGCATGGTACTGCATTTTGTAGACGTGGTTTGGTTATTCCTATTTGTCTCTATCTATTGGTGGGGAGGTATATGAAGGAACGAACCAGCTCATTGGAAAATGAGGCGTGGGAAAACGGCACCAATTCTATCCAATAACACCAAAACCTCATTTTTCAGTCCTTCGGCCTTCGCAAACAAACAGTCCGGCCAACCAAAGTAATCCCATAAAGAGTACAAATGAGGAGTTTACCGAATTAGGTAGAATATCCGGGAGATCTGATGAAGCTACCTCGAATTCCATAAGATAATAATTCAATCTTTAGAAATGGAGGACGAGAAATACGTTTGGGAGTGATAATGACACGGAAAACATCATGACAATGAAAAAAAGAGAACAAAGGCGTCGATGGTGGTATTTGGAGAACTAGACGAGCTCGTCAAGAAGATTTGTGTTCGTCCAAAGGACGTTGGAGTATCAATGGTAACTGAAGCATCTTCAATTCAACATCGTCAATGTCTACCATGATTATAAACAGCTGTAAAATGAGTAGGAAACATTTTGAGCTCCAATTTAGACGAGAGAGGCCGGTGTAGTGTCGGGATAATTTCGTTGGATTTGGCGTGTGTTAAAGCGTATTTAGGGAAAATTGAGTAGTTGACTGCATAGCTAGTTGATTGATTATTGTACTAATATTTGTCAGATAAGGCGCCTACCACTCGGTCAAAAGAAATTTATGGAAGACACTACCTTTTTCTTATATTAAATATTGAGTTAAGTAGTGTAGCCACCTATAAGTTTTATTTTTAAAGGATAACTTTAACAGTTATATTTACCGTCCAATATCTAACAATATTTTTTAATTATGGTAATTTTGTGTCAAGTCATGTAGATATGCCGGTATGTTTGTTGGAAATCTCTAAGTGGGTTGGTTTGCTTCTTTATCGAGTCAAACCTCTTTTTATTATATTTAGTTAATCTAAATAATAGATTTTATTAATAAAGTTATGTTCTCTCTCAACATATTTGTGATCGGAAAAAGAACGAAAAATCACATATATATCAAATGAACGTGTCCTCTTATTAAATTAAAAAGAATACATATAAAATCATTAAAAATCACATATAAAGTTAATAGCCACTATTTGCACCATTTCATATTAACGTTCTTCATCATACTATATTACACATCAAGCACAAATCTTGGCTCCACATTCTGACTCCATGATCTTCAACCCTTATGTGGGAAAAGACGAATAGGAAGACCCTTGGCCGGGCTCGGCATCGGGTTGACCACGATCTGCTCATCAGGAATAATTTTTTCCCATTTGAACTTTCGTACGAGATGATGCATAAACACAAGTATTTCTAGTCGGGCGTACTCTTTTCCAGGACACATTCGTGGCCCCCCTCCAAATGGCACAAATGTGTAAGGTGCCGGCCCGTTGCCTTCAAATCTTGATGGGTCGAATTTCTGAGGTTCCGGAAAGAACTCGGGGTTCTTATGGGTCGAGTTTGAGCTCCAATATAGCTATATACAAAGAAAATGATAGTTAGGTATGTGTATTAGAGTTTTAATACAATATAACCTAACCCAATTATATAGATGGGTCAGAGCCATTCGGGTGTAGGCACAATTAATGTATAAAATTGGGCTGGACCATCTTAAACTAAAACACTAATCTCATTTATCTAATAATGATAAGTTTATTGGGAACTTAGGTTCAACCCTATCTTATATTCAGTTTTTAAAGCATGTTAACATAAAAATAGAAGTTTTTTTATTAAGTTTTGTGCAAGTAAAGTAAGTTACCTTCCAGCCCTTGGGGATTGAGTAGCCATTATACATGAAATCAGTAATGGCTTCTCTAAAAGCACCTTGGAGTGGTGGGGCTAATCTAAGAACTTCACATGCAACATTCCATGAGTACTTCATCTTTGATAGATCTTCCCAGTTCAAGAGTTCTCCAGGTGCTTTAGATTTTGCAATCTCCATTTGTTCTGCATGCATGTCATATATCACTCAGAATTCCTACTAAATTTCTTTAAGCATTAATATGATTCTATCATTGAAAGTTAGTTTCTAATATTACCTTTGTAGACTCCATCATAGATCTCAGGCAACTCAGCAAGATACTTAACGATAAAAGCGCAAGCCGAGCTTGCAGTATCATGACCACCGATCAGCAACCCAAGGATCTTATCAGCAACATCATATTCTGCCATGAATTTGCCATCTTCATCACTAGTGAGAAGCATGTGTGACAATATATCTTGTGTTGGTGTTGCTTTCCCTTCATCCAAATCGATTTTCCTTTGCTTCACAATGGCTATAAGCTCCTTTCTTATGAAATTTGCAGCATTGATCCCTCTTCTAAATGGTGTCCCAGGAAGATCAATTGGGATTGCAAGGAGTCCTAAAGCAATGCTCTCAAATGGGACAGATAAATATCTAACTCTTTCAGGGTCATCAATACTTATAAAGATCTTGCATGCAAGCCAGAAAGTGAAGTTCTTAGTGAGTTCATATGTCACGATCTCGTCTTTCCCATCCCACCATGTTGCAAAGTGTTGCTGAGTCACAACATCCATAACCGGGAGATAACGATGCAGTGCTTCTGGCTTGAAGAAATTTGGAAGCATTTTTCTCATCTTAATGGCTTCTATCTTGGAGGTTTTATCAGATGATGGAAATATTTTGTCCACTGAAGCAGGCCACCATCCTTGTACAAGTTTATTCTCATTTGAGAATAGAAACTTGTTCCCTTGTGCACCACAAAACACTGCAGCATCCTCTAGCATGAGAGAAGTTCTAAACACGACTGGCGAAAACTTTGACATGCGGTCGAATATGAACTTTTCAGGATGGCCTTTCCATCCGGTAGCAAGAAACTCGAAACTTTCTCCGATTATGGGCCATCCGGTTCGACCCGGTGGAAGTGTTTTCCCATCTTCAGTTGGTTTGGATTTGTAGAGGAAAAAATGTAGAGAGAAAGAAACAACAAGAACAAAAAGAGATAGAAGAGATGCATAGAAGATATCCATATTGAGAGGTTTGCTTAGTGTGTTAATTTTACAATGGAAATGATCAGTAGCTAGTATTATATATATAATAAAGTGTGTGTGTGTGTGTGTGTGTGAAGGGTGAAGATACCAAAATTTGGTTTGAAACCTTAATGGGAGGTTGAGGTCAAAATTGTGAATCTTTAAGTTCATTGACTAGAAGCTAGTTTAATTAATCACATAAAATGTGCTCAACAGTTAAGCATAATTCCTTTTGGAAGAATCTTGATTTATTATATAAGATTATATTATTTGTAGTTATGTTAATTAATAAACTATAATTAATTTTGTTTCTAATGATAATAACATAAAGCTGAAATAATTAATTAACCTAAGTTACGTCACAAAGACCAGTGATATTCTAAAGTTTATCGTTACGTGCGACCTATACACATGCAAATACACATAAACATGAAACATGTATATTTATTGGTAAGTTGATTGATAGTTTTTTTTCTCTCTAACATATTTTTTTAATAAAATTTCGAGTGTTAGAGTAATAGTAGACTTTGGGTTATCTGAACACATACCTCGTGCTCTAAGATAATAGAAAGTTAAGGGCTTGAAAGCTTACTCGATTTCGATAGAAAATGATTCGTTAGTACTTTATCGAAAAATATAAAAACCTTCTAAGAAACTCCCAACGGGTGTTTCTTGTGTCGAAAAAATTTCAAGGTTATATATTAGTTACAAAATTTTGACTGATTTCTGACACAGACAATTAAAATAATAAAGAAAAATAAGTTTAATTTGTAGAAATTACATCGAGAAGTTATTAAATTTCAAATGTAATTCCGAAAAAATTTCAACTGATTTTTTATCATGACCATATGACATTAACTCAATCTTATCTTGTGATCACACCAAATGATCATATTCACTCGATCGACCATATTGTTTATATTTTTTATCATATTTTATGAATAATAATTTATCTTAAAATTATAACAAAACCGGAACATAACTTAAAAATTGTCTTAGATAACTCTAACAAAAAGTCCAACACTAGTAATATATTTGTAGCTTGATCAATTTTAATCTTCTAATATATATAAAAGACTAACTTACAAAAAATTATTAGATGATATAGACCATTCATTTATTAAAAGATTTAATCTTAAACGTTAATTTCTTTAATTCTAAAATTTTGATTTTGACTTTTTAAAGTCAAATTAATATGTATTAGATAAAGATAATCCTTAATTAAATCAATGATAAATATTAATAAATTATAAACAATTAAATAATTAACAATCGTATATTAAACTTATTAATTGGATAAACATCGTAATTAATGGATTTTGTAACATCCTAAAAATGGGCTTAGTAGTGTGGGGTTGTACCTTGTGCTTTAGTAGTTGTACCTTGACTTTGGTCAAAGTATTTTAGTTTTAGTATTGGTGTTATTGGCAGATAAATTGTGGTAATATGAAAAGTATTGTAAGTGGACCAAGTTGATAAAATATTAAACGGTTCCTTGTAATGATTCTGTAGTTGTCCCCGTTAGTTGAGACGGATAAACCTAAGTTAAGTTGTAAGTTGAAAAGGGGAACGAAATACCCGTGTTTTATCAATTGAGTTGCCTAGGTCGGTTGTGTGTCCTCCTTATCCCCTGGAGAACACAAAACACACACAACACATACATACATAATACGTAACACACACATACACTCTCAACTTGGAGATTTTGAAAGAGAACAAGGTTCAATCTGTTGTAAAGAAGTTTTGTAGCTGATTCAAGGGCTCAATCAGTTGTTATTTCACCTTCTTGTAACTGATTTCTAGTAAGAACCCTAGTTTTGAGTTCTAAAAAGGAAAACACCATTTCAATGGTGTTTGTTGTGTTCTAAGTGTTAATTTATGTGTCAAATGTGTTTGTAAGCTTCAATGGATGTCTAGTAAGGTGTATAAATGATTAAAGTCGAGTTTTTGATTGATTAAAGAGGTTAAAACCCGAAAAACAGTAGCTGTCGTGAAACAGGGTCGAAGAACACTGTAACGAAGGTCCTTGCGGTCGCATGGCATGTGCTTGCGATCGCAGGGGGGTGTTGTAGTCCATGCGACCGCAAGCAAAGGTGCTTGCGACCGCAAGTGTGTTTGTGATTTCCGCGCCGTGGAAATATATGAGGTCGCGCCGCGTAAATTGGGGTGTTGATCGCAAGTGTTAGTCGTTTGACCGTAAGTCTTGTGTTTAAGCTTTGCGATCGCATGGTAGGTCCATGCGATCGTATAGGCATGTTTTGTGATGATTACCGCCTTCGAGCGAAGGAAATGAGGTTTACGAGCGCAGGTACATAACTTGCGATCGTAAACACCCTAAGAACCATTCTTGTGATCGTATGGTGAGTCCCTTGCGATCGTAAGCTTCGGTGAGTTAGGGGGGACCCTTGCGACCGCATGGGAATCACTTGCGACCGTAAGGGTGGAATTTGAGATGGTCTTGCGACCGCATGGTTACTGCTTGCGATCGCAAGCAGGGGTCCAGTGTGACAGTTTGTGGAGAATTATGATTTAAGCAGTGTTAGTTGTCGTTACTTAGTAATCAAGTATGAACCTATTGTGTTAGGTGTTCGAGAGAAGCTGGAAGACGATGATCGTTGTGTTAACTTATTGTGAGCTTAAGGTGAGTACCAGTTTCCCATAAAGATCAGTAAGTAGGACTAACTGTAGTTATTTTAATGTGTTGTTTTATATGCCTAGCATATGATATGTTAGAGACGATATTATATGAATTGGCATGCCGTGAGGTAAGTTGCATGTGAATTGTTAGATGTGAATCGATGTGATGTAGTATGTGTTATTTATGAAATGCTAGCATGTTATTGAAAATGATAGAGATTATTTGGAAAATGTGGTTACGGGTTAATGTGGTTAATAGTCAAACGTGATTGTGTGTGAATGGCGGTAAGTGTGGAAATTGCGGAAAGTGTGGCAATTGCGGTAAGTGTGGACATTGCGGTAAGTGTGGGAATTGTGGTAAGTGTGGGAATTGTGGTAAGTTAAGGACTGAGGTTCTTGACATGAGTTCTAAGGGTCTGGCCTATGGCTAGGATTCACGTGACTCTGTAACGTGTCGGGTGGACTGCTATTCGCTCCCCCACCCGTACGGTTGGTTGTGGCTGATTCCCCAGTTTGGGTCGTTGAGCTGGGTTGGCTCCCCCGCGAGATATGACCTTGCTGACTTGTCGGCACACCGCAATGTGGTAGACTAGCTTGTATGCCGTACCTGAAATGTGCATCCATGCTTATTGATATTTATGCGAAATCTGTACTCACTAGCTAGTGTAGCTAACCGGTGTATGAATTTCCCTTTTTGCTGGTTAGTGATTATGGGTCTGGTGAGGTGGGTACACTTGTTGGTATTTCTGTACATATCTTTTGGGAACGCTTTTAGTTAATTTTCATGTTTCAGTGGTCGGTGTCTAATTGGTAACACTGGTTGTTTTGGGACTTGGTGTAGTTTGTTATGTTTCTCATCAAGTCCGGTATCAATACTAATATTTTGTAATCAGTGGTTTAATTCCGCTGCGATCTTTTGATTAATCGTGTTTAAAAAGTTTAAATTGTCTCTAATTTTAATTTCGTGAAACCCGGTGTTACAATTAGGTATCAGAGCCTAAGTTTGAGGGAATTGGATACTCGGAAGAGTATTCGATCTCAAACTCGGGCCCGACCATCGTTAAGTGTTCCCGTTGGGATAATTGGGGTGAGTGTGAGTATTATGTGGTTGTGGTATGTGATAAGCTAGCTGGTAGTGTTAGTAGTTGACATGTAAGTGGTGTGTTAAGTGTTGCTTTTGTGGTTATTGTAAGTTAAGTTAGAATGTCGAACCGAAGGGCTGCGACTGAAGAAGCTCTGAAGCAAATGGAGGATGAGGCTTTGCGTGTTCCTCATGAAGTAGAGGATGAGTCTTCTCAAAATAGTGTGAAGGGTCCGAGGCGTGTTCCAGATCAGGAAGCATATATCGGACGTATTGAGGAAGAACTCCGGGTGACCAAAGAAGAGCTCCGGGTAACTAAGGAGGAGCTTCGGGTAATCAAGGAGTTATTATTTGAGACAATTAGAAAGGAAAGGCAAGAGCGTTGTTCGTATAAAATGTTTCTGACTTGTTGACCGAAGATTTACGAGGGTAGTGATGATCCCTCTGCTACTATACGTTGGTTGCGAGAAATGGATCAAGTCTTTAAATCCTGTGACTGTGAACCTGAGTACCGTGTCAAGTACGCGGTACGGCTGCTAAAAGGAAAAGTGTTAGACTGGTGGGATACGGTGAAAGATACACTCAGCGAGGAAGTGATTGCTGCTATGACTTGGGAACAATTCTGCGAGAAAGTGAAGACAAAGTATTGCACCGATTATGATCTAGAAAAGATGGAGAGCGAATTCAACAGTCTCTGTAAGGGAGACAAACCGGTTGAAGACCTTATCCATGCTTTTACAGATAAGGTAAGGTTTATTCCACATCTGTTGACCGATGAGAAAGCCAAGATGAGGAAATTTGTGAACATGCTGCCACTAGATTACCGTGCTCATGTGAGAGTTGCTACCACTATGGACCGGGCTTTCGAGATAGCCCGACAAATTGATGGGGATCGTCTCCAGTGTAAGGAGGACCAAGTAGATGATAGTCAAAAGAGGAAGTCTTAGTCGTTCACCGAGGGTGAAAAGTTAGATTTTTTAATGAAACCAAGGTTTGACGGTTTTTGGTGTTCGTCATGTCGTGCCTATCACGTTGGTGAATGTACTAAAGCTACCACAAGATGTTTGAAATGTGGGATAATAGGGCATTCCACATTGGAATATGAATGCAAAGAGAATGTTTGCTATAGGTGCCACAAACCGGGGCACCGAATTAGTGATTGCCCGACAAAGCAAGATACCGGAGTTGTGGGTTCTAAGATAGGGCACAGAAAGGGTGCTCCCCGTGCAAAGGGGTGATTGTTTTAGATGGCGGCAGAAGAGGCAGGGAGTGCCAGTAACGTGATTACGGGTATTCTCCTTTATTAGTTTTAACTAACATGTGTATTATTAATTCTAGAGCTGCTTGTTTATTCGTGTCCGTAGCCTTTATGTGATAAACTGTAATTGTCTGTGTTAACTAAGACCCCTAAGGTAGAAATTGTTAGTAATAGAGTCGTTCCAACTTTTGATGGCGTTTCGTGGAGCTGTTGCCGACATCCAAGGGAGTAGTCTTCCTATTCCTTCTGTTGGTAATTATTGCGGGTTTTGATATGAAGTAGATGAAGCATGTTGCCAAAGATAGTCCAGTGGTGTTCGACTATCAAAAGCTTCCCCTGTAGCTAAAGTGTTTTGTGGGGTCGTTGTGATTGAAGTTTGAGAAATGATGATGCAAAGGTAGAAGTTGTTTGACAGAGGCTCTACTCGTTTGAGTCCCTCTTCGTGAGATGCTCTAATTTTGATGGTGAAATAGGAAGTTGGGACGATGCTGACACGTATTGATTAAGGGAGCACAATTGGTTGTATCACGAGACGAGGATTTAAAGATTGCGGTAATGAGGTTGTAAATGAAAGTAGTGTTTTTATGTAGTGTTGATGTTTTAGTTAGTGGAAATAAGTATAGTGTTGTATTGGGGATTTTCGTGTTGATTGTAGTTGTTGCTTAAATGTAGACTGAAATGGGTGAAATTTGTTAAGTGTGTGATCATAGTGGATGTGAACTGGTAGAGGTGTTCCTATATGGAAACTGTGTAGAGTAACAGTGAAATTAGTTATAGAGTATACGTGTTCATAAGTAGTGAAGAATTGCAGTTACTCGAAATAAATGAAGTGTAGTATTAGTTGTTTTAGTACTAATTGTGGTAATGATAATTGTGGTTTCATGTTGACTAATTGTGGCAATGACAAATGTGGCCTCTTATTGACTAATTGTGGTAACGTGTGACTAAATGTAAGATCGTGATCGGATTCCGAGGACGGAATCCTCTTTAAGGAGGGTAGATTTGTAACATCCTAAAAATGGGCTTAGTAGTGTGGGGTTGTACCTTGTGCTTTAGTAGTTGTACCTTGACTTTGGTCAAAGTATTTTAGTTTTAGTATTGGTGTTATTGGTAGATAAATTGTGGTAATATGAAAAGTATTGTAAGTGGACCAAGTTGATAAAATATTAAACGGTTCCTTGTAATGATTCCGTACTTGTCCCCGTTAGTTGAGATGGATAAACCTAAGTTAAGTTGTAAGTTGAAAAGGGGAACGAAATACCCGTGTTTTATCATTTGAGTTGCCTAGGTCGGTTGTGTGTCCTCCTTATCCCCTGGAGAACACAAAACACACACAACACATACATACATAATACATAACACACACATACACTCTCAACTTGGAGATTTTGAAAGAGAACAAGGTTCAATCTGTTGTAAGGAAGTTTTGTAGCTGATTCAAGGGCTCAATCAGTTGTTATTTCACCTTCTTGTAAGTGATTTCTAGTAAGAACCCTAGTTTTGAGTTCTAAAAAGGAAAACACCATTTCAATGGTGTTTGTTGTGTTCTAAGTGTTAATTTACGTGTCAAATGTGTTTGTAAGCTTCAATGGATGTCTAGTAAGGTGTATAAATGATTAAAGTCGAGTTTTTGATTGATTAAAGGGGTTAAAACCCGAAAAACAGTAGATGTCGTGAAACAGGGTCGAAGAACACTGTAACGAGGGTCCTTGCGGTCGCATGGCATGGTGCTTGCGATCGCAGGGGGGTGTTGTGGTCCATGCGACCGCAAGTGTGTTTGTGATTTCCGCGCCGCGGAAATATATGAGGTCGCGCTGCGTAAATTGGGGTGCTGATCGCAAGTGTTAGTCTTTTGACCGTGAGTCTTTTGTTTAAGCTTTGCGATCGCATGGTAGGTCCATGCGATCGTATGGGCATGTTTTGTGATGATTACCGCCTTCGAGCGAAGGAAATGAGGTTTACGAGCGCAGGTACATAACTTGCGATCGTAAACACCCTAAGAACCATTCTTGCGATCGTATGGTGAGTCCCTTGCGATCGTAAGCTTCGGTGAGTTAGGGGGGACCCTTGCGACCGCATAGGAATCACTTGCGACCGTAAGGGTGGAATTTGAGATGGTCTTGCGACCGCATGGTTACTGCTTGCGATCGCAAGCAGGGGTCCAGTGTGACAGTTTGTGCAGGATTATGATTTTAAGCTGTGTTAGTTGTCGTTAGTTAGTAATCAAGTATGAACCTATTGTGTTAGGTGTTCGAGAGAAGCCGGAAGACGCTGATCGTTGTGTTTACATATTGTGAGCTTAAGGTGAGTACCGGTTTCCCATAAAAATTAGTAAGTAGGACTAACTGTAGTTATTGTAATGTGTTGTATTATATGCCTAGCATATGATATGTTAGAGACGATATTATATGAATTGGCGTGCCGTGAGGTAAGTTGCATGTGAATTGTTAGATGTGAATCGATGTGATGTAGTATGTGTTATTTATGAAATGCTAGCATGTTATTGAAAATGATAGAGATTATTTGGAAAATGTGGTTACGGGTTAATGTGGTTAATAGTCAAACATGATTGTGTGTGAATGGCGGTAAGTGTGGAAATTGCGGAAAGTGTGGCAATTGCGGTAAGTGTGGACATTGCGGTAAGTGTGGAAATTGTGGTAAGTGTGGGAATTATGGTAAGTTAAGGACTGAGGTTCTTGACATGAGTTCTAAGGGTCTTGGCCTATGCCTAGGATTCACGTGACTCTGTAACGTGTCGGGTGGACTGCTATTCGCTCCCCCACCCGTACAGTTGGTTGTGGCTGATTCCCCAGTTTGGGTCGTTGAGCTGGGTTGGCTCCCCCGCGAGATATGACCTTGATGACTCGTCGGCACACCGCAATGTGGTAGACTAGCTTGTGTGTCGTACCTGAAATGTGCATCCATGCTTATTGATATTTATGCGAAATCTGTACTCACTAGCTAGTGTAGCTAACCGGTGTATGAATTTCCCTTTTTGCAGGTTAGTGATTATGGGCCTGGTGAGCTGGGTACACTTGTGGGTATTTCTGTACATATCTTTTGGGAACGCTTGTAGTTAATTTTCATGTTTTAGTGGTCGGTGTCTAGTTGGTAACACTGGTTGTTTTGGGACTTGGTGTAGTTTGTTATGTTTCTCATCAAGTCCGGTATCAATACTAATATTTTGTAATCAGTGGTTTAATTCCGCTGCGATCTTTTGATTAACCGTGTTTAAAAAATTTAAATTGGCGCTAATTTTAAGCTCGTGAAACCCGGTGTTACAGATTTATTGTTGTTAATTAATTAAATCTTATTTATGTAATCTAAATATTCCAATATATGATATTAATCAAATTATTAGTTTTATTATTTAAAATATATTTTAATAATTTGTAAATTATCACCAATAAATGTTTGACCATATTGCTTCTACTTGTAACAATAATGATCGATGACTTGTATAATAAATACAATAACGTTTCGTATCATAATATCACGTTTTCATCCATTACGTCGATGCTTCAACCGCTGGTTTGCGGTTTGACGTTGTTTGTCACCATTTTGTAAAAGTCCTATTTCTTTCGTTAATGATTAGTTTTTATCAGTTTTTAAACCATCCTATATATATTAAAAGACATTCATGAAAATTCTCTATTTCAAAATGATTTTAAATTATTTTAGAGTATTTTTAGAAAGGCATTATGTGATTGTTAAATTATTTTTAGAATATTTTTTACCAATCAAAATCACCTATTTCAAATTATTTTTGGAATTTTTACCACTAATCAACTTTGTTTATTTCCTAAAAGCTAATAACTATCGGTATAAATCTGTAAGCCAATTTTCTTTCTTGATCATCTTTTAATTTTTATGAATATTTCTTGATTTATTATCGATAATGGATTTATTATACATTTAAGATTTAACATTATACATGTTTAAAATTCACACCCCGTGTTTATACACGGGGTATTAAACTAGTACACTTATATATTATATAAAACTCGAAAAAATTGAGCTCAACAAACACCATTTGAACTCTAAAGCACGGCATGCAATTGTAATAAAGCATTACATGCATTTAACTTATTAAACCCTTGTGTGTTAAGTTTCATATTAAAAAAGAGGTGTAGATTTAAGACTAAAATTAGAGTGTATTACCCTCTATTCCAAAAAAAGAAAAAAAAAAAAATTCTAAGTATATACACTTTGACCTTGACCACCGCATGCTTAATAAACAGAGTTTTTGACGCATTCATTTGCTAAAATAAAATAATGCTTAATATAAAGTTCAAAACGTTCTTTCACGTTTCCCCTTTTCCAATTTATCCATAAAAAAGTCAAATCTCGTCAACTCTATGATCTCCTCATCATAACTTTATCATACTCATATTCATATTTGTAGAAAGATGCACATATATAATTATTAATTTAAAGATTGAAAGTTGTAAAACATGGTTTCAAAAGATCATGTTTTTTAAACAAAAAGAATCACCATAATAGAACAAGAAAGAGAAAAGAAATCCATATATATATATATATATATGATCTCAATACAAAGTGGTATGTATGTTATAGAGCTTGATATATCACATCTCTTCGTGTTATTTCTTAGTTATATCTAAGTATAAATTAAGACAAATCGTTGATCAAAACGATTAAATATACCATATATCTTCAATTTTTATGCGGGTAGAGGCGAATAGGAAGACCCTTGGCGGGGCTAGGCATCGGGTTGAAGACAATCTGCTCATCTGGTATCATTTTCTCCCATTTGAACTTTCTTACAAGATGATGCATGAACACAAGTATTTCTAGTCGAGCATACTCTTTTCCAGGACACATCTGTGGTCCTCCTCCAAATGGCACATACGTATAAGGCGCCGGCCCACTGCCTTCAAATCTTGATGGGTCGAAATTTTCGGGTTTTGGGAAGAACTGTGGGTTTTTGTGAGTTGAGTTTGCACTCCAATATAGCTATAATAAAAAAACAAAACTTTATTACGAATCTGAACACATTGATTTAAAAATAAATCTAACACTTATAATACCTATTTTAAGGGTCGAAATCGTGCCGTGTTCGGGTTTGCGTGTTAGAAACACATGACCTGGCCCGTTTATTTATTCGTATCGGGATTCTAAACACTTACCCGTATATGTGGTACCATTGTAACCCGTTTAAGTATATGAAATATCCTAGTCTGGATGATAATTACATGAAAACTTGGTTTATATGTGAAAAAAAAATCTATATAAATCATAAAGGGTTTGCGTGTCAACCCACGGTATTTATGTATGACCCTAACGCTACCAATTATTATTCGTGTCACACAAGTCAACCAAACTCAACCTGTTTATTATACGTGTCAACCTAAACCCGTTATTTTATGCCGGGTTTCGTATCGTGCCGAGAATTGCCATTCCTACCTTATTTAAAAAACAACTAGAAATTTGTCACTAATTAATTTGTGGTTTTACTCACCTTTCAAGAAAAATTTTAAGAATCTAAAACTATTAATGACACTTTGAATAGTGAGACATCTCAAAAACTATATGTAGACTGATTTTTGTCTTTTATAGTGACATGTTTATCTCTTAGTAATGACATTTTCCTAGTAAAGCATGTGTATCTAGTAAAATAGGTAATGGTCTCTATATAATTTTTGTGTGTTTAAATTACCTTCCAGCCCTTGGGGATTGAGTAGCCATTGTACATGAAATCAGTAATGGCTTCTCTAAAAGCTCCTTGAACTGGTGGAACTAATCTTAGAACTTCACATGCAACTCTCCATGAGTATTTCATCTTTGATAGATCCTCCCAGTTCAAGAGTTCTCCAGGCTCTTTACATTTTGAAATTTCCATTTGTTCTGCACTTATTTATTAATCAAATATCATAGATAAATATAAATACTTGCATATATGTATGAGTATTGATTCTATATCAGTTAACGTATACTATACCTTTGTAGACTCCATTGTATATCTCAGGCAACTCAGCAAGATACTTAACAATAAAAGCAGTAGCAGAACTCGCGGTATCATGGCCACCGATTAGCAACGCGAGAATCTTGTTAGCGATATCATTTTCATCCATGAACGATCCTTCTTCGTCGCGAAAAAGGATCATATGTGACAATATATCTTGGGTTGGTGTTGCTTTCCCTTCATCCAGATCAACTTTCCTTTGTTTCACAATGGCTGCAAGCTCTTTTCTTATGAAATTTGCAGCATTGATCCCTCTTCTAAATGGTGTCCCAGGAAGATCAATAGGGATTGCAAGAATCCCAGTAACAATGCTCTCAAATGGGGCAGATAGATAGCTCACTTGATCAAGATCATCAAGACTAACAAAGATCTTGCAAGCAAGTGAAAAAGCAAAGTTCCTAGTGAGTTCATAAGTTACAACTTCTTCCTTCCCATCCCATTTTACAGCAAAGTGTTTCTGTGTCACCATATCCATAACCGGGACATATCGTTGCAAGGCTTCGGGTTTGATGAAATTTGGAAGCATTTTTCTCATCTTAATGGTTTCTGTCTTGTAAGTTTTGTTAGAAGAAGGAAAGATTTTGTCTACTGAAGCAGGCCACCATACTTGAACAAATCTGTTCTCATTTGAAAACAAGAATTTGTTACCTTGAGCACCACATAACACTGCAGCTTCCTCTAGCAGGAGAGATGTTCTAAAAACGATAGGCGAAAACTTTGACATGCGGTCGAATATGAACTTTTCGGGATGGCCTTTCCATCCAGTGCTAAGAAACTCTAGGCTTTCGCCGATTACGGGCCAGCCTGTTGTACCCAGTGGAAGTAGTTTTTGAGTTTCTGTTAGTTTGGAACTGTAGAGGAAATAGTGAAAAGTGAAAGAAACAATAAGAACGAATAGAGATAGAAGAGAAGCATAGAAGATGTCCATTTTGTAAGTCCTGCCAAAGTGTTTGCAATTTGTAGGTGTTTGTATATGTGCTTTATAATGAAAATCTAAGTGTGGCTTTTTGTTTGTGGAGCTTCATCTGCCCCATGCCCTATTTAACTTATTACAATTATAAATAATTAGGTAACGTTTGGTTCACTGGAATCCCCGTTCAATTTTACCAGATTCGTGTGTGTTTTTTGTTCGACTTTAGGGGAAAGAATGAAGAAATTCAGATTTCATTAGCTTCAACTACATCACTGCTAAGGATGTTAATTGGATAAATCCGATTGGGTTTTGGGTTAATCGGGTCGGGTTAGTTGGGTCCACCCATCTATAGTTCACTCATATTTATATAACACCAAACAATTATATATACAAGTTATTAAAAGCACCATATACAAGTTATAAAGAAATCACATAACTTTGATATTGTGAAAGTTTGTTAAATCACCATATAAATTTGATAAATTTTACTTATTAGATCACCATAATAACTTGGTTTTTCAACATATGATTACGTACAACCCATGCGTCATTGTAAACATTGAGAGATTTGTGAATAATTAATACAAATATGAATATCAATTATTAACATCAATCCATTCAAGAAAAAAATTGTGAAAAAAACGAAACCAAAACTAATAGTTGTGAATGGAGGATTGAATTTATGTAACCCAAACTAGATATTGAGGATTAAATATATGTGACCAAAACTAGATATTTATTAAACCAAAACAAGGAACGGAGGAGAATCAAAGGAGGTTTGAGTGTTAGTTGAATTTATATAGACAAAAAAAGAGATATCGTATTTATGTTTAGAAAAAAAAGAGAAGTACATACCTGCTATTGTTGAATTAAAAGAGTTGGCTTGTTGGGACGATCTCCTCCACAAAAGAGAGGAACTTGTTTTGTGTATGATACCTACGTCAAATAGGGTTTATGGTTTAGAAATACATATTTAGGAAAAAAGTGGAAAAGAATAGGTATGGACTTATCTAATTTTACAGAAAATTGGAATAAAGAAAACTTATTTTTTTGGAAAATTTTAGAAAAATATATCAACTAAACAAATTTTTAAGTTTCACTTTCTGTAGAATTTTTTTTTTGAAAACTGGTATATTTTTCTAAAACCAAACACGCCATAATTTATTGGCAGATAACCAAATAGACTTATTAAAGAATTGAATTTACGTTATAATTCTTTCAAAATTTTAATTCCTTAAGGATTCCAATTCCATACCTTAGGATCTCAACGAACCAATCCCCCCCCCCCCCCCCCCCCCCCCCCCCCTAAGTCACCAGTTACCACTAAGCCAGTTAAGTGATTATCACCATAACACTTTTTTTCTTCTTCTATGTGTAAAGTTAATATTAAAAAGTATATCCTTGAAACAATGCAGAAAGCTCATGTAACACTAAACGATAAAATGATCCTTTTCAATCAATCAAAATAAAGAATACGCCAAAATTTGACATTAAGTTTGACAATTCTAACGTAACATATATACTTATTGCATCTCACGTATGACGAATTTAAAAAAAAAAAAATCGTAAGTATATTGTCACGTAAATGATAAAGATGGTGTAAAGTACCGTTTAAGTAGGTTGTCCACATTAACATTTAAACGACTTGGCATCAAAATCAGTCGCACGTTTGTACCAATCGAAAATGGTCCATGTCTTAATTGCAAGAATACTCCACTACATGTTTTAACATGTCTCACAACATGCATTGGTTATATGTAGCATCCTCACCATTTTTAACCTTTGGTTTGTAACTTTACGGCCAATTATATCCTACATATTAATATAGCATTAAACAATTACTACAATTTATGGAAATAAGTCGAGTACGTTTGTATAATGGGTATGTTCGGTGATAGGTTTATGAAAAATTATAGAGGCTTGGGATTCTTTTTCTTTTTTTAATTCCAGCCCTCTGAGCCTCGTTCGGTTGTTAATATCTTGAGGAGATTAAGTAAAAACATAATCCATCATGAAAAGCTTTTTCAAGTAGCTTATGGCTTGGGTTGGGATTATCAATAAATCAGTCTCAGCCCCAACCCCAATTCCAGCTCCAGCTCCAGCCTCAACCCCAACCACAGTCCTAGCCAATTTCGCCAAACACACCCCATATGATGTGAACACCTTTAAGAGGCGTCGGATGTGGATGAAGCATACATTCGGCATGCTGAGTTGGCAACAAGGTACCAAGGGGAACACCACCCCCTCACTATTCAAAACCGCTAAAATTTGATGTTGTTCGGCGATTGAATGTTGAAGGAGAGAGGATAGATAGATAGAGAGAGAAAGAGTAAGAGGTAGGATAGATAGTCTTTTTTAAATAAAAAAATCTTTGAACATGCGAAACGTGGGTAATACGGGGGTTTAAGCATGCTTGAAACACGGGGGTGATGCAAGCATATACACCCTATGCTCTAACCATAATATTAACGGGTAACAAAACTTAAAAGATTCAAGAACAAGTTAAATAAAAAAAAAGCCAATTAGGATACTTTTTTTTTGACGGACATATATGGGACCACTGTCCCTATCTCTCCAATTTGGGTTCGAATTGCTTGGTGGCAGGTTTTTAACTGCCCCTTATTATTTGGCCTTCCCAAGATTCGAACACTAAACTTTCACTCTACAGAAGAAAACCCATAAGAGATAACCCCCTAACCAACTGAGCTAGGCCCCGTTGGCTAATTAGGATACTTGTATTACAATAAAATAAATGCAGTTTTTCAATTAGGAGGTTTTTCAAAAAAACATATCTTTTATTTGTTTTTTAATCTAAGGATTTTAACTATATATTATATTTTAAGGTTAGATAAAAACTATTAAGTCAAAATAAAAATAGTTTTCTTTTTAATTATACGCCTCTATAAAAAAAATCTCAATGAAATTTGTTTCCGAAATCGGTAATGTGCATGCTCACATGTGAAATAGCAAAATAATCAGAATTTTGACGATGGATATTAAAATGTGATCAAATAATGTATTTCATTATTTAGTAACGTGCTTATATATAAATGGGTTTAGTTTATAAAAATATATTTAACTTTTCATGTTTACGATTGTATATATTGAACTTTAATTATTTGCTATGGTATGTATTTTGGATACATAAATAAAGAAAAAATATATAAGTTTAATACATAAAATAGAAAGTTTAATACACACAAAAGCCACAAATTAAATGTCTGATACAAACAATAGAAAATTTTAGATTAGGATACACACAATAGCAAAACGTGTCAAGTTGAATACACTTTAATAAACTAAACCCTGTATAAATTATTTAAAATTTGTTCACATGTGAACACGATTTCTATTAACATATTAACACATTGTGTCATAGTGTTTTTTAGGATCTAGGTGATAAAACTTTTCATATAAAAAGTGTGCAACTTGAAACCTTTTATGTAAATTTTTTTTTTAAACGTGAAATATGAGAATAAATTGCTTTCATATATAAATTTAAAAATATTTAGTAAAATATTGGAAAACAACCAACATTCAAAGAACTAGTATATAAAAGTTGCATAACAAACTTTAAGCACATCCATCGAGAGCTTTATCTGGGTCCACTAATCAGTAGCACATTAAAATATAGATTAACTAATATAAGCTATACATCTCAAAGCTTAACTCGAAATAAGTAATTATATATAATGTTCATGTTCAGGTTAAACTTTATTCTCTTCATACATTCCATATTTCATTACTGCGTTTGCATAATAATTGTATCTATATTTGTATCTATTCAACTGTATATATAATAACTATATACGTATCTTTACAATTGTAAACTGTATTTGTATCCATACAACTGTTATTGTATCTGTATGTGTTCAACTGTAACTATACTAGCTAGTATAAATATTGTATCTATATGTATACGACTGTAATAGTATCTATAAAGATCCAATTACACTTATCGGATCTCAACTAGGGGTGTAATCGAGCCGAGTCGAGACGGCACAGTGCCAAGCTCGAGCTCGACTCGATTCCTAAGCTCGAGGCTCGAAACTCGACTCGAGCTCGGTCGAGTTTAAATTTTCAAGCTCGAGCTCGACTCGAATAAGTACTCGACACTCTCGAGCTCGACTCGGCTGAATTTTAATTTAATAAATTTTTGCAACAATAAATGTTAAAACACATGAAACTTGAGCTCGGCTCGAAAGCCTACTCGAGTATGTAATTTATGTATATATAAAAGGGTAAAAGGGTAAATTAGTAGAAGCTCGATTAGGCTCGCGAGCCTGACGAGCTGAATAATATGGAACTCGAGCTCGGCTCGAATGCCTACTCGAGTAGCTCGAGCTCGAGCTCGACTCGGTTCACTACGAGTCGATTTCGAGTATTTTCCGAGTCGGTCTCGAGTAGCTCACGAGCTGTCTCGGCTCGATTACACCCCTAAATTCTCAACTGTATCTGTAAAGATTCAATAACATTTACGGAATCCCATTAGCAATGTCACTTATCGTGATCTCATTCATATCTTAATAACTTCACATTTTTATAATAACTATTCCTTATCTAGCATTCGTACCATACTTTAATTGTCTTTTTGTCACTTATTTCTTAGATATTACTTTATAGGGTAAATTGCGCGAAAATACAACAAACTATGTCAATATTGTCATTGTATGCAACAAACTATATTTTTTACCTAAAAATACAAAAAACTTACACTTTTGATTCATTGTATATATTTAACCTGTGATATCAGGTTACCAACCGGTTTCTCCCTTATTTTTTTTATTTTAAATTAATGTAATTAAAAAATAATTATTGTTCTTCAACTTAAATTGTTATTCTTTCATTTTCCAACCAAAACACCAGGCTCCTTCACAAATCATGTAGCTCTCTTCGTCTTCTCGTTCACCTCGATCTCTGTTCCAAGCACCTTTTGATGAAGATGAAGATGAAAGGTTTGATGAAGATTAAAAGAAGAACCCAGATCCGGATTGCTTATGCAGATCTGGATTGTTTTTCGCAAGGTCGAAGAAGGTCGGTGGTGCGACGGCGAAGGAGACGAGGTGCGGTGCAGATCTGGATTGTTTCTACAGAAGAAGGTCGGTGGTGCGACGGCGAGAAGGAGGCGAGGTGCGACGGCGAGAAGCAAAACCATAAGAGACGAGGTGGTGCAGATCTGGGTTTTTTCGAGAAGGAGGCGGATCTGGGTTTCGATTTTGGTTCACAGAGATCTATCAAGGGCAATCAGTGATTAGGGTTTGATTTTTCTTCTCTGCTCCACTCCATCTTAGGGTCTCAATCCATAAGCAAAACCATGAGTTCTTAGGGTTTGAATGTGCAGATTCCATATGTGAATATTTTATGGTTTATGATTTCAATATATATATTTTATGTTTTTGCTTCAAAAATGAAGAACATGAGGATGAATCTTGAAGAACACCAAGAAGATATGAATTTGCTAATTAAAAAAAATTCAAAGTTTATGAAAAAAACCCGCAACCTGATAATCAGGTCACTGATTGCATACAATGAATCAAAATTGTAAGTTGTTTGTATTTTTTGATAAAAAATGAAGTTGGTTGTATACAATGACAATTTAGTCATAGTTTATTGTATTTTCGCACAATTAGCCCTACTTTATAATTCTTTACAAACACTTTATCATATAACATTATATTTCGTATCAATAATTAGGTTATTAGTCAAACTGTGTTTTATCTGAAACCATATCTATTTTTTTACATCTCAAATCATTCATATGTCAATTAAGTTTTTTTTACTTATGTATATTATATTTTGTGGATCACATATTATACTTTCAATATATTCAACATTATATATTACTTTCATTTTTAACTACCGGCATTTTACTAGTTTATATCTTATTAAACTATACACAATATTGCTCATTTCTTTCACTTTAATATTTTACATTTTACTACTTTATACCTTCTTTAAAACTATACATTCTACTTTATCTCAACTTATATCCGCTAATGTATTATCATACAAAATCAATAATATTCATAGCTACATTTGCATATTCTCAAATTACTATTTACGAGTACCAGATTGAGGTACTCGTTTGTGGTCCATAGCTTCCGACTACTTCTCTTGTCTTTTCCTTAAATCTCAAAAGACCTAAGTAATGGTAGTGCAATAATCATACTTATATAAAACAAAAAACCAACTTATAGCCTGATAGAGGCCTACACGGCCTATGTCAGTCTACATGACCTGTGTTCAGCCTACATGGCCTACCTACATAGCCTACTTATACCTACACGGCCCGTGTTCACTTCAAAACAGTAGACTATTCTTCGTGAACTGGCATGTCCAGCCCCTATAAATCATCCAAAACTCATTTAATCATAATTTAACAACATAAACTTATTACTAGATGTTTATAAGGTATGTAAACACCAGATGTTTATATAGGTATGTAAACATTAAAAAACTTTAAATATAACATTCAAATCATAATCATTTCCCACAGTGGATAATCTTAACTTTATCTTACTAAAATCGTATAACATATAAATTGAGATACTAACCATCACTTTTCTGGATTAAATGGGTTGGAATCTTGTTGTAAACTTGTTAATTTTTTAATCATTGCTCCTTTTTGCTTAATCATCCTTTAATCCTTGATTAATCTTCCTTTAAATCTCTTTCTCTCTCTAACTCTCTTTAATCACACACACAATCACCATCAAGCACACACTACTATGTGTAGTGTGTGTAAACTCTTTCCTTTTATAGCTAGGCTCAAGGTATTATACCCCTCATCCATTAACATTTTACTATTTTTAGTAACTTTATGATTTGGGCTTTTTCTTTTGCCATATAGTTTGACATTTATGATAAACCCTTATCACTTTAATCTTAATAACCTTTTTAAATATTTACTATTATTACTTTCCATCTAGGGGAAATTTCTAAAGTTGGGGTGTTACACAAGGTGCTTACTACTAGGCCAAAAGGAACTTCTCTGAGACATCTCATGATTGACGAACTCGTTAATAATGCAATATGTACAATAATCTAGCAATTTCAAAGTTCTTGGTCTCTAACTGGGCTTCCATCTCCGGCCCAATCTTAGATTTAGCAACTCCTCTACCAATAGAATACAACACAAAGCGGATAAGATGAACATATAGAGATAACTCTTCCACAAGATCATCCGTAGATTGGTTCACCAGAATTATAGGATCTTCTGGAGGAATCATCCCAACAAGAGATAAATTTTCTTTTATCACCCCCATTGGATTTTCATATCACTTTGGTGGTCTTATGCTTTCTTTCTTTTTTTCATTTCCACTAATAAACTCAGTCAAATTTCACGTAAGTCGATCTCAACATCATTTGAAAAGGGCTGGGATCCACTTCCGCATCATAAAACTCAGACACTGAAGTGTTCAGATTCAAAGAACTGATGGGGAAAGCGGCTATGGATATGATTGTTTTTTAATCTGAACACTTCGGTGTCTAAGTTTTATGATGCTTGGGGAGGATTGTCATCTGAGAGTGGATCCCAGTCTCTTTAGAATGATGCTAAGACCGAGTTACGTGAAATTCAACTGAGTTTATTAGTGAAAATGGAAAAAAAAGGAAGAAAGCAGAAGACCACCTAAGTGATACGGAAATCCAATGGGGAAAGATGAGAGAACAATTGTCTCTTGTTGGGCTGAATGTTCCAAAAGATCCTATAATTCTGGAGAACCAATCTGCATATGATCTTGCGGAAGAGTTATCTCGTCGGTTTCATCTTATCCGCGTTGTGTCGTATTCTATTGGTAGAGGAGTTGCTAAAGCTGAGCTTGGGGCAGAGATTGAATCCTAGTTAGAGACCAAGAACTTTGAAATTGCTAGATTATAGGATATTGTATGATTACGAGTTTGTCAAATATGAGATGTCTCAGAGAAATTTCTTTTAGCCTAGTGGTAAGCGCCTTGATCATAACAGGTCACATGTGAACAAAAATGTAATTACATGTGTGGTCAAAATGTGTTTATATAATTTGATTTATTGGTCTAAAAGATCAGGTATTATAAGTCTTGAAGCATAATTAATAGAAATAGTATCCGAAGGAATAGCATTATAGTACCTTTGTATGTTCTGGATTCTTACGAAGATAGTAAGAATTGTATGCATAATGAAAGTTAGATACAAAATACTCAAGTTTGTAAATTATTAGAATGTTAAGAAAATGAAAGGAACAAATGCTTACATGACATACATTTTTATCAATGTGTTTTTCATACTCAACAAAACTTTCATTTGCTTTAGCCCCATGTTACATGTGATCACCACAAGTCATACAAAATGCAACATATCAGAAGACAGTATGCATGTTGTGAAGTTGTGATCTAAAACAAAATTTTGCAACAATAATCTTCACATCCTTGGTGAATATGAAGGGATCATGTTGGTTAGATTATAGTCAAACGAGCCAAACTAGTTTGACCTACATACACTATTTTGTCCATTTTATTAAACGAGTGTAATGAAACCGCGCTTCGTGGCGGATTAGGTACTTTATTTAACTATTTACTAAGGTTACAAGGTCAACTTTTTCTACAATATAAATTTAATTATTTAAATATAAGATTGCGCTTCGTTGAAGATTAAGTAAGTCTAATTTTCCGTTTAACTAATTGCCGAGGTTAAAAGGTCAATACTTTTTACAGTAGAAAGTTGTTTATATATTAGTCACATGTATTATAAGATTTGGTTTATTGGATGTTTAAATTATACTCGTAAGTAATGTTCTATCCAAATATATAGAAATTTATGTACTTGTATTTTACATATTTTTGGTTTTTATGTACAATAGAAGGAAGTTACCATATTACATAATACATATACAATTCTATATTTCTTTTGTAGTTTATTCTATATATAGTTAAAAAAACATAAATAAAATATATGTTACTCTAAAAAGGTTAAAAGAAATAAGATAGAAATAAATTATTGCAACAAATAAAGTTAAGAAGAAAATACAAAAAAGAATAAATAAAAAAAGTAATTGTTGTTATTTATAAAAAAGAATAAAACAAAGTAAGAAAAAATACGCCTAAGATAAAAATACAATAAAAAAGTCAAACCCAAAAGAAGAATTGAACTCAGGACCACCAAGATATTTGAACATTTTGCTTGCCACTTCATCTACAACTAACATTAGTCATCTTTTGTGAAACTAAATATATAATATAAAGAATGTGGTGCATGTTAGCAACAACACTGTTCATAGCGTAGGATAAGAGGTTGCGCATTGTATATATATTAATGATTTATGCGTTACTGAGTTACTGTTTATTAAAACAAAATGATTTAGCATAGAATATTCAAAAAAAAATGATTTAAAGGCTATGTATAGTTATGATTCTAAATTAGAAAAAAACTGTTAATACTTTTGAATGTCCGGTCTAAATAATAGGAAATTACCATAATAACCTTTTGTAATTTGTATGATCTATGCATAACATAGAATCAGAAATAAACAATATGAAGCAGAAACAGGACTTGTGCATATGATAAGAGAACATGTGAATGGATTATTTGAACACAAAAATGAACATGTAAAATAGAAATCTGGTTGAAAATCTTGAACATAAAGAAACGCGGAATCAAACAGGAACCAAATCATTGAATCCTTGTAATCAAACAAAATTCCAATAGAAAATCTAACAATAAGAATTCAGTTTGAGCCCATAAGAGTATCTCCAACCCACACTCTATCCCTTCATTTTAAAGTGTTAAACCATTCCAACCACACTTCATCCAACACTTCAAATATGAAGTGTTGGAAAATACCCTTCAAATTTAAAGTGTGAAACTCAACACTCTATTCATGGGACCCACTTTAATAAATTACTTTCTATTTAATTTACCCGCTTAAATAAATTACTTTCTATTTTAATTTTAGTGGGTATTTAATAAAATATAACAATTAAATACATGAGTCCCACTTTTGAAGTATTAAATAGAGTGTTGGGTTGGAGTTGAGAGATTATTTAGAGTAAATGGGCCCACAAAATTTAGAGATAAAGTGTTAACTATAGAGTGTTAGGGTTGGAGATGCTCTAAAAAGCACAGAGCGTATGTATAACTGTAGCAATATCAAATCAAGAACAAACTAAATCGTACAGGCAACGATGATCGATGGTATTAAGTGTGGAGGAAACCAATCGCCGGAAGGAGGGATATATTGAGGTTTGATCGCAAATCATCGACAGGTGATGGATTGATCAAACTCTGTGTATTGAGATATTAGGTTTTGATTGTTGACAAGAAGTTGAAATTTGACTGCCGACGAGAAGTTGGGAACCGATCGTCGGTGGGAAGTTTGGTGTGCCTAATGAGGAAGATAGGGCTATTAAGGTAAAATGAGACGCCTCTGAATCATTTGGCGTGCCTAGTATGAAGTTTTACTAAATTACTTCTCAAATACAAAAAACTTTACCAATATTATTATTGTATAAAAACAACTTTATTTTGTACTTAAAAATACATACAACTTACAAATTTGGGTTAGAGTATACAACTGATAACCTCATTACTAGGTTACCAATTTACCGATTATATACAATGAAAACAAATTTGAAAGTTGTTTGTATTTTTAGGTATCATATTTTTTTTGGCCAGATTACCGGTAAGTTACATGTTGGCTGTTGTCATAGGTAACTTGCAAACAATGAACCAATTTGTATGTTATGTGTATTTTTAAGTATAAAATAAAGTTAGTTGCATACAATGACAATATTGACATAGTTTGTTGTATTTTCACGCAATTTGCCCTATTTATTATTCAAAGGCTTGTTTTTTTTTTTTGTTAAGATCCTCTCATTTTTGTTAAACTTGGTTCATCGTGTTCTTTCACAAGCATGAGAGTAGGTCCTTTATTTTAATCAATAATTGGTCCTCTTTGTAGGTCCATTCTTATGTTTATAAAAAAAATTATAAACCATGTTTGACCAAACATAATAAAATATTAACCTTTATTTTCGTTTCTAAACACAATTAGTGGTAACTGAATCAACAATCAGTGTTGAATAGATGCTAACAAACACACACTAGTACAACAATATTACATTGCATTTTAAATTTCCAATAAACTGATTTAGGATACATATACATGAAAAGGAGACTATTGCCCGACAGTAACCCATTTGACAAAAAGTCCTCACTTGGCAAAATTTTCATATCATCTAACTATAATTAAATATAACTAAATTCTGTGACGAATCTAGAATTTAAATATACTGAGATTCAACATATAGTTAAGATGATAAGGCGAAACGGTCAAAAGGATTAGATAATTGATGAAAAAATTAGTTATGGGTTGGGTTATTGATACTTGATAACATCATGTGACTATATATAATGAAGATTTGTCTCTTATATACTTTAAAGAAGTTTGTTCCTCATTGTCGTTAAGAATTTTTTTCCAACATTATTGTCTTATGAATATCGATTGAACTAAATTTATTAATCTTTTTTAAAACCTCAACATTATAACCTAGTTATGTATAGAGTATAAACACGATTCAGAATTATCAATAAAAGTTATACAAAACTATCAATATAAAATAAAATTAAAACAAACCTACATATACAATACGATAATAACATATAAAATTAATAATAGCCTAATAAGTCAATATAGTATGTTTACTTGTCTCATCTCAAATGCAAAATATAAGTACTTACTTTGTACAAAATATTATAAATACTTACTTTGTACAAGGTTGTCTCGTGAATCGTTTGCTATCTTTGTAAGTTTTGCATTTCTGTAACTAAAATCACCATTGTGAGACATTTGAGACTTCGACTTCACATTCTAAGCTCATCCTAGAAATTATATTAGGACCTAAGACAGACTTCCTCTTTGCAGCAAGACTGGTTAGAGGAGGGCGGAAGGTTGGCCGGAGGGTTTTGTCGGCAGTGACTACAAGTTCACGAGGGTAAAGGGTATTCAGGTGGGTCGACTTCATGCTAGTCAAGAGAAGGCCAGGTTTTTGTACAAGAGTTATGGGTTATTTGTTGTTCGATCTTCTTTTCTTAGCCCGATTGCATACTCATTACATGGATTTTGTATATAAAGTTCTATACACATCTATGCATACAACAATAACGACCATACCCAATCTACGCATGATAATGGTATATAATAACCAACTTGATGACCAAAGATTTTAAGCGAACTGGAGGGATGGATTCCCGTCAATAGCTCATGATAGAACCGATGAAAATTGTTTACAATGTATATGAAATACAAAACTTAACTGCAGATTTCAGATTACTACTAATGTGGTTGGAGCTCAAATGTTTTATGATTTTGGTTGTTACAAAATCACAAGCAATGTAACATAATGGCTTCATAAAGATCACATTCACATTACACTATCTGACTCCCATGATTATATGACCATATTATGAATACTTGTACATGAATTTAAGAAGAAATGCTTAAACAACAGCCATGGACATTATCTGACGAGCCAGACCTGGATCTTGTTGCAGAAGCTCCCGCAAGTTAGTCTCCACCTCAGCCAATTGTTTCTCGAGGTATTCTTTTGAAGTCTGTTTAGATACCGACAGAGCTTATGTTAATATTAAATAATAAAATAAATTATGTAAAAGCACCCATATCACATGTAGTAAGTTCTTATAATAAATAATATATGATACTTTTTCTGTCCCAAAAGAAAAAAGTTTGACTTGGCAAATTGCCTAATAATAGATGACATTTATCAATCTTAGTAGTATCTTGAGCGGAGAGATAAACTTGGTATTACGATTGTAATCTTGTGTATTGTATTTCATTAACCGAGAATTACAAGGGATATATATAATAAGCATATTTACACTTTAAACCCTCTAGAACAATAGAATATAAATTAACATCTAATATTCCCCCGCAAGCTAAGGCCGGGGAGCGACCTGTAGCTTGGATCTTATTTGCAGAAATCGTTGCGAGGGTAGAGGCTTGGTAAACACATCTACAATCTGATTATATGTTGAGATAAACTGAACTGAGAGTTGTCCTTGAGCAACCTTTTCCCTTACAAAGTGAAAGTCAACTTCAACATGTTTGGTGTGTGCATGGAAGACAGGATTAGCTGATAAATATGTTGCACCCAGATTATCACACCACAGAGTTGGTACGGACCGAGACGGAACCCGAAGTTCGTGCAATAGCGTCTGAAGCCAGGTGAGTTCTGCAACCGTACAGCCAAGGCTTTGTACTCAGATTCTGTTGATGACCGCGAGACAGTTTTCTGTTTACGGGCAGACCAAGAGACCAAATTCTTACCAAGGTATATAGCATACCCCCCCGTTGGATCGACGGTCGTCCAGGCAACCAGCCCAATCAGAGTCAGAAAAGACACGGATGGTAGGCGAGACTGCATCTGTATACGCATGTAGTAGTGTGCTTGACTCATGTGTAATCAAAAGGCCATAAGCAATGGTGACGTGTAGATAGCGCAAAATGCGTTTAACGGCAGACCAATGATTCTAAGTAGGAGAATGCATGAACTGGCAAACTTTGTTAACGGCAAACGTGATATCAGGTCGTGATAGAGTCACATATTGAAGAGCACCCACTGTTTGACGATATTTCACCGGGTCTTCAAATTGGGGGCTATCACCCAAGGCAAGATTGGCTGTAGTAGTCATTGGGGATGGCACTGGTTTAGCATTTAAGAGACCGGCCTTACCAAGGAGCTCAAGAATGTACTTTCGTTGTGACAATAATATCAGGTCCTTGGTTGATAATTTCAATACCCTAAGAAATAGAAAAGAGGCCCCAAGTCTTGAACAGCAAAGGTCCGGCTAAGTGTTTGCACAATGCGATCAATATCAGTCGGGCTATTGTCTGTTAAAATAATATCATCAACATAGACAAGCATATATAAGAGAACGCCTTTAGTAGAATAGATGAATAGTGATGAGTCCGTTTTGGAGCCTTGAAAGCCAAGAGCATGAAGAGCGGTTGATAGACGATGAAACCATGCTCGGGGTGCTTGTTTCAAAGCATACAAGGATTATGAAGGAGACACACATGATCGATCAGGCTTGTGAGGGTCAACAAAGCCGGGTGGTTGTTGTAGATAGACAGTCTCGGTTAGATTGCCATGCAGAAAGGCGTTCTGGACATCAAGTTGTCGTAGATTCCATTTTTGTGTAACAACCAAGGATAAAACAACCCGAATGGTGGTGGACTTGACAACAGGACTGAATGTTTCATTGTAATCTAGACCTTGCTGCTGACGGAATCCTTTTGCAACTAAGCGTGCCTTGTACCGTCGTTTAATAGCCCCATTTTGATCCCGTTTGAGTTTGTAAACCCATTTACAGTCAACTACATTGGAACCCTTAACACGAGGAACTAAGGAACATGTGCCATTTCTTAGAAGCGCTGAATACTCCTCAGCCATGGCTTGACGCCATCGTGGGTCTTTGTTAGCAACGGTGAAGGTGGCAGGTTCCGTGTCAAGGGAAGAGACAGGAGTATGATAGGATGTGACATTGTAGAGTTGTGTGGGTTTAGGGTTTGGGCGGAGATGAGAAGGTCGAGACCGTGGTGGGGGCGGAGTGGAGGATGTGTTTGTAGGAGGTTTGGGACGTCTTTGATAGGTGTGAAGAAGAGAAGGTTGAGCTGGAGGAGCTGGTTGTGGAGGTGTCGTAGAGGGAGTGGATGGAGATTGATTTGGAGTTGATGAACCGGCTGGATCTGGAGTCGGGTAGAAGGAGGTATAGGGAGTAGAGGAAGATGATGTGGGTTCAGGTGGAGTGATGATTTTGTAGTGGAAAGATTGTTCGTTAAAACGAACGTGTCGGGCGATATAGACCCGATTAGAGACGGGATCATAGCACCGATAACCGTGATGAGAGGTGCTATAACCAAGAAAAACACATGGTAGAGAACGGAACTCCATTTTGTGTTTGTTGTATGAACGAAGATGCGGATAACATTGGCAACCAAAAACTCGAAGGAACGAAAAGTCGGGTTTGTGGTGAAACACGTGTTCAAAAGGTGAGGTGTTGGAGCTGGTGCGAGATGGCATTCGATTTATGAGATACACTGCTGTGTCAAAAGCAAAGTGCCAGAACCGGTGTGGAACACGGGATTGAGCAAGAAGAGTAAGACCAGTTTCAACCACATGGCGGTGACGTCGCTCAACAATGCCATTTTGTTCACTTGTGTGAAGACAAGAAAGACGATGATTGATGCCTAGGGATGAGAAAAATTGAGAGAGATTCCGAAATTCACCCCCCAGTCAGTTCTGAACGAATTTTAATTTGGTTTGAAACTGTCTTTCAGCAGTAAGTAGAAATTGTTTGAATGTGTTATAAACATCAGATTTAGATTTTAATGGAAAAATCCACATACAACGTGAATAATGGTCAACACACAATAGGAAATATCGGTGGCCATCAAAAGAGGCAGTGGGTGCCGGGACCCAAACATCACAAAAAAGTAAATCCAAAATGTGCGAACTTTTATAAGTAGAAGATAACAAATGTAGTTTTGACGACTTGCCTACGAAACAAGAATCACAGCTAGAAACAGAACATTTATCTAGTAAAGGTAAGCTATATCTAGATATCATTGACTTCAACAGTTGCGGATGAGGATGCCCCAATCGTTAATGCCAAGTGGCAGAGGAAGCACGGGTGACGGAGAACGCAACTTTGGAGATAGGTTGAATATGCGGAAGCTAGATTGAGTAAAGGCCGCCACTACTTGGACCCGTGAGGAGGGTAGTGTGAGTAGTCTTGTCCTTCACAGCAAAAAAAGATGAGTGAAATTCAAAATAGACATTGTTATCAGTACAGAATTTTTGAACAGAAAGAAGGATTTGTTTAATTTCTGGGACATGAAGCATATGTGTAAGAGCAAAGGTTTTATTTGGAGAGTAAGCATGTGAGGAGCCAATATGAAAAATGGGTAAACCCTTACCGTTGCCAACATGAAGATTGTCATTACCATGATAAGCCTCAGAGTAGTCAAAGCTAGAAAGATCCGGAGTCACATGATAATTAGTGTTAGAACTGTATTATTGTAATAGAATAGGAGTTATAACAATAGTTGAGGGTGCTTATTGTAAATATACCTTATAGGTATATAACCCTTGTGGTACACAAGGAAATGTAAAGGATTGCCTCACAATGTAAGGCTTAACTATGTGTTTTGAATGGTGAAATGAGATTCTCTCTCAACCTATCATAGTTACATATTGCAATCCTTCAATCTACCACTTGTTTATCCCTAACAAGTGGTATCAGAGCAAAAGGAGTGAAGATGTATCGGGTGATATCATCAACAAATCAAAGTTTGAAGATCAAAGGGGTTGTTCATTGAAGATCAAAGGGGCTGATCATACGGGTTTTTCAACTCAAGATGCTACTTATGATTTGAAAATAGGGGTTATCAATCGAGAATCAAACAACATCTACTGTTCTTTGATCGAAAAAGGTATATTCAACTGTTCCATACACGAAAAATCAGAAAAATCGAAGTTTTCTCAGGTTTATTGTTCATGCCTTGAATTTATTGTTTCATCTACGAAGGCATCATTTTATGTGGGTTTGGTTCGGTTTTAAAAAAAAAAGAGAAATGGTCGAAATTGTTACTTGAATCAACCACAAGAAAATCGATTTTAATCCGATCGATTTTGAAGCTTTCAAAATTTTATCAAGAACTGTTAGGAAAATTGAAGAACACTTCAGATCTGGGATTTTGATTTCAAAAGGGATAAAAACACCAAAAATTTGGTGTTTGTGTGTGAAATCAAGTACTGGTATGGGTGTTTGTGTTTGAGTGTGGAACTTGCACAAGTCAAGATCAAATCAGGTACAAGTAGGCAGATTTGACATGTTTTGTGTCAGGTGCGATAGCTATCAGCCGCACTTTTTAAGTTCCTGTGCGATAAGTAAGAAATTCACCAAGTGTTGGCCAATCGCATAGACCCAATCACATGCGATTCGATTTCAGATCCAATCGCGTTGACTTAATCAAATGCGATTCAATTGCACATCCAATCGCACAGATTCAATCGCACTGATCCAATCGCATGCGATCCGAATCACACTCTATCAAACGTGTTCTTATATTGTTCTATCTATTGTGGTCTATCGAACAGGTTTCTCAGAGTTGCAATTTCCACTCAAAATTTCAAAATTTTCATACGAAATGCATTTTCTAATATAGCAATATTCTTCATTTTCAAAAAATTTCAAGTTGACCTGGCAGCTCGACCGCAGCCAGGGGCTCTGCCCCTTGGACCCTGCTATCAGGGGCGCTACCCCCGAACCCCCGTTGTCGTTCTGACTGATTTATCTTGCCACCTTGATTCATAAGTCAAGTGTTTGGATTTTTTGACTGAGTTAGGAGTTCTCAAAGTTTCAGTTATCATTATGATGTTTCTAGATTTGGGTTAGCTTTGGGTAATTGCTACCATGTACTTAATTCCTAGTACCCTATGTCTAGTCATCATGCCCTTTCCTAACTGATTTTTGGTTCTTCTTTCTTAGTGTCACCGATATCTGGTCTCAAAACCAGATTTTGGCCATCCATTCCTTGTTTCTTTAGAATCTTGGTAGTCTTTTATCAGTCAGTTCTGAATTCTCATTTGTCATTCTTATCTTTCAGAATTCGTGTATCGTTGCTTGATTGTCTTAACCAACATCCGTTTACTTCATGTTTTCAAAAAGTTTGATAGATTTTTGTGTGCTTTCGAATAAGGATGTATCCGACTCCCTGTTCATGATATGTTTTCAAAGTCACCTTTTCTATAGTCGTACAGGTTGAAAAGGCTTGAATATAATTTCAGCTCCCTGTGTTCCTTAACGCTTATTTCTTACTATAGAATCCTTATCCGTCCCAAGTTCGTTTGCATCCACTTGTCTTTCGTTCTCTTTGTCACTTGTTGTGATCCGGACTAGGTTGATACTCTTGTACGAGACTTCTCAGATTTTCGATTTGGTTGATGTATTCACTTCTGATCTACATACACTCCTCAACGATCCATTTTGGCTCACAAGTGGTAGAAGTTGATAGACTGATACTTCACAACTGAACATTTTTCATGATGACCAGTGAAGACTTTAGACATCATGAAGGGGAGATATAAAGATTTATTCAGTTGGTTACTGCATGAGACATATTGTACGAGGTATTCAGTCTAGGGGGAGAAGTACTTAGATGAAAGTAAAAATTTATTCTCACCCCAATCTTATCTTCAAGGATCGAGAGCAACATTGTAGGGGGAGGGTTTCCTCATTCGTGATTCTAGGGGGAGTAAACAACATATTCTATCCTGTTGATGAATCCTTATATGCTTTCGCTAATTGCCCAATGCTCAAGGATCCAATTGCTGAAAACCTCTATATGCTAAATTGATTATATAACCGAAGGCGATCAATGCCTTAGGTTACTGGAGCGCTACAAGACAATAAGCACAAGACCCTCAAGAAGCTGGAGAGATCAAGACTCCTATTCATTTTATTCTGCAACTCCTATTCCATTCCAAAGGAGGAGATTTTTAGAACTGTATTATTGTAATAGAATAGGAGTTATAACAATAGTTGAGGGTGCTTATTGTAAATATACCTTATAGGTATATAACCCTTGTGGTACACAAGGAAATGTAAAGGATTGCCTCACAATGTAAGATTGTAAGGCTTAACTATGTGTTTTGTATGGTGAAATGAAGTTCTCTCTCAACCTATCATAGTTACATATTGCAATCCTTCAATCTACCGCTTGTTTATCCCTAACAATTGAAACCAGTGTCAGGGAGCCAGGTTGTAGATGTATGAGAACGGTGATCTGCAAAATATGCAGATGGCTGTTGTTGCGTCCATATGGTTGCTGGGTCACGGTTAGGACATTGGGAGGGAACATGACCAATGCTACACCTATTACAAGTACCATAAACAATGTTCTGGTTAGATGCCCAACTAAATCGATTTGGATTACCTGCTCCTGGCTGACGGTTGTTGTAGTTGCCACGGTTGCGATTGTTGAAGGACCGATTGTTACGATCACGATTATTCCCCGAGCGATTTGTAGAATAAGCTTGTGCTGGTTGTGAGTTCATAGGCTGAAGTTGTAATCATAGCAGTTGTGCAAGCCTTTGAACTGCTTGAATGGCTTCAGTTTGTGATAAAGACTGTCCAACAGAAGATGGAGGAGCTGCATTGGAGGCTGCTGTGAAAGCTTGGGCTGGTGACACAGCTGTGGATGGCTTTTGAATCATATAATCATGATCAGACAACAATCCATGAAGTTCAACAAAAGCTGTTGGTATCAGAGCACCGATCCTAACCCTAATTTTTCATTCGGTGCTAACAACAAACCTATCGGCGCTAACAACAAATCTATCGGCGCTGCCCCTACTATCGCCTATCTATCGCCAACCTCTGCCCTGTTTCTCTATCGCCACTTCTTCTTTTTTCTTTTTCTCTACTGCCGTAGCAAACAATCGTAAAAAAATATATAAAAAATAACAGCCCAAAATGGCGCCATTGACAGCTTTTTCCTCTGCTGAAAAGACTGTACACAACTCTCACAAGTTTGGATTTACTCTAAATTCAACCAATTATGGTCACTGGAAAACCATGATAGAATCGTTTCTTGTTACAAACAGTCTCTTTGGCAATGTTGATGGCACAATTATGTGCCCCCCAATCACTATTGCATCCACTGCTTCCAGCAAAGAAGGAGACACTGCAGTAATACCTAATCCTGATTACACCATTTGGAAGTCCAATGATGCTCATGACCGTATGCTGATCCTCTCTACCATCTCTGAAGCTTCGTTT
Source organism: Pulicaria dysenterica (assembly GCA_947179395.2). Taxonomy (NCBI): domain Eukaryota; kingdom Viridiplantae; phylum Streptophyta; class Magnoliopsida; order Asterales; family Asteraceae; genus Pulicaria; species Pulicaria dysenterica. The sequence goes on from OX359294.1 coordinate 62,032,929, forward strand.
CAACATGTACAAGGTAATACATCTCGTAATCTATGGCTGTCTCTTGAGCGTGCTTATGCTCCACACACCTCATCACGTGAATACATGCTTAAAACACAGCTGTTAAAACTTACAATGAAAGAGGATGAATCCTCCTCTGCGTATCTTACCCATGCTCAAAGGATGCTTTAGCCAATATTGGCGAACCGGTAAAAGAAAAGGATTTGGTTATGCTTGTTATATCTGGTCTAAGAGATGAATATAATGGGTTAAAATCCGCTCTGATACCAAGATAAACTTGGTATTACTATTGTAATCTTGTGTATTGTATTTCATTAACCGAGAATTACAAGGGATATATATAATAAGCATATTTACACTTTAAACCCTCTAGAACAATAGAATATAAATTAACATCTAATACGGAGTGAGGTGTATTTGGAAATGAATAATTCCAAAATAAAAAAAGGTGTTGCTATTTTTCCTGGGATGAACCATGAAGGAAGTTTCACAAATATCAGTTATGATCTTTGAGATCGTCTACCATAATTGCTTATAAGCCCCCTTAGTAAGCAATCTTTAAAAGTGTCTGACCCATAATGAAAGGTGATTTGGTTATCTATCTTAGCCACTGCCAAAAGGAGCGCACATTCACCTTCTTGTTAGGCCAACAAATGGCCTCAGCCCAAAATTGCATCAACGGTTCATATTCAAAAGAAAATATGTTGTTTCCACAATAAAGGAACTCTATAAAGAGAGATTAGGGATTTAGGGGAGTGTTCGACTATCATTCTTATTATCATAATCATAGGAAAATGTATGAGTCTCCTTCACCTGGAGAGTTGGCCTATTTCTATTTGAGTTAAAATATTTCAGCTTACAGAGTTACAGTCAATATATTAGGGACGACAAATACTCATCATTCTGATACCATTTTCAAGGATTGAATAGGCAGTATGCAGCAAAATAGGACATAAAAGAGGAGAGCAAACCTGTAAGGAGGCGATAGCAGTTTCACTGTCCTTGAGTTTCTTTTCTTGTTCATCCATTAATAATGGTTTAGGCTCTAACACAAACCTAGCCATCATATACATGAATATATGTAAGGTAGTGACGGCTAACGGAGAAAAGAAGCAAGGAAATGAATACACAGAAAAGTCTAATGAGACATATCAACTTCTTTTCAGAGCATGAACTGCTCCAAATGGCTATGAACATATACCGTATGACAATTTATATGTTTTTGTAAAAGGTTTCTTTATAGCTCATAAATTAGAATATTTCATGTACCAGTCATTTGAGATATAATCGAAGGATCGAGAAATTAATTTTGATAGGGGCCAATTCGAGATGGTTAAATAAAACAAGATTTTGAACTAATTTTCTTCTTCATTAAATAAAACGAGAACAAATGGTTAAATACAGAAGATAACAATGTAAGTGGACGTGCATAATCCCACTTCCTCCTACATCTTGCAACTAAATAAAAAACCTACTAGAAAGTTACTCTACTTCTAAATACAAGGAACTGACAATGACTGGGTAAAAAAGACTTTATAATATTTTCAATATGTTGTTGTTGATGATGTTTTCTTTTAATTTGCATGGGTTACATGAGCCTTATTAGTGACGGGGCCTAATCACAATAGCGACGGGCTCGTATCAAATTTCTTACACGCAGTTGAGGTTAAAAAACGAAAAACTGCAAAAAGAGGATGAAGCTTGGTTTTTGTAGATCATAAATTTTTATTTGGTTCAGCTTTGGACAAAACTAAAGTTATTTTACTAGGTTATTTCCAGATGAAGAACAGTATTGCAGTAGGATGTGTAAGGGTTATCCAGTACTCACGTTCTCCCTGCAAAACCAAATAGAACAAAATGGATGAATATAATAGTTGCCAAGTCTGAGACAATCAACAATTTACATGCACAAGTATCTAACAGTCATGTTCAATAAGACCATTAAGTGAAAGAAGTAGCAATTTCTGCCCATTTGTTTGTGAATGGGTCTATTCAGGTCATGTTTTATTAAGATATAGCTAAAATGGAAACAAGTCGAAAGTTGTCCAAAGAGTGTTTTAAATGCGTAAAACTCTAAATCATTTTTACTCAATCAATCTTACCATTGTTGAATTGATACAATTTTATCAAATTTTGTAAACTAGTTATTTTCTCCATAGAAAAATTAGAGAAGAAATAAAGTTTGGACAAAAAAAGTGTCTTGGGAAACCCAACCCTACCGGAGACAAAAGAGGGTTGCCCATTTTGACCCCCTAAGAAACCTGCCAGACCCGCCCACTCTACCACATATATAAAGTGACATAACCTCAGACAAATAAAAAGATATGCTATCTGGATAATGCCATACACATAATTACATGAAGCCATGAGCATGACAAGTAAGCTTGTAGTAGTTAAAAGTATGTACCTATAGATTTGTATGTGTTTGTGTCATCAGACAACTGACGTAGCTCCTCCAAGGTTAGATAAGCACGCTTCTTTTCACTTTCCTTATTTCGCATCTGGTTTTGAACCTGAAAGACAATTTAATCATAGAAGAAGGTCGCACCGGCTCAACGCTTTACATCAACCAAATTGTAGTCATTGTGCTACATCATAATAGCATATACAGAAGAAAGTAAAGCTAAAATAAAATATAAATGCCCCTATTTAGTTATAAAAATAAAGTTTTGAACTAAACTACTGTTCTAAGAGCTTCACTTAAGTTGAAGGAACACAGGCTGTCTACCTTTCACTGTTAATGCCAGTTTTAAACACTCGAATTTAATCTACAGTTTGTTAATACACAAGATTTTAGTAATATACAGAACTAAGGCATTACATAAACTCAAATAATCAAATTTGATCTGAGGAATGTGTCTACCTACGCCACCAAAGTCGAGATCGTTAGTGGTTAGTACTTTTACATATTAAGACAGCAATTAAGACATAATTGCTTCCAGATAAGTTAGTGGTTAGTACTTTCACACATCTAATACCTCAACATCTACCTTGAGCTTTTTCCAAAGCAAACTATAGTGATCACTTGAGCTACATTGCAATTCATCCTTGTGAAGTAATTAATGAAATTTATACGTAGTTCTTACTTAAATGTCGAAAAGGATGATCCATTAAGAAGCAAGAAAGCAACCGATTAAATACCAAATTAACACCAAAGATAATTAGAAAATATACCTGTTTTAGTTTAGCAGTGGTCTCAATCATGCGTCCTTGAATCTCCACGAAAGCCTAATTACACAAATTCAAAATCGGCGATTACTAACGGATCAAACAATGTCATATATAAATGCCTAAATCAATTTTCAATAATCAAGGAGAAACTTACGGTTTTGTTAGCTTCATCGGCCATTCCTGTTAAATTTCCTTGCGCGAGTGCAGAATTTGATAAACCCTAATTGCGACTGTTTGCTTGGATTCGTTGCGGGGCTCTCCGTATAACCCGGTGAATGTAACCGGATCTGGTTTTACTTGGGAGAATTCAAGAAAACCCCTTGTACTTTACTCCGACTTGCAAAAGGCACCCTTACATAGATCATCATCATCACAAATTCACCATAGTATAGTGGTAGAAAAAAAAATTAAAGTTGGACAATAGAGTATATTTAAAGATAAGTCTAGTGAGTGTTGTTATTCAAAAAAGTTTAAAAAATCTGTTTAAGAAAAAGCAATTGAACTAGGTTTTTTAACAACGTTACTCAATCTCGTAAAAGTGAAATTTAGGAAGATAAGATGTATAACATTATATCTATACTTGTGGATGGAGGGATTGATTTTGAAAGACTTTTAAAACCACGTGTGAGAAGAACATAGCATATACATTACTTGTATGTGGTTTATTATTAAGAGTTTTTGAATCTGCATTTGAATATCATGTTTGAAGGATAAGAGATGGATGTAATATTTGAATCTTATTGATATATGACTGTTTGCTCTTATGAAAGGTTTGAAAGTTTTTATATATTTATCATACAGATACTTGATGTTTATCAAAGTTTAATGCAATCTACATTGCCTAACTTTTAATACAATCAAAATGATAAAATAGTTACGGCAACAAGAGCTTGAAACACTTATTGTCGTGTAAACACATCAACGGGAGGTGTGATTGTGATTATGAAAGCAAATATGAGTATAGTGGTTAGTAGAAAGGAATGTGAGTATATCGGTTATATTCTATGAGTGTGAGAACGACAAAAATGGCCAGAGAATGAGTAGGCAGTGACATTCAGAGAGTTTGAGCCGACGGCGGTTGATAAGGACCGTTCGCATCTTCCTATTCAAAGTTTATATGGACCTCATTAGTTAGAGCTTGTCCACCTCGCGACCTTCGACCGTCAGGAGCACGACCTCCAGCTTAGGAAACAAAGACACAACCATAAAGACACAAAGGAAAAGGTTGAGCAGCCGCTTACTAAACAAAGTCATCTGGAGGGCCTTAGAGTTACTGTTCTAATTAGGACAGGAGCAACTTTCCAAGACAAAGCTACGACTGGAGGTCAATCCCTACCAGCTCCGAGGATCGGTCACATCAATAGTAGTTGAATGTCGGTCGTTTCCCCAGAAGGTTTGGCTAAAAATAGAAGTTGCTAACCAACCTCTGGATAGTAAGAGGTACCTTTGAACTTCTAGCACCTTATATAAACGATTACCTTGCTTCATGTAAGGAAGAACTGACCCTTCAACCTATTTTTCTTACAATAAATATTCTTCTTCTTCATATACACTTTCTACCAAATATACACATTCTCACACCGGTGCGTGGTCATGAGGCCAACTTCCTCGTGAGGAAGCTAACAATGGTCGTTTTTGCACGAACATCTCAAACACATTGTGTCCGGACAAGAAAAGCTTACTCACGTTGTAGACAAGGAGCTTCTTGTATCAACAACGGTCAAATAGTTTAGATCGCCCGCAACTCTGAATTTTTTTTTAAGATACAGAAAGTTTAAAACATGAAAATTGATATTTGTTACAAATATACCAAAGTGTGGTCAAGACGTGAGATTTTGCGTAAACAACATTATTAATTTTTTGTAAAATATAAAACATGCGTTAGAAGTATAATGTTATTAACGTAATCTTAATGTTACATTTCTAATCATATTTCGGTTTTTAAAAATAATTAGTGTAACATCCTCAAAATGGGCCTAGTAGTACTTAGTTGTACTTTATGCTCAGGTGGTTGTACATTGACTTTAAATATAGATATTATAGTGATTGTTTGTGTTTTAGTTAGTTAAAGTGGATATATGAGGTGTTATATGAAGGTTAGAGTTAATATGCAAAAGTGATAAAATATTAAATGGTTTCGTGTTATGGTTCCGTAGATATCCCCGTTAATTGAAACAGGTAAACCTAAGTTGTATTGTAAGTTGAATAGGGGAATATAATACCCGAGGTTTAAATTGATAAGCCTCTAAGTTGGTTTCCTCTTCTTCTTATCCCCTGTAAACATACAATACACACACTAGAAACACACATAAGCCCACGGCACACACACACACACTCAACTCTTGGAGTTTTGAAAGAGAAATCAAAGGAAATCAGTAGCAAGAGGCTTATAACGGGATTCAAATGGCTAATCTACTGTTGCTTCATCTTGATTGTAAGTATTTCTTATGAAGAAACCATGTTCTTGAGGTTGTGTTGGTGGTAAGCTAAATTAGTGATTAAATCATGTTTTAAATGATGGGCTTGAGTATAAAACATGTTTATAGACTTCAATGGATGTAGAAGGAAGTGTATAGATGATTGAAATTGAGTTTTGGTCGAATTTGTGTCCAAAAACGTGAAGAACAGCAGCTGTGTCCGAACAGGGACGAAGTCTGCTGTGCAAACCCTTCCTACGGCCGTAGGGAAATGTTTCTGCGGCCGTAGGGACCCTAATATTCCTGCGGCCGTAGTAAAATGTTTCTGCGGGCGTAGGAGGATGTTTTTTCAGGATTATAGAAGTTAAGCCTTCTGTGGCCGTAGGAAATGGCTTATGCGGCCGTAGGAGGGTATTTTATGTGTTTTATGAGGTTTACCACCTGCGGGTGAAGGATTCAAGCCTACGGGTGTAGGTACATAACCTACGGTCGTAGGTCACCAAAGAACAGCTACTGCGGGCGTAGGAATAGGATCCTGCGGCCGTAGTGCATGATTCATTGGAAAGAACCTCTGCGAGCGTAGGGACTTGACCCTGCGGGCGTAGTAAGGGTTTTGCATGTGTACTACGGCCGTAGGACAGGATCACTGCGGCCGTAGAATCCTGTACGGTGTTGATGGTTTGTGTAACTTGTGTTCTAACCTAAGGGTGTTGTGCATAAGTGATGATCAGGTATATATGTGTTGTGCTAGGTGTATCTAAAGAAAACGGAAGACACTAGTGGCGTATCTGTTTAGTAAGGACTCCAGGTGAGTACCGGTTTCCCATGAGGCTCAGTAAGTAATGCTAACCATTATATGTTTTAGACGTGTATTGGTGATTCTAAGTACGTATGCAAAGGTGTGTTATGATATGATGTACTATGTTTATGATGATTAGAATTGCTGTAAAAGTAAGAGAATACTTGAGTCAGAAGTTATGTGGTAAGTGTATAATATGATATAATTGTACTTACATGTTTGTTATCAGCATTAAAGATATTAATTGGTGTGATTATATGTGCGCATTAACTGGATCCTAACAGGATCAACTATTTGTATATGTTATTATGTCTGGACACTCAGGGGGCTGTACAAACAGTTTCCAACACGATTAAGGTCAGTCGGGTAGACGGGTGATAATATCTGGCTGGGTTCCCAGAGTCCTTAGGGGCTATGAATTGGGGAACTAACGGTACTCTTGAGTATACGCTTGGGTATGGTTCTGCAGGCCGTCGTTCCTTAATATGAACTAGGTTATTCGCTTAGGCGGGAGCCAGCATGATAGACAGAGTGCACCACATGGACTGCTCTTCGCTCCCCTACTGGTGCAATTGGTTGCGGCTGATTCCCCAGCTAGGGTTGTTGAGCGGGGCTCGCTACCTTGCAAGACACGACTTGGTGTGCATCCCGCGTACGGGTATTTTTTTAAGATGATTAAAAGTTTTCACACTGGTGTTTTAAATTTATAAAACGGAATTACAAAATAAGTACTACACACGACTCAGGCAAGTATGACCTGGTCAGTAGTAGTATAGATAGAGTAAGACCGAGTATCGTTCCACTGGGACATAAACTACCAATATTCTACCATCATCGTTGTTTGATCAGAAAGAAACTGTGGAGAGACGGAAAAGACAAAGAAACTAAAATACAAAAAGAAAAATATATTACAGGGATAGAACGGATTAATACCGGGTAAATATTCACTTGGACTTCTGATTCATCCGAACCGGTCACAGCAATAAATACAACAATGAAGACTTGACATATATATAATTTAGGCACAGAGCATGTTGTTCTCTCTAATACTCACAAGTCATATTATCATGTAAATCATCACTCGAGTTATCAAGACTCAGATTTACAATCAAGTATAGCATGTAAACATAGAACCATAAGACAATCACAGATCCACTTAACCATGTTTAAATCCAGCTACGAGTCATACACTCTCGGTCAAATGATATGTCTCATAGCCTTCAAAACATAGGAAAGATGTTAAAGTGATTTAAGAATGATTTAAATATGAGAAACAACAAACTGAAATTGAATAAAAGTGCATATGGCTGCATGTCAGTGACATGTGGTCGCAAGGGTACATGCGATCGCATGGCTTTACCCTTGCGGTCGCATGAACCTTATTTCCTGTAGAAATCATTTATGCACCAAGGATCAAGTACGTATAACCTGGACTGTCATCCAAGGTCATAAGCAGATAGAAATGAGCACTATGAATCCATGAACCCAACAAGACTCAAACAGCGTGTGTTGGATTTAAGATCGAGCCTTACGTTATTTCCTTCAGATATCATCGTGTTAAGTACTATTTCTAGTACTTAACACATGTAAAGCATGAACACGTAAGCATGCACATAGAATCGTAGATCTCTGATTCTTAATGACATTAGGAGTTCATTTCAACCTTAACATGCTCAAGAACACCTTTTTAATCCTTTTTATTCTTTTGTAGTTGTTATGATCAAATAATATACTTAAATACTTGGAACTTTCGTTAAGACGTTAAGCATGTGTAAAACTATAATATGATGAATATGACCAACTTGTTATGACCTGGAAATAATCAAAGACAAATCCCAAAAATGCTTTTCTGATGACAACCTTGCTTGTTACACCATTTCTAGTGATAACTACACAAGATCTTAAGATTAAACCATCATCTTTGAATATGCATGGAATGTAACCTTTATGTTTTCACATAAAAGATTACCAAAACATGAACATGAACATATTTAACATAAGAACATGATTAAACACATTTATATCAATGATCAAAACATACTTTTTATATTAATTAATCAAGAAAATATTATATTGCCATAACTTGGCCAAGAATCATCTTGGCCTAAGTGAAATAAGCTAAACTTCATCAAGTACAACAACATCTGGAATATATGTTACATAATTAAGAACAGAAGATAAAATGATTATACCAAGTAACCCCAAGATTATGTGTACTTTGAAGCTTCCAAGTGTTGTTCCAAGCTCCTAGCAAGCTCTCCTCCTTAGGTGTCACCATGGAATGGTGTATGAAGTGTTTAGAGGTTTATGAGAGTGTTTGGAGGGAGAGAGATCCGGAGCCAAGGCTGGGGAAAACTCAGCCAAGCCTGGAGAAACTCCGGCAGAGCCTAGGAGTCTCGCAGAGCCCCGTTTAGAAGTCTTTGGGTGAGAAAACATCGAGGGAAACCCGAAGGCACCCTCCAATGTAATCTATCGAAGTGAGAGGCTTGGCCTGCTATTTATAGGCGAAAAATGAGATTTTCGCGCCGCGTAATGATCGGTTTCCGCGGCGCGTAAAATGCTAGCTGGCAAGATTCCTCGCAACTTGTTCTGACAAAACGGTTAGCCGAATTTTGGTGGGCGGGGTCCCTTGCGGTCGCAAGGGATTCCTTGCGGTCGTAAGGACCTGTTTTTAACAAAACTTCGCTTTTTGCTTGATAATCGCGGGATTTGTCCATGTTACTTATGTAAAGCTCTTTTAGACTTGTATGGTGAACTTTTATCATATTAGAGCATTAAATGGATATATTGCCATGGAAATGGGTTAAGAATGGGGGCGTTTGGGTATATAAAACATGTATAAAAACGCATATATCACGACTCCTGCTGACATGATTGGCGCGCCGCAATATGATAGGATAGCCTTGTGTGCTTTCCTGAGATTTGACTGCATGCTTATTGATACTTATGTGCAAAGCTGTACTCACTAGCTAGTGTAGCTAACCGGTTCATGATTTACTCTTTTCACAGGTAAAGATTAGGCAGCTTGGTGAGGTGGGTGCTCATGATTTACTCTTTTGGAACACTCTATTGTTTAATTTGTTTGTGATCCGATGGTCGGTTTTTAGTACGGTAATACCGGTATCATTTTGATACTTGGTTTTGTTGTTTATAATTGCCAAGTCGGTTAACAACCCTTTATATATATAACCAGTGCTTTGTTCCGCTGCACTTCTTTGATAAATACACTTAAAAAGTTTAAATTATTCTTGAGTTTAAATTCGTGAAAGCCAGTGTTACAATTAGGTAGAAAATTAAAATCTTAGTATAATAGTTTTAGTTTTAGTGTATTGGTCATAGCAAACGCAAAACTATTTCTATGTTCTAGTTTCATTCATGTAAATGTAATTTACCAATAAAAGAATATAACTTAATTTGAGATTCTCTTATCACAAAACGACAAAACTAAAAGCCGATTACCAATTACCAATTTACCATAGTACCAATGACTACCACCACATAAATTATGCTAACCTAAAAAAATATATATTTGTATAAAATAAAAATTAACAAAATTTGTAAAGCATTACCAGTATCAACAACTTCATTTAATACTTGATATGAAAGTAAACTTAGATTGGATTGTTACTAAAAAATTGATTTTAACTAAAGAATTTTGTTTATATATTGAAGAAATAACATATGTTATCAATAGCACATAGGTTGATGTTAATATACCATTTAGATAAAAGATATTTTAGTTATTTGTTTTAATAATTTAAGTGACATGAATATGCAACAATATTTAAGAAGAGGTTGTTAACAAAATGTATATTTTTTCTTATTTTTTAGAGAAATTATATTTTCTTATATTATTTTCTATTACTTCATCATTCTACTTATCATAAGATAACATATGTAATTCAGTAATTCTCTTTTGTCATCACCTCTATTGATTTTGATATTTTTTGATTTTTATGAGTAATAGAAAATAGTAAGAAAATATGTAACCTCTTTTTTTTATTACATACATTAAATATTTACACATCTTAAGCTCTTTTTTAGATCACACAGCACATTTGTTTCCTTGAATGAAATTTACATGTGTTGTTTATTCATATATAATAGAGTAATAAAAAAATGAAAAAATATATCTTTTTATTCAAGATTAAAGTACCTTTGAAATGCATTATTTATATTTTTATGTAACATTAATCTATGGAGAAGTGAGGTTTTATATTTTTCTACTTTTTAGTCATATTTATCCTCCTACTTATAAGATCAAGAGAAAAATTCAAAATCAAGAAGAAATATAAAAAAAAAGATAATAAGTAAATTTTACATATTATCATCTAGTAGATAGGAGGATAAAGTTGAAAGATTATATAAGAGAAATGTAAGAAGTATAGCCACTTTAATATTAAGTGTAATAAACTAAACTATTTTGAGGTTAATAGCATAAACTACCCAAAAATTACATTGTATTTAATTTGACATGCAATGACTGGTTAAGCATGTCATCTTGATTTTAAATATTTATTACTTTATTATTTATTTATTTATTACTATTATTATTATTATTATTATTATTATTATTATTATTATTATTATTATTATTATTATTATTATTATTATTATTATCATCATCTCCCGTCTCTTTTTTATACTCACAAAAAACGCATAGATAAAGATTAAGGTTTCGATTTAGGTTTGATAAAGCCTGGAGGATGACTTGAACCATCATTCTCATCTTCGACCATCGACGCCGACCTTTCTCCACCGGTGATTCAGACATTCTGCAACACATATTGACCAACCAATGTTAATCCTCATCTTCATATTCATTCATTTCGATCACATAGCTAGGGTTTATGTTGTTGTCGACGCCGCATAACACCTCCATCGCCGCCCTTTGAATATAGTAAATTCGTTGCCGCCGTCTCATACCATCGCCACCCTTTCTCTTGGTGTTCATCCGATTTGAATCAGGTTTGTGGTAGTGTTTGAACTCATACAATTTCTGTTGGTGTATTAGCGCTCTGTTAGCTTCCTGACTCTCTCTTTCTCTCTCTCTCTCTCCGTATTTGTATTAAGGTTTGAATTTATAAGATTTTGGTTCGTGTTCATCATCGTCTTCTTTCAAATGAGTTACGTCGCAGATTTAGTTTAAGCAAATATAAACTTATGAGGATCGGGTTTTCCATTGATATAGTCTCGTGAAATTCTGGATTTATATTAGGGTTTGAATTTATATTAGCGTTCATCATCATCGTCCTCCTTTAAATGAGTTATATCGTAGATTTACGTTCAAACAGAGACGAAATTGAATAAGGATAGGTTTTTTCACTTGATTTAGTGTAACACTGTACCTTTTAATTAACAATAAACCGCGTGTGGAAGCTAATTACATATAATTAGATTTAGAATCAAAAGATATACAACTTTGACTGGTTATCATTTACAAAAATCTAACTACAGTGTTAATTACAAAATCAAGCTCTAAACAAAATCTTGGACATCAGAGTATTGGTATGTCCATATTCCCAGTCATCAGCATCAAATTCACCATGAAGTATCTGCAAAATGATCTAGTGGGAAATTAGCACAAAGCTAAGTGAGGGAACAAATATCATAACCAAGTACAAGGCTAACAGCCCAACAAGTAATCAAGCTCAAATACAAGAGGACCGGTGGTGTTGCAACCACCTACAACCAAATGTCGGCCAAATCATAGGTTTACCGATAGCCCTGCTAACATGGACAACAGTATCAGCACCCTTGAGTACAACAAATGTATCTCAAGATCAGATACTGTAAATCCCCAAGCAACAAGCCCAGCCTACAAAATTGTCACGGCTGACCTCCATAATAACATGTATACATATTCAAATGAGCACATAGTCGATCAAGATGTTATATCCTGTACAATTAGGATATAAATTAACTCACCACAGTCAGCACTGTTGGATCACACTCAGTTGACTAATTCACTGAGCCTTCTCAGTTCCTGAGAATAAGTAACCACAAGTCAGTATTTAATTCACAATACTGATTCATAATAAATAACACATGTATTCATACATCACATGTTAAATATTTATATATAACTATCATGTATACCAATTCATAGTTTGATTGTTAGGAATAACTCCTAAATCTCGGATTCCGATTAAATCCATTTCCGATCGAGTGAAAGGTCAATTCCGATAATATCAAATTCCGAGAAAAGCCCAATTCCAAGAAATGGACAATACCGATCAATCATGATTCCGGTATTTTATAATTCCGAGTAAATATGAATTCCGAGCAAGGGCAATTGTCAATTCCGATGATTTCATCAATTCCGATAAAATAGAAATCCGACAAAAGTGTTAGGGCATATATAAATTCCGAGCAAATAGGATTCCGATAAAATAAGATTCCGATAGAATAAGATTCCGATAGATCTCAATTCCGATAAATGTCCATGTTGTCGGAATCTATCACATTCCGAGAAAAACTACTCGGTATTCATGTATTCCGATAATCTTTTAATCGGAATTCTCAATTCCGATAGATTCATATCCTTAATTTCGATAGATTCATATCTCAGATAAATTTTTGATTTCTAATCAGATTATTACCTGATTTCTAACATGCAATTGTTCTAAGTTTTCAGAATCATTCTAAACACATAGACAATCATGAATTCATAATAAATTCTAACATGCAATACCCTAAGTTCATCAAATCATCAAAAAAATCAATCGGTATTCATCTATATATATCAAAACCGAATAAATTAACAATCAACAACTACTATTCAGAATTCTTACCTTAATAATGTTATGAACTTCAGTAATCAATTAACAAGCAAGATTAAAAATCAAATTGTTGAATTCTTTTGTTCTTCTTCTTCTCGGCCGAAACCCACCAAAAACACACACCACACTCTTTGTTTAATTGAAAGAAGAATGAGGTATGGTGGTGAGTTGGTGACCAAAATGGCGTGAGGAACTAAACAAAAGTACACCTCACCATACCACCATCAACTTAATAATTAATAATCATATTCTAATTAAAATAATAAAATAAAACAATTAATACAATCAATAAATAAATAACACATAATAACAAGTAATTCTTAATTAATTATAAATCTCAAGATCAATTAATCTAATTTCTTTAATTAATCTAGGCCGGTAAAGAGGGTGTTACATTTAGTCTCATTAATGTTCAATCACTTCTGTTCTGATTGTCTATGCAAACTGTTTTCGTTCGATTTCAGCAACGATTTCTGTTTCCAATGTTGATTCAAGTGAGTTTTGTTTGGTGTCAGCAATCTTCAGTCTGTCTTGCTCCTGTTCTTCACGATATAGACAAATGAAGTTTTCAACAACCCTGATGAGATGGTCATTGAAGTTTGCTATACGATGGTAGAACATGATTTTGTTCTTTATGCAAAAACCCAGTCGCATATTCTTCAATAATAATAATAATCATAATAAATAATAATAATCTTCTAATATAAATAAAATACTAATTTGATAAAATTAATTAGACGATGGAACCATTCATTTAAAAAATATTTAATCTTGATCATATATATATATATATATAGGAAAAAGTTCATGCGAGAACCATTCTTAGTGCGAGAACCGCGAGAACCAATCTGACCCGTCCAATTCCCCCTCTTTCAATGTCATTGCCCACCCATGAATCCCTCATATGCACCCTGCCACACTCTATCCCTCCACGCTCACCATTCATGAAACTTCCCATATCCAAGGAACGGTCGAGATTGGTTTTCGCGGTTCTCGCACTAACAACGGTTCTCGCATGAACCCTCCCCTATATATATATATATTTATATATATATAAGGCATGTAAATTTCCCAAAAATAACCATAAATTGAGTCTTAATTAACCAATCATAACCTTCAATTTCAAAATTATTTCATTTTCAAAACAATTTTGAAAAAAATTAAAAACGTGGATAAGAAATTTTTAATTTCAAATTATTGAATTTCAATTTCGAAATATTAATTTGAAATCTATTGGGAGGGGGTTAGATGAATATTTTGAGGGGGTTCTATAAAACATATAAGGAGGTTTTAAGAAAATGTGAGGGGGTTTTATAAAAATTGTATACTAATGTAATTAATTATAAGTTGTTTGTAAATTATTTTTAGTAACTTGTGATATATTTTGTTTAGAGAAAAAATAATTATATATTTACGACCGTTTCATTTTTATCTACGTTTTGGTATAAATTTTATTGTAATATGACACTTTTTTGAAATTAGTATATTCTCATCACAAAGGTGATATTTCATTTACTGCATTATTTTTATTTAAAAATTTTAATATCTCAAATACACTTCCGCAATACCCGTGCGTGCACGGGTCAATGAACTAGTTCACTTAAAATCAATTTTGACTTTTTAGAGTCAAAATTATTCAAAATTGTTAGAGATAATTTCATATATACCCTTATTAAATTATATAAAATCGTATTTGCTAATCTTAATTTACAAATACCATATTTACCCCTTTATAATATTTTAAAATGTTATATTTAACCAAATTTTTAGTTTTATCATTCTAAATTATTTTATATTCATTTAAATTATTTTTTAATTATAACCAATAATGTTTAGCTTTATTACTCATAATTGTAACAATAATGATTAATGACTTAATAATATAAGAAATACAATCACGTCTCTTCGTATCATGAACTATGTTTTAGTCGTCAAGTTTGTCCTTTCCACTCGCGTCGATGTTTTTACTGTTGGTTAGAGTATTGATGTCGTACGTCATCATTTTTTTAATGATTTAATACGTTTTTATTAATGTTTAATATTTATTATCTTTTAAACCAACCTGTGTATCACACGGGTATTTAGTCTAGTAATAATAATAATAGAAAATAAAATATGTAAAAAATCAAAATGTCTTGTTTAATCTATGATTACAGACCACGTTACATATATTATAATTTTTGTATAATTTATGATGAGGCAAGATCGAATGAGAACACCTTTTAAGGTGAGAACGGTGAGAATAATTTATAGTCTTTGGATTCTCTTTATTTATAGTAGATATTCAACTTGGTTTAATTAAGGTGTTGAATTTTAGTTATTTGGTTTAATTAAGATATGTTAAGTTTATAGTTTTTATTTATATAATCAAATGATTGAATTATAAGTATTCACATATTAAAATGTATTCTCACCGTACTGCTCCTCAATTTATAATATCATTCATAAAAAAAAATTAGTTAGTTACATTTGTACGCGGTTAATAGTAAATACTTTCTCAAAAGGCAAGTTCTTGAATTTGCAAGAAGTTTAAACTTTAACGCCGTCCAAATCAAGTGACGATGGTTTTGGCATTTTGGCATAATTTTTCGTGCAGATCTTTTTTTTCTTTCTCGTCATCCGACGAACCTAAACCCTCAATTTATATATGGAAAGAAATCCCATAAATAAATTCTCTTCATTTTTTCCTCATAATTATTATTCTAGAGAAAGAGTCTTTCTTTCTTACAACTCCTTTGTAATTTCTCCAAATTCCACTGCCCGTTGATTACCAAGTTTTGTATTCTGACTGAGTCCTAGATCGGTTTCCTGCGATTTAACTGTAAAATCCACACCCCCATTTGCTATCTTACAATACCTAGATTGAGAAAACTGTAGATTTGAATAAAAATGATAAAAAGGTCTTCCTTGAAGTCATTGAGATAGGATGAATTTGAGTAAAGAAGAGAGAGAATGATTTTCACAACTTCTACTTTCGACTGAAATTTAAGCCATTAACAGTGAGTTGATGGTGAGGAATTTGAATCTGGGTTTAGTTTTGTTCTGATACTTGAGGATAGATTGATTGATGGGTACTTGTTTCAGTTCTGAGTATGATGAACAGCATTCTTTCCAGACAAAGCCAGGTATTTCATACGATATTATGTCAAATTCTTAATTTATGTTTGTTTTTTCGGTTTCTTATAATCTTATGTGCATTCTTAAGTAGATTAGCCCTAAGGTCGGTTGAAGATCGTTAGATTTAATAATTTGTAATAATAATATGCGATATATATGGTAAGGAATACATTAAAGTCAGTCATTATTATTCATCTATTTTTGGAAATCAATCTTTTTAAACTTAAAAGTATCCAATTCTGTTTCCAAATGTTGCCATCTTCCCTAATTCAAATTGTACATAGAGATTTTATTGTTTCAAAACCAAAATGTTTCCTTTTTATACCCTTATTAATACAGTTTCTACATATATAGGGTTCCCCTCAAATTTGTGTTACTTTATGATGCTAGTTTAAATTTATGAGATACGTATTACGGTTGGTAGTCGGACAAAGAAGTATGATATATCTTTGTTTCCATGTGGAGACAATAACTTAGTTGCATAATGTTAGCATTTATAGACAACATCAAATATAATCCGAGTTAATGGTTGTTTTAGAAAGCTCTCTTATCATAAATTATGTTATCAATTACATATCTTGATGTGTTATAATTATAGAGAATTGAAGTTGAGTGATAGTGAGACTGTAGTTATTGATTGAAAATTGAAATTTCAGGCGACGTCCATCCATCGTCAACTAAAAACGCGTTAAAGATTCCACCAAAACAGAGTGTTTTGGATTCACCTAGTATAAAGAGTCCTAGCAGTGTAGTGGTGATCACCAAAGATGTGAAAGATCTAAGGCAAAATCCAGGATATAGTAATCTTGATATTTTTACATATGATGAGATGCGAATGACCACAAAGTTATTTAGGCCGGATCAAGTTTTAGGCGAGGGTGGGTTTGGAGTTGTTTATAAAGGAGTTATTGATGATATTGTGAGATCTGGTTATGCTAAAACTGAAGTTGCTGTTAAGGAGCTTGATCCAGAGGGAATCCAAGGTGATAGGGAATGGCTGGTATGTGCTTCCACTCGTGTTTGTTTATTGTTTATTTATTATTCTTACACGTGACAAATGTGATTGTTTTTTAAAACTTTATGTGTATGTGTGTATGTATGTATGTATGAATGTATGTATGTATGTATGTATGTATGTATAAATAACAGCTTTCATTTAATGGTTATTATAAAAACAGAACAATTTGGTCATGTCAAATGTTCTTTATCTAATTTGCAGGCTGAAGTCAATTATTTAGGACAACTGCAACATCCAAATCTTGTGAAGCTTATTGGATATTGTTGTGAAGAGGATCACCGTCTTTTGGTTTATGAATATATGGCATCTGGCAGCCTAGAGAAACACCTGTTTCGCAGTGAGTAAATAAACTTTTTATATAGTTTTCATTATATTATTACAAGCGTTACTATTGTTATTCAATTCTTTGGGAAAAACTTCCATTACTGTCCTAAGACATACAAGGTCCATGGAGGGTTTCGGGTGATTTCAAAAAGGCTACTTGATCTGCCTACTGATTCAAGAAAAACACATTCTTTAATTAATGTGATTTCACTTTAATTTCAAGTATACAAAATGGAAAATTTTGAAATACTAATATGTGGTATTGGTTTTATGTGGAAAAGGAGTATGTGCTACATTGACTTGGTCAAGAAGAATGAAGATCGCTTTGGATGCTGCAAAAGGGCTTGCTTTTCTCCATGATGCCGAAAGGCCTATTATCTATCGCGATTTCAAGACATCAAATATCTTGTTGGATGCAGTTAGTCACCGTGACTTGTTTTGCTTAATCGATTACACTTTTTGTCTTTATCAAGATTCAAGGGATAATGTATTTATGGGCCACCCAATTATTCAGTTAGTTCCATCAAGGCCACCCCAGATATAAGAACAGTTTTAGATTGGAGGTTCAAATGAGAACCTTAAATTAATTGAGAATGGGAGACTCAATCCTAGCCGTCCAATTCCCCCTCCTTCAATGTCAGTGCCCACCCATGATTCCTCACATGCACCCTGCCACACTCTATCCCCTCACACTGTCCATCCATGAATTCCACTTACAAAATGAACGGTTGAGATTGAGTCTCCCATTCTCATTTAAATTCTAATTCTCATTTGAACATTCCCCCAGTTTTAGATGTCGTCTAAGTATTAATTTGGTTTCATTTATAGCAGTGCATCAAAACTCTAGCTGAAAAATTTGTAAAAAAAATATTGGCATAAATGAAACAAAATCAATATGTGGGTGGCTTTTACAACTGTTTTTATGTTTGTGAGGCCTTAATGAAAACTGTTGAATAGTTTGGTGGTGTATGCATATATTATCCCTTAATTTTTAAAAAAAGATGTTTGAGAATCATTTTAAATATGAAAGTGTATTTACAGGATTTTAATGCAAAGCTGTCTGATTTTGGACTTGCAAAGGATGGGCCAATGGGAGATCAAACCCATGTGTCAACTCGAGTTATGGGTACATATGGATATGCTGCTCCTGAGTATGTCATGACTGGTGAGTCGTGTTTTAGTGTAAAGACACACATACATGAAATCTCTCTCTCTCTCTCTCTCTCTATATATATATATATATATATATATATATATACACACACACACACACACACACACGCACGCACACACAGACCCCTATACATATACACATATACATATAAATATATAGACACACATAATAAAATTGACGATTAGATATAAATCTTTATTTTTTTGAAATGGAAATTGCTCACACACACTTGTCTTTTCTGGGACTATTAATGTTTGTTTGTTGTAAAATAATTTCTAAGGCCTATTTATTTGAGGATTTTGTATAGAGTTTGCAGAAAACATGCCAGATGGGTTGGGTAACAGGTTAAAATGGGTTCATGTTAGGGATAATTCCTACATATTGGTCATAGCGGGTTATACTGTCCCGCCAACACACATTTCTTTAAAATTCTAAATAATGATCTAAGTATGACTTATTTTACTGTATTATTTAAGTAAGTAGATTGTTTTAAATAATGTATCTATCTGTCCATCCAATTTAAAATTTTGAAACTAATTTGGCCTTGTTAACTGTATATAGGAGTCTTTATTATCATTGTAATTCCTGTTTTATTTAATATGTAGTCCTTCCGGTCTTCCACTTGATTTACCATTTCCTTTATAACATAAGAACACAATAACTAGAATTAGAGTAGATTAAAATTTCCACCGCATACTATCCCTTGATCTGCAGGTTTAGTACATGAATTTGTATTTACAACAAGAATATAAAGATAGATAAAGAAAAGTGCATATGAGTTCAAGTTTTGATTATAAGTATGCACTTGTATATTTCTAATCTTATAATTGTATAACGTAATGAGATTTTGAGAGAAAATATGAAGTTTGATTATAAATGTTAGATGGTAAACATCTTACAGTTTGAGTTTGTATGAAGTTTGGCTTTCCAAAGTCAACTATGAACTTATTTTTCTTTAGGCTAATGTTGATTGGTTTAGTATGTATATGTTGATGAAATTATGTTGTAATTAGTTTGAATTTTGATGGCATTGGCAGGGCACTTGACAGCTAGAAGTGATATATATGGGTTTGGGGTGGTGCTTCTTGAGATGTTGATTGGGCGGAGAGCCATGGACAAGAGCCGGCCTAGCCGTGAGCACAACCTGGTGGAGTGGGCTAGACCGCTTCTGGTTCATAACAAGAAACTTGTGAGAATATTAGACCCAAGAATGGAAGGCCAGTATTCATCTAAAACCGCCACCAAAGTTGCCAATCTGGCTTACCAATGTCTTAGTCAAAACCCTAAAGGTAGGCCCGTTATGACCCAGGTTGTTGAGACACTTGAGTCCATTCAGACCCGCGATCCTGGTCAAGAAGAGGCTCTTTTTCAAAGTGGGGTCGGAAGCGTGACCTTGTTTGAGGCCTCTGGTCCAGGGAAGAAGCAAAACCAAAACCAAGTTAAAGTTGATGGTGAAAGTGAGGCTCCAAAGGAGACTAGGATGTAAGTCCTTAGAAAATGAACCAAGGATGTCATATGTTTTGATTGAAACTTTGTTGTACAAGATCTAATTGATAGCCTATTTGATTGTTGGGAATGACTTCAAATGTTTCTCATCTTATTTTATTATAAAAATGCTATTCTCATATTGAATTTTACTGTCAAATCATTTTTGGTTCTCAATCTTGTGTTTAATAGTGTACTACAGATATTTTCCAAAATTATAAGTATCTACCTTAATGTTGTACTATTAATCTTTTCCCTAATTCTACTTTTAAATATTAAAGGACACACAATTAGTTAAGGCTTTTAAGGATGTAGTCTTTCTGCTTTGTGATGGAAATGTATTTGGATACATTTAACTTCCCTCATACCACACATACAGTGCTTGCAACCCACTACTAATTACTTTTCACCACACTATATTTTGGGACTCACCTAATGTCCCACTACGACACTACTAATAAATAAATAAATAAATAATAATAATGAGAGAGAGATTAGATAAAAGTACTTTGGTGGGTCCACAAAACTCTCACCCTTCCATGTGGTTATCACCACACACATCCTCATACTACACATACATGGAATAGAGACCCCCTCACCACACTTCATCCCCACCTACCCCCTTCCCATACCGTTTACTCTTAGAGTGAAAGAAGCGGGGGTCTAATGGGGTGACCACTTGGGGGTGGGATGTGGTACCACTCTATGAAGGTATGGTGGGAAGAGAAGTGAAATGTTTACCACATGTGGAGGGATGTGTGGTGAGAGGAGGTGGGCTCATTCGGTTTTTATTTTTATTTTTTGATCTTTGATTGATTAGTTGGGATTACAAGGCTAGTTAGCGGTTGGTTAACTAATTACTACATAATTTCATCGGCATAATTTGGTGTTATAAGGAGTGATATGAAATCACTACTACAAGGCTCTGTAGGAGGTAAAATCTGATATGATGGTGCGTGACCACTCCTCATATGCTTTGTGTTTGATGGTGTGTGACTACTATAAGCAGTCATTGTTCAAACTAATTTCTGTTTTGATTTTAAGATTCTAATAACCCAAGATATGGTCATCTCAAATTAGTTTCGAGAGATCTTATATTCTTTTAAGAATCATGTAGTGTTGAGACAAAACTGAACTCCACAATTTATGTTTTCTGCTTTCAAAGATTCTACTTTCTGGAATTAAATTGCTTGCAATAGCATTCATGATTCTTACACCATATAAATAAGACCATGAAAAGGCCAAAACACTCATCTAGCCCGAGCTTAACTGACCAGACAAGTCAAAACCTCGGCAATAACAAAATACAAAGAAAACCAATGTGCTGCTAAAACAAACTTTTTCTACTCGTCACATTCAAACGAAAACATTATGTCATGTCGCGGTTTTTCCTTTGACGCTTACGACAAGATTAGAAATCAAAACACAAAACTTCCATTGAGCAGATCTGTGACCTCATAAGCAGTTCTATCCTGCAAGCAATCATTTTCACGAGCATTTTCCTGCATAAGAAAAGATCGTTCATGTATGAAGACATTAAGGAAGAAGGCCAAGAAAGTATTGGTTACAAATCATCTCCAAAAAGGATGTTGACAAACTTCTCCACGTCACCTTTACTATGCGTATGTATGTATTATGTAGGTGTGACAGAAACACATTGCCATTTTTAGCAAACATGATTTACTTTTTGTACAATGTCAACAAGATGTAGTACAAGTTGCAAAAAAAAATATTACTAGCAGAAGTGCCAATTAAAAATAACAATTTGCACACAATATCAATAATAAGTATATGCTTGCTTACCCCAAGCTTGATGCAGTCTTGACACCAACTGTGTAATAGATCTCCTCTCAGTGGCATTTGGGAACTCCATGTTTACGGCTTCCTGAATTGCACCCAAGAATTGCCTCCTTGCTTTTGCAGTGAGTACAAGGTGGTTTGGTCCATGACCACTGCTCAGGTCCACAGCCTGAAAAAAGCAGGTTTATATATAAAGTTTCCAGACCAATATTATTTTTGCACAAGACTAAGTTACCTGCTGCAGCCAAGGGATAATCGAACTCATGAACCGTTGTTCTGACAAAAATGAAGCCAAAGTGCTAAGAATATCATTTGCAGTTCTGTTTGATAAACTTTCCAAAACAGGCCCTGTTTTATCAAGGAGGTCAACTAATACAAGTTCATCACCAGAATTCATAGCTTCAACATATGCAGAGTCGAAGTCTCCATGTGATAGATAGCCTTTAATAACTTTGCAGGGAATATTCTCCATTTCAAGATTATTATGCCTGAGATTAGCAAAAGTAGTTGCAACAAATCCAGGCCCACCATTTCTACTCAAACCTCTATGATTTCCCAGCCCAGAAGAACCCATGGCCTTTCCTGCAGGGTTTCTACTTGTTTTTACCACGGGATCCATCCATAAGTCTAGACCACCAGCACCACTGCCAGTAATTTTGGTCCTAGAAAATGTGGAGTCCTCCCAAGAGTCGGATTTTCTTACGGGCTGCAATGGAGATTTTCTTGTATGTACATCCATAGATGATCTTGGAGTGCATGTTGAGAGTCTAGGAGAAGCAGTAGTTGAACTTTTCTTCAAAAATCTGGCTGTTGATTCTGAATGTCTTCCTCCATGATTCATATTTTCTGCCATTTGATCCACCACATCTTCTAAACTTGATACTTTTTGTTGTATCATCAACAAGCTATCCATTGTCTTCGTAGCAAACACCTGATAAGTTCCGTTCATTTAAAAAATAAATTTAGAAAACATAAGGTTGCAAGAACTACAGGTGTTTAAAGTTGTCAATACAATATAGACCAATAAATGCTTTTCAAAAAAATATATATATATATATAGACCAATAAACATACCAAAACAAGCAAAACCCACATGTGATATATTGCGTCTATGTTGGAAGAACATCGTGTATATGCTATTATTATTTCAGACTAGAGGTCGCAAGATTGGTGGGTTAAATCCGGTTAACCCACTAACATTTTCTTTCTATATAATGTATGCATGGATCACCAAAAAGCTTTTATCTAGACAGCCAAATTATTAAAACAACGTTAGAGGTCATCTAAATATCAATTTAGTTTCATTTTTAGCAATAACTTTACTTGCCACAGAGTTATAAAATGACAAAGTATTCCGAAACTTAAAGCTTTTGTTCACATCTAGAGACTAGAGTTGTATATATGACAAAAAAAAATATCGTTTAATCTATCCAAAAGAATCAACTTTAAAAGAACTGTTGAAACATACAAGTGTAGATACATGGCCCATTTTTGTCATATCATTCATTACACAAGATGTGACAGAAGCATTGGCTTAGGGGTACTTTGTCATTTAGAAATTACCAGCAAGTTTTGCTTTGCCAGAATGGGTATAAATGAAGCTAAATTGATACTTTGATACCCTCTACAGAGTTTTAAGAGTTGGGTGGCTTTCATGAAAAATTCTCAATACTTGGTGGCCTATATATACATTTATCCCTATACTCGTCATAAACAAATAATGTGTTAGGCATACAATGTAATTACAAATTAATCTAAATCTTTGAATAAAACCACTTAGGACGGTGTATGCATTATAAAAAAAATGGATTTCGGTTGACTTTCACCCTATAGCTAATAATTTTAACTAGACCCGTTTGAGATAAAAACTCAACCACTCTCAAGTATATGTTTCAATATCGCCACCTCTATTGACCACACAACCTTGGCTTGTGGGTAGAAATGTGCAATGGAAAATAGAGATATATGTTCACAAAGGATGGTGCAGTTAGTTACCTGCAACAGATCCAAGAGATTTGATTGTTTGGTTTCTATTTCTAAAAGCTTCTTCTGAACACTAGCCATATCTTTTGTTGTTTGCATACAACATGCACGCTGCTCATTCATAATTTCAGAACTTGATTCTGTAACAGTTGAATCAATGCTTCTACGATCCTGATTTCTTGAAAAGTACCTCTGTTCTTCAGTACTAATTTCTTCTGCCACTTGGTTGTGATTCACTCCTAGTGAATTTACAAGTTCACCCTTCAAACGCGAGTCCCCAGTAACTGGTGGGACCAGACTAATGTTGGATGCAGAACAGCATTCCTGTTTGTCATCCAAGGGAACATATTCATATCCAATATCTTGAGTTGATGTGATATCAGATCTAGTCCGTTCAAATGTTTTTGTGACAGAACTACCCTCGGATTCTTCATCATGAGTGTATGCCAAAGAGATATTACATTTTTTTGGAACACTGACTTCTACGTGCCAGTCATTTCCTTTAGAATTCTGAGGACTTTCCACATAACTATGACCAGTTTTTCTAACAGATAGAGGAACCCTTTTTCTAACTGATGTAGATTCAGAATTACTCGGAATGTCACTGTAATCACCTGAATTTTTAGCGTGATGTTATAAAGTGAACTCAAATATCACAAAGTATAATTGTATAAGAGGAGAATTACAGTATCCTTTGAGCATTTGTTAATGAGCAAATATGGAAATGAATATTTTCAAAAGAGGAAACATTGCATTCTTTTAAGGAAAACCTACATCATGAATTGTTGAAAAAATTTCCCGAGTAAAAGATTAATTCCTACTTTTAATTTAGTATGTCCACTTACCAAGATTTCGCATTATTTAGAAAATTTATTTAGATGTATCAATGCATTGTTTATGCTATGTGGGTATACACCTAAATTATATCAAGTATAATGTAAAATTGAGAAATCTAAGCTTATATTGCTCATGTCAAATATGCAAATAAATAGAGACTAGAGGTGGTAATCTGGGGCGAGTTAGGCAACAAGTGGAAAGGGTTCAGGTTGAAATAGGGGCCGTGGTTTTAGTAAGTGTGCAAATGGGCCAGGTTGGGTAGTGCTGACCCAAAGTCCCAAACCACCGTTTGCTCCGTTTCTTATAAAGGGAAAATTATTATAGTAATAATTTAAATCTTTGAAACAAAATTATTTTGGATGTTGTCTGCATTAAAAATTGACTTTAGACGACTTTTAACCCGTTTCACTTGTTTCCCTTTTGATAAGATATTATATTTGACCTGTTTGAGATAAAATACAAACCAAATCTATACACTCATAGGTTATGGGTTGAAATTACAACCTCTAATTGATAAATATGCATGGTAAAGGCTAAAAGTTCAAGCTGACATTAAGTCATGATTACAAAATTAGGCCACCAGTCACTGCTTAACCTTTAATAGAAGATCCAGCTTCTGAAAGTTCAGATGCATCAGTTCCTAGAAGACTTTTCCAGAGCTGTAAGGCTTGAAGAACTGTGTCCCTAACTGGTTTGACCTATATTTAAAAAGCAGCCCTTGGATCCAACATACATTCATACAATAAAAGTATAGTAATTTTTTTCAAAATAACTGAAGTAAGACTAACCTTGTCAAATCGACACATTTCAAGGGAACGAATGCAAGATGACTTTACGGAAGCAGAATATGATCCGTTGCCTGATGCAATTTCTGCTAATGCTTCAGAAGCAGCTTTCCTTGTTCTCCAATCACTGTTCTTTAGAGCTTCATGAATACTAGTCATTGCAGCAGTTAGCATGCCTTGTGTCGAAGCCCCCCCTGCCTAAAATTTTAGAGAGATACTTAAAATGCTACAGAAAATATGTATATACGGTAAAGATGTAAACCATGAGGATCGTAGCAATAACATTAAATCTGCCAAGCAAGTCATGCGTCGACAAAATTGCTCAAAGCAACTGAAATGATTACAAGGATTTTCGGATGTGCATCTTGAAAGAGATTATGTTACTTAAAGTGATCAGAATAAGTCAATAAGATAATCCATTGTAATAAAACAAGGTTGTAGGAGATAGTGATTGGATATCATTTTGTTGTCTGAAGTTGCAAGGATCAGTTGATTGAATGTTTTGCAAATTCTGAATATTTAGGATATCAATACGAAAATGAACTAAAAAGACATTATTGTGAAAATAAAATCAGGTACATACTTGAGATGGGACTAAAGGTCTCTCAAATTAGATTAAAAGGAAACCATTGCTTTCCTTTGGTAATCATTTTTGTTGTAGCTAGTATGAAACACATAATCTGTGTAATAAAATGTGGATACACAGATCAAAACTTACCTGAATAATACTTCTATTTAACTCAATCATTGCTGGTTTTGCCATAAAATGTGGATTCTTCAGCATCTTTGTCGTCCTTATCAACATACGTTGCAGAATAGGCAATGGAGGGTCGCGTGTATGATCAATCACCCGAGATAAACACAATGCAGAACCAAACTGTACATGTTTATTTTGCTCTCCTAGTGCTTCAAAAAGAGGTCTCACTAGTAGAACAAAGCACCCCTCAGGCTCATTTTCAACACTGCTGAATTTAGAAGCCAAAATGCCCATGGTCTCAATACATGCATTTCTTACTACAGAATCTGAATCCTTGAGTCGTTTAACTATACTAGCAACCATCTTGCCAAGATGTGGGCCAATGAGATCATGGTGAAAAGTTGTCAGAACGCCCATTAATCTGATGCACTCCTTACGAACAGCTATCTTTTGCTCAGAATCAGTATCTAAGATGCATGACAAGAATGGTGAAATTCCTTCAGGAGTTAAAGTCTCTATTGTTCTTCCGAGTTCCTCAACCCCAATTTCATATGTATCCCTATCAGCAATCTTATTTAATGCAAGAACAACTCGCTGTTTTAGCTCGAAAATCACATGTTGATTGTTAACCCTAGTTGAAATTCCTTTAGTTTTTGAAGGTGCATGCATCTTCATCTTAGAAATTTCTCAGTATATCCTAGCTGTAACTAAATCTCATCAACAAACACAAAAAAACAAAATTCACACTTTATAAGATGCATCATGCTGATCATTCAAAACCATCTTCATACTGTTCAAGATCAGATATCAATCAAGATTACACCCCAAATGGTAAAAGCTGCAAGAAGACAACATAAACTATTACAAAGGATAGAACATTTAAGGATGCAAAATTACGGAATAACAAAAAAAATAGATAAATTCATAGAATAAATGGCCACCAATTATGCACGATAAAAAACCCTAACGTAGAAACCAATGAAAGACCTTTACCATATATATTTTCCCGAAACCAAAATAATTTAACCAAGTGAAAATATGTGTCACTAACTAGCATAAATAGGTAAAAATCTATTGAATAGATCACAATGTAAAAAGAAGAAACTTCAAAAGAGAAAAACACCCATTGAACCCTCAAACCCTAGATTTAAAAACAGCAATTGGATAATTTTCCTTAAGCAAAAAGAAGAACCCAAATTAGGATGAAAAAGTACTCCAAATACAAAGAAATTTACCTTGAAACATGGTTGGAGAATGGGAGAAAATAGCTGTATGATTAAAGAGTGTAAGGAGTTTGAAGGAGAAAGAAAGTATTAAAATGGTTAAGATGAGATTTGAAAATGGCAGGCACCTCTGTTTTCGCGCTTGTGAGAGTGTGGATTCGAATTTCGTAGTGGGATTGATTGATTAATGGCGTGGGTACCGAAATGTGTCCTGTTCTTTGTCATTTGCTACAATTTGGCCCCTCAACTTGTCTATACATAATTCAAATTTTCCATAAAATGTCATTTTTTCTTTAACAGTACAACATATGCACATACTAATTTATTCTTAAATTTATATATTTTATCTACAGCGAAACTTGAATCCTTAATTATAGATCAAAAAAACATATTCCAACACCTTATACCGCTAGGTTACAAGTCATTTGATTGACAAAAAGTCACTTAAAATTTATAAGTTTTCTTTAAAATTAACATATATGTTTTTTCTAATAAAAAGGTAATATAATTTTAACTTTCATAATAATAATATAACATGATTTGTTTTTAACTATTAAATCTTATACTCCTAGTTTTTTTTCTATATATAATGTGGTGTTTGTTTTATGTCCTTTTTAACTTTGGAAAATGATATTCCTTAAATAAATTAAATATTTGACTAATTTACCTTTTATTTAATGTTATGTGTGTTCAACCGCGTCTAAGTTAGATGTTAACAATATATATCATTTTCTCTTTAATTTTTCTCATAACGTCTAAGATAAGATGGTCTAAAAAATAATGATTGTTTGTTTTTATCTTTTCACCTCACCTCTTCCAACAGAAAATAGGGTTTCCTTCATGAAATTAGAGCTTTTGGACAATAAAATTATAGTTCGCCAGAATGCTAAGTCACGCTATGGCCAAAGAACTATGAACTACAAGAAGCAGATTGGTGTCATACCTCCTCTCGAACATTTGGCTTAGAGGTATTAATCTGTGATTGAGGTGTTCTCAATCTTTCAGATTGATAGTTCAAGTCTGTTAAAGGAATCTATGTTTGTCGTTAAAAAAAAGATGCGTTGTCGTCAGTAAAAAAAAGACAGATGCAAAGTACAAATTAAGGATCATTGGAAACCTAACCTACAATTAAGGTTTTCTTTCATGTGCACATATATTCTTCATGATTTTATGGTAGGCGGTGAGAAGAAGCAAATGCGTCATTGTTGGAAAAAAACCTAATTAAGGAATGAAAGTAGGCTAGTAAAAAAACCATCAACTTGTTGACAATTCGGGTAGTTCAACAACAACAATATCCAATCCCGTAAAAGCGGGGTATGGGGAAGGTAGAATGTAGACAATCATACCTCAACCCGTAAGTCGACAGATTGCTTCCTGAAATGACTATTCGGGTAGTTCAAAATTAATTATTCGATTTACTTGTTTTAATTCTGGTTCACGTATCAGATTACATGAATTGAATTTGAGTGTACCCAATTAAATATACTTTTTCGTAATCATTAGTAATCTATTGTAACATCCGCCACACATCGGTTGAAGAAGAGAACGAGCATGCCTTATAAGTGTGTAGATATCTCTTTTTGCGTGAGGCCTTTTGAGTGGAACAGTTGTTTTATACCGAAAACAAAACCATGAGTCAGTATGTCAAAGTTGACAATATCGTGCTACGGGGTTTGGACTGTTACAAATGATATCAGAGCCAAGTCCTGGACCGATTTGCACAACGAGAACGTTGTGTCCCAAAGGAAGAGGATTTGTAACATCCACCTCACATCGATTGAAGAAGAGAAGGAAGCATGTCTTATAAGTTTGCTTTTGATATAAGAAAATATTAAAGTGGTGCTTTAACAAATCACAACAGCGTGCCTACGGATAAAAGGAATCTTAAAGTAAGATAACAAAATTTCAAAATAAGCAGATAGAATTTCAAAGCAAGTGATACGTAATCTGGAACATAACACTGATGGTTTATGGCGAGCTCAACAGACTCTTTTTGCTATGTTCTCTACTTGATTTATGCAATATGTTAATAATAATTCATAATATTCATAATTTTACTCCAATAGTTACTCATGACTATTTTCTTTTGGTATATATGGGCCGGATGGATGTACGCAAACGATTACACCGATTTCCAGAAATTATAATGAAAAGAAAAGAAGAGGAGGAGCTAAGTGAGAAAAGAAAAGGAAAGAAATTGTTTTTAAGTTTGGGTGTTCCGAAAAGAAAGAAAAGAAGAGAAAGAAAAAAAAAGTTAAATTTTTATCTTTTCATAAAATAGTTAAGGAACACAAAAAAATTTAGAATCCTTCCAAATCATTCACTTTCTCTCCTATAATTAGATTCGGGAACACGGCTTATTTAAACATGAGATAGGTTTTATTCTTTAAGTTCTTTTAAATAGTTACCATGGTAATTATTTACAAAATTCATGTCATCATGTGTAAACCAACTAAAACAGTTTGTTTTCATTTAATTTTGTTTCTGTTTTATTTGCTAATATTTAAGTTTACATGTGTAGATTGATTTGGGTTTTGGAATCATAATCAAAATCAAGTAATAGAGAGATGTGAAAATGATTTTTGTCCCATTGCGTTACTGTTTTCCTAATATTGAGTTTCTCCCATTTGGTTACATATATTTACTTTGAAATTTGGATGCAATCATAATGCATTTGTATGTGAAGTTGGGGAAGAAATTACAACTTTTAAGAGCATGGGGTATACATGCTTAAAGCATCACATGCTTCAGCATCGCATCAGCTACACATCACTTATGCTTCAATAATGCTTAAACCCCCGTACTATCCATGCTTCACATGCTTCAAAAAAATATTATTAAAAAATACCCCATTTTCTCTCTCTTCTTTACTCTCTTTCTCTCTCATGCCTCTCTCTCCTCTTCGGCAATCAACTACCGAGAAATCATGCTTCAGCGCGGTACCAAACACAAGTGGGTGGTGTAGCATCAGTACCATGCCCTCCACCTCAGCATGCCGAAAGCATGCTGATATGCTCTAAAGGAGAAATGATGTTCACATTATTCGACTATGTGTTTTTCTTCGTATTACTATCATTTTTTACTTTTTAAATGAATGGTGATTTGTATATCGTCAAATTATATCAATCTGATATGTACGTACTACGTTCTTTATTTTTACTTAAAGACTATGGATAAACTACTTATTTTATTATATATATAATAGTTTTCTCTTTCTCTATATCTCTCAGTGTATTAGTTCTTCACACTCAAAACCATGAGTCTTTTTTATTTGTGCATAATTTAGAACATGTAGTGTTTAATTTTTCCTTGAATACTCTCCAATTTGTCCAATATGAGAGTGTGGAGTTCTAAATTATTTCTTCACATATAATAGTTTGGAAAGTAAGAAATTAAATGTGTCAACAAATTATTAAAGTGTGGAGATATAGGTTTTTTCTTTACATATTAAATCAAGTGTGTAGATTTAACACCATCAACATCCAAACCCCAATTACCCTCTTTAACCCACTATCACATTAGCATTCACATCATCTCCCATCTCCAACCCTCTCTAACCCATAAACCCCCACATTCAACCCTCTTCAACCCACATATATTAAATATATATTAATGAGGCAAAAGAAAAAAGAAAAAAAAACTCACTAACCAGCAACTGGTTCTACCACCAGCTCTAACTCGGACCAGCGCCAACGAGTGGAGCAATCATGGTGTGTAGCTCGGGTGGAGGAGCCAGCCAGTGCTGGCCTCCCTCCCGATGCACATAGTCTAAGTCTTTTGTCCATTCATCTTAGTGTAAACAGTTTCTTCAGGTATCATTCAAGCATGGACTATACAATTGTATACACTTCTAATTGATGGGTATATGAAAAGAAGTGTGCATTATTACATACTTCTTTTGTGGTGATGATACTCATTTACAATTTTATACAATACACAGAGTTGAATATATATATATATATATATATATATATATATATATATATATATATGTATGTATGTATGTATGGGAAAGTCTATTATACATATCAAGTTGTGGATTTCATCCTGATTACATAATTGAGGTATTCTCCAAGAGCCCAAATTGGAAATATGTTTCTGTAAGAGGAGTAACTTATCATACAGTTCTTGTTAAACACCCCTATAATTTCCTGAAAAATGAAGCAAATTTTATCAAGTAAAAAAACAAGAAAATCGATTAAAAAAAACTCATCCACATACACATCCATATGGACTAAATTTAAGTTACCTGTTGCGGAAAATCTCCGTTTTCCATTTGGTGATCAATGAGTACTTTTGCAGCACGGTCAAGTGGCATTTGATCTCTTTTGACCTAATCATCACCATAAATGATATATGCATAAGTTTCGAAGCATAATTAAGTAACCATGAAGAATATTTCAAATTCTAACATACTTGTTCAGCTTCAATCAAAGCTAGTAAAGCCCATGATGTGTTTGTAATGTGGGATCTGTTCATTGCGATATTCGTGTATACATTATGCATGCAAGAAGTGTAGCTCTCTCCCCATCCTCCATTATATAGCTGCTTCGAGAGTAAGAAATCACACGCCTTTCTAATGCTATGGCTAGTTTCATATGTCTTACCCACTGCAACTAATCCTTTTATCCCAAACCATGTTCCATAAGTGTAGCAAATTCCCCATGATCCATACCTATACATAGCAAAAATGTAAAAAGAAAGAACTTGGAAGCATGAGAGATGTATAAAACTATAAGAAGTTTTGCCCTTGTAACGTTACAGTCTCTCTCATACTTATAAGCGTGAAAATTAATATATATATATATATATATAAATTGTCTACAAAGTTGTAAACATTTTGCTCATTTTTTGTAATGAAAGAGGAAGAGAAGATAACCATGAACCATCAGGCAATTGCAAGTTCTCAATAAACGTTGCGGCTTTTTTGATGCATGCTTCGATTTCCTCCCTTCGGTGGTTTGGATATAGTTTCATGAACGATGTTAGGCCTTGCACAACAGCCGACGTACACTCCACATACCTAAATTACGGTTATTTTAGATAACGAATACAAATGATTATGTCTTAAAAGGTGAAGCATTGTATGAAGGCAACATACTGGTAATCAATAATAATGTCTCCAAATGTTTCTGCTGGATTGATCACCTGGAATACACATATATGCTTAGTCTTTAAAAGTCACAAAAATAATAGAAAGATACAAGCATATATATACAAACCTCTAACCATGGGTAGGACCTCATAAGTTCATAGGAAGAAAAGCCACCATTCCCATTCTGCAGTCATTCAATGAGTTCTTGGTATATAAATGAAATTATATCAACTTATTGATATATAAAAGAATTCATATCATTTACCTGAAGAGTTAGAAGCAAATGAACAGCATCATATAAACGTTCTGGTGCTATTGCTTCTCCAACTATATCATATGGCATTTGCGATAACATCAACACCGTCTACCATCAAACATTATCATTTTCATTATAATCATCATCACCATGATCAGTTAATACCTATTGTATATCTAAATATGAAGCAACATACCTTTAAGGCTTCTGCAGTGCAATCTGATACGGGCCAACCATTATCTGGAGTAGAAAATGGCCATCCGCCAAGTGTTATGTGACGGTACCATGACTGAATATCGCCTGAACTATTTTCCCTAACCTTCACATAAACAAGTATATAATATTCAATACTTATTAATGATCAAGTGTGGAAAAGAATAATGAAGAAAAATTTATATACTTGTGAATTTTTTATGAAGTTGTGTGCTTTCCAAAGCATGGAACCATACTCGTCTACCAGATTGGTTGCTGATATTGCTTGAACGGCAAAAACAGCATCCCACAATTGTGATCCGTTGTATCCCTGAGATCTCATGAATTAAGATATAGTCAAGCGCGAGTTTGTCAAGATCAAAATCTTATCTAGGATCGTTTTTATCTACACAAGATTGGAATTCCGAGACACTTCAATACTGTAGATAATTAATTACAACATTGGTTTAAAATTTTGGTTGCTTTTTTATGAAGACAATGAGAATAATAACATATATAAAGATTGAGTCAAAAGTAACCTGCATCTTCATGCCATCTTCAGCTATCCAAAGATAGTCCTTTATTCTAGAGAGGTGTAGTTTATTTACATGTGATTTTGGATCCTCCACCCAACAACATAACATGTTCAGCACCTGTTTTCACAAATATATAATGTCTGTTATATAATAATGTTGCAGACTCAAACTCAACAGCAAATTAAAACAATGACATCTATATATTACATGTATATGTATATATGTACCTTATTAACAGGACCTATGCAAATATACCGAGTGTTTTCGTCCTCATAATGGATATGTTGCATAACAGTTTCCAGTGCTTTCTTTCTAACCTTCGACAACGGCCATCTCATCAAAAGTGGTTCAACGATTTTATTCAAACC
The DNA here is from genome assembly GCA_947179395.2 of Pulicaria dysenterica. NCBI lineage: Eukaryota > Viridiplantae > Streptophyta > Magnoliopsida > Asterales > Asteraceae > Pulicaria > Pulicaria dysenterica. The sequence goes on from OX359294.1 coordinate 62,066,988, forward strand.
ACCCCATAATATATCTTGTATTAAAGGATGAGGGTAATACAAATCTTCCTACAACCAACATTCAAAACGGATAACTAGTAAATGATTACTTCATGACAACCATCATAAACATGAAATATCTAAGGCAAGAAAAACAATTAACCTTGGCACATTGATTTCTTGCCAAGTCCCAATTAACTTGGTGATAAAGAGTCTTATGCAGTTCTCTTCTTAGTGATAATACTATGGAATTCGTTGGCCCGACAAATCTTTTAGCATATAAATACGACATTGGCAAGTACACCAACCTTGTGTGGCACCACATTCTTCCTGCAAAATAGAATTAAAGAAAGCATACATTTATTTGAACAACATTTGTTAAATAAAACATGAAAATGGAAGAAGATGAATATAAAGAAACCTGGGTGCAAAGGAAGAAAGTATGGGAGAAGCCACATTTCTGGTGGTAAAGGATTGTTTCCATCCCATTCATAAACACCTAGTACCTATTCTTCATGTGAATATGGCTCAATTAAGGGTTGTTTGTTAAAACAGAATGATTATGTAGGTTGAATAATTCAAAGGCTCTGAATGAATCTGCCTCTGAATGTGCAATGTTGTTTAGCAACACTTATCATATGTTGTTGTTGAAGTAATGATTAACGTAATCGGTTTTTTGAATTAAAGGTGTATCTTGTATAACTATGTTGTATATATTAAAGAAATAGAAAGGTAAATGAATAGAAATAGACTTACAGAAAGCCAAAATTTTCCCCATGAGGGTATGTATGTGACACCACCATGATCAAGAATCCATTTTCTTGCTTTGGTCATGGCCCCTTCACCACCATCCATTCTTTCTCCTAGCAATCTTAGGCTCACATAGTTCAAGGCTGTACAAAACATAGTGCTATGACCTTCTATGTGTAAACCCCATCCACCATCAACATTCTGCAAGCAATGAGGCTTCCATTAGTGCATGTTACATTTTATTATTTTAGTTTTAGGCATTTTAATAACCGTCAACTTGATGGTCCACTAGATAGTCCACTTGTCTCCCATAGGTGAGGTCAAGGGATCAAATCCTGGGGGCTTCAATCAAGAGTTGGCAGGTGGTTGTTTTAGGAAATGACCACGGGTAACACCGGTTAAGCCGTTTACATTGCACCCACGGGGTAACCCGAACAAGAAAATCCCTTATAAAAAGATGTTTAAGGTATCTAATATTTGACTGATTGATATGGGTTCTAGTGTATCACAAATCTAGAAATTAGATTTGATACAGTTTGCTACCAAAGATGTACAAAAGAACACATAAATAATAATAAAAAATAGAACATATAATAGTATATACTTTACACAAACGGAAAAGTATGCTTTTTTTATTTACCTGATGATTGTAAAGATAACGACGGATTTCCCTTTGGTGTTCCATAGACAAAGCTACATCCATCACTCCCATTATATGCAAACCAATGATCTGCAATAAAATTTGAAACATGTGTGTAGTACTTCACTCAATCAGAAACAAGACATTTGTAAAGTAAATCAAATTTAAACTAATTAAACAATGAGTTAATTATCAGGTTTATATGAGCCCAGGTTGAGTGCTAAACCTGGATAGAAATATTAATATTTGATGATGGTAGCCAAAATGAAGTGAACTATATCTCACGATTTTTTATTGATTTCTTACAAATTTGAAACGAGAATATTTTGTGAGAAAGTTGTATAAATTTCTCACGGATTTGAGCCTGAAACCAAAGCTAACAATTACAAAGGGATTTCCCAAGATTGTATATATATAAATTTGGAATGAGAATAATTTGTGAGAAAGTTGTTGAAAAGTTGTATAATTTACTCACGGATTTTCAATGGACTTGAGTATGAAAATCAAATGTAACCATTAACGAACGATTTCCCAAGAATTAGGAACGTGGAGATTCCGTGAGAAAGCTTTCGATCTAAAGTTGTTTAATTTTCCCAAAGAATTGAGTAAGAAACCATTGGTAATCATTAAAGATCGATTTGTCAGAGTTTTTTCATAGATTTGTGTAAATAAGTCAATCATTGTCAATATTGATCGACCAAAGTCATTCTTTATTTAAACATATAGATTATTATAAATTTTGATTAGTTACGATCATACTGGAATCTCAGAAGGTCAATCATTGTCAATATTGATATATCAAAATGACACTTGATGTAAGGTCAATCATGATCAATGTTACTGTGGTTGGTTCAAATAGGATGTGCTTTGTTCAAACAAATGATAAATGATGAAAATTGGTCAATCAAGATCATTATATGATATAATACTCACATAGTCGATGATAGTCAATATTGATTAACAAATTAATTACATGAACTATGACCAGTTTAGTCCAATATAATCATATACGAAACAAAATAGGTAAACCAAATTGTCATATATTTATTCAGTAAGTGAATGAAGTCATACTTGGCTCAACGTACATATTAATGTGATTTTATCTAACCAACTTGATGATAGTATGATACTATATATAGTACTATGAAAATATACCATCACATTTTAACTAAAATTTGCAATTCAGATTTTAAATTTTTATGCGTTTGGTGAGTGTTTAAACTTTATATAGTTCAATGTATCTAGTATTCTTAGTGTCTCATAAAGTTATAAGTTCAAGTCTGGTAATAAATACGATAATGTAAGATTAGGTTTAGATTTAGAAAGTGTGCGTGTTTAGCCTTAAAAAATTCTCAATTACGATATGATTCAATTCAAAGTTTGATATCATAGCTAGAAAGATGGAGAAATCAAGGAAACATAGAGAAAAAAAAAATCAGAAAACACATAAGACACGTATCACTCTTATATATATATATATATATATAGGGGAGGGTTCATGCGAGAACCGTTGTTAGTGCGAGAACCACGAGAACCAATCTCGGCCGTTCCTTGGATATGGGAAGTATCATGGATGGAGATCGTGGAGGATTAGAGTGGCAGGGTGCATGTGAGGAATTCATGGGTGGGCAATGACATTAAAGGAGGGGGAATTGGACGTCTTAGATTGGTTCTCGCGGTTCTCGCGCTAACAACGGTTCTCGCATGAACTTTTGTCTATATATATATATATATATATATATATATATATATATATATATATATATATATATATATATATATATATATATATATATATATATTTATTTATTTATTTATTTATTTATACTTCATATAAACATGGTTCTATTTGATCCTAATCTCATGTGGTATTGTCCCCTCGATCAATATGAAGTTATGAACTAACCAACGTTATAAAATATTCTAACTAATTGGTTAGTATATAATACCGTTGTTTATCGACGAACAAAACCATCAGAAAAAGTATTTTAAACAATTTTCTATTAGAAACAATTATAAGTAAGAAATAATGTGTTTTTTATAGCATTTGTAAGGAACGAGTTGATTTTCACCCGCGCGTTGCAACGGGCCTTTACGATTAATAAAATATAGAAACTAATAATCAAACACAAATGTTTTAAAATAAAACTTAAAATAAATTTAATAATTAGAATTGTACTGCGACATTTGGTTCGGATTCAAATCGAATTGCCTTTTAGTTATCATATTACGTCTAACTTAAACATTTATCAATCTTGACTATCAAAATAAGGTTTAATTAAAAAAAAAGAACTATCATACAATTTAGTATTATCAATCTTACAATTGATGAAGTGATTAATAAACAAAAGAAGAATTGTCCTATAAGTAATTTTATATTTTCATGTAAAAGGCAAATATTAAATCCGTAAATTACAATAATAAGAGATATATTTTTTATATAATTTATTAAACTATAAAATTTATATTAAAATAACACGCTTATATATGCATATTCATTTTTTAGTTCGGGCATTTTACATTAAAAATTGTAACAATATATAATAAATATATAAATTGATTGTATAATTAATCATTATGAAATTAAATTAAAACTTGAGATAGAAATGTTTTTTTTTTAAGAAAAAACAAAACAAGAAAAGTAAAATGGTTTTAATGCTATTTATACGGGATTAGTTGTATATATCTGTCTCCAAATGCAACAAAAGGGCAAAAAAAAAACAATTAAGTAGGAGTCATGACTTGAACTTCGGCCTTGAGCACTTATTTTAGTTTCAATTGTGTGCCATAAATCTATAAATTACAAAAAAAAACTGTAGAAAAGGAAAAAATGTACTGTTCATGTTATATATATATAAGGGTGGGGCTGACATAAGAGGTTAACTAATATATATATAAGGCTAGGCGTTATACCCATCTTTAATCTTTCATTACCCACAGCCACATCAGTGCCACATCAGCTTTCTTTCCCTTCCCCTTTCCTTACCCCCAACTAGTGTTATACTCATCTTTCATCTTTCCCCTTTCCTTTTCACTTAAAAAAAGAAAGAAAAGAAAATATAAATAAATGTGTAATTGTTTGATTAGTTGAAGGTGGGGTGGGGGGGTTGGGTGGGTGAAAGATTAGTCTCGGGTAAAAGAAGCCAAGAACCAAGTCCCGAAGCAGAAACCGAACACCCGGAAATGGTGTTCCCGAAAGAGCCGAAAGCCCCGAGCCCACTCCCGAGCGAAGACCCGTGGTACAACGGACAACCTAAGGAGATAAATCAACTAAAAGTAGTTATATATGTAACATAAATTGATACGACATTATGGCTCAAGCGATAATTTATTATTAACCTTGAAAATTAACATTATCATTCTCAAATTTCTAGAAAGGCTATACAAAAAAAAATTACGTTTTATATTACGAAATATCCGAGTATTGCATCATTTGACTTCTTTTGTATCTTATAAGTTTAAAAACAAAGTAAAAAATAGAAAATTAACTATAAATAAATAGCCTTATATCTAAATGAGATAACTAAAAAGTAAAAAAATATATATAACCTAAAAGTAAAAAAATAAAATAAATAAATCAACTAAAAGTAGTTGTTATATATGTAACATAAATCGATACGACATTATGGCTCAAGCGACAATTTATTATTAACCTTGAAAATTAGCATTATCATTTTCAAATTTCTAGAAGGCTATACACACAAAAAAAAAAAAGATTTTACGCTTTATAGTACAAAATATCCGAGTATTGCATCATTTGACTTCTTTTGTATCTTATAAGTTTAAAACAAAGTAAAAAATATAAAATTAACTATAAATAAATAGCCTTATATCTAAATGAGTTAACTAAAAAGTAAATAAATATATATATAACCTAAAAGTAAAAAAAAACACTATTTATAAGCGACATGCTATGAATAGTGGCTAACATTTGATAAATGTTAGAGTTTTTAATGATGGTTGAGTTAACTTTGAAATTTGATGATTATCAAAGAAAATGATATGAATGTTTTTAATTTACATAACTATTCTTAAAAAGGTATAAGACTAGCGGTTATGAAGATGAAATTTATAATAGAGGTCTAGGAATTACATATGAAATATGTCTTAGGTTACATGATCTAATTGGGTCGTCATTCGTGTATTTTAATTTAGTTCGTAAAATTGTATACACACTCTAATTCATATATATGTAAGTTATTATTAGGAGATAACTCTATCTTTTTCTGTTTTTTATGTATTGATAAATTTTAATTAGATAACTTATAATAAAAGTAAGTAAATTAGGATGTATAAAATATCATCCTTGTATCTTTCAATCAATCAATCTAGTTTGTCGTGGATATGAAAATAAGGGGACCCCGGACACATTGTGTTTGACTGTTTGTGGATCTACATATGCAAATTAAATAAATAAATAATTTCAGAAATATATCAAGCATGGTCTTGTTTGAAAGAGGACGAAAAACTGAATCTAACGATATATTTTTTTTGCAAAAAATCTTAAAAACGAATAAGTTATGATCATTTAAAGTTGAGTGGAGTTTTTTTATTTATAAAGTTTATTTTTTTTTTGTTATTTTCTAATTTTGCCCTTAATTAAAGTATCACGTGTCATTACCAGGATGGTTCTTTAGGTTCTATGTTTAAGGAAGGTTCTATATACAACTTCACCCTATATATATATATATATATATATATATATATATATATATATATATATATATATATATATATATAGGCAAAAGTTCAAACGAGAACTGTTTTTCGTACAAGAATTGTGAGAACCAATCTGAGCCGTTCAATTCCCTCTCTTTCAATGTCACTGCCCACCCATGAATTCCTTACATGCACCCTGTCACACTTGATCCCCCATGCTCCACATCCATGAATTCCACTTTATCAAATTAACGACTAAGATTGGTTCTCACAGTTCTCGTACGAAAAACAGTTCTCGTTTGACCCTCCCCTATATATATATATATATATATATATATATATATATATATATATATATATAGAAAGAAGTTCATGCAAGAACCGTTGTTAGTGCGAGAACCGCGAGAACCAATCTGAGCCGTCCAGTCCCCCCTCCTTCAATGTCATTGCCCACGCATGAATTTCTCACATGCACCATGCTACACTCTATCCCTCCACGCTCTCCATCCATGAACTTCTCATATCCGAGTAACGCCCGATATTGGTTCTCGCGGTTCTTGCACTAACAACGGTTCTCGCACTAACAACGGTTCTCGCATGAACCCTCCCATATATATATATATATATATATATATATATATATATATATATATATATAGAGGGGAGGGTTCATTCGAGAACCGTTGTTAGTGCGAGAACCAATCTTGGCCGTTCCTAGGATATGGGAAGTTTCATGGATGGAGAGCGTGGAGGGATAGAGTGTAGCATGGTGCATGTGAGAAATTCATGCGTGGGCAATGACATTGAAGGAGGGGGGACTGGACGGCTCAGATTGGTTCTCGCGGTTCTCGCACTAACAACGGTTCTCGCATGAACTTCTTTCTATATATATATATAAAGAAGTCCATGCGAGAACCATTCTTAACGAGACTTGAACCCATAACCTTTAGTCAATGGGACATCACACCAAAACACTTAGTGTTTCTACTAACCCGTAATATTTCACATAGCTACAACCTAAGTGGCACCTTTAATATCTCACATAATTTAGGTGTTGTTACATTAATAAAACATTTTCATTAGAGTAATTTGTTGACATAACATCACCTACATATTAATTAATGTTAGCATTACCAAATATTTTTCTTTCAAAAGAAAAAAATTAAAGAAAAATTAATCGTTCTTACCATGCCAGGAAGGAGAAACAGAGGACCGCCATAATCAGCAGGCCAACTTCCATCCTCACCTTGCAGAGTTGAGTAAAACTTCAACGCTTTCTTCAACGTCTTCACCACAACTTCATCTTCATCGCGATCCTCATGATCAATTGCATCCACTGACTGTGATTTCTTCATTTCACTAACGTTTTCGCTTGCAAACTACACTATATCTGTTAATTACCGACACATTGAAACCCTAATTGCAACAGATTAATCATCAATTAGCGAAAAAATTACCTGAAATCTCATCAGAAGATCGGAACTATGCTTAACATTGAACTTGTTTCTGGTAAATTCTTCTCGCATATTGTCGATTTGAGATCTTTCCTCAGGCGTCCCTGCGCATGGATCGAATTCCCAAAACTGTCTACCGATGTGATGATTTACGCTTCTGACACTTGGATCGCCATTGCCTTCCGAGAGCTTTAGCTTCCACATTTTGACCCTCCTACTAACGATGTTCAAGACGCACCAGTTTTTTTTTCTTTTTTTCTATTTTTCAATAGAAATTTTCTGTCTTATTTAGCGGGTTTTTTTGAAAAAATCGAGCCATGCTATGAAATAATTATTGGTAAAGTTAATACTCAGCTAGGAGTTTAATTGAAAAGTGTATAAATAATAAGACAACCAGATGATAACATAGACTTAGAGGGGTTGCCAAGTTTAGTGTTTGTGTGTGTGTGTGTGTGAGAGAGAGAGAGAGAGAGAGAGGGAGAGAGAGGGAGGTTGTGGAGGAACTAAATAAGATAGCTAGCTAAGAGGGGTTGCCAACTTTTATACATGCAATCATTTTTTTTAATTATATTGGGTAGATGTTACAAATATTTTTTTATATATGTTAATTAACATATAATTAAATAGTACGTTTTGTCTCTACTTCTATTTTAGCCTTTGAATCAGCATCATAAATGGTCCAAATTGAATTTTAAAATTTTAGACGGGGTGACATTTTTGTAATTAAACATGTGATGCTTTTACAATCACATGTGATTGTATACTGAATCACATGTGATTAAATATTAGAATTTCAGAACTATGTTTTTGTTATATGGATTTTATTGAACACAACTCTTTAAATGTATACATCATATAGTAAGGTTAAGTACGCACATAACTAGCCTTATACGTAAAACTTACAAAATCAATCGCAACACTCTAATTAGATTTGAATGATAAATGATTGAGATTACGACCAAATATTCATTTTACGTAAGTCGAATATGTAGCATAATTCCAACCATTAATCATCCAAATTCAAAAATGATTCTTTAGTTTATGTATATAAGGTTAGTTTTATGTTAATCTTTATATATATATATATATATATATATATATATATATATATATATATATATATATATATATATATATATATAAGAAATAATAAATGACTAAAAATAAGATATTCACGTGGTGATTCGTCAAACTTTATAGTGTATAATTATTATTATTATAATATAGTACATATTTAATAGATAAAATTATATAGAAAATAAAATGATGATAATCATGATATTACGAAACCATAAAACAATATGTTCGTAAAGGACATGTTTGACCATTTCATACTACATATTAGGCTTATATTAATGACGGAAAACTTGAAACTTTGGCGGTATTAATAATTGTGACATAAAAGGGTATATTTGTGTATTATTTGAAAGATTTTAGTGTTTATAATATGGGGAAATTATCCGTAATGTTAACATTACGCAACTTAGGTGATGTTACACTCACAATCTACTTTAATGAAGGGTAGTTTAGTCATTTCAGTATATACTCATTTAAATGATTTGTGAGTGTAACATCACCTAAGTTAGGTGATGTTAACATTACGGATCATTTTCCCTTATAATATATATATATATATATATCTAAATTATAAATGAATAAAACCATGATTATTAATATACTGTCAGATTAAACAATAACGCCTGCCGAGAAACATGTTGTGTATTTTTTTATTATCAAAATAAATTGAAAAGCAATATATTAATATTTTTTGGGCATCGGTGTTATAATTGGTAGAATGAAATTGGATTTTATTTTCATTTTCGGCATGACCCTGTTTGTTTTATGAACTCGATCATTAAATAAAATATATATAGATAAACATAGATAAGATAGTTACGTATGGTTTATTCTCTAGTAATTCTTTGTTAATTTTTCTATAAATATATAGAAATACTATTAAAATATTTACGGTACCTTTTTTGTAAATTTTTATTTTTAACTTCCGTAGTAATAACTACCCATTATTCCATGGTTGGAGTCACTACGGAAGATTAATAGTATGTTAGTAATATTGATATGTGTGCTAACTAATAACTATAATAGTGAAGTTAATTATCGCTACACATTTACTTAAGATGTTGATATTATTAAGAGACACCAGATTTATGATAATATTTAAAATTTGGTGAATAAAAAGGTTTGCATCGACCGTAACTTGCGGGGTCACTATAACCATCATGATATTTGTGGATCGAACTCTAGAATAATTAACACAATATTATTAACATGATGATTGACAGAATAAGACAATCAAATATGTATTTTCAGTAAATAATTGGATAGAATAACTAGTTTTAATTAATAGGATCATAAATTATACATATAAGAAAGACAGAGTAATGATGAATACGAGTGTCATCTCTCGTGAGAGGTTCATCATCATTGTTGTCTCACTCTGGGTTGTTCGTTGTGATACTTTGTGATGAAGGATCGTCATATGGATGATGGGTTTGAAGACCTTATAAAACATTTAAACAATATGAGGGGTGGATTTAGGGATGGTAATGGATCGAATATGGATTGGGTGATATAATATTCATATCCATATTCATTTAATTTTTCATAATCCATATCCATTTAAAATAATTTCGTCCGTCCGTATCTATATCCATCGGATTAAACGGGTAATTGAATATCCATTGGATGTCAAAATGACTTTTGCCCCAAAGAAAATACCATATTTTAATATATAATTTATGATCTTTATTGATAAAAATACATATTTTCTTCCTTAAAACGATAGGAATCATAGTTTCATTCACGTTGACACTTACATGTATATAATCGATACAACTATATAAAAATATTATAGAAGAGAGTGTGAATTTAACTTACATAATTATGTATATCTTTATTAGTATATTTATATATAAGTTTTAAAATTAGAATATATGTATGAATTTATATAAAATTATAATTATATCAAGTTTAATTCGGGTTAATGGATTCATCCATAGATGGAAAATCGATATCCATATCCGATTTAATAAACTTCCATATCCACTCCATACCCAAAATTCACTCATTTAACTTCGTTTATATCCATCACAGATGGATCGGATCGGATGGATGAATATTTAATGGAAGTGACAATTGACATCCCTAGGTGGACTGCACACGCATACACATAATGGCTATGCAGTTATCTCGGTCCAAAATCAAATATCGGTTAAGGACCGATATTTGAAATCGCGGATATATCGGTGATATATCGGTGAGATATCGGTTTTTTATATTTTGTAGAATATATATATTATAGTATTATTATCATTATTATTATTATTATTACTTATTACTATTATTATTATTACTATTATTATTATTATTATTATAAAAAAGGTTAAAGAGTTGTTAATAGTGCTTGACACCTTGCTAGTTTAGTTGAGGGTAGTAAATGTATTTTAATGTCACTATATTTCTGCCTTAATTGATTAGTAAATTGTGCCTAGAGCCCATTATTTTGAAAACAGCAACCACCGTCGTTCACACTTCACACCATTATTTTTAAACCTGTGCCTAAAACCACCAAAATTGTATCGCCGCCCCCTCCTATCTTCGTCGGCTACCTCAGTCGTTCACATCAGCAGGTCACATGGAAGAACTGGGAAGTCGTTGCTGCCTAATCCAGGTCGCATGGAAGAACTGGGAAGTCGCTGCTGCCTAATCGTGTGGAAGAGTGGAAACCGGAAGGTAAGAGGTGAAGACGATGCATCGCCGGAAGGTACATTAGGCTGGATATTTCGATATTTCGCCGGAAGGTAAGAGGTGAAGACAAAAAAAGTTCCCAAATACAAAAATCGGTGATATACCGATATATCGTTTGTCAAATATCGCCCAAATATCGCCCAAATATCGCCCAATATCGCCGATATTCTCGCCTCCGAGATATCCCAGCGATATTTGAGACCGATATTTTGTGAACTTCCGATATCCGATATCTCGGCGAGATATCACCGAGATATCGCCGAGATTGACTGCCCAGCATAATGGCTATACAATTATTGTGTATATATATTCATTCAAATTAATCAATAATTACAGTAAAATTTATATACGTCATAAAAAGAATTTAAAACCGATTCACTTAGTAACATATTTTAACAAAAATATCTTGGAATAAAAGTTAGTGAATTTAAGTTATAATATTCTAATATGAATTTAAGTTATAATATTCTAATATAAATTGAATACTAATATGAATAAAATTTATTAAAGCCTTTCGAAAAATTATTACATAATCCAGTCAATTATTCTAAATATAGATTTTTATTATTAAATCTAACCATTTATTTTACTAAAAAATAAAGATGTAATTTTCAATTTTATTATCAAATTAATAATTAAAAGCAACTAAAAACCTAAAGTTATTAACGAATTCGAATTTCTTCTTTTAATATTATTTTCTAATAATCTTTTAATATCAATAACAGACGAATATTGTAATATTCACCTCACATCGACTGGAGGGAGGAATGAAACATATCTTATAAAGTGTGTGGATACATCTCTTATGATGAGACTTTTAGGTGGAGTTTTCCATACCAGAAACAAAACCGTAAGTAAGTGAGTCAAAACGTACAAAATCGTGCTACGGAATTTGAGTTGTTACAAATATTCATCAATTAATTAGACAATACTAACCCTTTATTTAATCGAAATTAATAATATTCTATAGTTAGGAAATCCTAGCCATTAATTCAATCAAAATTAAAAACACAATTTTAATTTTAAATCAAATCATTCAAATTCAATTCAAAGATGAGTTAAATAAAATATTGCTTAGATTCCAAAAGTAGCATAAATATATTAGATAATATTTATTTATTTTGTCACGTATAATTAAATTGCATATTATGTAAAAATAAAAGTTTGAAGAAAAAAAATACGAATTTTAATATTTAAACCATCGTAATAATTTATCTACATAATGTTTATTTATAATATATAAAGATTATTATATCTTATCTCGTAAAGACCAACATACATATAAATATAATCATGGGTTAAAGTTGCATAATAGCATGAAACTTATCTCAATGTTCCAATATGGTACTTAAAGTATTTTTTTTACTCATGTGACCATTAAACTTGTAAGAAACGTGCTAATATGTCCATTTTTTAACCCGTAACCGGTTTAGCCGGTAATCCATGATTTTAAACTTATTTTCAAGAGTCAGGATAAGGTAGTAATTTTGTCATATTGTTCCAATATGGTACTTAAAGTTTTTTTTCGTTTGTACACATCTAAACATCTCCCAAAAACTTCATTTTTCCTCCATTTTTGACTTTAATAACTCTATTTTTTCTTTGTACATGACAAGTTCAATTTTCTTGTCATCCAAAAATCGTTTATAGTCTGTGTAATAGCTCAACTGAAATTTGTGAAAATACTCCTAATTAGTCAATGAGAATTACAATCAAGATTACAAGACTACAAACAACTTTTGGATGACAAGGAAACTGAACTTGTCATCTACAAAGAAAAGATCGAGTTATTAAAGTAAAAAATGGAGAAAAAATAAAGTTTTTGGAAGATGTTATATGTGTACAAACGAAAAAAAAACTTTAAGTACCATATTGGAACAATATGATAAGATTCCTACCTTATCCTGACTCTTGAAAATAAGTTTAAAATCATGGATTACCGGCTAAGCCGGTTACGGGTTAAAAATGGGCATATTAGCATGTTTCTTACAAGTTTAATGGTCATATGAGTAAAAAAAATATTTTAAGTACCATATTGGAACATTGAGACAAATTTCATGACATTACGTAACTTTAACCCTATAATCATTTGGTTTAAATATTTATTGTCGCCCATACTACACGAACGCTTAAATTGTAATCTCATATATTTTTTTAACATCAATCACAAAGTCAATTCTGGAGGACTCATAAGACCCAAAATTAGTAAAACACGTAAAGCCTCACAACAGGGAAATATTCGACAATTGTATTACAATAATAATAAATAATCGAGATAATTAGTTTTGATTAATAAAATAATTGATCTTGTACGAAAACAATGTACAAGTTAATAATTTAATAATAAAATCTATAATACTAATTTAAAAATCTAGTGTACAATCATAACAGTGGATTATCACATGTGCAGTGCTAAAATTAATATTTGGAATTTGGATGAGGGCTCTATTAAAATATTGGTGGAAACTTGGGGTTTTATACCAATAAACCTTTAAATAAAATCAATCGTTTCAAAGAATCAATATCACGTTCACATTTTTAAATTTGAACCTCGATTTTTTATTTTCTTTTGTTAGAAATATTAAAGTGAGGGGTGTAATATGTAATTACTCAAAGTTGGGGAAATGCTATATAAAGACATTTCCCCCACATTCTAACTAAGCTTTGCATATTACTCACTTGTGTTCTTGTGTTCTCAATACTCTCTCTCGGCTCTCTCTCTAGAAACCGAATACACACACTAACACATACTACAAGATTAACATCTTGCATTGCTTCATCCGTATACAATACGGGACCATCAATTGGTATCAGAGCCAAACTTGTTTTTGGCTCGTGATTGTTCGAAAACATCAAAGATAATCTCGTGAAGTTCAAGCTCAAAGTGAAGAACAAGCTCTCGGGTTCAACAAGGTGTCCAACAACAAGATTTGTTCAAGAAAGGTACGATTTTGAATATTCCCGAAGATAGAACACGTTGAAGGTATAAAAAACACTACTTTTTCTATCATCCTTTCGGGTTTATTCAAAGACATTCACTATTTTATAAGGCTTTCTTGAAGAACACTTCAAAACCTAGTGGAAATTTTAAAGGATAAAGTCCAATAGTTCATTAAATGCTCGATTTCTTGGCATTTAATTTTCTGGAAATTAAGCATTTATGATGTTATTGATGCTTAAATGCAGATTTGAAGAAGAAGAAGTCGGTTTTAATTAAATTTAAATATTTATTCTTTAAAGTTTAAGTGTTTCACAAGGCAACTCAAGTACTAGCCATACCAATCAAGGTACAAGTGGGTAGACACCATAAGGGGTAAGGCCATCTGATTTGATAGGGACACATCAGAGTCTATAAGCCGGATCCTTGGTCAATGCGATTGACTGGATTAGGCGGCTTATAGAGTTCCTACAAAGTTGAAATTACTAAGTGTTGCTTAAAAGCTATCAGTCGGGTTCCCCTATTCGCATGCGATTGAGACTAACAATTTTCTATCAGCTGAGTGCAACAAGTAACCAATCGCATTCCTTTGGGCTGTTTGTGTAACACCCCAAAATGGGGCCTAGTTGTAAATAGTTGTACCTCGTGTTTGTTAAGTTGTACGTTGACTTTGACCAAGTTGTTTAAGTTGTTTTGTTGCTTAATTGTTGTTACTTGTTGGTACACGTGGTTATGTGGCTAAGTTGGAAATGTTTCATAAATAGAAAATGGTGGTAAATAGTTGAACGGTTTCAGATAATGATTCCGAAAATATCTCCGTTAGTTAAAACGGATAAACCTAAGTCGTGTTTTAAGTTGAATAGGAGAACAAAATACCCACACGGGGTATTAAACCGCTTGAGTCGGTCAAATGGGGATATCTATCCCCTGTTTTAGCCAAAAACACATACAACACACATACATACGTACGTAATTTTACACATACACAAACCCTTGACTTTTGGAGATTGAGATCAAGAAGGAAAGATAATTGGTTGCTGATTTCGGTTGTGAATCGAGTTCCAAAATCTGTTCTTTAGCTTCTCCAAGTAGGATTTCTTGTTTGAAAACCTAGTTTTGGGTTTCATGGTGTAAGGGTTTATTTTGATGGATTTAGTTGTGTTGGGATGTTGTTCTTGTGTCAAATACATGTTGGTAGGTTCCTATGTATGTTAAACAACGTGTATAAACGCTTGAATACGGATTCAAGTCGGTTTTGATGTCAAAATTCGTAAAAACAGCCGCTGTGATCGAACAGAGCAAGAACACTCTGTAACAGGTGTCCTTGCGGTCGCATGCATGGGTCTCCTTTGCGGTTGCAAGCATGGTGGTGTAGTCCATTGCGGTCGCATGCATGGGTCTTGCGGTCGCAAGTGTGTCGTTGTCATGGTTTACCGTCTAAGGACGAAGAAAAGATACTTGCGATCGTAGGTACATAACTTGCGATCGTAAGCCCCAAGATACCACCTTTGCGGTCGCATGGAGATGTCTTTGCGGTCGCAAGTTGGGGTGGTTTGGGTAGGACCCTTGCAGTCGCAAGGTAAACCCTTGCGGTCGCAAGTGGGGTGTTGAAATGACCCTTACGGTCGCATGTGAACCCTTTGCGGTCGCAAGCTGTGGTTTTTGCTGGCAGTTTTGTAGTATCGTGTTATAAGCCTCGTGGGTTGTCGTTGTTTGGTGTCTAAGCCTGAACCTTATGTGTTAGGTGATTCGGACGACTCCGTGTGCTCCTGGGGATTCCCGAATTCATATCTGCCTCTTATAATCTCGAGGTGAGTACCGGTTTTCCCATGAGTCTCGGTAAGTAGCGTTGTCTGATGTTTATTGATATATGTTGGCGATGTTGCACACGTGCGTATACGAGGTATGTTATACCATGTTGTTATATGCTATTATCATGATAAGTTGCTTTACACGTTGGATATAAATCGCATGCGTATATTTGAACCCACTACGGGTTCTAGTTGTATATGTGGTACCTGTCCGGACTAATGATGGCATGGTTAAGGTCAGCTTTCTTCCTGAAGGCTGGATCCCTTTGATGGAATAATGGGGATCAACGGTACCCGGTGTGCAGCACGCCGGGGTGGTCTTGCAAACCGCCGCTCCTTAACGTGAGTTGGGATCTTAACTTCAGTTGAGATCCAAGATGTTGAGCTTCGAGCTTCGTAACGCGTTTGGTGGACTGCTCTTCGCTCCCCCACCATTGCGGATATTTGTTGCTGATAGTCCCCAGTTTGAATCGTTGAGCGGGGTTCCCTTCCCTGCGAGATATGATTCCTACTGACTCGTTGGCGCGACACTGTATGTTAGGATAGCCTTATGTGCTGTCACGTAGTTGGGATAACCTGCTTATTGATGCTTATGTGTTAATCTGTACTCACTAGCTAGTTGTAGCTAACGGTGCCTAAATTTCCCTTTTTGCAGATGCGAAGTAGTTGGCCGGGTGAGGCGGGACTTGGTGGTAGTTTGTTGTACATACCTTTTGCGGAACACTGCTCGTTGTACATATTTGTGATCCGATGGTCGGTAGTGTCAGTTAGTTGGTAACACCAAACTGTTGAACTTGGCATATTTTTGTTGTATATAACTGCCGAGTCAGTTAACACTTATAATATTTTGTAATGACGTTTACTTCCGCTGCTGGCTTTTATTATATAAGTTTAAAAATCTTAAATTTTCCCTAATTTTAAGCGCGTTAAAAACCGGTGTTACAGTTTGATTAAAGAATTTTAACCAAGTGTATTCTATCAGCCGCACCAAAGGCAATCGCATTCGATTCAACTGATTTGCATAGCACTCTATTGTTATTACTAACAGTTTATTGCTAAGTGTTTGGTGCTACAGGATCCAATCGCACACTATTGGTTATCTTATTAAATCACAATCTAGGGGGAGTTTGTTCCTGGTTTTACACATGTTACAAATGTGTAGGGGGATAAATTTAATACACATTGTACACATGTGTAGGGGGAGAAGTTTACAACTGACACAATTCCCAAAGTGAAAAACAAATGCATCATCCTAGGGGGAGTGTGTCAAAATAAACAGCTCAAATTAAAGTATCTTGGAATATAAAATTTATTCAACTCAAAATTTCAGATACTCTGACTTTTTCAGAAAATCTCTAAGTGTGGAGTATTGGTCACAGACAATTGCATTCTATGACTCAATCGCATGGAATCACTTACACACTCAACACTGAAAATTTTCTAAGTCCTCGTTCAATAGCATGGAATTCAATCGCATTGATAGGCTATCGCATGGAATTACAAGTTACTTATCCTTTAATCGCATGCGATAGACTAACAGTAGACAAGAATCAATCGCATGGCTTAACTGAACTTCAATCGCATGCGATTGAAATAAGAAAAGGTGAATCGCATGCGATTCAAATGGATTAGAATTTGACCCATAGGCTTAATCGCATGCGATTCAGATGGGTTGATGGAACTGAATCTAACACCTGAGCTGAATCGCATGCGATTAACACACCAAAGTGTGAATCGCATGCGATTGAGGATTTCTATCAGTCGCCCGAATTTACCTATCAGCCGTGTTTTTACACGTTCTCGGTCTAATCAACGAGTGACACGTGTCTTTTTCACTTTATAACCGTCCCTTCCCCCATCGGTCACTTCACAAGTTCAAACTTTCAAATCTCACAAACACTTTCTCGATTTGGTTACTTGATTTTGAAAAAATCTCGTTACTCTGCCAAAATTTGCAATTTTAGTATCAAAATACTCCTAATCACAAAGGTAACAACTTGTACGGTTTACATTTTGAAAATTTTGAGTTAAAAGGGTAATTTTTTGCCTTAGAACATCCATATGCGATAATGAGTTTCGAGACTTTGAAGGGATTTTTGGTACACGAAACGAACTTGTTTGATCAAACCAAGTCTGCGATGGGTATAGTGAACACATGGGAAACACTTTGATGTAAAAATATTTCAAAAATCTCGACAAGTGTTCTTCGTGTTCTTGGGGGGTATGAACAAACACATACAATTTGGTGTTTGGCTCGAAAAGAGGTGTTAGGATGATTTTTTGATTATGTTTCAGTATTACAAATTCTGTCCACAATGAGGATTCAACACTTAGGGTGTTTGAATATTTTTTCGACCTTGGTCAACAATTGGTCAACATTGGTCAACTTTGTCCACTTTTGCTCACTTATCAAAGTTTGACCAAATATTCAAAGCTGAATGTTGTTTTCTTGCATATCTATTTATTTTAAATTTAACTGTTTTATCTCTTTGAAAGATAAGATGGCACAAGTTGTACGTGACCCAGAGGAGATCATGCCCCAAGCCGAGTTTCTTAACACTGGCTCTCATGAAAACAATCACTATGTTGACCTAAACAAACTTAAAAACCCATCCTACCCCAATGTCACTGAGATTCTCAAAATCCACCCCCTGAACTATCTCCTGACATATAACCCAGCTACAACAGGCACACATGTTCCCGAGCTATACGTTCAACAATTTTGTAAGACTTGTGATGTCCGTATCAATGAAAGAGGAAGGGAGGTCATTCATGCTGAGGTTGATGAATTTCAAGTTAACATTCCACTAAATCGCCTCAGAACAATCTTTGAACTGCCCACCGCAGTCAGCAGACCTCCAGCTACAGAATTTGAGGAAATCCCTGATGAGGATGCATGTCTTGCAGCTATAATGGAGATGGGATATGATGGTGAGCTCACCAAGAAAGGTCAATTCAAACGCACCGGCTTGCATCCAAAGTATAATACATTCATGACGGTGCTTCAAAGACGTCTCACTCCAAAGCATTCAGGCTACGAATTCCCAACGGAGTATCAACTCAAAATCTTTGTAGCAGCTGCAACTCATATGCATGTGGATTATGCATTTCTTCTCTTCCAGGACATCAAAGCTACTATGCTCAGGAAGAACTCACAAAAGAAGAAGGATGCAAACATGCTGCCTTACCACCACTTTCTACCAATGATCATCCAGCATGTGATGGATCGAAATGCTGAAATTCCTCGACGGACAGGTTTACCTTCTATTACTCCAAAACTTTTCTTGCATGTAAAACCTGTTATTCCTGCCAATCTACCAATTCCAAGACCTTTCCCTATTTCTCTCCTTGATCTTTGTGAACAGAATGATATTGTTGTGAGCTATAGGGAGAGTGTAGGAATACCTCCCATGGTTGTGCCAGAGCCGGCCAGACCTGCCCAGGGAGGAGTAGCACCTAGTGAGGATTTAGAGGTTAGGTCTCAGCCATCTATGGGAGATGCTGAGAGGGAAGAGCAGAGAGAAAATGTTGAGAGGGGTGGAGAAGAGGGTGAAGGTGATGCGACTAAAGAGGGAGGGGATGCATATGATCCCGCCACCATTCAAGCCATCGTTCAATTTCTTTCTCAATCCACCCGCACCCAAGCTGTTCTTACTGAACTTGGTCTTGACGTTTCTGAGTCATCCAGTTCTTCTCATGATGAGTTTGCTTCCCATCCAGGAGATGCCCCTGCCTTTGAACCTGTTATATCTCCCATGGGCACTCCTGAGCACCCAATCGAACAACCAGCAGAAAGCACACCCTCCTTCATGAAATTAACCGACCCACAACCAACCTCACCAGATGTGACACCCACTGCTCAACCTGATACTGCATTTCCTCAAGCAGGTGGCCTTGTCATCACTTTGAATCCTCCAACTCATACTGCTGAAGTACTTCCCGCAGGAAGGGCCATAGTTGCCCCCGAACATGACATTCCAATCACTGCGCCAAGTCATTCCTTATCTGTTGAAACTGGTTCCGTCACCCTTGACTCTCTCATTCAACCTGATCAATATGCGGGGTATGGTGCTGGTAGCGGTGATGATGAAGATAGTTTTGTTGTTAGGAGTTCGAGTTAAAGAGAGGAGGTGAGAAAATAAAAAGTGAGTGCTGAGGGTTCCCCACACCCAGAAAGCCGGGAAGCCACATCCACTATGGGGCTTGACATTGTTGGGCCTCATATTGAACAAGTCGCGGTGATCCCACTCGTGCAAGTTTCTGCCCCACCTAGCTACTACGGTGTCTCTCCACAGACACCGTCTTTATTGCACAGGGTTATAGCACATACACTGGGTCAACCCCAATTGGGTGTTGGACCTATTGAACTAAGAGGACTGCCTCCCTCGTCCTCGACTCGTTTTGATGCATGATTTGACATACCGCGGATTTCCGCATATCTTGACCAACACAGGGTAACAATCGATGCACTGAGCTTGTTGGCTCAACAAGTCTCCTCAACTTCCAGAGGTGGTACCTTTTCAGGTGACATTCGAGGATTGTAAGGAAATCCTGTTGGAGCCAACATTCCTGCTGCTCCAGTAGGTAGTACTGCCTATGTGGCTGGTACTTCAACCGGAAGTCTTCGTGATTCCGGGTTTGTTTCACGTGCAGAACTTCATGATCACATTCAACAAGCCGTGGCACCAATCCACCACCAACTACTAACGACAAATCAAAGGTTGGATCGGATTGAACAAGCTTCTCAGGCCCAAGCTCAACAATTGAACAGAATAGAAGAACACATTAATGCTAGACCTGCAGTGCCAGAACCACAGCCACAACCTGATCCATCATCTATGTCAGTTGATGCCTTAAAGAGCTTGCTATATGTCAGACTTCTGGAACAACAGCCAAAATCAGCTCATGATCAAGACCTTCTGACTACTCTTCGCAACGAACAACGTCCATCGGGAATCTCCATGGATGACTTTCAAGAGTTTCATGAAGACGTAAACAACAAGATAGATGGGATCACCAGAGGTTTCTATACTTCTCTATCAAAGGTTACTGATCTGATGACACTACTTGAACAAACTTGTCAGGCTCAGGCTCAGGGAAGCAAGAGGAGGCGGGATGATCAAGATCCTGATGATCAACCCGAGGGGGAGAAAAGAAGAAGATTATATATGACTTCTCCCTCTGCGGCTGCAAATGTACCAGTTGTACCTGTTCCTCAACTCAGTTCATACTTATCTGCAGGTACAAGTTCAGCTGGGTCTGGGATTCAACAACAACAACATATGGCCGATGAAGTTTATGAACGACAACAAAAGGAAAATGCTGAAAAACAAATTGTACTTTATGTACCTCAGCAACAATCTGAACCGAGGCCAAGTGATCTTGAAGAAGGTGAAATACCTTATGAGCAGCCCCATGCCGAGATGTTTGACTGGTCTAGTGACTCAGAGGAACAAGTGGAAGATTTATATGAGTCTATTCACACATCACCTGCAAGGCATGTGGGGGAAGGTAGTTCTGCTCAACCGGAGGAGGAGACTGAGGATTCTGAGATGGAAAGACTATTTAAAGGCATTGATGAATATGTCGAGTTTTGGTGTTAACAAGGACTGCTTGTTTTTCTGGTTATAAAATCTTGAGACACAACCTCGTTTTGAATTTATAAAAACGATGTTACTAAGCAGATACTACACACGACTCAGGCAAGTATAACCTGGTCAATAGTAGTATAGACTCGGTAAGACCGGATGTCGTTCCACCAGGACAGGAAGCTACCAATACTTAAGTCTCATTGTTGTTTGATCAGCAGGATTAATAAGCAAGTGACAGAATGAACTAAATTAAACAGGAAATACAAAAATTAAACAGATTAACACTGAAGGCAAACATACAGGATAACAGATTCACTCAGGCTTTCGAATCATCGAGACTAGTCATGGCAATGACACAATACAAAACATAATATGGGGACTTGAATAGTTTAAGTGCATAGCATGCTGTTCTAATACTCACAAGACTACATTATCATACATAAATCATCACTCGAGTTATCAAGACTCAGACTTAGCAATTAAACATAATCAGGCAAGCAACGACATATAAGGATTTAACTACAGATCCACCAGATCACGTCCAAATCACACTACAAAGACATACATCTTTGCAAATGACATATCCAGTAGTCCTCAGAACCCAAAAAGGTGTTAAAGTGGTTAAATTAGTGAAAACAAGCAAAAACAGCACACTGGTGGTGAAAATGGCTCCTACGGCCGTAGTAATTATCTACTATGGTCGTAGCAGCCTGGATAGTCCTACGGTTGTAGGGATTTCTTCCTACGGCCGTAGGGACCCATCCGACAGAACATTCAAATCTAACATAAAGGCATTCAACAACAAATTACAATCTAGACTTTAATCTCAGATCATAAACACATGTAAACTGGTACAATGGGGTCATAAACTCATCTAAACTCAAACCTCACAATTAAGGGATTCTTAATGTTTAGTCACATGATTTCTAAAGATATAAACATGTTAAACCTACCATTTCTAGTATAGCCAACACTTCTTAAAACATGAATCATGTGATATGCACATTGAACACTAAGACAAGCATAACAAAGGCATACATGTGAGTTCATTTCACCATCTAAACATACCAACAAACATCTTTGTGAATCCTTTAATCATTAGTAGCATGTTTAACCCATAAATACACCAAATAACAAGATTTTCATCTACAATCATAAGGCATGCATAAAACCAACATATGATTAACATAACCAATAATGGATGAACCTGAAATGATTCAAATCATATTCCAAAAATGACATCTAATGACAACCATGCAAGATGTATCATTTCTAATAACAAACTCAACATGGAATTAATAAAATCAACCATCATTCTTGAATATTCATATGTTAAAACATGAATGAGTTATCATATACACATTATCACACATGAACATGGTTAGATTAAACATACTAAATTGATAAAACACATTTGTATTCAAGATTAAACATGCATATATGAATCAAGTCATCATAAAAGTCAAATATATTGCCATAACTTAGCCAAGAATCATCTTGGCCCAAGTGAAATGAGTTTAGTTATCCATATACAATAATAGTAACATTACAACATCTGGAACACATGGGTACATGATTGATATAATAAATGGAAAGAGTATACCCAAGCTAGCAATGATATAACTAATGAATCCAAGCTCCAAATGTTGTTCCAAGCCTTCAAGATCCAAGCTCTCCTCCTTAGAATCACCAAGAGAAGTCCCCTGGAGCGTTAGGATATTTAGAGAGGGTCTATGGAAGTGTTTTTCCGGAGTGGAGGTGAAAATGGTAACCCTTTGCAAAATGGCAGAATTCTGAATTTAATCTGCTGTAAGTGGGCTTCCTACGGCCGTAGGAATAAGCTACTACGGCCGTAGGAAATCATGACTGGATTTTCTACACACGCAACATTAAACCATTTGTCCGGGACACGCAAGATCTGGCAGGCAATGATGGATTCTAGAAGAGGGCTTCCTACGGCCGTAGGATATAATCCCTACGGCCGTAGAGAGCATTTTTTCACTATTCTTCTATTTTCTTCAATTCTTTCCTTGTTTTGCCCATTTATCTTGCTTAAAGCTCCTTGTAACCTGCATGGTGAATGTTAAACATATTAGATCCATTTTAGAAGTATTCACCTTGTATTTGGGCTAAGTACGGGGTATTATAACATGTAAAACATGTATAAAAACGCATATATCAAGTTTGCTGCACGTCCAGATTCTCCTATAATTGTCCACAAATTTGATGATATTCCCAGTGAAAAAGAACTTGCACTTAAAAGAAAAGAAAGGGAAGCAATTTCTAGAAGGGAAGCTAGGAGAAAGCCTAAACAAAAGAAACCAATCTTCGGCGTGTCCAGGGTTCTCAGTGGGATTAATGTTGAAGTTCATGAAACTTTCCCTCCTCCTCCTGGTCGGTTTCAAGAATCAGCTACGATGTACTTGAAAGAAACAAACAGAGAGAGGCAGCTAAGAAAACAAGACAAGAATCTGAATGGCCCTTGCCAAGGAGCTTTATTGTGCCACCTGCTCCTCCAGTGTATCGTGGGGATCCAGGACTTGATGCAGGCAACATGTTCACAAGAAGTGCTGCCCAACAACCTATATGGAAACCGTATTTTGTCAATGTTGCTAATCTTGAAGAAAGAATTCCAGACATATTCAGCAATGAGCTAATACAGGTTATTTCCCCTGAGTTGCGGAACATGGACGACAAACAGAGAAGAAGATATGAACACATCCTCTCTTAGTCCATGACAAAACCCGAAGAGATCAAATCAGAGTATCCAATAGTTGAACTTATCAATATCTATACTCAGACAACCTTCAGAATAAAGTATGTCATCTTTCATGTCAGAAGAGCAAACAACCTGTCATACTTCCTCAACGAAGCAGACTTAAGGTTTGTAAGTATTGAAGATATCAGCTTTATCTTTGACACCCTCTCTCAGAAAAGAGGAAAGTGGCCTGAAGAAGAGTTTGGAAGAGGTGCTCTGATGAAATACATGAGAAATTTAATGGAATACTTTGAGGAACATGATCTGCAACTCGGAGCTGAAAACAACTATCTGAAAGTCAATCTCTTAAAGCCTAACCAGAGCCATCCAGATCTAGAAAAGCTTGAAGAATTGACAGTTATCTATGATGGGCATCCAAACTTCAAAGGTGATCGAGAGGTCGTCTCTAAGAATACAAAAGGCGAAAATATCTTCATCAGACTTGATGAACTCATGGCGTATTCAGATGGCACTTTGAAAATTCTCCATCATAAGATACATCAGAAAGTTTGGGATAACCGGGCAGCCTATACTGATGAAGAACATGCGGAAGCCTATCGTGCTATAGAAAGGATGAGAACTACACTGGCAAGCAGAAGGCAAATACGCAAGTGGCAAGTGGCAAGTGGCATTCGGGATTCGCAACAAATCGGCATACGAATAGATTTATGTATTTATTTGTTGTGAATGATTACACACCTCACTTAGGGGGAGATTGTTAGAAATATTAAAGTGAGGGGTGTAATATGTAATTACTCAAAGTTGGGGAAATGCTATATAAAGGCATTTCCCCACATTCTAACTAAGCTTTGCATATTACTCACTTGTGTTCTTGTGTTCTCAATACTCTCTCTCGGCTCTCTCTCTAGAAACCGAATACACACACTAACATATACTACAAGATTAACATCTTGCATTGCTTCATCCGTATACAATACGGGACCATCATCTTTGTCTCAATAAAAGTTAAGAAATAAAATAAAACCATCACCAACCTTATTATCCAGACAAAATTAAACAAAGTTTCTAATTCATCATCACCTTTTGTTTATAAAGATATGTTTGGTTCTTAAAAAATGATAACCACAAGTTTAAGAGTTATAAAAAAAAGAAGAAGCTAATCTTAGTTAATTAAAATGATAATCACAAATTATGTTTTTATAATTAACTTTTAATAATATCTATATTTACCTTTAAATAGGTTTCAATTTTTCATAGGTAAAACAAAATTATCATATTTAAAAACTAAAATCATATATTTTTTATGATCTTATTCACACCTCTTATTCTCTTAATATTCTATCTCCAAGATATGAATAATATGTCTTACAAGTTACAATAGATAATTTAGATATATAATTAGAGATTTAGAGGGTCGGTGTGAATCGGGACATGATCCATAAGCACTTTAACATTTGTTTAAGTTGTGGATATGAGTTTATAATTAATTTTCTTTTTTTTTGTTTCTTTAATATAAAAATATGATTAAAGGAGTATGTTTTATAATCACTTAAACAGAATTTAATTATAAACTTGAGAGATGACAAAAATAACATTTAGGTTTTTGAAAAGACAACTTAAGTTAGATAAGGTGTCACCATATGATACCTCGTAATCGTTATAAAAAATTAGAATTTAAACAAAAACATAGAAACAAAACATAATTAAAAACCAGAATTGATGATATCATACACAAGAGTAGTCATGAAATATGAATATGTTCTCTTTTTGTTGTCAATTATATCACAGCCAAACAAAATAAATAATTAAAAACCAAATTCGGCTAAATCGATGTCAATCTTTTTCTTTTTTTTTAAACAGTAAACACACTAATATCCTAATCTACAGATATATCTCCGGCAGGACTAGAATCCACAACCTTTCAAGGAGGGGTACACCATACTCTTACTGATAAGTAGAGGTGCACATTTTCGGATTTTAATCCGATCCAGATCGGATAAAATCCGGACCGGATTTTTTCGGTTTTTTTGAGACCGGATTTTCGGATTGTAACCGGATTTTCTCGGACAAAGGTGTAACCGGTTTCATACGGATTAAAACCGTATTTTCTCGGACAAAAGTGTAACCTGTTTAACCGGTTTCGGATCGGATTAAAACCGGATCGGATCGGATAAAACCGGTTAAATCCGCTCCGGTTTGAAAAAAATCCGGCTTTATAAAAAACCGGTTCAGATAGTTTTTGCACAAAATCGGATATTCGGATTTTTTGTGCACCTCTAGTGATAAGGCTATCAAGGTGGTATTAAGAGTTGCCTAAAGTCTTAAACAGCTATCTGATTCATAAATATCCAGATAAACAAATATAGATGAACAGCCCTAAAACTACCATAAGAAACAGTTGATAAGTTCCAATAAGCAATCCCAAACACACCCCAAAACTAACATCAGCTTATTGTTTATCAGAACCTAAAATCTACCTTGCTAAGTTGCATCATGCAATGAAAGGCAACAATGGTTGAAAACAGGACATTGAAGAGTGAAAAAACAATAGTTTTAACTACTTTTTGGTGTACAAGAGTGCCTATGAATTCCAACATTTAAGGTATCCACAAATCTGTAATGTGATTTCTCACTGTCAATGAAAACAAACTGTTGAAATCAATTTTCATTGTGCAAATGAGTCCACTACTACTATTGGTCTTCATCCATTTGATCAGTTTGATTACATGTTTGAGATCTTGAATCGCCACCATCTTGCATTGGATCCTCGGAATTTGATGTTTTGGCAACCGAATCCTCAAGTGCCTCAAGAAAAGATAGGACAGTGAACTTGTCTGCAAGGAAAGACATTATTAAAATTTCATATTGTCACAATAAACCGTGTGATCAAAGTAGGCTTGGAAGATATCTTCTAACCTATATTGGATAACATTTTAGTCTTTTAGATTCATGTTTAGAGATAAATGGGTGCCAAATTCGGTCAATATGGATTATGTTTATCTCTTTAACTCAAAAAGAGATAAAACAATGTATTGATAATAGTAGCTAAAAAGCAATCATGTCGAAAGTCTTCTGAAGTGTTTTAGTGCATAAAAACCTCATAAATCATTTTATAAGTCGTTTTTATTTCTGAGGGGAAAAAAACAATTCGGGTTAACTCATGGGATTATCCAACCCAACTGACCATCCCAATTTGCTTCGCCACCTCAACCTTTTCATAATCGTGATCAATAGCAGGTATTTTGTAGTACTTACATTTACTTGGGTCAACTCCAAATTGAGTGAGATCTATTTGACCGGTCTTCAGCACCTACATAGACCACATCAATGATCAGTTTACAAAACAGTATTAGCTGTGGAAACAGTGGGAAAAGAGGCAAGAATATTGCAAATAGATCCTTACGTAAGTGAAAGAATCAACTTGTTGGCGGAAAGGAGGGCTCTGCAGCAACTCCATTAATTCCTCTGGAGTCCATTCACCCTGCAGTCCAAAATGAGACTTTTAGTCATTTCTGAGGTGGTAATTCCAACCAATGGGCTGATTCAAGTTATATTTCACCATCCAGAGGGTCAAATGGGTAAAGGTAAAAGAAATTGGCAGACGGAGCAATCAAATGGCTCAGACGAAAACATTGATTATTTGAGAAAATTTAAGAAAAAGGGGCCGAGTGGCTGTCCTAACCCGAATTTAATTTAATATATTTGAGCATGTTGCCCAGCCCATGTGAACTGCTTTGTGACTCTTAGGGGGTGTTTGGTTGGGGGGATTTGGGGGGAATGGGAATTCAAATCCCATGGAATGAGGTGTTTGGTTTGACAAAAGAGGATGGGATTTTAATTCCCAGGAATTCATGAAATCCTATGAATGAGGGATTTCCAAATCCTCTCACCCCCCCCCCCCCCCCGGTATACTGAAATCCACAGATGAGGGATTTGCTCCGGCGACCATCCGGCGTATTTTCCGGCGAACCTTGGTCAACAAAAAACCACCGCCGTCGTCGCCCCTTTGTCTCCACCGTCAACCCTTCGCCGCCCCGTCACCCCTTTGTCTTCGCCGTCACCCCTTCGCAAATCCGGCGAAGAAACCTTCCTTTGTATCCCATCATCGTCGTTCCAGAAACCTACCTTCGTTTCCGGCGAAGAAACCCTAGCGTCATTTCCGGCGAAGAAACAACAGATCTGGCAAAGAAACCCTAGCGTCGCTAACCCACGTCGTCGATGTTGAGAAACCGTGGTCCACCGTCGTCGTCCACCGTCATTTCCGGCGAAGAAACCCTTCGTCGTCGCCGTTCCAGTTCCCTAGGGTTTCTTCAGGTGGTGGAGGTGGTTCGGTGGTGGTTTCTGTTTGCGTAGGGTGGCGGCGGCGAGATGTGGCAGATTGTGGCGGCGGTTTGGTGGTGGCCGGAGGATGAGAAGATATGTGGGTGGTGAGGATGAGAAATATGTGGGTGGTGTTTTGAACCAAACAAAGGATTGGGATTTTAAATCCCACCTAATCCCAATCCCACCAAATCCCAATCCTACTACAAATCCCATTCCCCCCCCCCCCCCCCAAAATCAATACTTGAAACAAACGCCCCCTTAGTAATTCATACAGAATATAACCTCAGGATGCCTTCGTCTTACCTCGGGTAAATGGGTTGCTACTTGCTCAAGTGACAATGTCTCCATCAATGGCAATAGAAGCTCAGGCTTCAAGATATCACCCAATCCCAAACCTATAATATAAACAAAATCCAAAATAACTAATTTAGAATCAAAGCAAAGTAACTTATACTCCCTTTCTAGCAAAATGCCAACATTTCCTCTTTTTTGGTAAGTTTCGGAACAAAATACTTTTTTCATAAATTGATATTTAGTAATCATTGCTTGATATTATTAAATTTGATCTTGATCAACAAGCATTGCTCATTTAGTCCTCATTAAAGAGCATACCAGAAATTAGATCAGTGGCCAAACATACTTGTAACTTGTGCAAATCAGAACATTGCATTTCCTTTTGAGACTGTAATTTCCAACACGGCCCCTTCTTAGATTATTCTATTAACAGTTAAGAAGCAAGTAGAAATTCTTCAAGTTCTACACAAACGGTCGTCCACCTCCAATTTTTTTAGATGTGTTCAAAATTTTTTAGCAAAATGTCATAATTATACAACTTACGCATCCCTAAAGAAAGTTGTAACTAATGTGTCTAAATAACTATAATAAATGCTAAACAGGAAAGTATATTTCATGTAGAGACTAGACTCGTACCTCCATCAGGATCCGCTGCCTCACCTGGACATAATCCAAGTACGGGATCAGCTCAGAAAGAAAACCAACAAAAATTGGAAAAGTAAGCTTATTGTATTAAAAGCTTTATGACATGCCTGAAGGTCCAATATTGCTTAAGATTCTCTGAAGATCTGCCAACTTAACAGGTCCTGAGGACGATACATCACTAATAACTCCTGCACCCGTACTTGGTCCAACCAAATTTCCAGCCCTGTAATAAAAGTGTTATAGTTAGCTCCTACAGTTCAGCCAAGAATTAGCTTATTGCGGGAAATATAATATACAGATATACAAAATCATGCTCCAATTTGGACAAGTGTTAAATCTACTGTGTTTTTTAACAAAGCAAACCATGTGTAATAAATATATGTTGTTTTCCACTAAGTTTTTGGTTTGGTCTATATGTCAACAACTTTATAGATAGAACAATGATCGTGAAGAAAAAAAGCACAGTGGTAAGTGGTTAGTCAAGTGGAAGTGAAACGATCTACATAGGAGAAAGTTGGATGATAGGAAAAATGGTATTCAAATTTTGATCCTTGGGGTTAAGGATCTTTTCAAGGGGATAGGAGTAATGATGCACACACAAGTTAGATTGGAATCAGTTTATAAGAGGTGGTTTTTATGCTTTTATTAAACAGTTTTCAAATGTAGTCCCTGTACAAGGCCACCTGGATGGGCACAGATGAATGCTATTTATCATCTTTTTCTCTATTAAGTCCTCCCCATTTCATTAGGTTTGATTCTTCTCATAGTTCCCAAAGATTTTGATGTCCAAAATTCAGCTGGACATTATATATAATGATATATAGATATTTGTTGTTTTCTTGTTAGTCTAAGTGATTTAAGAAACAGCTAAATTTTATTAAAGCTCAAGGGTTAAAATCTTGCCCTTTGCAATTTACCCATTATTTTTTATGTTCTTTTAATTTCTTTCTTCTTTATTCCTAAGACCCTAAACATGGTCTGTTTGCATACTATTCAAATGAAAATCAAACTACATTAACTGATACTGTTAAATGGAAAGATCCTATGAATTAATGCTCAAACTATTACACTAAACATAGGAACAATGGATATCCAGCCAGACCAGTTTTGGAATGTTTGGCCCATACGGCCTCTTACCAATTGGAAATTCGGCAAACCAGCATCAACAGTTTTGCCGAGATTTTACCCCTCATGCCAGATGAATCAAACTGCGACCCTAACCCCCACCATAACTTTTTTCCTTTGTTTTAGATTTATTAATACCATTATGCACTTTTAAATGACTTTGGCAATCAACTTTAACAGCAATCTAAAAATTTGAAAATGATACTGCTACACCATGAAGGTATGAATCGCCTCCATCTTTTAACTCATAAAGATACATAATATCTTCTGTTTGAAGGTATTGAGTATGGATTGACGGTTTAATTTACTTAAAATGTGTACAACAATTAAAAAATGAGGAAAGTAGCTTAAGAATTGGAGTGTATAAAAACCCCAGAATTTAAGAATGGGTTTTAAGAGTCCCATAGAGAAACCACCATAAGAACCTTCTTGTAATGGCATGGTCAAGCCGTCAAAGTATCCAAGATGTGAGCACTTAATGGCATGCATTTTGGGTTCTAAGAGTAAACATCAACATTAAACACTACCCAAGAACATATATATAGAGGGTTCATTTCCTATGCGGTAAACCTAACAACCTTAGATGTGTCCCTCCCTTGGTTTTAAAAAGCGTAAAGCGCCCAAAAGCGCTAAGGGTCCTAGAAGCCGGAGCGCTAAGCGCTAAGCAAAAGCGCTCGCTTTAAGCACACGAAGCACCCAAAATTCACAAAAAAAATTACATAATACTTATAAATTACCTAATTTCTATATATAGTCATAATGTCATATACTACCTTATAAATACTTAAACACCAAAGTGTCAACGCCTCAACCCATATATTCAAAACTCAGAAGTACATAAACACCAAAATATAATTATCAATTTACTTATAAGTTATAAATACTTAAACAATTATACACCGTTAATCATTGCTGATTAAAAAGTTGTTATCGACTTTTTACCGCTCTAAAGGATCCATTTTTACTACTTTGGATGATGAATCTTTGTTTCTTAACCAAAGCCCATATTATAGAAACTAACCACTAACAACTTAAAGCCTGTTCAAAGCCTAAACTAATCAAGATTACCTTAATCGCTATAAAGCGCCGCTTAGCGCTTCACCTAAAGCGAAGCAAAGCGAGCGCTTTTTCTCGCTTTATGTAATTGTAGCGCTTAGGTATAGCTTAAGCGCTAACCCTCATCGCTTCAGCGCCTAGCGCTTTAAGTGGCGCTTAAGCGCGCTTTTTTAAACCAAGGTCCCTCCATGGATTGATTAGCATCTTCACATCCTTAACTAATACATAGATGGGCGAATCTTATTTTTCAACTTTTCAAAGTGTGAAAAATGTTGCCAATTTATGAAAAGCTTTTAAAGAAACATCCATGCAGATCTTTTCTCAAGTCCAGAAATTTTAATAAAGGTTGTAATGACCTTTTCGTGTATTCTATAGTGGATTATCCTCATGTGGCTCCAGTTTTCATCCCTTATTCCCTTTGCATTCATACATAAATAAGAAGTAAAATTACAAACAAAAGCTTCAATATATACACATCCACATACCGTGATGAGATATCTTCACCAAGAATGTTCTCTTCCTCTTCAGCAGGGAAGTCTGCCACAAAAGTTTTTGCATATTAAATATGTTGGTTGGTGGGGAAGGGAAAATAAAAAAAAGGGTGTCATAAAACTCCGTGTTTCCTTTGTGAATAATTCATGATTAAGTATATGGCTTATTGGTCCAAGACTTGTACAGCTAGAGTAATCTATATATAAAACTTTACACTACTCAAAGGAATTATGGCCCTGAAAGTAAAAGGATAACGTAAATATGTAAATATTAACTAAATACATCACAAATAAAAAAATAACCAGATGTGTATTATGTAATAGTGTAAACATTTTGCTAAAGTAACCAACAAAGTTCAATGTCTTCATCTCAGAGCACAGAAGATCTAGAATTTATGTGCTAAACATCATCGAAGCCTAGGTACAAAAGAGCATACTTTCAAACTTCAGAGCAAATTCAGTAACACAAACTGAACAAATAATAGGTGACAATCAGGTAGTGAGAGTTTGCTAACAATAAGACTATCCGCATCCATGCTCTTACCCATCGGCTTGGGCTGATGTGGAAGGGTGGAACCCAACGGGAACACCATCGCCGCTGGTTGGGTGGTGGCGGGTCCAACCCCATTGAGTCCACCAACCCGATGGCTCTCCTCTCTCTTCCTTTTTTTTTCTTTTTTTTAAAATAGAAAAATAGAATGGGGTTGAATTGGGTTGGATGTGGGGGTTGTAGGGTTAGAAAGGGTTGAAGGTGGAGGATGATGTGGAAGCTGATGTGGCAGTGCTTTTGGTTGGGTAAGTTGGGTTGGATGTTGATAGTCTAACAACAAACTCTCCAGCTTCCTCATACGCAATGAAGGTCATACCTTTTGTAATAGAACTATAGAAGTTATTATAAAAAACAAATCATTCCAATTTTTAAATATATAACTAATACCTATTGGTTGATTGAGGTAGAGATTGACCGACTTGCACAAATCTTCATCGTGGTCAGCTACGGGCTCCTGGAATAGAAATTAGTAAAATTGGTCAGTCTAGGATCAATATAACATCGTGTAATGATAAAAAGATCAATTATGGTAACCTGCATCCAGAAGAAACACTTCCGGTCGTCTGTCTGAAACTTTAATATGTAAACCCTACCAGAAGCTTGGCCAACCTAAATTCACCCAAAAAAAATAAAGATGAGCTAAATAAGCACAGGAGAGAATCACCAATACAATTTCAAAAGGCTCAATTAGAAAGATACCTTTTCAAAAACCGCCTCTTCTGGGAATACAATTTGATCCTATGTTTACCTCCGTTAAGAAAAAAACGCTGTTTTCTTTCTAGCTACCTTAGGTGTAACAATTCCAATTTTTGAAATTAGGTTTTTCCTTAACAAACAATCCCGTTGGATAGGCTAACTTTGAAGCTAAAATCAACAAAAATTATGCAAATAATAGAGATGTGTAATATAATAACGGAAATTAGGATACGTCTTCAATGGTGTTATTACTCCGATCAAGCCATTGAATATGAACTAGACCCTCATCCCCCTGTAAAAAATCAACCCTTTAATATATAAACCTAAGCCAAGCTATTACACAGAAACGTATTCTTCCACAAATATAAAAAAGAAAGCATGCAATTACCACAATATAATATAAATAATCCAGGTATAAAACTTAAATCTTAGTTATCTTACTCTTCCGATGCGGAAAAGTCCTTTACGAGGATCAGCAACAACTCGTTTTCCTTCCATATGCATTTTACCAGCCCGAAACTCCAGCATAACCTCCTGTGACAGGACAGATAACAAATGAACATTGTGTATTCATCAAAAAAACAATTAACCCTGATATTCCAATAGAGGCGGTAGC
This sequence comes from Pulicaria dysenterica, assembly GCA_947179395.2. Taxonomy (NCBI): domain Eukaryota; kingdom Viridiplantae; phylum Streptophyta; class Magnoliopsida; order Asterales; family Asteraceae; genus Pulicaria; species Pulicaria dysenterica. The sequence continues at coordinate 62,101,090 of OX359294.1, forward strand.
ATTTATTTGTAAATAAGCAGCCTTAAAGATTATACATTTTCTTGAGCATAAGAATATTAAATATACAACTGATCGAAAGAAAAGTACAAAAGTCAGCAACTTATAGATTGCATGAATCAAATCTACTTAGTTGCGAGTAATGAAAGCTCAGAAACCCAAACTCAACTCATAACAAGCTCTTAAAAACTGAAAGAAAACAAGATAAAATCTTTATTCCAAAAACCTGAATAGCGGGAAAAAGCTCTGTTTCTGAAGAATCCATTAATCCAACTGTTGTTTAACTGCGCGTAAGACAACCGTAACGATACATCAATAAAGTTATAAAAAAATCCATGAACAAACCAATAGGTATCCCTTGCAACTCTAAAACCCTCCCTACCCGATTTCAGATTTGCGATACCGACAGGAATCTCAAACAATTTAATGGGGTATTTTGATTTAAACATACTGGCGCTAATTGGGAAACTTGAAAACTTCGTAACATTTAAAAGAGTGTGTTTTTAAGCTAGAAAAAGAAAGAAAAAAAATCCCGGTGAAGTTATAAAACCCTAGTTCATGTTTTGAAGTTGGATAGATTGAAGAGAGAAAGTTACAAATTGGATTAGGGAAAGAGTGTTGGAGAAGATGAAGAATGTGATATCGATGATCGATTACCTTTGGCGTAAGTGTAGCAAGATCAATCTCAAAAGTGTCTCCTTCTGTGATGACGACTGTGAAGCAATGTCCAAGGGGGGAGATTGTGCATAGAGTCATAGACCCTAGCGGCGTGTTTTACAGTTTATCCAAAATCCAAATGTTTGTTGTACCAACTTATTATTTGTTTTTGTTTTTGTTTTATTGTTTTAGTAAACTAGTTTATTGACCAGTACCCGTACGGGTATTTCGAAAATGTATTTGAGATATTAGAATTTTCAAATAAAAATATTGCAGTAAATGAAATATCACCTTTGTGATGAGAATATACTAATTTCAAAAAAGTGTCATATTACAATAAAATTTATACCAAAACGTAGATAAAAATGAGACGATCGTAAATATATAATTATTTTTTCTCTAAACAAAATATATCACAAGTTTACTAAACATAATTTATAAACAACTTATAATTAATTACATTAGTATAAAATTTTTATAAAACTCCCCTCACATTTTCTTTAAACCCCCTCATATCTTTTATAAAACCCCCTCACAATTTTCATCCAACCATCTCTCAATAGATTTAAAATTGAATTCAAATTTCTACTATCGATTATTAATCTTTCCAAAATTGTTTTGAGAATGAAATAATTTTGAAATTGAAGGTTGTGATTGGTTTATTAAAATTCAATTTATGGTTAATTTTGGAAAATTTGCGTGCCTTTTTTATATAGATATAGATTACACCAATCGTTCTTGTGGTTTGTCACTAATTTCACTGTTCGTTGCTATGGTTCATTAATTACACTAGACGTCATCAAGGTTTACATTTTGTAACGTCTGTAGTCCCTGGTCCACATAAAATGACTAAAATGCCCTTTCCTTTTTAATTTAGACATTTCTTATATATATTTATTCTTTTTTAATTAATAAACCATTATTATTATTATTTTATTATAATTATTATTACTTTATTAATTAAAAGAAACAAACACCTTCATGGCCTCCCCCCTCCCCCGTCTCTCTATGCCCGTACACCACCACCCACCCATGACCACCACGACCCACCATGACCACCACCTCCTTGTCGGCTCCCCTCTGCCACGGCATCACCACCACCACCGTAAAGGCACCACCATCACCTCCTTGTCGGCTCCCATCTCTCTGTTTCTCACTCCCAAACCCACAAACACCCCCATTTAAATGCTTCCCCCGTCAAACTCTTGCACCACCACCACCTGCAACTCCGGCGAGGTCACCACCACCGCCATACCACCGGCGTCTGAGTTCGATAACCATCGTCACCAAACAAAAGCAAATTAGATCCAAGAAGAACAAATCAAGAACGCAAATCAAGAACAAAAACAAGATATGTAACTAAATGAAAACCCAGATATGTAACTAATCAAGAACAAAAAAAAACCCAAATCTGACCGTCGCAACCATCATCATCACCATCGCGATTAGATTTTGTTCTTGTGTGTCCTACGGTGGTGGTGGTGGAATAGCAGCTCACGTCCCTTTCGTCATCACACATCACAACCACCGTCATCACCCACAATTAATATCGAGATTGGGTTGAATGTTCTTGACTAGGGTTTTCAGATTAGGTTTAGGGTTAGGTGTTCTTGATTGGTGGTGTGTGTGTGGTGGTTTGTTCTGTGTTCGTTTTTATATTGCTGGTGTGTGTGACCTACGGTGGTGGCCGGAGTTGCATGGTGGTGGGATTAGGGTTTCCTACGGTGGTGGTGTCATGGTAGCGGTGAAGAGGAGAAGAGGGACCGACGATGGTGGTGCCATGGTGGCGTACAGAGGGACGAAGATAGAGGCGGAGATTATTGGAATGGTGGTGGTGGGTCTTCTCCGGCGAGCGGCGGTGGCGAGCGGCGGCGTAATAGAGAGACGAAGAGAGGGAGAGACGAGCAGCAGAGATTGTGAGGAAAAAGAGGGGGATTGGGTATTAATTATTATCTAATAATAATAATATAAATAAAAATAATGGTTATTAATTAAGAAAATAAAATAAAAATATAAAAAAAAGTTAAATTAAAAAGAAAAAGGTATTTTAGTCATTTCAAATGGACCGTATTACAAAATGTAAACCTTAGGGACGTTTGGCGTAATTAATGAAGTACAGGGACGAACGGTGCAATTTGAGGCAAACCACAGGGACGATCCGTGTAATTTACTCTTTTTTTTACACGTTTATTTTTACTTTAAAAAGTTGGATTATGGAATGCGGTAAAAGTATGTAAAAAATCATGAATTATAATAGTTGGGTGAATTTTGTAAGTATGTAAAAGTATAACAATTACATATACCTATGGCTCTAAGATACAAGATATCGTTAAAAGCAAGTGATAGAAAAGCGCTTAATTCAAAGAAGTTTTGGGGAATGAAGCGGGTCTCCGGCAAGGTAGAGTGAGCCTACAATTACTAAAGAAATTGTCTAGTAATAAGTATAATGGAGAGCAAAGCAGAGATGGGGGATCAAAGGTAAGAAAAATATTAGTCAGACGAACAGTACTTGTAAGAAAAGATTGTTACAACTAATAGGCATTAGGTCAAAGGAAGAAACATTTCACAAATTAGCGGGGGCGGATAGCTTGGAGGAGGTAAAGAAATTTGGATGAAGTATCGATTTTGAGTGGAAGAAATGTTTAACATAATACAACACAAAGGGCAAGAAGTAAAGGGTGATGCAGGTTTGTATTCGTTTGTATCTTTATTTTCTATGGAAGTAATATCTTTGAGTGTTAGGGGCTAGGTGATAGCAACAAGAGGGGTGGGTAAAAGATGTCTTCCGAGGTAGACCAAATTGGTGGGATTACAAGAAATAAGAGCGACTAGGTGTGACGGTAAGATGGAGTCTATGTGGGATTCAAATGAAATAGGTTTTTGTTATAGAGAATAAGAGGGTTAATCACGAGGGTTGGAACACTAATGTTTTCAAGTGTTGTAAAATTATTTCGGAAAAACGCTTCTTGGCGGTAATATGGAATCGGAATGAAGAAAATGGTTCTAATTGGTTTGTGAATGTTTATGGACCTGGAGGGAAAGAGAAAGATGATAGAGCTTGTTTTGGGTTACGCTCAGCGAGTTAATCAACGTTAGAGATATTTTACTGTGACTTTTTGATAATTTTAATGAAGTTATGTGGAGAATTGTTTTCTCAGTAATATACTGTTATACTACTTTTCATTGTATTGAGTATTAAATTTTGTAATCAAATGTTTTGAGAGGGTGAGCATAATTCTTGCTGTGGTGGTTTAGGTAGGTTCTTAAAAAAAGGCTTTGGTAACATGGGATGTCATATTAAATAGGGTAGATAAGGAAGGATTGAGAATTAAGAGCTTAAAATGGGCTAACATGGGACTTTTTGTTAAGTGGTGGTGGAGGTTTGCTTAAAAGAAAGAGAGTGTTTCGGGTTAGAATGATAAGTCACTTAACCGAAACTAGTAAGGGTCACATGTCGGTTTTGAGTAACATAAAATAAACAATTAAGGAATTTGGATTAGATGGGTATGAATTTTAGTACCTCTTTCATGAAATCGGTGGGGCATGGGGATGCACTGAGGTTTTGGAAGGATAGATGGATTGGGAATTTTAAATTAAAGGAGGGTTTAATACAATTTTCAAATCATAAGTGAATATAGATTTGTCGGTGCTTGAAAAGGGGTGAGAGGTTTAAGGGTTAATGGAAAGAGAGATGTAGGTGGATAAGAAAACCAAGAGGAATCAAAGTAGGTGAAGTGGAAGAGTTGGAAAGGTTGTTAGAGGGGACACAGTAGTTATGGAAGGGGCGATAGGACAATTTGGAGAGTTGGAAGTAAGGGAAGTTTCCGGTTAAAGAAATGAGAGGTTTAATAGACGACCATATTTTAGAGGCTCTTACCCAGGTTTATATGTTAGTAACAACAATCTCATTCCTCCAAAAGTGAAAGTCCTAAGCTGTAAGGCTTGGCTTGAAATAATGCAAGTTCGTGAACAACTAGATGATCGAGGAGTGGACTTTCACCATCTTTTGTCCAAGATGCAAACTTTCGGCATCCTTAGAAGATAGATGGTCAACTCTCTAGGTTAAAAGGATGTCAAAGAGAATCAATGATGAATGGGAAACTTAGGTAAGCAGGTTGTTATATCGAAGATGGTGTAACATGAAGCAAATCCTCGATTCCCCATGAATATCCTCAATACCTAACGGGGATGTAAATGGGGATGCAATTCAATTCCTCGACGGGGATGGGGACGGGGAGTGGGAACGTGGATGGGTTTGCGGAGAGCGATCCCCGATAGCCATGACTTTGTTGCCATCCCTAGTTCTAAGGGACACTATTGTAATATATATATGCTAAAAAATCAAACACCCTATGATTTTTCTATTTACACAGCCGCCGTCATTTACATTAGGGTTCCACCAAAGAGGCCTCACACCGATTCAGATATCCTTCGTAGTTGTAGCTTCTTTTGGTCCTCGGACTACTTAATTGAGTTCACCTACATCACTTCATTTCAAGTCCACGAATTCGATTTTATCCTTTTGCAGCTTAATATAAAATCTATTTCTAGTTATTTATCTCGATTTGCAGGTTATAGTTCTTTGAGTTGTATACAGTTCATCTTAAGTTGGTTGTTCATCTCGCTTTTCAGTTTTGATTTGTTTAAAGTTTAAATATTTATAGTTAGGTGGAACACAATTTGAGGTTTTAAAAGAGCTACAATCATACTTAATTTCATAACTACCCAGTGATGTTGTATAACTTTAAATCTTGATGGTTAAAAGGAAAAAGATGTAAAACTGAATCAAAAACTGAAATTTTGTTTCAAAACCGAAAACCGAACTACTCCAAAAAAGCTACGTTCAATTACAAAAAAATTCTCCATTTTTCGAGAAAGTATTTCTAAGAAAACGGAAATTTTTTTCTATGAACTCAGAAAACTCTCTCATTTTCACAATCTACTCACTTTTTCAAACTTTGATATTTTTTCAAACACTTTTCTAAGAAAACAATTAAAAGAACATGTTTTCAATTTATTTTTTTAAGAAGAACTCTACCCACTCAATTAAAAAAAATAATAAAAACTTCATCATTTTTCATAAAAAATAGAAAACAAAAAACAGAAAATTTTTCGTTGTCCAAACGCATAATAAGTTTTGGTTTTAGTTTTTTAAAAACCAAAACTTTTGATTTAGTTGTTAACTCCTGGGTTATTCCGGTTCGCCCACAGACCAAAATCCCGAAAGTCATAAAAGTAAACACATAGAAGCAAGCTGCAACAAAGGGCGGAGCCGGAGGCTGACTGTTGAATGATATTATCGTACCGACGGCCGACGGCGGTGGCTTTGGAATTCCAATCTCAGATAGCCACAAGGAAGTTTGTTTCTTCAATGGAGAATAACACAAACGTAAAAATCCCCCCAACCAAAGACTATATTCACTACAACCATACTGATTCTTGTAAGTTCTCCAGATGGACTTCTAGGTAATTCTCCTTCCTTATCGATCCTGTTTATTTATCTTATAATCAGTTCTCAATGTGATTCTCAATCCGCTTTAAGGTCTAAATTAACTTGAACTGCATTCTATTTTTCAAAGAAGAGAAACTAACTTTGTGATTTAAAGTTTTATTCCACGCATTGACAGAATGTAATTGTTGTTGTAAGATTCATACATATATCGCATGCGTAGATGAGAGTTAATTTTGCATTTTTGTTAAGTTGATTTAACACCATAATCTCTGAACGGTGAATTTAATCTCAATCAATACGGTTATCAGTTGATTTGACTCACTGCTACAATTAAAAGTTCTCTTCCTTTATCATTGACATTGTCATTTTACCCAATTTTCAAGGTGGGATTTAGCTTCTAAAGAGTAGAACCTTTGACAAAGAATGCTTCACATTAATCTGTAAAGATTAATTTACCCAATTTAGAAGGTCTGATGATAATCGTTTTCTCGCTGTTGTAGGGAGTCTTATGTGTTCATGTATGCTAGACCATGGCAAAATGTTGTCAACTTTTACTCGAAGGTGGTCAATGGTCAGACCACATTGCTTAAGTTGTTTGGATCCAAGGTTGGTGTTACATTATTTTTATGTTCTTTAGCCACATCAAGTTCATCATCCTCAAAGAATTTGCTCTCTCTATTTCAAAACTAAAGAGGTTGCCACTAATAAGTTTTACAGCCAATGACACCAGTAAAAAAGGGCCATGGTCATGACTTAAAATTTGTAACAAAATCATCTGTACTAGACCCAAAGGACAAAGTGTAACTTTTATAGTATTATTTTGAAAATAGAGTGGATTTATAGATTAGATGCACATATTATATATTTCCTTTCTTTTTTCCAACAGTGTAACAATTTCATGGATTTATGCTCGATAAAATCTCCACAGGCACGTCATGTTCCTGATGATACCTATTTAGAGCCTTCTGATGAATCTGAAGTTGTTATTACGCCATCTCAAAAACGAGCTGGACGGTTGGCACGGATGAATTTCAAGATAGTTTTGTCATATCATGGGGGATCCTTTGATGGATGGCAGAAGCAACCAGGCTTGAATACTGTTCAAGAGTAAGATGGTTCTTCATAATTGTTAAAACCTGTGCCTATACATTCATACACATTTATTGTATGAACATAGATTAATTCATCTTTTTCAAGTGCATATTTTGAAGGAAGATATACCAAGAAAATGAACGGAACAATATGCCTAGATGCTAATATTTCTTGTTGTGTGTTTTACACAGGGTGATTGAAAAGTCTCTCGGGAAGTTTGTTGATGAAAGGAAAGCTGGACTACTGAGGGATAAAGGTCTACCACTTGAGGGGCATGCTGTTGTTGCTGGACGAACTGACAAAGGGGTGACTGGTTTCCAACAAGTCTGCTCTTTCTGTATGTATTTTAAAAAAAATTATCTTTACAATTTTACATTTCAGTTCTCATGAGACGCAGGGAGGATGTTATAATTTCATAAGGTGTTGCTTACGGCACCTTGTTTTAATTTTTCATTTACTACAATACTACTTCTGTTTATGCTTGTCAAAATTTTACTATCTTTGTAGCTTGTAATAATTGGTAATCATTTACTATTACTTAAATGTTTAGATACTTGGAGAGAGGATGTTAGACCTCAAGACATTGAAGATGCCATTAACAGCATGGTGCCAGGAAAGCTTAGGGTCATATCCGTTTCTCAGGTATTACAGTTGTTCACACATTTAAATATATCTATGTAGCTTGAAATAGATTATTTTGAATTCTTTGGAACATTGATTTGTTAATTATTACAGGTATCACGTACATTCCATCCAAATTTCTCTGCAAAATGGAGGCGCTATTTGTATATCTTCCCTCTAAATGATGGGGAAATCGAGGAAGAAAGCCGGCAGGGTGATGAAGATGCAACAAGGTGTCATACTGAAATATATGGTGACCAAAAAACTGACCATGATGATATATTTGGCGAGGAAAGTTTAGAATCTGACTATGATGATAGCAAAGATGATACAGAAAGTTTTAAAAAACCAACCAAATTTAGAGTTGACAAGGTTAACAAGCTTCTTCAACAGCTAGAAGGAAAATTGTTATCTTACAAGATGTTCGCACGTGATACAAAACCCTCAAGAAATATGTAAGCTTGATTCTTACATAAAACAATTCATTCTTGTTCTAGACTGACTTTTCTTTAACTTGCATAATCTAATTTGTATTTCAGTGGTCCTCCAACAGAATGTTTTATCTTCCATGCAAGAGCCACGCAAGTAACTTTAGCCATTGATACAGAGGTTCTGAACTTTCTGATGGTGTTTGAAGTTTGATTATACCTATATAATATTCTTTATATCTGCATGTGTAAGAATTATGCCTTACTAAATGCATTATTCACTTTTCATGAAGAAAGAAGAGTATTCTCAGGCAATGTGCATTGAATTGGTTGGTAATCGCTTCTTACGCAAGGTATGATACCTATTTTAGACAATCTTATTTTTGACAATAGCTTTAATATTTACAAGACTGGAAGCAGATAAAGTGTATATCCAACAGTTTTGACTTTCTATACATCCTTTCTCTTTTTAGCCTCATCAATAGATACATACAGATAAACACACACACACACACAAGCACATACACATTCATGAATCTGGAAATGTAATGGGTGGGAAGGTATACCTTGTTAAAATTCATTGGCTGATAATACTTGGCAGATGGTTCGTGTACTTGTGGCAACATCAATAAGGGAAGCAGCTGCTGGTGCTGAAGATGATGCCTTGATAAAGCTGATGGATGCCACATGCAGGCGTGCCACGGCCCCACCAGCACCCCCTGATGGCCTTTGTCTTGTTGATGTTGGGTATAACGACTTCGATTCACGAACTTGCCTAATCTTATAAGGTTAGTCGTGTTCATTATCACTAGGGATATCTCTCGTTTCAATTAGTCTCTTTTAACTCTTTAGTTCATTACTAAATCCGCGTGACCCGCTCATCTTGCCACCTTTAACTAGTAAGCATAGGTATTTGACGAATATGAATGCCCTTATTTGGTCTGATCTGGTACCAAAATTTTGTTGATCGATTATACATACTTTATGCAAGCCAACTCCTTTATCAGGCTTTTATCTTCAACTTCATGATTACTTTGAATTGATCAATCAATCACATTCCTCTGGGTAGTCATTTGGTACTTGATGAGTTGATAGAAGCAAACAAAAAACTTATGTACATTAAAAAATTTACTAGATTTCATGAGGGCTATATTTATCCCACGTCTAGTTGTGATTCCAATGTCCTTTGTCTTAAGTGTTGTAAAAATTGTTCTCGGCGGCCGATTAATCGGTGCCTAGGCAGTTATCGGTGGTTTACCGACCTAGAAATCACCTGATTGCTTAGGTTTATTAGTTGTGTTCAAAATCGGTTCTCGGCGGTCAACGAAAGGGTTTGACTTGGTCATTTAATTTTTTTTTTTGAAATCTACTAACATTTTTTGACTTGTTTTGTTAGGGTATACTAACTATGGACTTATTGTTTTTATTTTCCAAGCTTGTTAAACTTTTTTATTTATGGTTATTGACTTATTTTGTTAGGGTATTGCTAATATTTATTTGTTCAAATATAAATTCCTTTATAATTTAGGGTCCCCGCCTAGAATCCGATTAATCACCGCCTAGGCCGATTAATCACTTGAAGGTAGTCCACCGAATTTATACTGCCTAGCGATTTTTATAACCTTGTTTGTCTTCATATTTAATTATGATGTCTTTAATTTATTTGATATATGAGAAACACTTAGTAAGCTTAACATTATAATATGGATCTAGCATCGCTGTTATGATCCCTGTCTGCATGTGAGTTGCTTCTTTCTATTCATTAAAATATGCTTAGAGTTGGCATAGTAGGCGGGTTGTGCGGTTTAGGTAACGTTTTAGATCGGGCTCGGGTCAAACAGGTAATGTGTATTGGTCGGATGGGGTTTACATAAAACATCTTTCAAAAAATTTTAATTTTTTTAAATGGCGTGTCCAATATAATTACCAACATTGTATTATTTAAATAAAAATCTAAAACTTTTGAATAAGGTTATTTTGGAGGTTTTACGTGATTAATAAATACACTTTGGGCGACTTTAGTTCCTTTAGAGACAAAATATAACCCAAAACCGGGTCAAAATGGCTGCCTCGAACTATCGTAGGATAGCATGACAACAGCAATTGTGTACAAAGTTAGATGATTTATATGTTGGTCTTTCAGGTTCTCAGCCGCATTTGATTTTTACATGTTGCTGCTAATATTTGCTTGACTTGATCTTCCCTTTCATTGACATTGTCCATATAGATGCTGCAAGAGCAAGTTCATCAGATGGAGACTCACTTAACAGATTCATCCGTGTTTCTGCCATTAATTTTTTAAAAATCAAGGTATGGCCTTTTATACAAAGCAAAATTCTTATGTAAGAAAGACGCCATAAAATCTCAAAGTTTCAATTTCTCTCATTTTAATGGGTCTTCATCTAAAGATTTCATGAATTACCCCTATTAAACTGTATAATTTGAGACAAGTTTTCAGCTTTCGTAACCTATATGAATTGGCTATAGTTAATCACTTAATCAGATTGCGCTAGATTTTTGAAGCCACGTAGTCTTCTGAATTTGTGATGAGTTTATTTAGATTCAAGTTTTTGTTTCCCTAATCAGCTAGTCTGTGGTGATGGTTTTGTTTGTAAGTTTTCAGGGTATGAAAATTGAATTTGAACTTGTTTGATGTCCTCCAGCATCAAACAAGGGTGTTTGAGATTGCTTATTCAAGTGTTTATATGTTTACGACGATTTAAAAAAAAAAAAAAATCGAAGGATCCTCAAACACTTGTACAAAGCTTGAAGTCAAGGCTAATCACACTCGTTGCCCACAGCCTTGACTTTCCAACTTGTACGTGCTAGCGCGCTACAACTAGCACAACATTTAAGCACTTTAAAATAGGAAACTTGAAATAAGTCAATAACCATCAAAAAGTTTAATAAGTTGAAAAATAAAAACTGTAAGTCTATAATTAGTTTAAACCGTAAATACAACTCCCCATTCATTCTTTAGCCCTAAACAATTTTTTGTTTTTGTTTTTTGTTTTTAAATGAAGTCAAACCATTTTGTTGACCGCTGAGGACTGCCAAGCACCGATTTTGACCATGCCCGGTAAGTTTGACCGATTATATGATTTTTAGGTTGGTTGGCCGCTGACAACCGTTGAGGCACCGATTTATCGGCCGCCTAGACTGATATTTACAACACTGCCTTTTTACACAATACACTGCTAAGTTTTAAAAAGTTACATTTAGTTCTTTTGTCATAGTATAGGATATTAGATAAAATAGGAATATTAAGGTTTAGTAAAAATGGTCTAGTCCGAATGTATAGACGAGTAAGAGTCACCACGGTTTCTCTAGAACTTGGTTTAAAAATGCGGGATGCGCTCTGATGCGTTTAGAGTCCCGGGAGCCGATGCGTGATGCGTGATGCGTGATGCGCTCGCATCACGAACACGATGCGCCCGATTTTCACAAAAATTACTTCTAAGCTAATTTTATACCTTCTAAGTACTTATATATCACAAATTCTTCAATCAATACTAAAAGTAGTTTAATAGTAGTTCATTAAAGTTGAATAACATAATAGATAAATACGGTTAGGTAAATCAAAATCACCAAAACACAAATTATCAATACCCCCCCACTTCCCCCCCACCCCCCAACCACAATGTTCTCCAAAGTCCAAACTTTCTCTAATCACAAACTAAATGTCTCCAAGATCTGCATCATCAAACCCAAGTACATCTCCATCTCCCTCATCATCATCTGACACTCCAATGTCTTCCTCCACCTCATCTTCATCAACAAGAGCGGGTCCTTTTCCTTTATCATTTCTTGATGGGCCGGCTTCTTCATCACCTCCTCTTCTTGATCCTCTAGTGAAATAACTTGGCTCATAAGCCCCGGAAGCTCTACCCACCGCATCCCACGTAAGATCATCATCAACAAACACCAAATCATCTTCATCTTCATCATTTTCCATTCTACCCATCAACCATTCATTACATTCATCAATATCATCCAAAGCAATAGGATCATTGGCTCCCTTTCGGCGTTGCAATGCACGATTGAATTTAACATAAACCATATCATTCAATCTTTCTTGTGCCAACCTATTGCGCTTCTTGGTGTGACTTAAGATCAAAATTAGTATGTTACCCGCTTTGACATAGGCGGATGCATTATCGGTGATCACTTGCACAACATTCTCTTCACCAACTTCATCTACCATCTTGTCAAGAATCCCATACAACAAGTTGGCATCCTTGGAGACATCCGAAACATCCTTCGATTTAACAAATATGGAACCCCTTGGAGAGTTCACCATGAAGTTAATAATGTCCTTGGAGACAACCGAATCTCTCCATCCGTCCGATAAAATTGAACAACCTTTATCGGCCCATTCTTTCTTGTGTTCGGTGACTTGCTTTTCCACCTCTTTAACTTCTTGCTTGAGTAATGGAACTCTAAGCTCATACATACTTGGTGGTTTCATTCCCGGACCAAATTGTCCAATAGCTTCAATCATGACCTTAAAGCTATCATGATTCGCCGCATTAAAAGGAATACCCGCATCATAAAACCACCTTGCTATATATGTACAAACTTTATCCCTTAACTCTTTTTGAACCGCGGCATTGATAGTTTGTTGCTTCCCTCCATTTCCATCTTTCCCTCTTTTTAGAACATCTTCGGGATTAGGAGTGAAGAACCTATCTAAGGGACCTTTTTGTCTTGGCTTTTTTCTTTGAGACATCTTGCTACTTACCCCTTGCACTTCTACACATTCATCATCTTCATCTAGATCATAGTCATCAAAGTCGAATCTTCTTGAGTTCATCTTTTTTTCTAAGCTTTCCATTTCCTTTTTTTGCATGAAAGACTTCATCTCTTCCTTTACATGCCCCGGACAATTTGGGCAACCAAGAACATCCGACATACCACCAATGAAATGCCATTTCATTCTATACACACCACCCTTTACTACTTTACCACAAAAATGACAACGAAAATTGTTTCTACTGCCAGGCTCTTGTGTAGAATATTGCCTAGCTGGATCGATTGTTTTGTTGCTCGTGTTTGTATTTGAACCGGTTGCGGTGCCAGTAACATTGGGAGTTGGTTGATTTGGTTCCATTCTAAATATCACAAACAACAACTTACAAAAACTCTAAAACACATAAAAGCATAAACAAAATGTGTGTGTGTGTGTATATATATATATATATATATATCAATTATCAAATCAGAAACATAATGTATATATATAAAATTATAAACATATAAGCTGGAAAAAAAACAGTCTGTTGATCTGTTCCTATAGAAGTGTTCAGTGTTCAGTGTTATATAAAAATATCAAATATACATCAAGTTATGAACTAGCAATTGACTAATGAGTTATGAGCTGTTGGTAAAAAAAAAAAAAAAACAGAATCGTGGCTCAATAATCTAAACTGTGAACACATTTTAGAAAAAAAAAAAAACAGGCACCCAACAGCAACGTGAAGGAGAGGAAAGCATAAGAGATAAACTAAATACAAAACAAAAAAAAAAAAAAAAAACTTAACACACCTGCGAATCCTGCGATGTCTTCAGAGTTCAGGAGAAGAGAGCAGCCAAAGCAGAAACGTGAATGGGGAAATGGGAAGCAGCTTATTGTTTTATTAGGTTAATACTTAAAAGGCATTTTTTTTTTAAATTTAAACAGGCCTGCTTTTAAGCCAAGCCCAGCCCAGAAAAAGTAATCAGATCAAATGCCAACAAAGCCCTGAAAACGCATCGCATCGCATCACGCTTCGCCCGCATCACGCACCACTCGAGCGCATCACAGCGCATCCCGTACCCCCGGGCGCATCAGACCCCTTGATGCGTTTCACCCAGCGCATCACACGCATCGCGCATCAGGCGCGCATCAGGCGCGCTTTTTTAAACCCAGCTCTAGAAATTGATAGTTATTATCTATTAACATAATACATAATACCTACATGGTTCTTAAGACATGGTATGAAGCCTTGATGTTCTTGTCATCTATCATTCTCTCTTGTCTGCTTGCCACCGCCACCGCCACCGCCACCGCCACTGCTGACTGCACACCTTCGTGTTTCTATTCATCCCACTTTGTATGCCAATTTCCTTTCTTTACCTTCTCATCTTGTGTGAGAGACGCAATGTAAATAAAACTGGACTAGTTTTTTAATCGTTTGTTTTACTCTTGCAAGTGTAGCTAGGCCTCATTGTGAGTTTGTGACTAAATCTTGTCTTTAAGGTATAGAGTTCTGAAAAGGCTTGGATATCAATCGATCAAGTAAAGCACACTTTCGTTTGGTTAAATTTCTACCCTTATATGGGTTACGAGAAGCTAACTTAGGTAGCTGAAGGTTATAAAAATTGGGTTTTATCGGTTTCATCCGATTAGAAGGGTATGAGGTTGATGGAGATTAAAACGAAGCAGGGTTAAAAAAACAGAGGGGTAGTGTTATTAAAACCCTGTTTCATCATTTAGAACTCTTCATTTTAGCTAGAATGAGTCGATCGCTGGTAGTATATAGTACATCTGTCTTTGTATTTTATGTGTTTTGTTGCTTTGTTCATACATGTAGCATCAAATTATATTGGGTATTTATAACATTTGGTCAGATTTATAATTAGTTTTCTATTTGAACAGTAAAAATACATACCACCGAATCTACACATATGTCTAGGACTGTAAATCTCAACGAGGGAGGAACACCTTAAGTCACACTTTTGACGAGAGGAATATTAAGGGGAGGGCGGAGGGGGTCGGAATTGGCTTTGTGGACCTGTCTAAAGTGGTTTCTTAATGATTTGAGGAAGGTTTGGAATTGTGTTGCTAAATCCAAAGTGGGAAGATAAGTGGGTTTGGTTTTTGAATGATGGGAGCATGTTCTTGATTAAAGCTGTCTCAAAGATTTGGTGGATAAAAGTTGATCAAGACTACTCTGGTTTGGAACAACACCATTCCATTCCATGGGTTGAGTTGTTTGGAAGAGGACATAACGTCACTATTGATTTATTATTTTTGTGAAAATTTATTAGTAATTTTTATACATTTTAAATAGCATCTCAATAGAACTATAAGTTGGACCCATGCAATTTTTTAATAATAAATTCAGAAATAACACCTAATTCTGAATTAGACAGTAGTATTTTCACAATCATCTGTACTGGTTATAGTTATTTTTTTGTTTAATCTATCAACTCTTGTTGTGTTTCCATTAACATTAACAAGGTATATTAGCTCATGTGTTATGACGGGATAATAAACACAGATTTTGATGGATAAAACTTACGGTTTGACATTGAAGTTATCTGGCATCGAGTGTTGACCGTTATCTACATGAGAATCGACCACGTTAGATTGATGTTAAAAGCTTAGTCAAGTTTAGAACCCTTTACAATTAAAAGTTCTGATCATTCTTCTAGGATTCAATGGTTTTGGAGATTGAATAAGATGTTTAATCATCTTCTATTAAAATGTTTGATTTTACTCATTCTAGTAGAACTTTGTTGGGTGTAATTTCTTGTAAATGGGATGTTGATGTTATAATTTTTGGTGCTCAAGGTTTATGTGAGTGGATGGTTGCATGCTTTTTGGGTTGTGTTGCAGATTTATTGTAGTGCTCTGATAATTTTGTTTGTGTCCTTGTTTGTCCTGAGTTTTGGCCTCTTATGACTGTTTCAACTAATTTTAGGTACCGTTTGTTTTACCGTAATGTGAAGGAATGTAAATGATTTTAATTCCATCCATGTTAGTTATGGAATGACATTCCCCTACCTAAATGAATATAAATACTTCAAAAAATTTAATTCCTTTCCAAATAATGTTACCAAACGCAATATACAATGAATTTGATTTAAATTCTTTTACATTCCTTCATATTACGGTGAAACAAACTAGACCTTATTGTTTGATCACCTTTTCTCCTAAGATGAACTTTATTATATTTTAATGAAGATTTGATATAAGACAAATATTACAATAAAAATAATTAGTATTAAATAATATGAGTATTATTACCAAAGGGTATTTGGCCTAGCGGTATCAATGTGTGACTAAGGTGTCTCTCCCTCTTATAGGTAGAGGGTTCGAGTCCTGTCAAGGACATAAAGTGTAAATTAGGTAGGTGTGTGTGTTTGCCGTTAAAATAATAATAATAATAATAATAATAATAATACGAGTATTATCATACACATTGGGTGAATTTTAAAAAAGGGTTTAAAGTCCAAGGCGCATAAATACATGTGTGTGTATTGTTGAAGTTTTTGGGGGCACGATGCAGGAAGTGGAAACATAAATAACAAACAAACTATTCCAATTGATGGATCCAATAAACTATGCTGGCATGTTCAAGGTCAATAGATCAAACTTTAGAACACCAAGAAAGGATACCTCTAGTAGGTAACATCTCTTAATGACCTTACTTAATGCTAGCTTCAATTCCTAATAATCAAGCAAGCATCAAATGCTTGAAATATCTCTCTCTCTCTCTCTCTCTCTAGAAATCAAGAAGGGTGTTATGTATACCCTTATCTCTCACATGTCACATCCATAGGTCAACCTTCTTACATACATGATAAGATAGAGGTGTCATGATCCATACCCAGATCAAGAATACCTCAATGGAAACCTCTATGGTTCCACAAACTCAATTACATGTTGACACGAGAAAATTTTAAGGAATAAAATATCAATTTTACCTTTTCTGGTTTAATAAAAATTAGTAGCTGACAAGTGTTTCTATCATTCTAACATTAAGATGTGTTTTAATATTGATTCTTACCCTGTATACATATCCACACATACTAGTTTCTACTCGCACAAAGCGATGACGTATAACACATGTCATTCATGAACAACATAGAGAGAGAAGATGATGGTTGTAATAACATTTAGTATCAAGCATATATAACATTAATGGATCAAACTTTAGAACACCAAGAAAGGATACCTCTAGTAGGTAACATCTCTTAATGACCTTACTTAATGCTAGCTTCAATTCCTAATAATCAAGCAAGCATCAAATGCTTGAAATATCTATCTATCTCTCTCTCTCTCTCTAGAAATCAAGAAGGGTGTTATGTATACCCTTATCTCTCACATGTCACATCCATAGGTCAACCTTCTTACATACATGATAAGATAGAGGTGTCATGATCCATACCCAGATCAAGAATACCTCAATGGAAACCTCTATGGTTCCACAAACTCAATTACATGTTGACACGAGAAAATTTTAAGGAATAAAATATCAATTTTACCTTTTCTGGTTTAATAAAAATTAGTAGCTGACAAGTGTTTCTATCATTCTAACATTAAGATGTGTTTTAATATTGATTCTTACCCTGTATACATATCCACACATACTAGTTTCTACTCGCACAAAGCGATGACGTATAACACATGTCATTCATGAACAACATAGAGAGAGAAGATGATGGTTGTAATAACATTTAGTATCAAGCATATATAACATTAATGGATCAAACTTTAGAACACCAAGAAAGGATACCTCTAGTAGGTAACATCTCTTAATGACCTTACTTAATGCTAGCTTCAATTCCTAATAATCAAGCAAGCATCAAATGCTTGAAATATCTATCTATCTCTCTCTCTCTCTCTAGAAATCAAGAAGGGTGTTATGTATACCCTTATCTCTCACATGTCACATCCATAGGTCAACCTTCTTACATACATGATAAGATAGAGGTGTCATGATCCATACCCAGATCAAGAATACCTCAATGGAAACCTCTATGGTTCCACAAACTCAATTACATGTTGACACGAGAAAATTTTAAGGAATAAAATATCAATTTTACCTTTTCTGGTTTAATAAAAATTAGTAGCTGACAAGTGTTTCTATCATTCTAACATTAAGATGTGTTTTAATATTGATTCTTACCCTGTATACATATCCACACATACTAGTTTCTACTCGCACAAAGCGATGACGTATAACACATGTCATTCATGAACAACATAGAGAGAGAAGATGATGGTTGTAATAACATTTAGTATCAAGCATATATAACATTAATGGATCAAACTTTAGAACACCAAGAAAGGATACCTCTAGTAGGTAACATCTCTTAATGACCTTACTTAATGCTAGCTTCAATTCCTAATAATCAAGCAAGCATCAAATGCTTGAAATATCTATCTATCTCTCTCTCTCTCTCTAGAAATCAAGAAGGGTGTTATGTATACCCTTATCTCTCACATGTCACATCCATAGGTCAACCTTCTTACATACATGATAAGATAGAGGTGTCATGATCCATACCCAGATCAAGAATACCTCAATGGAAACCTCTATGGTTCCACAAACTCAATTACATGTTGACACGAGAAAATTTTAAGGAATAAAATATCAATTTTACCTTTTCTGGTTTAATAAAAATTAGTAGCTGACAAGTGTTTCTATCATTCTAACATTAAGATGTGTTTTAATATTGATTCTTACCCTGTATACATATCCACACATACTAGTTTCTACTCGCACAAAGCGATGACGTATAACACATGTCATTCATGAACAACATAGAGAGAGAAGATGATGGTTGTAATAACATTTAGTATCAAGCATATATAACATTAATGGATCAAACTTTAGAACACCAAGAAAGGATACCTCTAGTAGGTAACATCTCTTAATGACCTTACTTAATGCTAGCTTCAATTCCTAATAATCAAGCAAGCATCAAATGCTTGAAATATCTATCTATCTCTCTCTCTCTCTCTAGAAATCAAGAAGGGTGTTATGTATACCCTTATCTCTCACATGTCACATCCATAGGTCAACCTTCTTACATACATGATAAGATAGAGGTGTCATGATCCATACCCAGATCAAGAATACCTCAATGGAAACCTCTATGGTTCCACAAACTCAATTACATGTTGACACGAGAAAATTTTAAGGAATAAAATATCAATTTTACCTTTTCTGGTTTAATAAAAATTAGTAGCTGACAAGTGTTTCTATCATTCTAACATTAAGATGTGTTTTAATATTGATTCTTACCCTGTATACATATCCACACATACTAGTTTCTACTCGCACAAAGCGATGACGTATAACACATGTCATTCATGAACAACATAGAGAGAGAAGATGATGGTTGTAATAACATTTAGTATCAAGCATATATAACATTAATGGATCAAACTTTAGAACACCAAGAAAGGATACCTCTAGTAGGTAACATCTCTTAATGACCTTACTTAATGCTAGCTTCAATTCCTAATAATCAAGCAAGCATCAAATGCTTGAAATATCTATCTATCTCTCTCTCTCTCTCTAGAAATCAAGAAGGGTGTTATGTATACCCTTATCTCTCACATGTCACATCCATAGGTCAACCTTCTTACATACATGATAAGATAGAGGTGTCATGATCCATACCCAGATCAAGAATACCTCAATGGAAACCTC
This sequence comes from Pulicaria dysenterica, assembly GCA_947179395.2. Classification (NCBI taxonomy): domain Eukaryota; kingdom Viridiplantae; phylum Streptophyta; class Magnoliopsida; order Asterales; family Asteraceae; genus Pulicaria; species Pulicaria dysenterica. Next base: position 62,120,766 of record OX359294.1, read on the forward strand.
TATGGTTCCACAAACTCAATTACATGTTGACACGAGAAAATTTTAAGGAATAAAATATCAATTTTACCTTTTCTGGTTTAATAAAAATTAGTAGCTGACAAGTGTTTCTATCATTCTAACATTAAGATGTGTTTTAATATTGATTCTTACCCTGTATACATATCCACACATACTAGTTTCTACTCGCACAAAGCGATGACGTATAACACATGTCATTCATGAACAACATAGAGAGAGAAGATGATGGTTGTAATAACATTTAGTATCAAGCATATATAACATTAATGCAACAACTAAGTTTGAATGATAACATTCTATCTTCATGTGAACAATTAAAATTTTAATCCATATTTTGTTTTACATGCATGCTATATATTAGAATTCATGCAAAAATTAAGTTTGAATGATAACACCTCTTTATAGATGACCGTTATGAGTTATAGACTTTAAAAATGATTAAGACACTGCATAATATTTTATTTTTGTAAAAGAGTTGATATAGGTAATTTATTTTTTATTATCTAAATAAGTAACTTATTTTGCTTTGATTTGTTAAAGTAAGTAGAGACTTGAATTTTCTGATTAGGGTTTTGCCTGTAGCCGGAGTTTATACTGTTGAATCATCACCAAACTTTGGTGATCTAACCTGAATTTCTTTATGATGGTGATGTGGACTCTAATTGACCTGATGCCGGTCATCATTGCCGGATTTAATTAAAAAAGCAACAACACGGCCACCACCATAATGATGGCGGACAAGAGGCCGATTAGACTCCACCATCAGCACTAGGAAGGAATTCTAGTCATCTCACCGATATTTGATGGTAATCCAACAATAGAAACTTCATCTAGAGCCAAAACTCTAACTCGAAAATTATAAATTCTTACTTTAACAAATCTCTACAAAATAGGTGAATTTTCATTACATTTTATGTTAGAATTTGAGTACTTTTGTAATTGATGTATAAGATGTTGTATCCTTCACTTAAAAGTAGTTTTAAATACATTCTAAACTACCAACCTCATTGCTCTTGTCCAAGTATCCCCTCAAAGGAAGAGACACAATGGTCCCTCAATGCCCTGTTACATCTCCACTTTTAAGCAGCTCATCAAATGAAAAAAAAAACCCAATTATTATTTTCCTAAAAATTAAATTATCATTATTGTACCAACCAATATTTAGTAAAATATATTTGATAAGTAACTTAATATGACAGTGTAGAGAAAACACATTTGCTTTTATTATATCAAATGAAAAAAATACAAAGGTAGTAGAATTTCTCATTAAGTTCTTATTTTGCTAAATATTTTTCTAAGTAAAAGTTCGAATCAGGTTCATAGATCTCTAATGTAAAACAAAAACGAGTTCAGAGTAAAATGCTGTGACAGTGGAAATTTTGATAAGATCTTGATGATGAGTTTTGAGAACTGTTTTCACATTTAGATTTACGGACGTACGAGAAATTGACTTGTTAAATAAAACAAAATAAAACATACTTATAATAATTCCAAGATTTGTAAATAGTCACAATCCATCAAACAAATTTCACATATATATGTTCCATCATACTTCATAATACTTGTATTATACTACTTGTGAGTGATGATGGGTGGGTGAATATTAACATGAGATTACACCTCTACATATTCCATAAATTCATTAAAGAGCAATCTCAGAATTTGCAATTAGGTAATTATATTTAATTTAAAAAATTTACAATAAGTTAGATGTACAAATGATAATAAGTTCCAAGGCATGAAATAAAGTTACATAATATGTATGTTTACCATGCTTTATATGATACTCACTTTATGAAACTTAAAAAAGACAAAAAGATGCTACACACATTTTCATGTTTTTGTACTTTTGAAATGATGTGGAATAAAACTTGACTAGGGATACATAAATAGAAGCATATTTCTTATCTTCAATTATTAAAGTGAATTTTTGCAAAACTCAATTTGGATGGTAATTATCATAATGTTTTAAAAGGAAATATCTTTAAGCTTTTTAATGAATACATCTTCTTTTTCTTGAATAAAAAAATATTCTTGTTGTTTGTCTTGAGGGGATCACACTTTGAACTCTTTTAATGGTCCCAAATTCCAAATGGGCATTTTTTTCAAGAATATTTTTAATATCTCTTTTTCACATCCAATAAGTGTTTCTATTTGTGTGGACATGGTCACATATGAAGTGGAGGGGCTTACCATATATCACTCTCAATACATACCACATGCTTTTTTAGAAGGGTATTTTTGTCATTTACACGTGATTTTTATAACATAAAACGCAAAATATTGACCCGAGAGATGGATGGATCGATGCCAATATGAAAACCGTGGGGTCAAAGTTGAAAAAAAATTAGGTATTTAAAGTACGACACAATGTTTGAAAGTAACATTTATCACATTTACGATACAACCAATTCTAAGGTTAATTGCTAATTAAGTTATTAAATGTGTTGTAGTCGAATTTAATTATGGCTTAAATACTAGGTTAGATTTTGATAACTATATCTTGTTAAAGATCTACCATGTGGCTTGAATGTTGGTTGTTGTATGGAGTTAAGTGTTGACCGTATAGTCAAAGTTTGACCTCTTGCAAAGTTTGATCCAATGGTCAAAAGTTGACCCACCATTTTAAAAAAATAAAAAAATAAAAAATCAAGGTGTCATTGATAACCATACTGATGTTTACAAACTAAAAATTTATAAGTTTGTGGAGTTCCAATTTAAAATCAAGTGATAACAAGTGGAGTAACATATAATCCTTTTTAGGTATATATTATAAAGTCAGTAATCAGGGGATCATGATTCTTGAGTAACGAGGATGCGCATCATGAGGCCTTTATGGATGCTACGACGGAGCCGGTCCTAAAGAAGACTATCAACAAAGTCAACGATTTTTGGCATAATTGACTTAATTTGACCGGTCTGGCTAATTTATTGAGCTTAAGTTTATCAGGATTGACTTTTGTGGTCTTTTTTATGTTAAGGCAGGTCTCATGGGAAGTATGTGACATTTTATTTATAATTTTGAACACAAAATATATAAAGTGGGTGAGTGAAAAGAAGGAAAAAAAAAATCTAAATGCATAAATACATCCAAATAGGTCTGCAAGTCATTAGTAACGGATATTAAGTTAATTAAATATGCTTGCTCTATATCTATGCAAGTGTCAACAATCTTACAACTACAACTAACTCTTGTCTTAGAGTTGGCTATTATCTCTTTGTTAACCTATAACACTAGATTTGAGATATACGTAATCGCCTTGACGTAGTGATTAGAGTGTACGTTAGCAACGCCTTGACGTGTATTTCGGCTACATATATGTCTAATAAAATGTGCATTTATGTTTACTGTCTAAGAACCTTTGCATCTTTAGCATATGTTAGGCACATATAGGTTTTTTTTTGTATACATAGAAGAATAAAAGATAGACTCATAATACAACACATTGTTACAATTATAAAGTGGTTTCACAAGAAATAACTCAAACATACAAATTTAAAGATGTTTTGGTCTAATGATGGTTTTCTAAAGTGGTTATAATTATCTTGATTGAAAATACAAAAATAACATTGAAATACTCTTTTCAATGGTTGTATGTACCCTCAAGACCACACAAGAATGGGCCCTTGGGGAGTGTTTGGTGCGACTCATCTCATCTCTTCCCTTTGGAAAATGGGAATGTGGCTTTTTAGGGCTTTTGATCATTATGAAATACTAATGTCATGTATCCTCAGAATCTCACACACAATTTGATATTTAAATATTTTTTTATTTATACTTTCATTGAGTATTTTTCTTAATTTATTTAAATTTCAAATAAACTCATCCCAAGAGGGATCAAAAAATATATTTGTACTACTTTATTATTACATACATCATCCCTAAAAAATAGTCAAAGTTTGGTTTCATCATCAAAAGAGTTTTATATTATGTGAAAGTGGAGCATAATCATAAGTAATGAATATTTGGGAAGGTTGGAATTAAAAAAAAAGTGGTAGAGATCAATAAGCTTTGTGGATGTGAACTTTAAATGGAATTTTATTATTATGAGAATATATCATATTATATATTACCAATAAAAAGTTATTTATTTACTCACCAAGACCAAAAACTTAATGTATATAAAAAATTAATAATGTACTAATTTTAATAAAATTTATTATGTGTGTGTGTATTACACACACTACACAGGGTTGCTTCACAAAACCAATACAAAATATTGGTGACGTTGGGGGTGAACCACTTTTGAAGGCATCAAGGATATATGCAATTTGTTTATTGAAGATTAAGTTTCGGAGAAAACAATTATATATAAAGTGTTTCACAAGGTGTCACACACTACCAACTTAATTAATTATTTTCATTATAAAATATTCCTTAATTAATTGTTTTATTTAAACATACAACCTTTGTTTATTTTTTCAATTAACAGTTTAATAATATCTTTCATTTTGTACATTTTAGATAAAATATTATGGTTTACTTCTATAAAATGTATCAAACTCTATCCCAATTGTTATCGTGTATATTCGTCTTTCAAACAAGTGTTATTATTTTTTAAAAGCTTTCAAACAAGTGTTATTACGTGTATCAAACTTTTAATTTGTTAATATTGTACGTATTTTGATTATATTAAAAAGCAAAAAAAAAGTATAAGTCTTGTATATACATTTGGAAGTTTTGTACACATGATATCACATTTTTTGAAAGTAGATATACACAATAACAATTGATATATATTTTTAATATATTCTAATGAAGTAAACTAAAAAACTAATTACATATTAATTATATTTATGGAATATATTATTGTGGCTTAGCTAATCGTGGTGTACCGTGAAGGCGAATGCAATTCTGAATGAAAAGGATATCTTGATAAATTGTTTGAAAGTAAGACCAATTTGTAGCAAAATGTTTGCTAGTGAAAAAGGCAATTACCAAATCCTCTGTTGTCTGTCCATGAAATTTTGCTATAGAATTCCTCTCTTATTATTTGTTAGACAAATGATATCGGGGTTTAATATACGACGGTCTAGTCTAATTGTATAGATGAGTTAGAGTCTATTCGGATTTTTGGTCGGGGCTTCTATTCTATATCTTATGCGTTATATATAGTGATCAATATAACACATTATATTTATAAGGTTTTCATTATTCAACATTATCAGAAATATCAAATATGTACACACATTTTTTTCTTTTCTCTTGTGTATCTTATTTATCTTTTATTATAATATAATATATAAACTTAGATACTAAAAGCTAATTTTCAAGATAAATAACATGGACAAAACATGTGAATTGCTCTAATATACAGTTTAAAGACCCTAAAACCTTTTGTTTTAACGATTGTAGGAAACGAGCGTCGTAACCGCGCCATGCTACGTGTATTTTTTTATTAATTTAATACATAAAATAACTAATTCCATATTAAATTTGTTTTGTTGAGTAAATGTTATAAACATTTGTTATCCTTTGATTTATTAACATAAATTGGTTTTAAACAAATTTATTTTTTTAGACACTAAATCAAATTATAAAAGAAAAAAGAATACAACATAAGAAAGAAAACAAATATATAAGATGCGATTATTTAAAATGAAAAGAAAGAGAAATAATAATTGATTAAAAAGGAAAAAAAAAAGAATAGGGAGGGAGGAGCCGAGGAGACACTGACTCACTAAGGAAGAAACAAAATAAGTGTATCAAGGCTTGAACATGGGATGTCTAGCTTAAAAAGTAAGTGTCTAGCTACTTGATCTATAGCAAAAGATAACTAAACTTGAAATCTTGTATATAATTATAACTGACGTATTATGTAACACCCTCTCGACCAGCCTAGATTAATTAAGGTAATTAATTAATTAATCTGGAAATTTATATTGTTTATGTAAGTTATTTGTAATATGTAGTAATTGATAAATGTGTGATATTATTTTGTTTTAATTATTTAAGGTAAATAATTTTAATAATTTAATATTTGAGTTGGTGGGGGGGGGGGGGGGTGGCCGGTTTTAGTGGGTATAGGCACCCACTCCCTCACCATACCCTATTTCTTGTAAAGTTGAACAAGAGTGTGTTGTGTGTGTTTTTGGGTGTTCTCGGCCGAGAAGAAGAAGAAGGAAGAAAAGAAAAATCAAACTTCATTCGTGTTTGCATTTAGTCGATTATTTGATAGCATCTACAGGTTAGATTACTGATTTATAGTTGGTTGTTTGTTAGTTTATTCGGTTTTGATATATATATATATATATATATATATATATGAAATCCGATTGAATGTTTGATTTGATGAATTTATGATCTAGGTTGTATGCATGTTAGAATTGATGTTAGTTATGATCAAACATGTTTAGAAATCAATTCTGGAAACCTAGATGATGTTGCATGCTTAAAATCAGATTAGAATTGAAGTTATGAATGATTTTGATTTAGTCGGAATTCAAGTTATGAAGCACTCGGAATTCATGTCATGAATGACTCGGAATTCAAGTGATGAGTCTGTCGGATTTTGTGATTCCGACCAATTTACTCGGAATTGGACTTAGAATCCGAGTAAAACTTCATTGTATGCCTTAACTTTTTAATCGGATTTGATGTAGTCGGATTTTGATTCACTCGGTATTGGACATTACCCGGAATTCATGATTTAAGTATGAAATCAGACTGTGATATGTCCTAACACTTTTGATCGGAATCCGACTCTTAGTCGGAATGTGACTTTACTCAGAATTTAACAGTTTGCCTTTACTCGGAATCCATATAATTACTCGGAATGTATGAGTTAGTCGGAATGTAGCAATTACTCGGAATTGAGATTTGGTCGGAATTCTAACATTACCTTTGCTCGGAATTTGAATTGATATGAAGAATCCGATTAAAGAACAACTCTTTGATGATTTGAAGATGAACATGAATTGTACATTCAGTATGGCCTTGACTTATGAAAGGAATGTATGTATTGTCTAAGCTAAGGAGATGGATGAATTCACAGAATTACAGATTGTAAAGGGTAATAGTGAATTACGGTATATTGGTGTGAATATACATGAATTTAATATGTACTTGTGATTGTATGTGCATATGTGGTTGATTATAGTATTGTGCTTATTGTGTATTGATTAAGCAAATACTGATTGTTAGTTGTTTGTTCAGGTGGAGACAAAACTCAGTAGATAAGTAAAGACTGAGTTGTCTGACTGTTGAAGATATCAGTGAGTGGATATATATCTTGGATGTATAAGATATAACTCCTGATTGTTTGCTCTTTGAGATGTATTCTCTTGTTGACTGTATATATACATGTTGTTGTGGAGATCAGCTTGGCGGTTGTTTTTCAGCTGGGCCTATGTTTAGAGATATACAGTATTAGCAATCGTCTTGATAAGCATTTGTTGTAATTAAGAGGTGCTAGTATTGTTATCTGTGATAACTGGGCTATCGGTAAACCTATGCTTTGGCCGGCATTTGGTTGAAGGTCCCGCAAGACCGCCGGTTCTCTTGTTGCTTGAGCTTGATTGTTTGGGCTTTATGCCTTGTATGTTTTTTATATCTATTCTCTCACTTAGCTTTGTGCTAATCCCCCACTGTTGAACTCTTTTACAGGATATTCCTGGTATGTGGAAGATAGAGGTGAAACTGGAATTGTGGACTGATCTAACTCTGATATCTGTTTGTTTTGTAAAGAGTCTGTTTTTGTGTAACACTGTAGATGCATTTTGTAAATCAAACAAGTTAAAGTTGTATTTTCATTATAATATTATTATAGTATGTAATTAAGCTTCCGCGCGTATTTCAAAGTTGTGTTAGAAAATACGGTGTTACACATTATAGCAAAACTCATTTTTTTAAAGACAATATATTTTATAAATTAAAAGCTAGCAAGATGCTAGATAATACAACGATTCAATAAACAAACAAGGTCATTTCACGACGAACACATAACCCGGTAAATCTAATGATACCCAACATTAACAGACAATCCAATCAACCTATCTAAAATTCGCAAACCACATAGGGCAGTCACCCGGTGAACTCGATCTTATCCAACCTCGACTTTAACGATTTCTACGAACTCTCCGAACTAACGACTAACAAAGATCTCCCCGTCCAACCAGGTTGTGGAAATACAAAATTTCAGAGTAGATATAGTGGACTGTCCCGAACAGTTAGAAACCACGAACCGACCATATTTTTGTAAGTTTTATTAGGATTTAGATCTTAAACTTAAGGGCAAATGTAACAATCCATATTTTTACAAAAATAGAAATGATACTTTTGTTAAATGTTAAATTGGGTCAGAACCTACGAGTAATCATGAAATTTATTATTTATATACATAGATAGATATAATAACTTCACAGTTATACACTTATACAAACATACATATAGGGTAAGGTTATATAAAGAACCTCCATTAAACATAGAACTTAAAGAACCCCTCTGGTGATGACACGTGACACATTGTTTAGGGGCAAAAAAGGAAAATTAGAAAGAAAAAAAAAATTCACGGTAATTATTAAAAGAACCCAGCAACAACCAAAATTAAAAAAAATCCTACTTATTTTAAATGATCATAACTCGTTCGTTTTTAAGAATTTTAACAAAAAAATTATATCATTAGATTCACTTTTTCGTCCTCTTTCAAACAAGACCGGGTTTGATATATTTTTGAAACTTTTCTTTTTTTGAAATGCAAAGTTTGCATTTTGAGCTGGGTTCATTCTAAATGCAAAATGCAAAAAATCAAAAAATGACAAAATATAAAATGCAGGTCATCAAGATGCTTCCAAAATGCAAAATTGATGAAAAATGCAAAATGCAAACCTAACATGATTCAATGAAAATGCAAACCAAAATTCAAAATTACATATTCAAACCCAAAATGCAAAATCCGCAAACAACACTACATTCTGCCAAAATGCAAACAAAATTTGCATTTTCAAAAGAAATTTAGAAAAATATAGGAAGAGTGGTCTAGTTTGAAAGAGGATTAAAAAACTAAAAGATTGGTATAATTTTTTTATTTAAATTCACAAAACTTAAAAAGTTATGACAATTTAAAGTTTTTGGGGATATTTTTTTTAATTGTGGGTTTGTTGATGGGAGGATTTTCCATGTTTGCCATTTTCTTCCTATATTAATACATGATAATTACAGTTTTGCCATCGTTAAATCTCATCCATTGATTTTGAGGATATAATGGTCCAGATTAGTTCTTTGGATTCTTTGTTTAACACATGGTTATATGTTGATGCAATTTCCATACATATATACATGTACATAACGTTTATCAAGTGGTATAAAACTAGTGCACCTATATAATTCTTTAACATACAATTGTTTGCTTGCCATAACCAAATTGTAGGAAATTTGTAAGTTTTATAAGGATTTAGATCTTAAACTTAAGGGCAAATGTAACAATCCATATTTTTACAAAAATAGAAATGATAGTTTTGTTAAAAATTAAATTGGGACAGAACCTACGAATAATTATGAAATTTATTATTTAGATACATAGATAGATATAATAACTTCACATTTATACACTTATACAAACATACATATATACATGTACATAACGTTTATCAAGTGGTATAAAACAAGTGCACCTATATAATTTTTTTAACATACAATTGTTTGCTTGCCATAACCAAATTATCATTTATTAAAGAATTCTTTGTAGTTGTTCAACCAACAAACAAAGGTGGGGTAAATTCCTTAGATTCTATCAAGTACTTGTTGTCTTATAGACCACCAAACATATTAGAAATTGAAGAATAAAAACAGGTGAAGTATCTTAAAATTTATATCATCTCACAATTTAAAGAAAGAAACAAGAGTTAATTAGATGGGAAATTCTCATAAAGAATTCCTGATTTGACCTCACTATTTTCCATCTCAATTCTAAATGGTTACGAAAAGAATAGTCCAACACAAATCGTGGTTTTATATTCATAAAACTGCGATACTATTAGTATACCAACACATAACATGTCATGTCGTCGTTTCATCAAGGCATAAGTTGGTTTGGAAGTGAAGTTTTGAAGCCTTGACAGGTGTAAAATAATCTAAATTTGAACTTTTAAATATGCAAAAATGTAAATGAAAGTTGTTTACAAGACTACACAAAGTAACTAACACGGTTGATATGCAGGTCTTGAAGGTCCCTTGTGAATAGTAAAAATTGGGTATTTAAATACCATCATTTATTTATATATAAACGAAAATTATTGATACTACAATTGTACCAATAACTAAAGACCGTCTATGGTAACAAGTTTATCAATGTTTTACTAAGGTATCTTAAACATTATAACACAAGTTATAGAAGATTATTAGGGATTAATGTCACTTCACAACATTAAACTTTAAAATATTTTATTGTTTGTGTCGAACTTTTGTTGTTCTATTGTATGAAAATCTATTTAATTTTATATTAATTTTATCGTGTGTATCAAACTTAAAACTTAAATTATTATTTATGTCAAACTTTTATTGTTCTGTTGTATGTAATTTGGGAACGTAAATAGAAAAAATGATATAACTTTAATTAATATACATAATAAAAGTTAATTTCACACAATATTAACAAATTAAAAGTTTGTTACATACAAATACAATAGAAAGATTGACGTACAAGAGGAATTTATGTAAAGTTGAATACATTTTATGAAATTTGTTTTTTAATAGATTAACTAGACTTATAAAAATTTGAACTTAGCTCGTCCAAGTCGAACATTATCAAGCTCGAGCTTCTATTTTATCGAAAATTTTGAGTCTCGTGTAATATATGTATATTATTTATATGTGATATGATACATGTGGGAATAATATCGAAATACGTTATGTATAAGTATTTACACGAACAAATTAACATTCTATAGGTACAATTTATAAAAACTGTTATAACAAATATTTAATTTTGGATTACATATATTTTTTGAATATCTTGGGTTTTAAATTTTATTTTACTCATACATAATTTCGAGCTTTTCGAGCCGAGTATGAGCTAATAATGCATTTTCTACGAGTCGAGTTCAAGCTTCAAGTATGAAAACTTATCGAGCTATAAAATCGAGCTCAAACTAAGCTTAAGGTCCTCAAATCAAGCTCGAGTCTTGCCGATCTTGATCCTGATCTAACTCGTTTGCACTGTAAGATTAACTATAAATTGACACAATCACACAAGTATAAATGGCATAAAACTATATAAAAAAGAATCATAACGTATCGGCCATAACAGGTTGGCTATCCCAAATACAAACGAAAATGATTTAGTGTGAGATACATGCATGCATGTGTCCAAAACTTCTCTTAAATATTATTTTTATTCAACATAATACATATGATCAGCACATGTTTAGTTAATTAAAATACAATCAAAAGATACTGTAGGAAAGTTCAAACGGCATTACATTAAATCAAACTTAAAAAATCTTCATTTAAAATTAATTATAAATCTTCATTTTTGAATAAAGAATTTCATCAACATTCCTAAGAGTTACCAAAGAGCTTGTAGTTTAGCGGTATTTGGTGGTTGTAGAGTAGTGTCCTCTCCTGAGGTTGTGGGTTTAATTCCGGCTGTAGACAATATAGTAGATTCATGAGTAGATTTAGTGAGTGTGTGTGTTTGCCGTTAAAAAAAACTATACTAAGAGTTGTAGTTAATAGCATCTGTATATATCAGTTCTACTTTAATAACTTACTATTAACAATATTAAGTTGGTAGAACAAAGCTGACAATATCATACTACGAAGTTTAAATAAATCATTACATTTGTTTTGAAACTAAAAGCTGGAAGCTTTTTCTTTCCGTTAAAAAACTTCTCAACAAAGGCTAGTTAAGTAGCTTTTAGAAGCTTTTATTTACATGATTACATTAATATCATTACTAAATTGTTTTATTATTTATGTTTTTTGGTTATGCCTTTTTATGTTTATCTAATGTTTTTCAACTTTATATACCACCTACTATGCGGAATACACATGATAACAAATAAATCCTCAAACTTATAAATTATCGCTCTAGCTATTAGTTATTTCTGTCAAATACATATTCTATTAAGAATATATTTACAGAATCGTCTTTAGTTACAAATCACAACCCTTAAATGTGATCATCACATTCTTTTACATAAAATTAAAAATACTATACGTGACATAAAATTACAATAATCGAATGAATAAGTGAGAATTAATCAAAGGTTGTCATTAAAAAAGGAGAACAAGACCTGATTTCCATTGATGCGAATATATTTAAATAAAAAAAGAATATTGAGAAATAGAGTAATATTTTGATTAAATATACTCATAGTATCTGAATATAAGTATTAAAAATAAGAAATAATATTTTATAATCACATATAAAAATTTAGTTAAATGAAATGTCTCCATTTGGCATTAAATAAAAAGAAAAAAGAATCTTTGTAGGTATGATTGGCAGAAATTATTATATTCCAAATATCTTTAAAATAAAAAAAAAATCAAGAATTATGGAGAAGAAAACAAGGAAGAAATATAATATAACACCCCTGAGGTTTTCAATATTGGGTGAAAAGGTCCCTGTGGTTTATAAATGAACAGATCAATCATCAATCGGATTCAATCCCTCACAATTTAATAATGAAGAGACCTTAATTAATAGGCAATTTATATATAAAAAACGTGTATATATATATATATATATATATATATATATATATATATATATATATATATAACTAAAGACTAATATTTAAAAATAAAAAATATAATATATAATTAGGTATAATTACACAAAAATACCGAGTTTCTTACAAGATATAACAGACGGATGAACCAACTCAATTAGTACATAATAGTACTTCCAATCTTCTACCCAAACAATTTATACTTAAACTATTTTGATTTACCCTATAAAAAGTAAAATTTCTACTTTTTGATTCTGTTTTTGAGCCAATGGAAGAGAGTATCTTTAAATTTCTTTTGTCGAATACCATTTGATTTCATTCCCTCCATATTGAATGTCATGCATTTCTAATCAAAGTCTTCCAAATCTTTTGTTGTAGCAATGATAGCTATGTAGAGATGTTTGATCTTAACTTCATGAAACCTTCACCCAAATGCATAATTTATGCCTCACCAGTGATGTAGTTCCTTCCATACAATGGTTACTTTAGGACATGAGAATGTGTGCTTATGTCTTGTGTTTCTTTGCAGCATGGGCCTATAATCGATGGCGCATCAATTCCTCAATTGCTTAATGACAAGAACTACTAGTCTTTTTTGGATAGTTTTCCAAGTAAAGATGTTTACCTTGTCTGGAATAATCCGAGACCAAAAAGTTTCCCTTCCAGTTGCTCCTTGAAGGCTTCTCTTTTCTTCGATTATGTTTCAAATCTGTTTTACTGAGTTAAAGTTCCCCTTAGGTTACTTGGACATTTCATCTAGTTACCCATCGTATGAGCTTTTTCTTGGTCATCATTCATTCACCAACGCCTAAGCTTTCATTCTTTCCATCACAATTGCTTGGGCTTTCATTTTTTATGTGACTACCATATGTAAGTCTAAATTAGGTTATGTTCGATTTCATGATTATGTTATTTGTTAAGTTCAATTAGAGGTCAAATTTTGGTTTTGTTTCTACGAGAGGAAGTCTTAGAAACCTTCACTGCAATTAGGTTTTGTTTATGCTCTTTGCTGCTTCTCAAAACCTCTTCAATACCTTGAAACCTTCAGGTCGATAGTTGATGTTCGCTAAGTCGTTGGAAGGTCATCATATGAGGAGGTTTCTTCCCTGCCATTTTAACCAGTTACCTACTAAGCAAATAAACAAAAATCCATTTTTAACTAAATGAAAAACTTCAATACCTTAAATCAATAAAAAAAATTCAGTACATTATTATACAACTTGTCCTAGATAATATTGGTTTGTTATATCCACGGAATTTTACTTAGCCTTAACGAATCAACTTTTTATATATGACAACTTAACAGTTATCTAATGATAATCTACTAACAATTATTCAAAATTGTTATCAAGTTTAGATATACGTTATCTCAATCTATACATTATGCAAGCTATAATCTTTAAAGCTTTATATATGGTGATTATAAAGGAAACATATATTGTATGTATTAGACGTGTAAGTAGTTAGAAGCAATGTCACCTTGATTTTGTTCGGCAATCCATTAGGTTTGTTTGGCAAATAGTGAATTATTTAGTTCAATCATTATGAGAGTTTGTTATGATGATAGAAACTTAGGCAAGTACAATCTCTATTTCCCAAATTGCATAGGAATATTTGAAAGGTTGTTGGCCATTGCCATATTAAAAGCTTGTTATTATACAAAAAGGATTCACATGATGAAATCATGGTGAACTATTACCTCAATAAATATGACTATATATGTGTATAGAGAGAAAAGTTTTAAAAAGATAATTATTTTTCGTATGATAACTACTTATAATATTATTAATAATTCTTCATATAATTATTGATCATTTTTTTATTTTAATCAGATGATAAGAGTGGTTCTTACAGTTTTTATTTGAACCATCTACTGTGCATATGTTAATTAAATATTAGTGGATGTGATCTTACTTTTCTCAAAAATGTTAATATAGACAATTTACTTTTTATTGTCCATATTAAGATAACACTTTGTAGTGACTTTTTAAGTAATGATTTAAAATTTTCAATTACAATTTTGACTAGTTCCCACCTTAGATCATCACCAAACCTAAGTGACCTAAACGAAAATCCTTCTTGGTTGTGATAACAGGGTCCAATGAATTATTGTTTCCGGATTTAATACTGACATAGTCATTTTAATCCGACAACGAATGACGATTAGACGGCCGATTAGACCCCCACCATCACCACCACGATTCCGCGAAGGAATTTTGGCGAGGTCACAAATGTTTGGTGGTGATGTAATGCTGAAACCTCCAACAATAACCAAAACTATAATTGAAATTTATAAAGTCATCACAAAATAGGTTACTTATTGGGTAATAAAAAATAAATCACCTATATTGAAATTTTTAAAAAATTAAGATGTTATTTAATGTACTAAACCCAAATTATTTTTTATTTTATAAATTATTAAAAGGTTAAAAACGCGTTCATGATTGACTATAAAATAACATTCCCGAGGGAGTAAAATATATAAATAGCTAAAGTCGAAGGGGGTAAAATGAAAATAGAAAAAGTAAAAAAGAAACTTAACCCCTCAATTATGATGTATTTACAACATTGCCATTGTGGCTTCTTTATTCTTCTTTTTTTCTCCTTAAAGCTCTTGAGCCTATTTCAGAGAAGGAGGAGCAGAGGAAGAGAGCAGGTGGCCTTCTCTCATAAGGCATCTCTGTCTCTCTCCCCCTTCCTTCTATACCACTTTCAAACATATACATACATACATACATGTATGTATATATATAAACATATACAGTCAAGTCTATTAAGAGTCTCAATTTCCAGTTTCAATTAAAACCCTGTTTTGTTTCTGATGATTTGCATGTTAATTGAGCAAGTGAGGAAACAAAAGATTGAATTTTGAAACACTGAATCAAATCTTGTATAAAAAATGGCAGGTTTTAATGAAAAAAAGACTAGCAAGTCAAGATTAACCCTAAAAACCCTTCCTTTTTTCTTATCATCTTCATCAAATCCCAATGATCAAAACAAGAAGAGATTTAGAGAACAAAACGGTGTCGTAGGGCTTGGAATTGTGGTTGCCTTGAACGATGAATCATTATCGGGTCATAATACCCAAAACCCGGTTTTTTCGGTTTCACCCAGATCCAACCCGATCCCCATATTTAGCAAAAAACCCATTAAAGATGATGTTGAAATTGAGTTATTGGAGGAGTATACATGTGTGATTTCACATGTGGGTAATAATATTATCAAGAAAAGAGAGTACTTTGATGATGGGTTTATGAGAAAGATTGGTAGTGTTAATAGTGGTCGTACTACTAGCTATTGGGTTGGTGCTAGCGGCGGTGGTGGTGCTGGTGGTGGTGGTGGAGTGTTTTGTTCTCCGTCGCCGCCGGTGGTTGTTGGTGGTGGGATGGTGTTTGAAGAGGTGGATTTCTTGAGTTCATGTCATCTTTGCAAGAAGAAGCTTCATGGATTGGATATCTTCATGTACAGGTATGGAATATTAATGGGAAGAAGCTTATATATGTTCTGTTTTTATACTAATTCTTTTTAATTGTGAATCTTGAGTTATTTGATACTTTAAAAATCTGGGTTTTGTTGTTTAATAAGTTAGTTAAAAAGAAAAATTGATGCTTGCTTTTTATAAAATTGACCCTTTTGGTATTGAATTCCTCAAGATTTGGGCTTTCTAGAGACCTGATTATTTCTTGTTATGTTTGATTTGCCTTCAAGTAGATCACTTTTGGTTTAATTGGAAATACTAAGATTGTTATTGACTAAAAGATCTATCTTGAGCTAGTTGCTGCTTCTCATTAACTTAGATTGTTTACCAAAAGACTCATAAAACCAAATTCTGATAATGAAATATTTGTCACAATTTCAACATACTTGCTTAATCCCGCCCGCCTAAGCAATTAGGTATGCAAGATTTAGACAGTTGTACCTCTGACCCGAAAGTAACATTCATATTCAGTACCTTTAGTTTCAAAAACCGAGTGCTATGCACATGCTTAGCCTAGTCAACAGCTCTTGTTGAGTCGTCGTTAAGCTATAGATTGCTTGTGTTTCTTGTTAGAGTAAGATCTAGACTTCCCTTTTGACAATAACATATGATGCAAATGCAATCAAGATCTTGTACTTCCAGTCTTCCAGGCTGTTTGTTATACCGTTGTCCTAGTCAATAGGATCCTCTCGTGTTTAAGGAAGACCGAACCAGAAACTTTAGGTTACAACCTGTTTATATGATATATACATACATGTATCTATGATATATGAGTTTTTTAGACAATTTCAAGAGAAGCTATACTTGTTACATGTATCTATGACTAATTGTATGTATGTTTTCTATTTTTTAGAGGTGAGAAAGCATTTTGTAGTGAAGAATGCCGGTACAAGCAGATCTCCATCGATGAGCACAAAGAAAAGTATGCGTCGGGGGTGAGGAAACAGCCCGAATATGTCGACTCTCTATGCTCCAGTCCTATGCAGTTTCCTGCCGGGATGGCTGTAGCATGAAGGTCTAATATAATCATAAACTACATATATATACATAATATTATAAAGATATGTATAAATAACGAAAATGAAATGCATAGATTGGTTCGAAAATGAACCCGAAATAAGTTAAGTTATTTATATTCGGCGGTGAAGAGAACAATGAAGAAGGATGGTAATTTGGGCAATCTAATCTAAGTAAGGTGAAAGAGGGGTTTTAGGGTTAGTGTATATTTTTAACTTTTTTTGAAGTTTTGTAACGGATTATGGTTGTTATAGTTTGTAATCGATGGTTCGGGAATTTTAAGTGTCGAGTATGATCGTTAGCTTATACGTATGATGTATTAATTACTCGTTTAAACGGTTTGACGATTGGTTTAAAAAGCGGGATGATGGCGAATAATGTCAATATTAAGTTAAAAGTTATAGAAGTGTAGCTTTAAAACTTTGATTAAATCTAAAAATGATATGATGACCAGTCTAGTGTTCAAACATTGAGACAAAATTCCATATTACATGTCTAAAGATATCTAGAAAGGTGATACATCATCTTACTATTTCCTTATCCGCCTCATCAACTGGTTAGTCAATGGTGTGTCATCCTTGCTCTCTAGTAAGAGTGTCTCGTTATCCATCTCGTCATTTGTCGACTCGTCATTCTAGTGATGAGCTTAAAAACTTGCTACCATTTTTTCTTAATTTTTTTAAATAAATCATATTAATATAAATTAACGTTATATGGATCTAGTAAATAGTAATGATAGTAAAGATAATGTGACAATTAGTCATAAGAGTAATCACTAAGGTTTTAGTTATTACTATATGTCGTATAATAATATTTATAACCTAACTAACTAATTCATTAAAAGTTTGACATATATATATATATATATATATATATATATATATATATATATATATATATATATATATATATATATATATATATATATATATATATATATATATATAGACAAAAGTTCATGCGAGAACCGTTGTTAGCGCGAGAACCGCGAGAACCAATCTAAGCCGTCCAATTCTCCCTCCTTCAATGTCATTGCCCACCCATGAATTCCTCACATGCACCCTGTCACACCCTATCCCTCCACGCTCTCCATCCATGATATTTCCCATATCCAAGGAACGGCTGAGATTGGTTCTCGCGGTTCTCGCACTAACAACGGTTCTCGCATGAACCCTCCTCTCTCTCTCTCTCTCTCTCTCTCTCTATATATATATATATATATATATATATATATATATATATATATATATATATATATATATATATATATATATATATATATGTGTGTGTGTGTGTGTGGGGGGGGGGGGGGGGGGGAGGTTCAAATGAGAACCAAAATATTTTTGAGAATGTGAGACTCAATCCCAACCGTCCAATTCCCCCTCCTTCAATGTCATTGTCCACCTATGAATTCCTCACATGCACTCTGCCATACTCGATTCCCCCATGCTTTCCATCCATTAATTCCACTTACAAAATGAACGGCTGAGATTGAGTCTCACATTCTCATTGAATTTCTCATTCTCATTTGAACCTTCCCCACATATATATAGAATCAGGTTCAAGTAAAAAGAGTTTTATGGTACAAAGAGTAAGGAGAGTTCCTGAGCTGCCACGTGTCCTTTTTAAATTAAATTAGTTAAAGGGTATTTATGACATTTTATCACAATTTCTCCCTCCTCCCTTCATTATCGGTCCCCACTACCAACTCCTCCCTTCTTATCCGTCCCTACCCACAGATGCACATTCCATCGTGTTTAGTCCCGTACTGACTCTTCCCCACGAAAAACCTAATATCATCTCCGCTGCCACGTCCCTGCCTAGGCATCATCGCCGCTGCCCTCTTCCCAAACCGCCTCCATCCCTCACCCAAACACTAATCGTTCTTTTGATGCGCCGCCTCCGTCGTTTTTGTGATGCTCCGCCGTGAACCATCCAACGCTTTTTGAGTCGCCGCCGTGATGTGTCCCAGAATTTGTAATCGTTCACCGCGCTTATGAGTCGCCGCCGGTTGCTCTTTCTTTCAGAAGTCGAAACCCTGCTTCTGCCGCCGCCGCGCCCGTTCTCCTCCGCCACCGGATCTCGATCTAGGGTTTCGATTAGTGTTTGATACACATAAGGTTGAAGTATATATATCATCCATCTCACAGGCTTGATGCACAGAAGGTTGAAGTATATATACACACACACATACATACATATTACTTGTTTTTAATGTATCATCCATCTCCATGATCTGTATTTCTGGAGTTATTTTTTTTCTTTCCTTGTCTTGTTTTTGTATTATATATTTTCTGGAGTTATTTCATCTTTTTCTCAGAAAGTTTGAAAGTACGGTTTAAGTTTTTTTTGTGCATCAACGTTGGATTGTATAATGCACAATTCGTTTTTGTTCTGTGTTTCGGTGCACAAGTCGATTTTTAGGATTGTGCATCTTACGTTTATGGTTCTGTATTAATCAGTTTTGTATGTAGCAGATTCAAAGTTGTTTAGATAATATGGTTGATGTTATGTATCATCTGTTTTGTATTCATCAAAACTGTGCATCAATTTATTTTTGATGATTTAATGTAGTGGGTATGCATCAGAATAATTCTGGAGAGATGATGTTTAAAATTTATTCCTAAATATCAGGGAACCAAATTGTTAAAAGACTATTATACCCTTTCTGTAATTTTTTTTAATTAAAATAAAAAGAAAAAAGCCAATTTTATAGGAGCGGTTACAGGAAAAATGAATGACTGAGATTTCTCCTTACATTAAGTACCATAACATTTTTTTACTAGATCCCTACCCTATATATATATATATATATATATATATATATATGTATATATATATATATATATATAGGAAGAAGTTCCATTGAGAACCATTTTTAGTGCGAGAACCAATCTGAGCCGTCCAATTTTCCCTCTTTCAATGTCATTGCCCACACATGAATTCCTCACATACACCCTGCCACACTTGATCCCCCCACGCTCTCCATCCATGAGTTCCACTTATCAAATCAACGGCTAAGATTGGTTCTCGCGGTTCTCAATGGAACCCTCCCCTATATATATATATATATATATATATATATATAGACAAAAGTTCATGCGAGAACCGTTGTTAGCGCGAGAACCGCGAGAACCAATCTAAGCCGTCCAATTCCCCCTCCTTCAATGTCATTGCCCACCCATGAATTCCTCACATGCACCCTGCCATACCCTATCCCTCCACGATCGCCATCCATGATACTTCCCATATCCAAGGAACGACTGAGATTGGTTCTCGCGGTTCTCGCACTAACAACGGTTCTCGCATGAACCCTCCCCTATATATATATATATATGGTTAAAACTCAGCAATTTGAATTAATGGTTGGAAGATTGAGACTAGCTAATTGTTCAATTAAATGTTATTGTCTTATTGAAGGCTTAGGGTATTGATGTTGATGTATCTCATTTGGGAGGTAGTAAATTATAAGTTCTAATTCTAATTCAAATGAAGATATTTAATATACATGTATTTATTTTAGTCTATTAAATGACAATAAGTCAAGTCTATTTGTGTGTGTGAGGGTGTGTGTTTCATAAATAGTCAAAATCATGCAAATCGTTAATATTGGAGTTGTTGGTTTACTGTATCATTTATTTAACATAAACGCATATTAATTGAAACCATAAATGGTTCAAAGATGGATTTCTTCAATTATTACATCAACCCATTTCATATCAAGTAAATGTAATTTTCTTTTAAGTTTATGAAACAGATGGAATTTTCGATTTTGGTTTTCAATGCAAATATAGAAAAACGTTTGATTAAAAAATGGAGTTTTCACTTTTCGTTTCAGAAAATTACAAAACGTGTTTGAATGTGTACTTTTAACGGTTTTCATTATACTGTCTTTCTTATTTCAAATAATACGATATTTAACAATTTGTATATAACATTAAACAACTTTTAATATGAGATTTAACATAAAATTCAACAGATGACGTGTTAATAGATAGTTTGATAATTTTTAAAATGTAAACTCTGGCTTTAAGAACAACAAATGATTGTTCTATGAAATTTCAAACAAATGAATGTATAAAGTTGAATAATTCTTTCATTCCTCTTACTCCACTAACACGTTGTCAATCAAAATGATATAACCACTCACGATACAGAGATAAAAATCCCTTCAGATTACGATACCCACTATCAACAACATAGAAATAACTCACAACCATAATTAAGATAAAAATCGAAAACTCTTTCCACCTGTTAGTATTAGAAATTCGTTTCAATTCTAACAACATGTCACATTCTCATGTACATTACAACTTTCTATCATGTTTATAAATCACAAGGAGATATATCACCTTTGTCATATTTGATTATTTGAAACCTACGTGCCATTAATGGAGTAAAAAACAAACAAAATATTCAACTGTTTAAACACCAAATATATGTTAATTACAAAACTAACCACGCCTTGTTTCTTTGGATCCCCCCAAAATCAATATGAGATCATTTTATTTATATAATTATAAGTTTTTTTGCTTATATAAGTTACAGTATAGACCAGTATGAAACCAGTTGTTAAACATTTATATGTATCAAGAGGATGATGGGGATTGTTGTTATCGATATTAGGTGAGAACACTGTCGACGCGAACGAGAAGTCAAGTCGGAGACTCCGGCAGAGGAGGGGACAACGAGATAAGTACGTCTTCGACTTTGTTACCCGAAAGAGAGGCTATTATAATTTGTAAAGAAAGCACGAAGAAATGTGAGTAATTTGAAGAGAGAAGTTATATTTACATGAGAGAAAGCATATATTTTAAATTTTTTTTTGGAGAAAGCATAAAGAGAAGTTTTCCATTTTTCAACTTTAATTTTGAATACAGAAAATTTCCATATTTTCGAAAAAAATTTAAGAAAAAACATGAACCAAGCTTGTTTTCAAGATTTTTAATTTTCTTAGTTTTTTTTTTTTTAGAAAATAGTTTTTTTCTTAAGATTAAACACCTTAAAATACTCTCATTTGAAACTTTTGTTATAGCCTATGAGAAATGAAGGTAACAACATATACTATTTCCGAATACTTTTAATTTGCATTGCTTTTGAGCATTTTAAGTACTTTGAAACTAAAAGTGACCTTCAAATTTTGAACTCAAAATCCACTTTCAAATCAAAAGAAAATATTTAGGTCAAAGGGAGACCTATCTTGAGGGTTATGATAATATGATCCATCAATACATGTGGGCGTATCTCAACTGCACATGGGCCTAGTTTTTGGGATATTAAATGAAATTTCAATCCAAAGTTTGGTAAAAGGTTACTAAAGTACTAAAAAGTTTACCTTTAGAAATGTATTTAGCTCATTAATAAAAGTTATTTGATTATATGGTTAACCAATTGTCAAAACTCAAAACTTCTTTTCTTAAAATAATTCCAACAAGATATTGAACAGTCTGAAGTAAGGCTTGCAATGTATAAGTTGACACAAAACCCAATCTGAATCTGATACGAAAAGGGTTACACGAACCTGAAACAGGTCAAGAGTGGGTTATCACGAAATCGACACGAAAATTAATGGGTCGGGAAACGCGACAACCTGAAATGAACCGTTTAAGGGTAAAACAATAATATTATAAAATTTTCTTTAATACATAAAATTTAAATATTAATCTTTTGAGTTCAAATAAGTGAATGACATCTTAAGACAATAAAACATGCCAAACAAAAGTACAAAATCCTTATATCTATATATTATCTAATTGAATCAATTAACATTAGTCTGTTATTTATATTAGAAGATTAGATACTCGTGTGGTTGCACGAGTTGCTATAACAAATAATAAGCATTTAACATCTGTAAAAAGGTATTAAATAATTATAAAACGTGAAAGAAATAAAAATTCTAAAAAGTGGCGACAGAAGAAGTCAACACTCAAACTAGTAGTGAAAGTGTAGACGCGACGGGGAGGACAGACATGATAGTAGAAACGTGATATTATGATACAAAGAGACATGATTATATACTTATACAAATCATCGAAATTTTTATTGTTATAATTATGACAATATATAGTCAAGTCTGCATTTCAAGTAACACGAGAAACACCAAAACGCCGCACGCTACCCTTCCCTTTCCCTCTCCTTTCAGTACCACACAACCCCACCTCACTTTCTCTTTTTTTTCTCCTCATCTCTCCTCTCTTCCCCTCTTTCTCCTTCTCTCTTTTCAAAAAATAAATGAGGGTAAAAGTGAGAAGTACACAACTAAGGTTGTAGGAAAAAACAGAGTGATGTGACACACCTAAAAAGAAAAAGGAAAAAAGAGGTATAAGTGATTGTATACTAAGCTAAGCCAATCGATCATGTGACAAAACTACCTTGTTGAATCGGTTAATTAAAAAGTTGAAGAATAATAAAATTTAAAAGTAGCGTTCGGTCACCATTTACCTAGTCACCACTTGTTTAAAATGAAACAAAACTTATAAAAGTATTTTTAGAATTATATTTAATAAAGTCCATGTAAAAAATATAGTTCTAAAATTTTAATATGCAATCACATGTAATAAAATATACAAACACATATGATTTGTAAAAGTATCACATGTGAATTACAAAAATACCCCTCCACCCAAAAGTTTAAAATGCAACCTGAACCATTGATGTCATTGATCAAAATACTAAAATTAATCGCTTAGGACTGTGAATTAAGTATAAACTATATTAAACATTCTTCAATATTTTTACTATCGGTTTTAGAAAGAAAAAAACGTGAGACTTTAAAAGGTATAGTGCCATTTAATGGTTTAATCACAACATCGTTACTTTATTATTGTCAGTCAATGACTAAACTAGTTACTTATTTATCATCGCTCTTGTTTTGATTAATTTATACACATACATAAAATATAATAGTTTTATCAACATATACCATGCGAGCTTACTGCTTCTATAAGTCAAAATCTGTTATGTAAGAATTAGCAACTATGAAAAAAACTTAAACATCATACGAGTTACTTTTGGATTTGGTGAAATTCTCACCTGAAAAGAATCATTTTTTAGTTACTTATAAAAAGATCTTATAGTAGCACTTTTGCATTCACCTTGAGCTAAATTTACAGTTACTTGGTTAACTAACTGTACCAAAAAACCAACTCGATGATCACGCTTTTCCGTTTTAGATTCCGGTTTATATAACATCAAACTCATATATTCTGATAAGCCTAATAAAACTAAAATTTGGTTCGGCTAACCAGCTGTGAACACCCTATGGCAGGCCTACACATATTCAAGCTGAGTGTACATATGGGATCCACATAAACAGAGAAATTCACTTAGGGTGTGTTCGGCAACGGGCTTATGGAGGATTATAGGGATTGAGATTCTAGTTTTTATAATCCCCAGCCCTCTAGCATCGTTCGAGTGTTAAAATCTTGATTGAATTATTAAAACATAATCCCCTATAAGCCTAAAAAATAAAAGTCTTTTCAAGTAGCTTATGGCTTTGGCTTGGGCTTGAGATTATCGATTAATAAGCCTCAGCTCTAGGCCCCGCTACTTTATCCAAACACACCCTTAGTAGAATGTAGATGGTCAGCATTGACACTAATTTTTCCATAGAATCAAAATGAGAAAATACAACTGCCAATTTACACCAGTACTAGTTTACAACATCACCCAAAAAAGGGTAGACCCAAAACAGAAATGCAAACAGCTATTGTAATAAAAACAAACCCTTTTGATATGGATGAATAGAAGAATCAATCCTACATCACCTAACTTCTTCATGTGGTGTATCTATCATGTTAAACCTCGGCAATTCGCAATTCTAAGATTGATGGAATCGTGAAATCACAGATATAGAGAATTTGCAAACATAATACCTCTGCGTAGGCTTTCACTGGCTGCACTAAATTTGTCTTCTAAACCAGCTTCTCCAACAGCATGCGCAGCAGCTCGTAACTGTTATAGTTGAGTAAACATTCTTTAATGTTTAGTTTGATTCTTCTTAAGAAGTTCTATTCTACGGGTAGGTTTAGAGGTGGCCATTTTGATCCGAATTCTTAAGAACGGGTCAATTCAGGTTATGTTACACCTCTTATGGATAAAAACGTTTAGGAAAAGAGAACTAAAAATTTAAACAAGTCAAAAGCCACCCAAAGAATACTTATTAGAAATAAAACATCATAAACGTTTTATTCAAAGTTAGAAATAAAATAAATTATTACTGAGAGTTTATTTGACACACCAAGTGTTTATGAGATTTTTGGACTAAAAAAAACGTTTCGGGTCAACCCAGCGTGTAGAAGTTGCAGATTTATGACTTGAATTGTATGTGGCAAAAGTTTGTGGAAAAAGAAATCCAATATATAAAATGTGAAATACTTGATTATTTGAAAATCCTATTTCAGTATATCTCCATTTTAAAGTTTGAGCACAAATGGAGACTCGTTATTTACCAGAACAGCTTTTAACTACAACTTTGAACTTTTTCAGTATAGATCAACTTGCCTGATTTAGAAACTCGTCAAGCCTTCTAGCAAGTCTAATAATACTCCCCTCAAAGATATCAGTCATTTGTATAACTTCAGAAAAAGATGCTCCCTGGAAGAATATAAAGCATTGTCATTATTTATAAAGACTGCATAAGAAATCATATTACAAGATAAACTTTCTAGTCTTGTTAAGAGTTAAAGTGTATCAAGTTCATTAAGCATAGCCAGCACCACTGGTGGCAATTTTGACCCATTTACCTACAAATGGGTTGATTCAGGTTACGTTTTATCTCTAACAGTTCAATTAGGTAAAAACTAATTAAAATCACTAAAAGGAAACAGAATGAAAGCACAAAGTGTGTTTCTGATGCATAAGACGTTAAAAACTACCTTTCCGTTCAAGGAATTACATTACTATTCAAATAAAAAAAATTTGTAAGCATATTTGACACGGTAACTATTTACAGCTGGTAAAAAGCTTTGGCCAAAAAAGTTTTCTGGGTCAAACCCCACATGACCAACCCGTGACCAAAATGACCCGATACACAATCTGTTCATTTTGTCACCTTTACGCAACGGTTCTTTGATGCTAAAACAGACTAAGCTTAGATTAATTATTCTTCCCACTGTACCATTTGAGGGTGTACAAATATATGCAGATATCTTTCAAATCAGGATGCATACATGTATTGTTTCTGTTATGTAAGAAGCTCTCAAGAATAAAAGAATGTAGGGTAAGAAAACTGGCAATCATAATATCATCTTACTGTTTGATATGCTAGAACATCTAGCAAAGTTACTTTAAATATAAGAGCCATTTTAGTTAAATATTAAACAACGATTCAATCCAGTCTGGCTTAATTGACATGAGTCATGACATAAGAGGGAAAAGTCCATACTCCATAGAATAACGCATAAAAACAACTGGTAGATTTTGAAGAAAGCATTCTTACCTTTGACCAACAATATATGACATCCATTAAGAATGGTCTAACAGCTGCTTCCACATACTCATCCACATTAACTTCCAATTTGCATTCATGTTGTATCTGCACTTTTAGCATAATAACTTTGAGATTAATCATAAACTCCTGAGTTGAAGGACAATAATGAAAGTTGACTCACCTCTGCAATTCTACGCGCACTATCTTGAAGCTGTTGCAATGGTTTAGCAAGTTCTGATCTTAAATGTATTTGTTCACTTGATTTGTCTCCTGGAATAAAGCAACTTGCAAGAGCTGCAATTTGATGATGATCGAGATCATTGAAGGTACCTGATAAATAAATGATAATAATATATCAGAATTTACATCATGTAGCCAACTTTAAACACTATATAAGAAACTATTGTGTTTTATGACCATTAAACATCAATTCGGTGACTAAGAGTTCATCTCCTGTGTCAATTAAGCATGCTGCACGTCCCTTCACTTGCACTATTCCTTCAGCATCGATATGTCCAAGTTTCTTTAGAACCCGTGATCGGTTCTTAAGCTCATCACGAAATTTTTGAATCTGCATCAAGGCATATCCGTGTTTATGAAATTATTTTCTTAAGATATAAAACAAGATAATGTGACATGTAGCCAATGTAAGATAAACTTAAAAAGAAAAAAAAGAACTATACATGCTATATAAAAATACAAAATGTCCACTGAGATATGTTGAAGGCATATGTAAATTACCTGTGAATCACGCATTTTTGTTTTCAGTTGTTGAATTTCATGATTCACTTCTGCTTTCCTCTTGAAACATTGGATCTGATTTTCATCTTGAGACTGAAAAATACAAATGTTCCATAGCAATAAGTATGTGTTCTGTTCACTCTAGAATTTCAAAGCAACATTATATAAAAGAAATCCTGACTGGTCGACCAAACCTTGTTTAATGGGTGAGAAAGCAATTGTAGTTCAAGTTTCTCAATCTGGTTTACAAGGTCGACAAATTGAGGTTCCTCTATGCCCATATCCTGCACAGAAAATAAATAAGTAAATAAAAACATGTACTAAAGATTAATTACTTACATATAAATAGAAGAAATTACTTTCTAACACTAATATGTAACTGTAAAATCATTAGAGAAACAAAACCGAAGGAAACAAAAGTCTCACTGCAGATTTAGTATGCACATTAAGAATTCCAACGCAGTATATGATTAAATATAAAGAAGCTAATATGTATGTACCTTGACAGGATTAAGTTTTGGAAGACCTTGGGGAAAACGTTTTTCGAGCTCCTGTACTGCCAACAGTATACTTTGCCGTGCTTCAATTGGACGGAGATCAGAAGGAATTGATATTCTAAGCTTGCTCAATGCTGATATTAAGGGTAATTGGACAGGAACCTGTAAAAGGTTTTAGTTTACATCACCATATTTAACTCTTGGGTCAAAAACCAATTTCTAATGCGCTTATGCGCGTAACATAGTTTGTTTGCCTCAAACTTCCAAAATGTTTGATCCAAGGTAATCTTTAACCTTAACAGCAGGTAGTTGTTTTCAACACCAGTCAGAAAGAATTCAACATGGTCAAAGTTACTGCCAAGTCATCACTTTGACCAACAAGATGGTTACTTTAATGTTGAAATAGGAAAAAGCTGTTTACTTATTTTCTGATAGGATTAGACCCTTGTACAACAAATAAGATAAACATTTTAGTCATGAATATATAAGAATATGCAATTGCTCATTGTAAGGCCATTTCCCATCACTTGAATGCCAACAAAATGAATTAACCATTACCACATGCATTTCACCCTTCTGTCCAGAACGTGGTGGACAAGGCCTAGGACGAGATCCACTTTCGCTTGACCCAATAGAACAATGAAGCAAAGTGTCTACTATATAGCTGCTACTACCACGTGATGTAGGAGGCAACGAGCCTAGTGGTGGTGGGGTAGGTTTCTTCACCACATTAACAACCACCCCCCACCCCCAATCTGTTCCACCCTCTCTAACCTTAACCTGCATTGGGAGGATAAACAAGAGGTACAAAAAAGTCAAAGAGCCAGTTTTGGCACACGAGCATCAAAATTTGATCTTTGGTTAAAGATGGCAATTATGAACCATATTCTATGAATGCCATGGGTTTATACAGGGTGTGAAATTACAATGCATAACTCCTAAATCTCTTTGTTCAAAAAGATAGGCTTTTATTAAAGTGATAATTCTTGTAATAATATTACTAAATTAACTGTCTATACAAAAATTAAAAGGAAGAAAAGGGACAAAAAAGGTATTTGTGGGATGACCCAACCTGTCCCACCGATTTAACCCATAATTACATATTCTCTATTTTGACCCATAACCCAACCAGCCCATTTTGCCACCTCTGACAAGCATGAAACAAACAGACATTGAAATAAATAGCAATCTAGTAAGGTAGGTATTACATGGATATTGCATGCATGGGCTGACAGAAACTTAAAATACTGAATTGCAAGTAGGGAAAATTAAAAATCTATCGACAACCACTATGCTGATTAGCATAATTGCGCATATATATATATATATATAGGGGAGGGTTCATGCGAGAACCGTTGTTAGTGTGAGAACCGCGAGAACCAATCTTAGCCGTTCCTTGGATATGGGAAGTATCATGGATGGAGAGCGTGGAGGGATAGGGTGTGGCAGGGTGCATGTGAGGAATTCATGGGTCGGCAATGACATTGAAGGAGGGGGAATTGGACGGCTTAGATTGGTTCTTGCGGTTCTCGCGCTAACAACGGTTCTCGCATGAACTTTTGTCTATATATATATATATATATATAATGAAAAATGAAGCATCTATCACACCACATACCAGTCTACCAGGTAGAAGAAAATACAAAGCTCTCTCTGGCCTTGTTATTTCAGCCATCATCTTCTTCTCAAGTTCAGAGATTTCAAGCTTCAGCTTATGATATTCGGCAACATCCGCCTAGAAAGTAATATTAAGTAACAAACAAATTCGTTATCATGCACTCAAAAACTAAAAGGCTACTTTCAATCAAATTATAGTTACCTCCCCAGAAGCATCAAGCTTAGCTACTTCCTCTTCGAGCGTGGCAACCTTTTTCCCTATATCAGGCAATGTCTGAAACCATATGTTAGAAGCTATTACATTAATTAGATTAATAATAAGTTAGATAATGTTGGCACATTGCTAATTAGTTGTGTCAGAAGAAAACCTTTTCGTACTGAAACTGGTGAAAAGAATTTCTGATAACATGCTCTGCTGTAAATTGACCCTCAGCACGTCTCATTAAGTTCAATATTGAGTAGTAGCTTAGCCTGAAAGTACTGACCAGTGGAGCTGGTTTCCCTAAGACCATATCCTTGAGAGTATTCATCTCCATCTAAAAAGGAATATATAATTTACTATTAATTATTTCATTCAAATGCTATACGTCTTAAATGCCAACAGATAAACATTTGGTATTATTAATTATTTCTCAATACTCTGACAATCCACTTTATAATAAGATGACATTATATAATGAAAATAAGATATATATTAAAGGTAGAGATTGATACCTGTTCATCAATCATTATAATACATATACCACGTTCATCTTTGCCACGGCGCCCAGCTCTTCCACTCATCTAAAAAGAAAAAATACACAGGAACAAAGTAAGAAATGTATCATTGTATTGCAACAAAAAAGTTCACATTTATTTTGTTAATATAAACTTACGATACTCACCTGAATATACTCACCAGATCCCACATATCGATGGCTGTCACCATCCCATTTCCTAACACTAGTAAAAACAACTGTTTTTGCAGGCATGTTTAACCCCATAGCAAACTGTTTCACGTTAATCCAATTTAAAAATATTATCATGATCCGAAATAAGCATTTGAAAACAATCTTCCGGAAAAAAGATATAAACTTACTGTCTCTGTGGCAAAAAGCGCTTTTACAAGGCCTTCTTGGAATAAGAGTTCTACCAGTTCCTTGATAATAGGAAGAAGACCAGAATGATGAACAGCAATGCCTCGTTGCAATAGAGGCAACATCAACTCAATTGCTGGAAGATTTCTGTCTTCCTCACTCAGGCATAATATGGCATTTTTAAAGACCTGCTCTACCACATCTTTCTCTTCCTGGCTGTTGAAATCAAGCTTGGCCATTGACATAGCGTGTTGCTCACACTCTCTTCTGCTAAAGCTGAAGATAATAACTGGTTGGAATTTTCTTTCCATGATCATCTGAATCATAAAGATCCTTTCATGAGAATTAGTAATTGTTCTTACACGATAGAAAAAATAACAAGATTAGACGGCTTAAGATGAGAAAGATTGAGGGGGCATTCGGATGTGCATTTTGAAACTGATTATGTGATATTAAATAATCAAGATCGGATAATTAGTTGTAACAGAATGTGTTGCATGATTAAATGACCAAAAGGACATTCTAAATGTTGCTGAAATATTCACACTCAGAATATGACAGCTTTTTTTAATAACTAATTCTTTTATAAATTACCTGTTGACAAATTCTTTCAAAATTCTCTGCAATATAATTCCAAGTTCCAACAATTATATTTTAAATAAAATTATTGACTATATAATATATGAGTTAAATCTTCATATTTTATAAACAATTACTTTTGTGGCAGAACATATGAAACTGATTATCAATATTGCTTATATGACCCCTAAATAGTCAGATAATCAGGATCATTGTCCAAACACTAAAAACTGATTATTACACTTCAGGTTGCAATAATCAAATAATCAGTTTTACAACATACTTTCCAAACACTCCTTAAAAAAATATATACCACATCTCACAAGTTCCTTACTAAAGTGAATCAACAGAAGACAGAAAGAAACACCTTGACAATTTTGTATATATCAGATCCCCCAGAAGCATTTCCTCCTTTAGCGATTCTTCCAGCTGATTTATTGTTTCCGCTTAGATTTCCACCAATTTGTTTCTGCTTAGTGAAAGTGTCTTGCAGCTTCAAGAAATTATCCTCTCTAAATTGCTCATTTTCATCCACTACAAGATATAATCCTGAGCCACCCATGGGGAACACGTAATGCTGCAGAGGTGTAGGTCTAAAATCAGTGTAGACCACATGACAAGGCTGTTTATGTATGTTGCATATCCATTCTGCAAACTCGGTAGCGTTCGACATGGTTGCAGAAAGAAAAACCATCTTGATAGCTGGAGGCAAAAATATGATGCTTTCTTCCCAAACTACCCCTCGTTCACGATCTTTCATGTAGTGAATCTCATCAAATATAACCCATGCAACTTCTTTTAACACCTCAGATCCTCTGTAAAGCATTCCTCTAAGAATCTCGGTAGTCATGACAAGGCAGCTGGCATTTGGAGACAGCGTGACATCACCAGTCATCAAACCGACATCAGAAAACTCCTGACTCAATTCTCTGTATTTCTGATTGCTTAAAGCTTTCAATGGAGATGTATAGATGACCCTTTGTTTGTCTCTAAAAGACATAGCAATTGCATATTCTGCAACAGCAGTTTTCCCAGCTGATGTATGTGCTGATACTAGAACTGATTCTTTACGCTCCAAACAAGAAACAGATATTTGCTGAAACGGGTCAAGAACAAACGGGTAGGTTTTAGCCATCTTTCCATTATAAACTGGATCCGATAATGTCCCATGTATTGTTTCATCCTTACTGGAAGCATACCCACTTGGAACTGCCACCTCATGCACACAAGTTCGTGCCACAACCCGTTGTTTCTTTAATGCTGACTCTTGGTTATTTACTTCAGTATCCACTTCCCCCGAGTTTCCTTCAGGTAGTTTGCGTTTCTCGCCACTAGTAGCATTCTCCATCTCTTGGCTAACCATATTAATACAAATACAACTTCTTTAAGGTTGATTGACAGAGTTGTTAAAAGAAGATGATGTCAGACTGCCATGATATAAGAATATACAAACATAAACATGTATTCTCATGCTCAAACATACATTGAAAGCATTATATACTGCACTAAAAGTCCAAACAATAAAAATATATATGCATATCAAAAGCATAATTCTTGTGCTCGTACATACATTGAAAGCATAAAGAACAACTACAACTTGTATTTTACATGCATCTAATCTTGATAGTTATGCTCTTTTTATTTGTTAGTTTCTAGTTGGAAGACTCTACAGCTGCTATAATCCATCTGGTTGTTGGCATTCTTTAGCTTAATATCTTTTTTAATTTCATTCAATCAAAAATGCCAATCCACATCCTCACCTTCATTTTCCTATATAACTCGAAGTCGCCTCTTAATATATGCAGGAGTAATCCTACTATCGGATAAAATGAAACCCTTCTCTCGTAAACAGGTGGAAATACTCATTTAATAGGGGGCAGAGAGAGTAACACAATCTTTGACTCGCATTGAAGTTTGCAAACCCTAATTATCAGCTTTATAACCTACTTTCTAGCAGAAAAAACAACAAAATACAGCACATAAAACATATGAAAGCGAAGAGTGGAGAAAATGAATGCATGTTACCTTCTAATCCGCCTAAAATGGCCGTCAAATCGTCAAATCAATATTGCTAAACCCTAAACCCAGATGATTTAATCTTCTGTTGTTCCTGCAAAACTTTTCTTGAGGAGAAATTGGCGGAAATGGAGGGTAAAAGGGACGAAAAATTGACCTAATTCGTAAGGGAGGTACATTACTTGAAAGCGCGGCGTATTTACAAACGGAGGTAATGAGTTGCAACTGCACCGATTTGAGGGGCTGAACTTTGTACGTAGTAGAAAGTATAAGGGGCGGAATGTAGTTGAACCAGAAAACCAAGGGGCATAATTACCTTGATTCTTAAAATAAACCTGGTCGAGCATCCGTATATCACATACTCTATGTCTCTGCTGCTCAATTTTGGGTCATAATTCATACACCTTACTCTAAGGATCATGGACATCCTACTTTATATTTTTATCACTTCTAATCGGTTATTATCTCTACTTTTTCTATTTCCTAAATAATTTGACATCATTAAATTATTAAAAATATATTTAAAATCATAGACTAGGATGTCTACAACAACACCCATAAATTTTACCTTATTTTTTGATTTATTTTATAATATTAAATTTTAAAAAGAAGAAAAGAGAGATAGAGAGATGAAGTGAGGTGAGAAGAGGTCATCCTTCGGTTTGACAAATCCAAACTTTCAAACTAAGATGAACCCAAAGAGGGGCATAGGGTATTCACATCAATCCAAAAGGACCCGAAGGCCAACCCAACCCCTTCAGGTTTGATGCTACGCACGGCCTTATAAGTGTCAAAATGAGTAGGGTTGTACCAACCAATGTTCAAAGAGTCCAAATCGGTTAACCAAAGTAAAAGTGTAAAACTAAAACCAACTCTATATGTTAATCGAATTGAAATGAAATTGTCAAATCAAATAGTAACTTAAGAGTTAAGAATAAAGCTACTAAAGTAAGAATAACATGTATATATGTATAATATGATAACAAGTTGTACTTTTTATCTTGTTCTTTTACTTGTAATTTGTAAACAACTCATTTATATTGTGTAAAACAAAATGACTAAGCCCATTTTTTATGGATATAGGGGTGTTTGTTTTAGTTTGTTAACCGCTTATTTTTTCAGGCTTAGTTTTTATAAGCTAATTTTTTATGACTTGTTTTTTACTTTTGAACTTATTATGAGTTAAAAAATGAAAATAAGTTGAACTCATACAAAATAAATCGAAAAAACGAGCTTATAAAAAATAAGCCCAAAAAAAAGCCGTTGATAAGCTAAAACAAACACCCCCGTAGAAGTTTTGAACACCTTCACTAGACATTATGTTTAATCTTGTTCTACTTATACTCGAATTTTTTTCTCTAGATGGTTTTAATCACATGTAATTTGTATGAACGTGAATTTGCAAGTCATTTTTTTGCACCTCTTAGCACATATTATCGTAGCTACATGCTTGATGGTTTCAAATAAGGGGAAATTACATAAAAATACAATTAACTTTTTCTTAGTTACTATAGTATACAAATCAACTTTTATAATTTTATCATTGTATGTAAAAAACCTTTTTAGATTTATGATTTTTTAATTATCATTGTATACAATGAACATTGTTAAAATTCTCATTGTATACAATACTTGCATACAATGGAAAAGTTATAAAAGTTGATTGTTATATGTTTAAAAATAAAAAATCCATTGTATACAATAGTAATTAACACCAAATTCATTGTATTTTTATACAATTCACTCTTCAATCAGCAATCATGATTAAGCATGCAAGTTTATTTTGAGTTGAACCATGGCCTTTTACTTGTTTGTTTCTGTTATAAACATCTTTTTTTTAAACAACAAATACCTTTAACCACCAAGATTTACACACAAAAAAGGCGTTCTCCATGATTGAATCTTGCAAGTTGCAAAATTCTTTTTGGAAGACCTGGAAAACTAGTTAACCAATAAAACTAAAATCTCTCTTTGTTATTTACCGTGTCAATTACTAATTCTTGGTTATTGAGATTCATGGTAATTCGGATTTATATTTAGGTATAGATATTACCTCTTTTTTCTCCTTTCAAACAAATTGAGATTGAAAATTTTCTATTTAAAATTGTGTTAGGTCTAATTCCTATTCTAGAAATGTAATATCTTGTTTAGTCCAAATGTATGTATCATAAAAGGTCATAGAATAAGAAATATTGCATCTATAATTATGAAGAGAACTAAAATTAGAAAAAAATAACATGTTATGATAAGAAACAAGAAGGTATGAATATATTGCATGTGTTGATGATGTTGCTATAGAAAATGGGGCAGATCTACTTATGACCAATCAAGTGTTATAAATATCATAAGTTTAGACATTTATAATTTTAGTGCCCACAATGGAGTAAAGAACCAAACTACAATGTGGAGGAAGAACAAATGCTATTAATGGCATATGCAGAGTATTGACAGAGGATGAATGGTTCCTTGACTCTGGTACACTAATCATATGTGTTGCAATTAAGTAAAATTCTCTGATATTAACTATGATATCAAATGACTATGAAGTTAGGAAACTGTTGAAAGATAACTTGAAAATAACTTGGAGATATCGAAACTTGAAAATCAAGAGTGCATGACGCGCGCAACACTAGTGCACGGCGCGCAACCTTCGATGGTGCACAGCGTGGGACACTAGTGCACGGCGTGGAGCAGGCAATTTCAGCTCCAGGTTGATTTCGTGAAAGGGGCGGCGGCCAAATCTCCTATTTTGGATAATTATGATTTCCATAATTATGATTTAAGGTTTTCTTGAGTGCCTTCTATGGTTACAAATATCTAGCCCACGTTTCAGTTATTTGCATTCGAAAACATTGTAACTGATCTCAGTATCCGGTTCTTGCCCGTGGACGTAGGTTGACACACTGTTAAACGAACCACGTAAAATCCTTGTGTCATTTTATTGCTTTCTTTCTTGTTTACACATGACAGAAACAATCACTGAATGAATGTTGCTAGAAGGGGTAATGTCAGAATCTAATTGAATGGTGTATGTATGCTCATCAATGATGTTTACTTTGTTCTCGACTTGAAAAACAATACAAGCAACCTTCGTCAACAACAAGAGAAGGGTGATCATTGAGACATCATAGCAAGACTGAGTAAATCTTACCTTCATTGATAGCATATTAGCATTCAAGGACCCGTGTGAAGAAAATAGAATTTGAAGCCGACTTATAACTTCTTATACGCCATAGCAAGACGGAGTTCTCGTGCATAAAAACATAAGTTGCTAAATATGGTGTGAGATATGTTATCATATAACGAATATTCCAAAGATGTTTTGGGCTGTAACAATTAATTAGAGTAATTAGATCTTGAATTTGTGTCTAGAGATCATTAGAAAACAAAAACCGATTATCGATTCTCTCGTGAAAAGGCTTCAACAGCAAGTCTACACATCTATTTTGTACAAATGGATGATGATCATTTCTGTACTAATAGAAACAGAAACTTTCTGCAACAATAATCTTGTCTAGACATAATTAAGTTTAATAGCTACCTGTTTTCACTCCTTAGACTTGCTTGTAAACACTATGCACCCATTCATGGTTCTAAACACTCGTCCATGACTGGCTAATTTAGCGAAAATCCAATGACGGATTAATGCTATTAAAAAATTTCTCAGAGGTTAAAACTTGGATAGACCATCTTTACACTTTTCCTCCACCTGAACTGCTGCAAGCTTGATTTGGAAGAACACTACTGCCACCAAAATCACCATCCAAGCTCATTTGCTGAACTTCTTGGGGTGACAATATTTTGATGCAGCGTACGCAGTTTACAAACTCCCTGAATTGCATACACAGAAACCCAAGTCAAAATTATAATATACCATAAGAATATCGATTTTATTAAGCTTCAAGAAAGGAGCTCCCATTGTCATTATCACAATTCACAACTTACAGTTGATAGATATTATATTAACTGGGATCTAAAAGTTTGTTTGTCATCATGATTCATGGAGAACCCAAACACTTGTAAAAAAGTGTCTTGTGTAAAGACAGTTTTCATGGGAAAGAGAGAGTATATCTACTAGTGTTGCCAGTTTTTTACTTATGCTAGTCTAAAAAGAAAAACGGCGAAAGTAGCCTGATGTGTAATTTATAACGAGTTGTTTTTTTCACCCGCGCATTGCAGCGGGGTTTAGAATAATTAAAATGATAAAAATTAACGTTTAGACATGAGTATTTGTAATAAATTAGAAAATAATGTAAATATCTACGATTGAAATATGTTATATTATAACCATTTAGTTTTTTGTAAAAAAATTCATAATCTAATTAGGAAAAAGAACTATCAGAAAACTATTCTAATTGTTGAAATATTAATTATTAAAAAATTTAAGAAAGAAAAAAAAAATTTACTCTTGGATCTAATTGGAGAAAGGGCCTGATGCGTGGACTGTGAAGTTTAAGGAAAAAAGTTTAAATTTTCTTAACATGGCTAGAAACTGGGTTGTCAAGCCCAACAGTAGTATGCCTTACCATTAGGCTAAGAGTGGTTTTTGTTTCAAGCTAGGTACATAAAATATATAATTATATTCTTTACAGAAAATGACAAAAGTTGTACTGTTCATAAGCCTGTCAAATGTTATATATATATATATAATGCATATTCCTAAATCATTTTTGAAAATTAGGTTATTACTAAAATAATACATCTGTAAAGAAAATTTAAAAGGAAAAAGGTAAGTTTATATTTGACACATGCTTATTTATGAATTATGATAGGAAAATTTTGAAGACAAATTTTAGCAGACTCTTTTTGTACACGTACCAAAACTGTTTCGTTTGACACATCATTACCAATTTGTTTCTATCTACATATCAAGAAGACTGGACTTACTCCCAAGGGTCATCTCCAACAAGGAGAACGTCATTCTCGTGATCCACATAGACAAGTTTCCAGCCAATTCTCTGCCGATCTTCCAGTTGACCCTCGATACCAAACCTTCGAGCCAGGTCTTGCTTAAGTTCATCATATCCTGCATATGCAGTAATATCAATTGATCTTCCAACTGCTCCTCGTTTGTAGACCTACATGCATCCAAACAGAAATTTATCCCTAAAGCACAATGTATACTATTGAAATATAAGTGGCAACATTTTACATTTTTACCATTTACTTAGAAATGGACTTCAACTTGGGTTAAGTTTATCACCAAAAAGTCAAACAGGTGAAACAAAAAAATGACTTGGGAAAAAAAGGTTTGAACATGCTGAAAGTTGCCAAAATTATATCTTATTATTGCATAAACCCTCCTAAATCGATTTATCCAAAAAAAATTATATCCCTTCTGAATTAGTAAAAAATTTGCAATCATATTTGACACAAGATATATAAACTTATATAGAAAAAATAATTGAGAAAAAGGGTCGAGTCAACCCATACCATTTCAACCCACGCCAATAATTACCTGTTTTGGCCCATTAGCTTGCCACCTCACCCTCTCATTTTGCCACCAATAGTATAAAGATAGGTAAAAGAAGACGATAAATAGCTTATATCAAACCTTGGTATATGTCCGCATGCGCTGAAGAGGTTGCGGTGGTGGGGCCCAGACACCATTGTTCAATATGGTGCCATCATTTATGGTAGAATCAATGGAGTTGAAAGTCATATCTGGAACCCCGAACGACTGAGAGACCATGGATGAAGAGAGTTCCGGTTGAGAGTCCTTGGCGGGATTTTCATAACTTGAAATCAAGCCTCCTCCTGAGGTGAGATTATTTTGGAAATCTTTATCAGATTCCATCATTCCTTTTGTTATTAAAGGGTCAGGAATCATTGAAGGCATTTCCAAACGGTTGCCAATGTTTACTCCAAACGGAATATCTGATTTGGGAACACCTTGAACCTCCTCTTCTTGAATTGTGTCTCTAAATGGCAACTGTTGTGAGCTAAAAGAAAAATGATTTGAGGTATGAGGTTGCAAATGAACATCATTTTGGGAAACGCAAACTGAAGTTGCTGACGATGAACTGTCCAAATAATCCATCTGGGGTCCAACAAGATTATGCAAGTACGTCTGCGGGGTTAGAAATCCTTGATTTTGAATTTTTGAGACATTCACAGAAGGTTTCACATCAGCTTTTTGCTGCAATTCTTTGCCAAAGTTTCCATTCGCAGATATTGTTTCCAAACCACTTGTATTCATCAGAGGAGCAGAAGCCTGAATTATCTCTTCACCACCCATAGTTGTTCTCTGGTAAGATCGACTATTGATCATAGATGGACCAATGTTTGGGCAGTTATTAGTTGAGGGTGATGTGGAACATGATGGAATATCATCACTCCCGGCTCCTGTCAATAAACTGCTGCCATTTGTCGAGAGCTGATTTTGATTTGTTGGCATTGAGGTGGGCCCTGTCATCTGCCCTGACAACTCATGTTGAAGCTTTGGTTGCTGAGAGAGATTGGAAAATCGAAAATTCTGTTCAATATTATTTCTCGACATCTGTTGAGGTAGTGATGTGACAGGTGTTTGAGATGGTGTGTCCATCATTTGGGTGGTTGAGATTGACCTTGTGAAGCTTTGATCCTGTGGAAGCTGCCCTTGTTGTGCTAAAAGTGATTGTTGCTGCTGATGAAGCTTCTGTAGAAGTTGAATCTGATTTTCCGGCATTGGTAACTTTTGACTGAATTGCTGATCAGAAAATTGGGATGGCAATGTGATTTTCTGTTGACTTTGACTTTGACTGACTGCCATCATCTGCTGCTGCTGCTGTTGTTGTTGTTGCTGAAGTTGAAGAATATTTTGAGATTGAATCTGTGACTGAACTTGGTTCTGAGGCAGTGTTTGATTGATCAGATTTTGCCTAGCCGTTTGCTGAGTTAGGTCCGTCAATTGTTGTGGCTGCATCATCATGGCTGCTAATGGGTTTGTGGTGGCAGGTTGAGATAACTTCTGTAGCTGATCAAGCTGTGTGGTTGACCGTTGACTATTGAACTGCATGTTATTCTGAGTAAGCATTTGTTGTCCACCGTAGTTTTGCAGAACAGAACCAGCCAAAGTGTTCAAGTAGCTCGGTTGGATTTGATTAGCCAGAGACGAATTTTGCTGCAGATTCATCCACTGGACTAAGCTTAAACCATTATCCTTCATGGACATATCTTCACCAATCCATGGCATTGTTCTCTTGTATAAGTTGTCAAGATCTGCAGATTCATCACCTAGCATTCCTTGTCTTGGACGTTTTGATTGGTAAAAGGGTGGTGTCGGGCAGATGAAAAACGGAGCAGTAACAGGTTCAATCTCCCAAATCGAGACACGATTACGCCTTTCCCCAGCAGTTGCCTCATCCCAGCCAACCTACTCGAGACCATCACATGATTATGGTGGTAAGCACTTCACTTAAAACATGCCCACATAAGTAAGATAAAACACCTAATTGTTATAAGATAATTTGTAGCATATAGGTGGTGCCGTATAATCCTATATATACCTGTAGGTTACGCCACTGCGAGTTCTTCCATCTCACACCATCAAGATCACTGATACCAGTAATTGTACCCATATACCTGCAATAAATTTTTGGCACTAAAATATGTAAACTCCAAGCACTTGAATTATATTACACAATAATATATTCAATATAAAAAAAGGTTAGACTCTATTACCTTCTTGTTCCCGACTCTTCAGTCTCAAACATCATCCGGAAGCGCATGCCAAGAGATATTTGGTTACTGCAGACTGCCTTGTAGTACTTGGCTAGTGGAATAACAAACTCTGATGGACTAGCCCTGTTTCAAACAATGAAGATAGGAAATGGAAAATTTTAGTTTGCTCTAGGGATTTGTCATGATGAACAATACGTAATTGTAACTCGAAACATGTTGCAGTTTGATATTGAAGTTAATTTACCTCGGATTATAAAAGACAGTGAAAGGGCTGTTGTTTGCAGCTGCATGGGCAGCAGCAGCTAAGATTCCGATATGCATACTATCACTCGACAAAACTGATGATGATAAATTTGCTGGTTGTCTGTTGGCTCGTCTAATACCCAATAGAAGCTGTTGCTTTTCGTCCCTGTTCACAGTTAAAATTAACACACAATGCATATACCGGAAATGATATATAGAAAAAAGTGCATACTTTAGGCATACCTTATAAACAAGACCGAGTCCCCTGCAAAAAGCCTCTTCCCACTAACAAAGAGACTCCAACCGGTCGTGAGCAAGTGACGTTTTGGTTGCCCTGAATTTTGAAGAATGATTTGTTTCATGGAAGTATGTAAATTATTTTTAAACAACCGAGAGATCAGATTCAGATCACACCCAAGTGGTGATTTACTAGGCAACATACAGGTGTGGAATTAAAAGTGTAACTTTCAGGTTAGCTTGAGCAAGTCTCCCAATCACTTGACCAAGACCAGTTGGGTAGTAAATTGTTATTTACTTCTCAGTTTCAGTATTTGGTGAATATTTTCGACTGTATATTTGTATATACTTTTCATGGGGCACTTTGCTTAAGAAACTTGACTTACCACGATAGATATGGCGAAACGTCCATTCATTGTCATGTAAATCCCTAGCCACAAGTTCTTGTGCAGGTGGTTGCATAGAAAAATCCTACAGAAAATAAAGTAAATTTGGTTGTTAGTACATAAAACATAAATATCCCAATCTTTCATCACTTAACCCCCCCTCCCTAGAGGTGACAAACTCATTTACTTATGAATAGCTCAGTATGGTTTACGTTTTATCTCTAATGGGTTAAATAAGTAAGTTTTTATTTTAAGAAAATTACAAATTGATCAAAAGTGTTGAATGGATAAAAAGGCGCCCAAGGTACATATTAAATTCATAGAACCTCTTAAATCATTTTGTACAAAAAAATAAGATTATTATTAGTATAATCTTTGTAATCATGTTTGACACACTAGTTATTCTTGAAAAGTTTACTACTTTTGGTTATAAACTTTCTCTGGTCAACCCTTTTTGTAACCTTTACCCACAAAATAGAAAGAAACAACATCCACTCACAAGAGGGGGGAAGATTTTTTCAGCTGCTCGACGAGGAACTGAAAATCCTCCATGAGTACTCGTATCACTTGCTGTCAAAGTTTTGCAGAAAAACTCTGTTTGTGGCTTGTGTGCTTTCATTAGCAGATCCGACCTCAATAATGCTTCTCTATCAAACTGCAATCAAAGTTATTCAATTATGTGTTTATATCAATAACCTATATTTGATCCCAGTAAATTACAAAAAACAATTACTTCGGGTCATACCGAAGGAACAGGTTGGAGCGTCATCTGAGCATATACTTCATCTGTTTCTGTATCAGCCTGAAAATATATGTTTCGGAATAAATATACAAATAAATAACATGTACAAAGTCATCTTTTCCCTTCAACACAGAGGAATCCCGAAACAATCACTTTGCAAAAGAGTGATTGATCTTCCAGATCCCCGCACTAGACACTTTCTCAAGACATCCAAGATTGTTCTAAATATACAAAAGAGCATTTTAATGTACTTTATCACTGTTTTGGGTCTAACGACCTTCTCAGTTCTCACTGTTTTTGGTTTTTTAGAAACAAGGTTTAAAAAATAGTTCATATTTCAAACAACAAAACATATGACAAGAATGGCATACATGCAACGTGACATTATGAAGGATGCATAACAATTTTGACTGAAGATTGGGATAGCTTGGAATTTGAGCATCCACGTCCTTTTTCATAGATGCAGCAACCTGAAAACATGTATTACAACAAAATGTTATTGATGTCATCGTACATAAGGGACAAAACGCTGGTCATATGCACATAGTTCGCATAGGCTTGTCTTTGAATGCCAGCAATGAATCAAGTAAAGTAAGGCAACACTACCCATCTCAATTATTAACTGAAACCTGAAAACCATATAAAATTTTACTTTCAAACAATAACTCAAAACCTCAAGACCTTGAAATTGATGTGTTGGT
The DNA here is from genome assembly GCA_947179395.2 of Pulicaria dysenterica. Lineage (NCBI taxonomy): Eukaryota > Viridiplantae > Streptophyta > Magnoliopsida > Asterales > Asteraceae > Pulicaria > Pulicaria dysenterica. The sequence continues at coordinate 62,163,878 of OX359294.1, forward strand.
CATGTACAATGGAGTATTCGAGTATTGGTCAGTCTACTAAAATAACTTGTTTGACCACTATATTTCATGTTCTAACTGTTACTTCCCGCTAAGGGGGAAGGTTGACTGAACTAACATGTCTTACTTTCCAGCAAATTGGTCAAGTTAAACACACTTGACCAAGTCCAGTAAGCAGGCCCCATTCACTTTCTATTTGGCTGGAAAGTAGAGGTGGTAAGATGGGTGGTTTGAGTAACGTGTCAAACCATATTCTCATTGAAACGAGTGATTTCTTTGAATAGACCGATATGGGTGGTGAAAATTGGGTGGACCTACACTTTTCTGTCCATCTTTTAAACTTCATTATAAAATTATTAATGCATTAATTATGATACAATAATTAAACCTATATCTTCGAATAAAATGATTTAGGAGATTGTGTGCGTTAGAAATAGACTTTGGGCGACTTTCAAGTTTCAACCCATTTGACTTCTCTTTGTAGCTAAACTTTTTTCTTTTAATGGTCTGAGACAAAATTATAAAACACAACTCAAACAACCCATTCATTAGTAAGTTGGTTGAAAAGCCATCTCTACTGGGAAGTATAGGAAACTGGTTAGAACATTAGGAATAGCAAACTACCAACAACAATGTACTTCACTTAATATTACATCACCAGCTATTTACTACATCCATCAGGATATTATTATAAAGTAATATGAAGTATGATAACCAAAGAAGCCTATTCTATATTTCCTAGCTGAGCACTGCAACTCACTGTTTAATTATATTACACTAGGTGTTTACATTGCTGCAATGGTTATATACGTGTATTTTCTTTTAAAATATGAACTTATACAATAAATATGCATTCTCCTTGCACTCTTAAATAGCAATGTCTGGCTTTACGTATATCTGATGGAAACTGCTTGACTATTAAATAATGTAAAATTGGAAGCTTATGGACCAAAATCGATTACAAATTTACTTTGAAATGATGGCCAATTTAGTAGGTGTCAAACTGTCAAAAGGAGTAAAGGACCCTTTAACTGAATATTTTGGAACAAAATCAGACGCATCAATAATTTGATTGATGGGCTTTTAGGACCGACCGGACCGGTCCAAGAAAGACCGCCCGAACCGAACCGGTCCAAGACCGAAAATGACGTAAGCGGTCCGAACCGGTCCAGAATCCGAACCGGTCCAAAACTGTCCAAGAACCGGTCAAGACCGAACCGGTCCAAACTCGGTCCAAACCGGTCCAAGACCGGTCCAAGCCCAACGGTCCAATTTCAAATTCTAACGGCTAGTTTTTCGGTCCAAACCGGTCCCAACGGCTAGTTTCCGATTTTTTTTTTTTTCAATTCCTCCTATAAATACCCCCCATTTGGTTGCCATTTTCTACTACATCTTCTCTCAACCTCTCATTCTCTCATTCTTTCTTTCTCTCAAGAAAAAATTACAAGTTTTTGATTTGTTTATAATTTGCTTCAAGAATCAAGGATTTGCTTATAATTTGCTTCAAGAATCAAGGATTTGCTTATAATTTTTTGATTTGCTTCAAGAATCAAGATTATAAAAAATGGCGGGTGAAGGATTTAGCAATTTGAACGCGGGTCGAAGTAATTTCAATGTAAGTCTCCCGTACGAAGAAGTTCCAAAAACAAATCGACATGCGGAAATTTGGAACGATTTTGTACAACTCAAACAAAATAACAAAAAATATGCGAAGTGTATGCATTGTGGAGGAATCTTATCCGGCTCTAATTCTTCTCTCGTTCGGCATTTAGTATGTTTATACTTTATATTTTATAACTTGCAAATTTTTTTTTAATTTACAAGTCACTTTTTTTTCAAACAAAAAAACAAACCGAAAACCGGAAAATTTTAAACCGAAACTAAAAAAACCCGGAAGTGTCTAAACCGAACAGGAACTACCCGACCGAAAAACGGACCGGTCCAGGACCGAAGTCGGACTGGTCCGGACTTGGACCGGTCCGGAAGTGGTCTAGGACCGCCCGAAGACCGAATTTATCGAAATGGTCTTACGCGAAGACCAGTCCGCTGAGGACCGGACCGGCCAGGGACCGACTAGGTCCGGACCGGACTGGACCGGCAGTGGTCCAGGACCGGTCCAGGACCGTTTTTGCCCATGTTTTGATACAATAGTGGGCAATTTGGTAATTCAGCTACAAGATGATGGTGACCCTGCAGAAATTAGTATTTAAATAAAATGGCAAGTGGGCCCTAGAAGAAAGCATATCATACAATATTTCTGCAGTTTTTGCATCATAAAGGCCAAAAGAAATCAATGCTTTCATTAGCTGAACCTATGGTGGTAAAGTCTAAAAGAGAACTTGCAGAGAAGAAAGTTCCCCTGACCAACCATCACCATATCATGTGCATTTTAGCAGATCTGGCATTTATTTCAATTATACATTATTAATAGAGAACAAATATTTATCCCAAAATAAAATTCCTTTTACCCGGTCCTATGGAGAACACAAATTTTACTTTTGTTTATAGGGTTTTTCTAACTTGAGGAGTTTTTATTAAAATAAATTTCTGTTTACAAATTATCCCAAAATAAAATTCCTTTTACCCGGTCCTATGGAGAACACAAATTTTACTTTTGTTTATAGGGTTTTTCTAACTTGAGAATTTTACTTTTGTTTATAGGGTTTTTCTAACTTGAGGAGTTTTTATTAAAATAAATTTCTGTTTACAAATGTTAGATTGCGTTTAATTATAACTTAATAAGCTTAATATGAAAATAGCTTAATAAACTAACGCTGTGTTCCCGAGTTAAAATTAGGGGAGAAAAGAAAAGATTGAGGAAGGAAAATGAATTTTAGTTGTGTTTCCAAGTTTTCTAGAAGAGAAAAGAAAAGATTTTGGAAGGAAAATTTTCTATTATTTTCCTTCCTTATTTTCCTCCCAAAGTAGGGAAGATTTTGAACAAAATAACACTTCAAATTTCATTTCTCCTCTAATTTTCTTTCGAACTCGGAAACACGTAATTACAAAAACATTTCCCTTCTTTTTATTTTCTCTTCTCTCGCTAATTTTCAATCTTTCCATTTTCTTTCCACGTGTAACTGTGGAACACAGCGTAAGTCATAGTGGAGGTGTTTGTTTTTTAACTTAATATGACTTATTTCAGACATAACTCATTTACACATGTAGATACTTTATCCAAACAGAACTTAATATATAAATAAAACAAACAAATTTGCCCTGCTAAGATTTGAACCCACAATTTCTTAGTCGGTCACCTCTTATTTTTTTTATACTACCAAATTTGCCCTTGATGTACTTGAAAATGAATTTGCTATGTGTCAGTGTGTGAATTGATTAAAGTATTAAACAGAAGATTAGGAGATCCTTAATATGCATTAAATGCTCCTTAACATATGTCTTACGCAGAGGCTAGGCAGCCTCTTTTACCTTACTTTCCAGCTAAAATTGACATCTTTTTTGACTGGTCCTAACATAAATAACTTTTACAAGGACAAGCTTGTCATTTCCTTCTTCTCTTGGAAAACGAGCTTGGTGGGAAAGAAAAAAGTATACCAAAATGTAACCTTTATAAAAAAATTGCAAAAGAAATTTAAAAAGTTACCACGTAATAAAATGTAACCTTTATATATTTGATTTTCCGTGTTCAATACCACCATATGAACTTCCAAATTTTGTATTCCATCGTACAAAACTAGTACTAACAAATATTCTTTTTCTTTAAAGATATAAATTTTGTATTGGCATTACCAACTACTCACTGTACAATTATTCCAAAACTGAAATTAACCTTGATTTCTTCTTTCATGGCATTGAATGGTTGTACAGTACAACTGGTTTAAACTAATTGCCAATACGCTCATCAATCACCATCCCCACTCCTCCGCAACAAAATTTTATACGAAGTTATCTATTGATTTCTACTTTCGGGTTGGTTAATAGTAAAATACAATTTCCAAAATAATACTGCTTAAAGAAGTTGTACGTTATGCATCACTACTTGTACAGTTTCTACGTTTAGTCATAGTTACCGAAGGAAGAATTTGCTTCAAATGAAAACTCAACAGAATCACTAGAATTAGATGAAAATGATGGAAACCTACGAGATTGTTGAAAAATCGGTTCACGTTAGCCAGTATCGGCGTAAGATAGCAACAAACTATAAGAAAAGCGTAAAGGAAACCTGTTCGCTGTGGCCTTGAGGGAAATAGACGACATGTGTCCCGGCCGCCGGTAAGTTGACCAGAGGTCCGGCGCAGGCTTGCCATAGCTCCTGATTTATTATGCGGTTCTTATCTCCACCTATTTCGGTATACGAAAGTTAAAAAAGTGAATCCGATTTAAAAGGAACTTTTTGCAGTTCTTAATTCGTAAAAAAAATCTAATCGTATCGGAGATTTTGAAAAACTCAGAAAACTTATTGAAATTGCTATGAAGATCTAATAAATTCGTAGGAAAATCATCGAAGCAAAATTTATGTTATCAATTTGTTTTCCTTCTCGCCTATGAGAGAGAAGATATTGAGCTGACCTTCGCCGGGATTCGTTGTTGTTAAAGTGGATCCAGAACTGTTTGACAGTATCTTCATTGCTACTTGTTTAAATCACCAACCGACGTAGTAAACGACAGGACAGACCTACCGCCGGAGATTCATCGGAGCTTTCGTTCACTATAAATCAGATCAAAAGGACATTTAACTATACAGACTTGCTATTCCAACTTCGAAAACGGTGCTGTCGGTAAAACGCCTAAAATTAGATGACCGGCTGTGTTCACCGGCGAAACACGCCGGAAGCAGAAAAACCAACAGACAAGAGAAATTTTTAAAAACAAAGTTGCCGGAAAAGGTGGATGGGGGACAATATGAAGACCGGAGACACTTTAATAAAGGAGAGATTGCCGAGTATTGCAGAGACCAAATGCCTGCACCTTTGCCCCCCTTCTCCCTATCTCTCTCCTTGTATACAATTTTTCTCTCTCTAAAAACTTTATGTGTGTGTATATATATATGTATATATATATATATATCTGAATCTCTCTCTAAAAGCGTATGTATCAATGTATGTATATGTCTGAATCTCTATGTTCTCTCTCTTCTGTGTCTGAAAGCAATCTGTCTCTCTCTCTCTCTCTCTCTCTCTTCACTTTGGGGGAGACTCGCCAAACAAAGGGGAAAGGGGGCTCTCTCATGGTTGACCAGTAGAGAGGTTATTTTGGTAATTCATTGAATTTAACCATAGTTAGTATTTAATCAAACCATTCACTTCATTAATGGAATTATGGTACATTAATATTACCGATTTCTAACCGTAATTTGTATGAATACCTATCTTTTTTTGTGTTATTCTTTTTTGAGTTAATTACATTTTTGGTCCCTGTGGTTTACTCAAAATTACAAAATTGGTCCCTGGGGCGTTATTTTTATGGGTTTAGTCCCTCCCGACCCGTTTTACTTGCATAATTGGTCCCTCCTCAACTTAAAAAGACCAAAATGCCCTTATCCTTATAATTTTTTATTTTCTTTAATTATTAACTAATTTTAAATATTATTTTAATAAAAAATCTTATTAAAAAAATAAAAAATCAATTTTATCTCTCTCTCCCACTCTCACTGAAATTCCCCTACCTACTACCTTCTCTCTCTCTCCACGCCTCTCTTTCCTTCTACTGTCATCCAACCACATACCACCACCACATCCATCACCCACCACCACCACCACCACCACTACATCCATCGACGAGACGACGACAACGACTCACACTTACAGCGAGACACCACCGAGGAGTTACCTTTGACAACGACGCCATCTCAAAAACTCCGGTCACTTTCTTCAGACGAATGTAGCCATAAAAAACAATCTGGGTTTTTGATTGTGCATTTGCAATTTTAGGGTTTCTTCTGCTCATCTCCACAATCGACAACCATATACACCATCGCTTGATGGGTTTTAGGGTTTGGTCCCAGGTGTACGATGTGTTTGATTCATCGATTTTTGGTTCTGGTTTTGGGTGATTAGGTTTGAGTTTCATTTTCTTCTGAAAATTAATTGTATATTTTCCGGATCTGTTGTTTGAGTTTGGGTTTTAGGTTTTATTTTTTGGTTGGAATTCATGATTTTATGGTTGCTAGAGGCGGTAGGTAGGGATAATGGTAGGTTGGGTCCTCAAGGTGGTTGTCGGCGACCATGGTAGGGGTGGTCAGGGCACTGGGTTGAACGGTGTAATTGCAAAAATGGTGTTCGTCGGTGGATGGTAGGTCCGGTCGGAAAGGATTAAAAGAGATAGCGGCGGTGGTCTTAGCTCATACGGGTGTTTTGGTGGATAATGGAGTGATGGCGGTGACGCTGGTTGAAATAGGGGTGAAGATGAATGTGGGGGAAGATGAAGGTGGGGGGTGAAGATAAAGATGGTGGGTGAAGATGAAGGTGGCGGTGGTGGTGGTTGAATACGAAGGTGGAGATGTTGGTGGTTGTTGTAGATAAGAGATGGTGGTGGTGGTGTCGTCGGAATAAAACGGCCGTGGCCGGCAAAGAAAAAGGGGTGCACATAAAAGAGGGAGAGAGAGAGAGAGAAGGAAGAAAGAGAGAGAGAAACATTATTAAAATAAAATCTGATATTTCCTTTATTTTAAAATGGATTTTATATTAAATAATATTTAAAATTAGTTAATAATTAAAGAAAATGAAAAATTATAAGGATAAGGGCATTTTGGTATTTTTTAAGTTGAGGAGGACCAATTATGCAAGTAAAACGGGTAGGGAGGGACCAAACCTGTAAAAATAGCGACCCAGGGACCAATTCCGTAATTTTGAGTAAACCATAGGGACCAAAATGTAATTAACTCTTTTTTTTTTTTAAGAAAATAAATTTTTTATTCCTTCTTAATATTTCTCATACTTCATTTTTTTATTCATTAAAAGATTTATTCTGAACGACGATATATAGCACACTATGATAAAGTTTCATATCGTCATCTCCATAAACACCACATATCACATTAAATAATTACATGTAGATCTAAACTTAAACCAAGTGTATATTGTGGATTGAATCTCCCCCATTACTAACGGTACCGAAAAACTTTTACCATATTATTTCGAGCTTTCCAAATGAACCGTAATAGACAACCTACAATTGCCTCTAAGAGCTTCTTTGTTTTCTTTTTACTTTCATACCTAGTGAAACTTGACAACATATCTTCAAATGATTATTGTTGCTCCATGAGCCACCAAAAGATGACACGTGTAATCAACTAATTCTCTTTTTTCGTCCTCCTATTATTTTACAGTTGTCTTTAACATGTGAGTAGGACCGTAAGTAAGAATGTTTTGTAGAAACATATAAAACATCTTATGAGAAAAGATGCACACTTAATATCGAATAACTTGAATGCTTTTGTATTTAAAATATTTAAACGGTGAAAAACCTCTCGTTTGGTGGTAGGGTCTGTTTATGTAAGTCGGTTCTTGGTAGTATCTCATTATATTTTTTTGTCACTTTGCAAAGCTACAATTGAGGTGATTGAATCCATTAAAAAAATAGGAGACGGTTTATTTGGGGAGTTTCAATTAATGGTAGATCTAAAATCTGTTTGGTTAATTGGCATAAGACAATTGTACCAAAAAATCTCACGGAGCTCATTATTGGCTCATTACATTCTGCCAATATTTTGTTGCTAATGAAATGGTGGTAGAGGATTAAGAGCGATAATAGTTCACTATGGGCTAAAGTGATTAATGCAATCCATTGAACAACCGGAAGAGATTCTTCCTCTATGGCTAGTTCAAGAAATGGCATGTGGTTAAAAATTGCCAAAACTGGTAATTCACCTTTGTCCATTAATGACTTAGTTACGGATGGTCTCTTTACTTGAAAGGTGGCAAATGGTAATGAATCCCTTGAAACATATAAAAATTGCACCATAACTAGATGATGCTCTTAAAGTGATAATGAAGGTATAGGTAGGAATTAGTCCTGTTGAACAATGTTGCTACCGAATAGCTTACATCGATCTTAGATTGGTCCTTTTCGAAGCGTGTTACATGATGTTGTACTTACTGACCAGGAGGATGAACGGAGGTGCGAGGATGATTCTAGCAGGGTATTTTTGTTTTCATTGCTTAAACCAATCCCAAATAATATATAATCCTCAATTCAAATGCTTCTTTTTGTAATAGATGGCTCACGCATATAGCCAACTTCTTTATTTGGAGACTCTTAGACCATGTGCATCCATCACACCCTTCACACAGCCACATCAGCGCCACATCATTCCCCCACCATTCTCTCATCTCATCACACAAACCCCGCATCCATCACATATGTTTCACATCACATTCGTGACCGTGAGCCATTGCTCACACAGGCCTGCGATGGTGCTCACATGTAATCACACTCGTGAGGGACTCTCACGAGCTCACATTCGTGACCGATGCACATGGTCTTATTGAAGTGATACCCACCAAAGCAAATCTTCGGTCTAGAGTTATAACCTATATTCTTAATTAGTTGTGTCCAGCATGTGAAAGAGAGGAGAAGATGGTTGATCGCTTATTCTTTTAATGTTCTCCAATGAAAGAAGTCTGGAATGACTCTTTATCGATTTTGCATATGGGTAACTATATGGTGTAATGTGTCCATCCCACGTTTTCTCAAATTTTATTTTCCTGTGTCACAAGCAAGTCATTAAAAACCCAACAAACACACACAAGAAGGTTTAATTGAGAACCAAGTTTTTTATGAGAACCGATCAATCGTGTCAAAATAATCTACAAATTCATTAGATTCATGACTAATCATTTTAATTTAAGTGTTATGTGAATTTTCAAAACAATTGGATCAAGTAATGATAAGAAAATTATGAAAAACATAACAATGCATCAAATACAGCAAGCAATATGCATTTTTATATATCCGCAATTTTCGTATTTTTTGGCCCAAATTCTCTAAAATCGTACAAAACACCTTAAATAACACATCATGTTATAAATTTAATGAATTTGTAGATCCATATTATCTAATTGCTTAATTCTCATAGTTCTAAAAAAAATACGAGAACAAGTGTCAAATGTTGATTTTATATATAACAATGACCAAAAACGAGCAAAAGGTATTTTGAAAATAAAAACAATTTATGAAGTAGTTTGTTAATACAATAATAAAAAGTGGCATTTTGGACGATACAAGTTTATTGCTTATTTAAAAAAAGTTAAATATACTTTTGATATACAAAAGTTTCAAATTATAAAAGATTATATATATATCAAATTAACATATATTTATACTCTTTAATTTTACACTTATATTATTAATTTTTCTTAAGAAACATTATAGTATCATGTTTTACCCTAAGATTAAACATATGCAACCAAACCTTTGTAATGTTTTAGTAAAAGTTTGTACACGAGTAATTTAACAACAAAACCATGAATTTGTATACATGGTAATCACTGGAGGCTCCAATGGTTCTCGTCGTCAATGACAGTACATATCTTTGTCGTTTAAATCATTGGTCGATCATGTGATATACACACAATATGTATATCAAGAATGTTGAAATTTCGTAGTAAAAGATAGTTTTTTATTATTTAATTATGAATAATCGTAACCACATCTTTTAAGGCCATGAATAAGAATAAAAGGATAATATCATTTTAAAAATAGTAATCAAATTTCATTTCTTTATAATTCATTTTCATACTTTTTATAGTTATTTTTTAATTAGTTTTTAACTTTATATATATAAAATAAGATTATTAACTTTAAACTAAATATTATCTTATTTTATTCGTACGTATACGATTAGTTTGATTATTTCTACTGAAAATAAAAAGTTATGTGTATTCGTCATCTGGGTTTGATGCCAAACTAATCCACATGGGTAGTGGTGGTAAGTGTGATCATTACTTCACTATCACATCGAAGTTTTTTTTATTTTTGCACAATATATATTCCGTAAGGAAGACCATTTAAATATTTCAAGGCAAAAATGATAACAAACTTCTTTCCACATATTTTTATCTTTAAGTGGTTAAAATAGAAAATTTAATATGAAAATGTTTAAACTTTTTTATAAATAGAATTATGTAAGGTCACATAGATATAGTTGACTATCACCTTCTGTCTTAAGTATATTTACATGTAAAAAAAACTTATTCAAATTAAGTTTTATATATATTAACTCTTAAATTGCATAACCAAATTAGAATAAAGTTAAGTGTTAGGTTGCTTTTGCTTTGTAAGAGATATAGGAAATGGGCAGATGTTTAAAAGAAAATATTATTTAGAAGTTTTTATAAACTGGAATAATGAAATGAAGTAGAAATTAATTATACTTTAAGAGAAAAATGTACAAAAAGGTGGCTAGTTTTCTATAATATTTTTGTTTGTGATCAAACTGTTTTTTTTTTTTTTACAATTTATGTATCAAACTTTTTTTAAAAGCAGATAAGAGATTTTTAACCTGCTTGACAGGTAAAAATTAGCATTATGACATAGAAAGCCAAAGTGAAATTTAATATTATCTTTTTTGTAATATTTAACTAAGTAAATCATAAAAATATTGATGGGTCTTTTTTATGTTTCTAGATAACTGGTGTAAGTGTGTTTCTATACTTGTGGGTTTTAATTATACATATGGGTTTTAGATTGTTGATGTATGGATCTTCATTGGTCATTTGTAAGTGTTCTTTCAAATTTTTAAAATTTGATTTGGATTTGAGGTTTTATTAAGTACTAGATTTATATTGTGATTGGGATAAAAAAGTATGGCTTAATTCACTTGATTAGCGAAGAAGAAAAAAGTAGTAATTAATTCGAGAGAAAGAAAACTAAATCGTAACTTATTAATCTAGAAGCAGGTAAATATGATTGAAGATATCCTTACGATAATATTATGTTATTAGTATGTGGTTGAGATAGTTGGTAGCTGAGTTGAAAGTTAATAACCGCTAGTCGAAAACTAAAAGTAGAGCTTTTATTTGTAAAATAATAAGAAATAAAAAGTGTTAAAGGATGTAAATAAAAGAAGTTAAATGAATATATACAAATCACTATGACTATTTAGGCAAATTACATATTTTAAGATCTAAAAAGCTTCTAAAAGCTACTTCAACCTACCTTTTGTTTGAAGTTTTTCTTAATTAAAAAGATTTCAGTTCCACATCTAAACAAATATATTTTATTTTCAAAACAAAAGACTTTATATCAAACATACCCTATAAGTGACTTACTTTTTTATGTCATTTTTTATGATCTACAATTGCTTAAGCTTGTTAGAGACATAGAGTGCATAAACTTATGAAAATTATTTTTATATCTTTCTATTGACTCACGAGATATGAACGGACATTTATTTATTTAAAATATATCTTGTATTGTGCAACTTGTTTAAGAGGTAGCTGTTTGGTGAGAACCTGATTGCTCATTGGGTAGTATATTATTTATGATAGACAAAGATAATTACCGACTCTTCGTTTTGGTTTGTGTTTTGATTATGAATCTGATACGTAAAGTTGTGGTTTGACTTAGGCCATACGTTATGGGGAACCCGATCCCATCGAGCTCGATCGGGTGAGGTCGGGAACACCATAACTCGATTTCGAGTATGGCCATCGAGTAAGGTGATCGGGTGTGTGGACTCGATGCGGAAGCCGAAAGGAAACACCCCCCCCCTCCAACGGCTATATTACCGTTATTTCTTTCTTTTCTTTTTTTAATTTAATTATTTACTCTATAAATAACCTTCCTTTCACCATTTTCAAATCACACAAATTCTCTTCTATACTTCTACTTTTTCTTTCATATACATAACTTTTTTTATATATTTCATCCACAAAAATATATGGATCTACCAAACGAGGAAATAAGCAACAGTTTTCAGTTTTACGCGAGAAATAATATGATGCTGCAACAGGCTTTTAAAACCGTTTCGGACTTCATTTTTGAAGATGACGAGGAAATATCGAGTGTACAATATTCAACGACGTGTATGACGACAAAGCACCGGATTGTACATTTGAAGTGAATGGAGCGACTTACAAGCACGGATATTATCTTGCCGATGGTATATATCCGGAGTGGGCAACTTTCATCAAATCATTTACGTGCCCACACGACAACAAGAGGAAAAAGTTCAAGTCTGCACAAGAATCGGCGAGGAAAGACGTTGAGCGTGCTTTTGGTGTGCTTAAACAACGTTGGCACATTCTACACCACCCGGCACGAGCATTGACGATGGAAAAATTGAGGAATATCATGTACGCTTGCATAATATTACACAATATGATTATCGAAGACGAAGGCAATGCGATTTGCAGTTTCGATGAGAACGACCTTGTAGCGGATGATATAGAAGTAACTATCACCGAGGAACAACGTGCAGCAAATGTTCGAGAAGTAAAAAACCGGGAGACTCATAACAACCTACGGTCGGATTTGGTGGAACACATTTGGCGTATTCATCTCCCAAACAACGGAGACGAGTAGTTTTTAATTTTTAAAATTATGTATTTTTTAAAGTTTAAATTATGTAATTTTAAATTTTAGTATTGTTTGAATTTTAATTTAATTAAATTAATAAATTATATTATTTATATAATTTGTTATTTGTTAAAATAAAAAAAAAGATTAAAAAAATTGAAAAAAGATTGGGTAAGAGAAGGTAAGGTATAACTTGAAATTGGGTAAAGGAGAAAGGTAAGGGAGGGAGAATGATGTGGCGCTGATGTGGCTGCAGATAAGCCTTACCTGCAGGTTACTCATAACTAGCAGCCTTATGGGTTTTGGTAATTTGGTCATTTTGGCTTACTACTTAATTAATCCTTTTGATTAGTTAACTCTTTCCTTACGAATTTTTTATAAAGAACAAAAAAAGAGAAGGTAAATCAAGGATTTTGAAAATCACGATCATACATATTGTAAAGTTAATAATATACACTGATATATTTTTTCGTAAAATACAATGACAATTTAGGCTTTGTATTAAATAGTAATAAACTAACTATAAGTTTTGTTCCAACGTTTATAACATACAATTTGAGGACATAACAAAGAAAAAAATAAATAGCATGTAAGGGGAAGGTTCATTCGAGAACCGTTGTTAGTGCGAGAACCGCGAGAATCAATCTCAGTCATTCAATGGATATGGGAAGTTTCATGGATGGTGAGCGTGGAAGGATAGAGTGTGGCAGAGTGCATGTGAGGAATTAATGGGTAAACAATGACATTGAAGGAGGGGGAATTGGACGGCTTAGATTGGTTCTCGTGGTTCTCGCACTAAGAATGGTTCTCGCATAAACTTTTTCCTAGCATGTAATAAGTTTATACCTGAATTTGTAATTATATGTAACTACTTTTCAAACTCATATAATATTGTCACGAATCTATAAAAACAAGATATCGATAGCACATAAATTTAAATATCGAAGTTGCATACATTTCCATCCTATTTATACAGGATGACTTTACAAACCTGTCACTCAAAACTTTTTTTTATATATTTTTATCTATATAAAACGAGTTGTTACAATGATTGTCTATCTGTAACTCAATTTCTAGTATCTCATCAACCATTATTATCTCTATTTTCATCACCGCCCCCTTTAAACTATCAAACCTACAATTTTGACAACACATAACCATCACTTTTAGTTTGCATAAGAAACCTACACACATCTCATTCAAACTTGCAAATGAAATGAATAAGCATTAAAATACCCATTTTAAGTACATTAAAAACAAGCTTCAAAAATCAATGACTCAAAAGAAACCTACTAAATCAATATTAAAACCTCTACATAATCATGGTTCAAAGCTCAAAACATTGAAAGGCAACTTGCAAGTAGATGACCCAAACCAGTTTTATTTTCTATATAGTTAAATATTATGTATTATGAGTATTGATTGAGACATGTTACAATAAGACTCGATTATCCAATATCTAAACTCTCATATACATTATCCTAATAGTTATAACTATCATAATAACAAGTTACAAACAACTTCAAAAAACATAACATGTGTTTGTGTCATATTCTTGAACATTTATGTATGCAGAATTGGTGGATATACTTTAAAAAAAATTCTCTTCATTTACATAGGTCATCCATGTGCATTTATTATAGGATGCAACTTGCTCCAACAATTTGGAATTATTTTATATATTTATTTCTATCTATATTAAAGAAATCTTCTTAAAAGAAATTTATTAAATTAATGTAATACTCAAATTTTCAATGTAATATTGCTTTTATAAGACCTATTATTTAAGGTTATTTTTAGTAGCATTAATAAGCAGTTACAACATTAATTTAGTTTGAGATAAAATATATGCTTCTAGAAAAATATATCTAATGTACTTTTACAGTTTTACGCTTACAAACAATTAAAATTAGGGTATATTAGTCGCTACATCATTTAATTATTTAAGTGTTTGTGAGTGTGATAACACCTAAGATAAATGCTTCTAGCTACACATATTCTTTTCTCATTCTACTTTTATAAGATATAAGTTTGCTGCTATATACAATTAACTTGAACGTTAATTTTATCGTAGAATGTATGTATAAATGATAAAAAAAAAACTTGTAAGAAGAATAATCATTCATTGAATTATTTGCAACTATTATAACTTTAGAAGCTATCTATGTTGGTTAAGTTTATTAATTAATGTTCAATAAATATGAAACAAAGACCCAACAATGCAACATAATGAACCCTTCAATAACAAGCTTCCAACATATTGTGGCAAAGAGACTAATATGTACTTTTTAAAAGATGCCAAACTATATAGAAGAGATGGACTAATAATTTTGCACGAGTTTAATAAGAGGTAACAACTATATAAAACAAAGAAAGCTCAACGAATTTTAATACTACGCGTGAAAATATAAGAGGTTATCTGGACTATCTATTAGGTCTTTTATTGCTTGTTATAATTTATTAAAAAGTTAACTTTAATAATGCAGGTTAGATCAATGTAGTTAGGTGATCTATAAAGTAATATCTTTAGGATTGAATGTATTTGTAAATAACTAAGTTGTGATCTACCTCAATTGATAAAGACGAGTTTTTAATAGCCCGAGCGATACGTCGGGTTAAAACAAATTAATGTATTACTTCTTATATAAATCTAATTTTTTATAAAAAATTATATTATCTAATGGTAACCTAGTTTTAGTGTCAATGCCAAGAAATGCATATTTTAGATAAATATCACATTACAATAATATTTATATTAAAATATAAATAAAAAGAAGATGGTTATAAATATATATTTGTATTTACATCAAAAATAAAAGTTAAATAGACAAAAATAAGTAATATATAAAATTAATTAATTAATATAATAAAAATAAAAAATGTAATTGAAATGCATTAAGCAAAAAAGTTGTCATGAGTTTCTTCTTTATATAAAAATTTAGAAATCCTTATCTCATGATACATTCATATCTCATGTGAAAATAATAAATTACAAAAATACCCTTAAAATGACAATTTTTTTTGAACAACAAAGGTATATATTTCATTCCTCAAACTTGAGCAAAACTTACACACAGCAATTCACACATCATATCACCCCTCATACCTACTATCGTAGGACTTGCTATCAATTACTTTGCCAATTGATAGATATAGTAATGCCAATAAGACCAATTTCACATGTTTCTTTTTTGAAAAAGTACCTAGTATAAAAATTATATCATGTTATTTTGCTAAAATATCACATGTTATTCTGTTCACATAAAACATATATGTAAATAACTACACACAATAGTACCACATGAAGACTGAAGTTAGGGTATTGTTTTAACATTCTACTTATTACTTCTATTTATTTTCCTACTTTGCATAAATCAATATAAGTTATAAGATTAAAGAAAAAAGTAAGGAAAAAATCTAGCAGATTTTTATTATTAATTAAAAAAAGTAAGGTAACCAGTGATTTATTTTGTAAAAAGTCTTTTCCCAAATATGCCCCTATCAAGTATTTATGATTTGTATGTTTTCAGAATGGGGTCTTATGTGACATGAAAGGTCAACATATTTGTAAAAGAAGGTCCCAATTGGGTCATTGTAATAATTTAATTTGTTTTTATTTCATTATTTTAAATTAGTATTATTATTTATGAATTTAAATGTTTTTATTGAGTAAAAAATACGTTCTTTTTGTTCTCTTTGAGAAATTTCCCGGAAACAAATTTTTGGAGAATAGTTGTGCTGGATCAATGGTGTAAATTAGTCATTTTAAAGTTAAGGTAATGTTAAGAAAAAGAATGATTTTGAAATTATATTTTATGTCTTGACTATTTAAATGATCGTGTATACATTATTCGAATATGATATTTTAGTCTTATGTATGGGCTACATAAAATTTAGATTATGCGGATAATCATTTAGAGAACGACTCGTATCAAGACGATATGGGAACACAAACTTGAATTTATATTATTTGAAATCTTCCAATTACCAAAGAGATGATCAATTCAAATATTGATTTTATCCCACAATTAAAGGATGAGGGTTTTATGGTAATTACAAAATACTCTAAAAAACAATTATGATAATTATCCATTAAATATTTCAGAAAACAATTTCTATAACTTTTTCGGGTCGGGACCCCGACCGGCGGCGCTACCCCTTGGATCCCACAAGAGGGCACAACCCATTGACCCCTGTCATTGGGTCGAAACGGTATCAAACTCGTTTTATACAATTGTACACTTCACACATCCTAACTTTTCTAAAATCAAGATCTGAACTCCATTGGTAATCTATAAATTCCATTACACTAAAATGATCTGGCGATACTAAAAATCAACAACTTTCACCCTCACATTCTAAATATATCAAAGCACTTTTTAGAAGAAAGATTATTTGTATATAAATATGTACATATTAATGACTTGTTTTAAAAAAAGTAAGTTTAAAAATATTATTCTAATAAACAAGAAACAATGTTATTAGTGATTTATTTAACTATAATCCAAGGCGAAACAATTAAAATGTGAAAACAAGCCCTAGTAATTGATAGGTGAATGTTAAATTGAAATGAGGGGGAAAATAATACAATAATACATAAAAAGGTAACAAAGGACTAAACAACAATACACCTCCATAGTCATACACTATTAATTTTTTTTTTTTGAAAGGCAATGTAATGTATTAATATACCAAAAGAATGTACATATACATGTGGGATTTGAGCTTTGCCCTCACAAGCTGTGAGGAATACAAGTTGCTGTTAAAATTTTAAATGATACTTGGAGACACATTTATAATGATGATTTTGCTAATATATTTGCTAAACCCTAAACCCTAAACCCTAAACCCTAAACCCTATTTAGGGTTTAGGGTTTAGGGTTTAGGGTTTAAGTCATACACTATTAATATATTTGCTAATTATGATTTTGCTTCTTAATTCTTTATCGTTTGGGTTAAAGTCGTTAACTAATATAAATGTATTCTTATGCTCATTTTTAACATGCATCATATTTAACAGCTAAAGTATTGACTACGATAATAGCGCAACCATTCAATCAAGTTTTTGCTCCATTCTTGCATTTTTGCTTAATTTTTATTATAATATATATATATATATATATATATATATATATATATATATATATATATATATATATATATATATATACACTAAAAATAACCATAAATTGAGTCTCAATCAACCAATTAAAACTTTAAATTTCAAAATTAATCAATTCTCAAAACAATTTTAGAAAGGTTAATTTCAATCGGAATTCAATTTTGAAATTAATTAGGAAGAGGCTGGATGAAAATTACGAGGGACTTTTATAAAACATGTGAGGGTTTTTAAGAAAATATGAGGGGGTTATATAAAAATTGTATATTAATGTAATTAATTATAAGTTTTTTATTAATTATTGTTAATAACTTTTCATATATTTTGTTTAGAGAAAAAATAATTATATATTTACGACCGTCTCATTTTTATCTACATTTTGTTATAAATTTTATTGTAATATGACACTTTTTTAAATTAGTATTATTTTATTTTTTTGTTATCCATTAATAGTAGTGAGTTGAGTGGATATGTTGGGATTATAGTGATGAGTTGAGTGGTCAACTTAAATATGTTATTCAAAGTGTTTAGTTATTGATTTTGACGTATTTTCAATCTTATTAGAAAGTCGTATGAAATTTTTTATAAATATGGTTCAAAATAAGATGTATCATTAAAAGATTATATATTATATATTTAAAAATTTAAATTCAGAGATGTAAAAATATGTGTTCTTGATGGTCATAAAACTATATTATTAGTGTAGGTAGTTAGCTAAAGAAGACAATTTCTTCTGATGATGTGTTTTGCTATGACGATTAACAAAAGTCAAGGATAGTCACTTTCAAAAGTTGTTTTATTCCTCAGGAAACTTATGTTTATACATGGTCAATTGTATGTTGCCGTTTCACGTGTTAAAAGTGAAAAAAGATTAAAAGTTTTAATTTGTGATAACAGTAGTAATGTTACAAACAAAACAACAAATGTGGTCTACAAAAAAGTGCTTCACAAAATTTAGTTATTTTTTTGTTAAGCATTATGACATATGTAAGTTTACGGTGTTATTTCATTTATTGCATTATTTTTATTTGAAAATTTTTATATCTAAAATATACTTTCGAAATACCCGTGCGTGCACGGGGCAATAAACTAGTTATCATATGTAATATTTTTACCTTTCAAAAGATATAAATTTAAAGAGGTTTCATCGAGTTTAAACCAAGAAAAAGCTAATTTTCGGGTATGTCTTAAACATAGTTATCCACCACTCTCTTAATAAACTCGTTTTTAGTTATTTTTTTGCATTAATTTATATACAACTCGATTACTATTTTGTTGACTTAAAAATTATAACTTATTATCAAGTATATGTCATAAATTCCATATTCAAAGTGTCACATCTTTACTGTTAGAAAACAGGCCGGCCAAAAAATTATAATCTTTTTGTTACATTATTAATCGTTTTGTCCATTTTTTTCATTAATTATTGTATGCAATCTTTTTACCTTTTAAAACACATCAAGTTCAAGAACTTATATCAAGTTCAGACTAAGAAATTACTAATTATAGTTAGGTTTGTCCTAAACCTAACCATTCAACATCCTCTTAGTGTTTCTTTATGAATCGGCTTATTTTAAACTTGTTTTAGTCGTCATTTTGTATTAGTTTATGAAGAACTTGATCACCTTTTCCTTGACTCGAGAATCATTGGTTGCATTCATTTCTAGAAAAATCCTCTATTTTTTTAGAAACTTTTTCTAAGAAAATTGATAATTAGAAAACATGTTCACTTACATATTATTCCAAGAAAACATAAAACTCTCCCTCTTTTACACATTTTCTTAAACTCCTCAATTTTTTTAAACTTTGAACTTATTTAAACAACTTTTCTAAGAAAACACTTTAACCAAACATGTTTTTTATTTTTTTCTGAAAAAGGTAAACTACACCTATTCATCTAAATATGTTTTCTCTTTTTTTTCCAGAAAATGAAAACTCTGTCATTTTAACAGAATAACAGAAAAAATTTCTCTTACTAAATACAAAATTTTCATCAAGTGTTAATGGAGAATATCAAGTTCAAAGTCTCTATTTCATACGTATTAAAGATAATAATATTTGGCATATCATTGGGAATAATATAACATGCGATATCAGATTAAAATCGACAAAATAAATATAATAACTTGTTCTTCTAAGATGAAAAAAATGTTATATCTATTTCACAATTTTAACCCTTTCTTTTATAAGAAACAATGACTTCTTAAATATCTTATTATGGTTAACCACGTAAAGAGAAATGTTCAATATAGTTCATACTTATTGCATAGTCCCAATGGACTAATCTTAGCCCTTGGATCAGCCTCATCAATGGTCCAGATTGAATTTTAAAAATTTGGGCGGAGTGGTATTTTCGTAATTAACATGTAATGATTTTACCATCACATGTGATTGTATACTGAATCACATGTGATTTTATATTGAATCACATGTGATTAAATATTAGAATTTAGAACTATGCTTTTTATATGAACTATATTGAACACAACTCACCACGTAAAAGATAGTAACTTTTATAAGTAATTTATATTAGATGTTCAAATATTTTTTTTTTGTTTTGTGAAGTGACATATCATACCTTTTTTATTAAAATGAAACCTTACATTTTGTTAAATAAGTAAAAGGTTTACCTTCGAAGTTTTACATTTTATTTTTGTTGTAAACCTTAAAGTTTTGTTTAAATACTCTCATCCTATTTTTTGCTTGATAATCGCTTAACTTATTAAGTTTTGTTTAGAAATGATGCGTAACTAGCCAGATTTGTTCAACAACTAGATTTCGGGGATGAAATCTCTTCAAGTGGAGAAGAGTTGTAACACCCCGAGATAAGAAAGGCTTATTATTTAATTAAAATTAAAGTGTTATAAAGTTTATAAATATTGAATCATTATGTATATTAGTGAAATGCAAACTCTAGGAGCTGGAATCGTCAAAATCTAAAGAAAAAATAACTGCAAGGGGTTAACATGTCAACATCCTAAACTTATATACATATAAACATTAGATTTAATTACACAAAAATCACCCAAATTAAAAAGAGAAGAAACCCGAAGATAAGGAGTTAAGGTACTCATATGAAATTCACAGACAAACATGTAGATTAAAAGGGGGTTTAGCTCAATTTAAGGTATGTTTATATTCAACCTAGTGTAATTAACTCAAGTTTAGTTCAAGTCCTTAGTTTAGTTTATGAAAGTGATCCTATTAGTATGTGTATTGATATTGAAGTGTGTAAAAACAGCTACATAAGTTGTAAATAGTGTTAGGATACACTATGGTATGTTTGCATGTCGCATTTGAGGCTTTTGGGTCAAGAACAGGGGTTGTTCGAGGTAAACATCACACCTATATACATAGCTATACGCCGCGTGTAGGTTCATGGAGCCCATGTAGCTCTGGCCGTGTAGGGCTACACAGCTCGTGTAAAAGTACTCGGCCCGTGTAGCGCCCTAAGGACAATACTGGGCATGTAGCTCAATTTGACAGTGTAGGTCATGGGCTACACGACCCGTATAAAGCCCTAGCCTAACACAGGCCATGTCGTCATCTTAGTCCATGTGAGGATTGGGCTACATGGCCTGTGTAAAGTTACACGACCTATGAAGGCCCTATTTCATATCAGAATTAGCAATTTATTATGTGAAGTTAATTTATTTTAATAGGAGGTGAAAACAGAACAAGTGTAACACAAGTTGTGTGTTATATAACTTGGTGATACAAGGTGAGTTTACTAGACTTACATTCATATGTGCAAAATGTGTAATTCATGTGAATAAATGGAAATCACCATATGTGTATATGTGTTTAGCGTACTGCATTGTACGGTAGGCTCATATTCTAATGCAGTAATGTGGCTCACTTTTTGTAGTATGTGACTAGGATTAGAGGCGGGCACGGGAATACTCAATTTAATTGAGGATAAATTTATTGTATTAATTTTCTATCTTACATTAGGATTACATATCTATTATGAGGAATAGAGATTGTATGTGTTAAGTCTCATTCTTAATGATAGCAATATGTATCTAAATGTAAGTGTATAAATAGTACATATTTCAAATGTGACTTATAAAGCTGCGAATTAAAACATGTGTACATGTGAATATCAGTTTTGTATACTCACTAAGTTCTTGTAATTTACCAGTTGTCTATTTATGTTTTACAGGAAATTACAAGGACAAGGACAAGGACAAGGACAAGGGCAAGGACAAAGTTTTAGATTAACAAGTCACATGTTGAAGTCCCGTTTTCAAATTATGCTCATTTTGTTTATAATACTAAATATCCATTAAATTAAACTACATAACATTTACCAAATGTTAGTTTCACTATTCCTAAGGCACTGTTCATCTACAATGTTTTTTTTTCTCTTAGGATGTTATTTATCTAAACCAAATACTTTTTCATCTATGGTAAATGTAGTTTTCTCATAAAGATTATTTTTTTATAAAAAAGTTCTATCTCAAAGTCTAATTTATTAAAGTTAATATTTGAAAAACTAACTAACAAAGTCTACCTCAAAGTCTAATATAGTTAAAGTTAACATCAGAAAATATTTTACAATAATCTTATGTCAACCACTACATTCTAAGGTTGTATGACATATGGTTGATTTGTGTAACTATTAGTAGTGGATGAGGCTCGATTTTGTATATTTTTACAATGGTGGTTCGTATTTGTGGTAAGTTTCAGTCTAGGGGTTTTTAAGTTTTATTTTTTAATAGATGTGTATTTTGAAGTTTGTTTATATAAGTATACATATTTGATACATAGATATATGTGTTTACTTTCTTTTGAGAATTGAAATATTGATGCCTATTCTTGGAAAATGTTGTGTCAACTTGCACATTTGAAACGAAACATACAAGGAGTCATATAATTAACAACAATTTTAGATCCATGAAGCCTATTAAGTTGTTATTCTATATTTGTGTATCTACCAGCATGTATGTATATGTGTTTGTGTTTCATGTGTCTTTTTAGTAAAATTGTATGAGTATGAGTGGAAAGAGAGATGCCTTTTGGGTTGAATTATAGTAAGTGAATAAACTTTTGTTACTCGCCCTCATGTTTAGGTTGATTAATGCAACAAGATTAAAGTGTGGGATGTCTAAGTGCTTCTGAATTTCTGTGAGTGGAACCAATAAATGATGTTACGAAAGTATGTTCAACCGGAGATGAAAGTTTGTTAGAGTGGAAGGTCATAAATGATTATGGAAATATGTTTTGCTAGAGTGGAAGACCATAAATGATGCTATGGAAGTATGTTGTACATGTGATAAAAGTTTGTTTTTAACACCAAAACACTTATTAGAGGTATAAGATTAGTGTTTGGTTAAAAAAATGAATGATACCCGTTGAATTGAATGTTTATGTTTTAATAACCAATTAAACATTTTCGTTAAATTTATTATATAGAAGCCCCCGCCGCAACGCGCGGGCACTAAAAACCTTGTGTAAATATTATATCCTAATACTTTTAAGTTATTTTCGCCTTCCACAAACTAACTTTTAATCTTAGTAATTATATAAAATTATCTTTATTTTAAAAGTCGGGGTGTTACAAAGATGAACACAACACTATTAGTGAATAATGTAATTAGGATTTAGTATAGTTGGGCTTGACCCATTAGGGTTTCACATTAGGGTTTATATCCTACACTTGTAATATATAAATAAGCTTCATTGTAATACATTATACCCAGGGGTCTTCATTGTTCAACATGGTATCAGAGCCTTAGGGTTTTGGCCATATCCTCTCCTCTTCTTTTCGCTGCCTTTCCTCCTTCGCCGCCGCCGCCGCCGTACCTCGGTTGGCCGCCGCCGCCTCCCTTCTTCCCGTCGTCCCCCTTGTGTGACGACTTTCTTTCTTTCCCCTACCCTCTCGTCCTGCTCCAGGGACGTATTGTACGTAAATTCCTCTCCCTTCTTGCCACCGCCGCACCTCCTCCTTTGCCGCCGTCGTCGCAGCTCCTCCCTTGCCGCCGCCGCGCCTCCCGCCGCCGCCATGCACCTCCTCCCTCTCCGCCGCCGTAGTTGTAGCTCGTAGCTCCTACCGCCGCCGTACCTCTTACCACCGCCGCGTCTCCTGCCGCCGCAGCCGCACTCACTCATGCCGTCGCCGCCGCCGCACCTCCTCTTCCGCCTCCGCCGCGCCTCCTACCGCAGCCGCCGCTCTCCCCTCTTGCCGCAGCGCCTCCTGCCGCCGCCGCTCTTCCTCTTGTTGTTGTGCCTCCTGCCACCACCGCGTCTTCTCTTGCCACTTTTCTTTTTCTTTTATCTTAAGTATTTAATTTTCTTTATCTCTTTTATTGTATTGTTTTGATCCAGTGTGAGCGTCCGATCTCCTACCGCTCTCACTGCGGAGGAGTATTAGAGAATAATGTAATTAGGGTTTAGTATAGTTGAGCTTGACCCATTAGAGTTTCTACCCTACACTTGTAATCTATAAATAGACTTCATTGTAATACATTATACCTACGGGGTTTTCATTATTCTACACACATATTCATTTATATATAGACATAAACCAATTCATTGAAACATATCCATACACACAGATTGTTCTCAAACATACACATACACACAAATCGATTGTTGAGCGCACACATACACTTACCTTTGAATTTGTTAGAGGTCTGTGGAAAGAGGAGAGAGACAAAGAGAATGAAGAGATAAACTAGTGGCTAGACAGACAGAGACGTAGACCATCTTTATCGTCGAATGTATTTCACTCACCTTAGAAAGTCATCTTCATCCTTGGAAAATCAAACACTCACCTTCATCATCTCAAAATTGAATTACGATAGCGAGATTCAGATTTGGATTTTGTAAGATGTTTGGGTATATATAGGTTTAAGAAGGTTGCTAAATATAATAGGGTGTTTAGTTAAGTTTAAACTCTTATAACACGTAAAAGGCTAAACTAACAAGTAAAGGAAACATTGAGGTAAAATCATGTAAAACATTTAGGGGTGAAATCGGAATAGATATAAAAAAAGGATTAATTTGTTTTTAACCCTATGTTTCATGCCATATAGGATGATTCAAATGATGTAGAATGCCATGTATGTATCTAGTATGTTTAACATGCCACAATGATATAATTTAAATAAGAAAACCTAAAATATGATTTTTTAGGAAAAGTTACATAGTTACTATGGAAATATTAGTTCTCAATAACCTATTTCAAATAATGACTTTTATACCATTTTAGAAAATAGTTTTCCATTATGATTTTTTTAGCAATTCTTCTATATAATAATTCCTTATAAAATAATGATGTTATCAGTTTTTTTCGGACAGTTTATACCAATTTATGTTTTTAGTTTATTTCATCATACACACATGTTTAAAAAAGTCAATAGTTTTACAAGAACTAATCTCCACCGTTAATTTAAAGTATCACGTATTCACAATAATCACGAGGTTTTTAAACATTGTATAATTTAGTGGGTTCTTTGTCAATTAAGGTAAATAGTTTCATCATCGTAACCTTTACCTCTACATTTTTATAAACAAAAAAACTAAAATAATGTCTAATATATAGAAGTTTTAAACTACACAACTACATAAATTATATAAAAAAAACAAGAATTTATATTCACTAAATTTGACACCCAAATTGTTAGATTTACTTTTAGCAAGAGTTGGTGGGTCCATCTTTAGAGTTTAGTTGCATATGTGCCTTTAACAAATTAAACTAATCCAATCACAACATTTGATCCTTTCAAATCTATGTGTTTAAACCTACAATTGTCAATAAGGATTAAGGATTATGAATTAGTTGTGGAAAATAACTTTTAAAATTTATATAACATTTTGAAAATTAGTGTATGATGTGCAACTCATACTTAATTTATTTAGAATTTATAAACACAACAGATTAACATATATATGAAACTCAAAGTTGATTAATAATTTTATTTTATTAATTACATTCATTTATTTTCTTTATATTGAACTAATTAAACTTTAAATGTCTAACAAATAAATAGTTAATTAAACACTCTTGGATCTTTATACTGGTTTTAAATCACTGGGAATCATATTAACTTTTTATCAACAATAGATTTACGGATTAAATTTCTCAACTCATAATTTATTTACTACATAAATGAATTATTACACCGGTTTTTTTGACTTAAAATAGAATTAAAGAATTTATAGTCTAACGGTATCAGGTATTGGTGAAAGATGTCTTTTTCTAAGAGCTTGAAGGTTTAAGTCCGGTGATATATAATGAAATAAATTTAATGGGTAAATGTTTTCCGTTAGAGAAAGATAACATAAAGCCTAGCCTAACCATAATAATTAAACTGATTATAAAAAAAGTTTCATTGCTTTGGCAACTTCGTATATTATATCAACAAAGTGTAATTTCTCTAAACATTTTCTTTAAAAAGTATGGGTCGTGTTGTACGATAAAGAAAATTTTGTGAGTATTTTATATTATATTGATAACTATTTATAAAGTACAAAGTGTAAAAGAGAACCCTAATGGGTCATAGCATATCTACACAATAGGGCTGAGTCATCCTATACTGAACCCTAATCTATATATGCTTGAATTGAAGTCGAGCTCAAGTAATTTCATAAGAACTTTACTCAATATAATTACAACAGTCTAATCATGTCAAGTAAAATTCAGTCTTTATCTTTGACACTGAGACTGATAATAACTACTTAACTAGTGCTCATTTTCCAATTCCGATCAAGATTTACACACCATCGACATTAAACTTAGGATGATCGTAACTAAATGCCGATTTTTTTAAAACCATTGACTAGGATCGGTTCAAGCCGATTTTTGTGCATCTCTAAATTGTCACCTAGATATGTATTATGTATATATGAGAAAGAAGAATGAAGATTAAAGCTAGATGGCCGACATTAAAATATTTTCGATGGCCCATTAAGAGATTCTCTCTTGTTTTATTTATGGATTAATGGCTACTTGCCTAATTTCATACGATTTATTACAATTTACCCTCCAAAGTTCATAACAATGACAGATTGGACCCTAAATGTTTAGAACTTGTGACTATTGCATTGCAGGTAGTTTGATACCCTTATGTTTGTCAAACTGTCATACAAACAAAAGGTGGAATTTTCCTATCATTTCCATCAAGTTTAACTTATGTATGCTTTTGATACCATATCCCGTAAATTATGACAGATATGATACATAAGCAAGCATGCTTTTTGTTTACTGTCGGGTTCTTCGATCTCTAAACATATTCGATTTATATTGATAAGACAACAATTTGGGTTTTAAAAGGGACCTTAATGAGACTTTTGAAGGTAATCAATGGTGAAAATGAAGAGCATCACATTCTCTTGTAGTGAGCCACAAACTAGAGCAAGATTGATTGAAAAGAAAGGAAACCACAAACACACAAACAAAAACAGAAGGTAGAGAGGGGATATCATATCACTATTATGGATTTGGCATTAGCATGGAGGATAAGCCAAACAAAGCATTAAATGCAATAATACCTTCCAAAGTTAATAATTTCTTCCAAATTCAATATACATGTCTAAAAAATATGTCGTTTTCTATTAATAAAGTATGTACAGACATATCTCTTGACCAACGTATAAGATTTTAGTAGTGAGGATTGGTCTTCATGCCGTATAGATTTTTAGCAGAAAATAAGATAGAGATGTCTCGTGTATACAGTAATACAAATAGATATGATATAGACATTTATATTTTTATTTAAAAGTAGAAAGACTGATTTCTAAATACCTGTAGAAGATATGTATGATGCACGAATGCATTTTATGTGTGTGGTATCTGGTGCATCTATGTTTGATAGATTGTCACAAATGGGATATACCCAAATTAAGCAATTAGTTTTTAAAAAGGTTTACTTTATAAAAATGTATTCAATTTTACATGTTTTGTTATTAACTTATCTTTTAGTATACTGGACTCTTAAACTTACCATTTGGTATAAATAATTTGAAATTTTGATACATATAATAACAAAATACACTAAGTTAGATACATATAGTTTGAAGGTTCCGACCTTAAAAGCTAAATTTTAAAAGTTTAATACATTAAAAATTAATTTTAAAAATTATATAATAACAAAACTTTTTTTCTTTTGGGTGTTATTTACTTTTATAGTTTCTGTTACTTTTATATTTAAATCCTTATAAATTACGAAAAAGTTTTTTAGACAACTTAAAGGTGACCTACCCCTAGCTCGAAACTCGAAAGCACACTAGAGAGTATGTGGGCCGCACTAGGGGCTTCCAACTACCAAACATACATACAAGTGCTTTATATATGCTTATGCCTCAATATTTATTCCTTATAATCTTATATTGAGAATAAAATATAGCTTAAACTAAGTTTGATTAATAAATTAGGATATAGACAGAATATAATGAAATAGATATATTTTAAACCAATATAAAAGATTCCAATTTACATGAGCATTATGTATTACATGTAAAGGATCTTTGGTCCTCTTTGTTGAGATTATATGTCATTGGTAATCAATCATGATTACTAACAAACAAAATATGTTGTAAATGGACTGAGTTTCTCTTAAATAGTGTCAAATATAAGTTATCATGTTGATTATCTTTACATTTGTATGTTTTGTGTGTTGTTATACATATGTTTTTGTTTGTAGCAATTTTTGTATTTAGGTCTGTGATTGTAGTTAGAGTAGGTCATCGAGTTATTTTGTTGGTATTCAAGTGTGTGTAGGCTTCAAGGTTGCTTCTAGTTTGTAAAGTTTATGTCGGTAATGATAAGATAATTGTTTGTTTTTTCTGAAATTGTTCACACTTATGTTTGTAAAAGACGTACGTAACAAGTTATGTTTGACTTAAACTTAAAAAGAGAATTCTAGTTCACTACAAAAATTTATATTTTCAATTCGAAATAATTTATAAGTAGGGATGTAAAGAAGCTGAACTTTACACTAATCGAGGTGGACTCTTTTAAAAATACAAAAGCTCGAGCTTTTAATGATCCGAATCTATTTACATCCTTACTTATAAGAATGAGTTGCTGAATTTAGGGGATATAAATTATAGACAACCCATACAAGTCATAACACATACAAACAATGCATTATGTTAGTGATGAAGACAACTCATGTTATGAGAGTAATAGTAGTAGTAGTAGGGTATCCTATGTGCATTATGGCATACCCTCGGTGGCATCATATATTTATTGCCTTTAATTAATTAAAAGGGCACAAAACTTTAGCCTCTATTATAAGGGAAGTAATTTGTACTAATACTATTCTAATTCATGCATTTAAGTTTAAAAGTTATAATATAATATAAAGGTGACTTGTGAGTTAATTTAACGAACCTCTCATTTTATATCGATAAGATTTTTATAATAAACACGTATTTAAACATCTCTCTATCTATTGTAAAAATATAAACTATATATATTTTAATTCTTTATGTTTTGTTAAGACGAGATTAAATATAATTGTTGTTGTTATAAATAGGATTTTTTGTGAGAATATATAAACGAGAATAAATTGATACATTGGGGAGACCACATATTAGTTGATTATTTATTTATTATTATGGCCGTAATTAACTAATTCTTTTAAAATAATTTTAACTTTGAATTTTTATTATTATATGGAAGACACTTTTGTTGGAGCCGTCATCACAGCCCTCCGTCATAGAACCTCCGACCACACTCATTTCCGAGAAAGTTTAGGAGAAGGAATTGAAGATCCCCAAATCTTCATTCGTAGACTTTTTGCTTTGAAATTGCAAATTCAAACCTGGAAACCAGAAAATAAAATAAAGTGAAGCCGTATAAAGTTTACAAAATTAGATTCTCGTATACACAAAAGAAATATGGACAAAAAATGACGATAGACAGCATTAATATCTGCGGTGGAACAGGACCGGCCCTGGGCCTGGGCTACAGGGGCAGCCACCTAGGGCCCACCAAATTTAAGGGCCCACTAGTCATATGTAGTCTATATACATGTCTATATGTTGTAAGCCCAAAAAAATAGAGTAAGCCCACATATATGCAGCCCAGAACTCTAAACAAGGAGAAAAGATACGGGAGTTTAGGGGGACGGGCGACTCAACAGAAGCATCGAGCAAATCGAAAGGGCGCCTGGAGAATCGAAGTCTTCTTGTCTGGAGAAATGGAATCGACGCGAGTGGGTCTGGAGAAATGGAATCGACGATTACGATTCACGAACATCTTAACGGTTGTCTCTTCTTCAATCGAACCATCATTGACATCAGACGACAAACGAGCCTTAAGTCCCTAATTGACATTCGACCATCGACAGTTCCTCATCAGACCTCAATCGATCATCGGCCGATCGACGCCTTTGTCATTGTGAATCCTGCCAAGTACTAACTTGGTCTTGACGATTGACGAACTCACGACCCCTAATCAATCATCGACATTGTCGATAGCGAACCCTGTGACTGTAAGGCTCTGAAGTACTAACTTAGTAACTAGTAAGTTTTTATAATTTCAGTTAATCTATAATACTTTACTACATTATGTTTCTTAACTCTTATGGAATATCATTAATTCATTATACCAATTGCGGTTAGAAATATGGATTACCAAATGCGATTGGCTGTGATTCTGTGAAGTACTTACTCATTTCATTGTTTTTAGAATTATGGAATACCAAATGCAATATACATACATATAGTTTTGTGTTTTGTGGACTGTGGAGTGTCAAGTTTCAAGTTTGGTAGGAGCAAATCCGAAATTCCAAGTCCTATAATCAGAATTAGAATCAAGATTGGCATTTCATATCATTTGGAGGAAATCCTTCAATCAGGTGTATTACATCCTATTCCCTAATCCTAACTTTCTTGAATCCTTGACGGCTTGACTATTCAAATATTGTTTGTTTATATGTTTAATCATATGTTAGTAATCAGCTGACTAAGTTAGTGAATCTGCGACTTTATTAGTAATCAACTGATTTGAATGTGATTTAAGTTTTATGACTTGTGTATTTCACTGAAAGTGTATGAATCTGTGATTTAGTATTTGACTTCATTTTGTTATGTGTGATTTTGTGAATCTTTGATTAGTGTGATAGTGTCATAGCCTAAGTCATCCTCCAAAAAAATATTTATAGGGTAGCAGAAAAAGAAAGGAAGAGGAAATTGAAAAGGAAAAATAATTGCTAAGAGATTTAACGGATAAATTTGTTAAAAAGAGTTTTAGGTGTTTAGGGGCCCCTTTTTAAGTTTCCGCCCAGGGCCCATAAAATGGTTGGACTGGCCCTGCGGTGGAAGTGTTACTAGGAGAGGAAGAACATACGTGATAGTAAAAGAATGGTATCATGATATGAAGAGACGTAATTATATTTTGCGTACAAGTCTTCGATCATTGTTATTAAAATAACAAAAATGATATATTCTCCTACTTTTTCCTTCTACTTCATCATCCTCTCACCATAGAATGATATGTGGACTCCACTACTTCTCTTTCCTCACATCCTCCATTGATTTTGACATTTGTTTTCATCTTATGGGTAGGAGGATAAATAAGAGAAAAAAGTAAGAGGATATATCAATTCTCTTAAAATAATAAAATTAGGGTCAATAATGTCACATTATATTGGTTATATTAAAAAATTTAAATGATTGTAAAATATTTTTAAATGATAAAGTATAAAACTAAGAATGTGATTAAAAATTTTAAGATTTAAAAATGTCGTATATGAAATTTCTCCAATAATTTTATTTCAAGTTTGACCTATGATTCATCTCTTACTTATCCTCTCACTGTATAAATGTTTATACATTAAGTACAACACACGTCTTTTTTATTTTTTAACCTTGGCGGGATATTGTTCCCCCAAGAGAATGATTTTCAAGGGTTCCCACTTTAAGTGAGTGATTTAGAACTTAGGCCTTCCGTTATACGTAGCTCGGAGGTGAGCGGGTGAGGCGCGAGCTCGCGAGGAACACCATTACGGGTGTGGGTGACTCGCCGGGTTCCAAGGCATCCGGGTTCTAGAGCTCGCGGCTTTCTTCATCGAATCCCACCCCCCACCCCACCCCCATACCCCACATTCAGCCAATCACAATTTAAATGTATTTTTTTTCTTTTTTAAAAAAATGAAAAGGAAAGGGGAAGGGAAAAGGGAAGGTATAACGGGTGTAGTGGGTAAGGGAAAGGGAATGGGAGGAAAAATGATGTGGCAGTGGGTAAGGAAGGGGAAGAGGGGGAGTATAACGGATAACCTTAGAGAGGAACCAATCCCTCTCCTCACACTGTCCAATTAGTTTCTTGATTAAGATAAAATTTCAAATCATAGGCTAAATGGTTAATTTTATAAAATATTTTATTGATTTATAAAGTATTAAAGATTAAAATTACAATATTTAACTTTGCTATCATTCTATAAAAAGTAAAGAAAAGATATTTCTTTAAAACCTTACAACTTGAGGTAAAAAGTCGACTACTTTTATCACCACAAACTCATAAAAATTGTAAAACACTCCAAAAATTAGGGTCCACTTTGTCAAAACTTGTTTCTTAAAAGGTTTAAGAATAAAATAAACGCACGTAACGAAATCAAATAAAAAGAATACAAGAGCTTTATGATTCTTGCACAATTAAAATGTTTTCGTAAAATTTAGTTGTCAATTCTTAAATCTTCTTAATTCGATCTTATATTAGACGTAAATCATGTAACTCAAAGACACAAAAAGAGGGCTAGAAATTGATCCATAAACCTCCATTATATATTTCATGTCCTCAACTGCTAGACTATTATTATAACGACTAAACCCAGATAATTGTGTCCATAGTTTAGTTTGGTAAAATTTTCTAATACGTTAGATGTAAATGAGTCGATCTACTTATGAGCTACATGGACTTAGATCATTAAAATCTTGAATGGAGTCGATCTTTAAAGAGCTTGAGCTGAAACCTCAAAGAGTATGCTTATTTATTTGTGAGCCTAAACGAACTTTATATCATATTTACATCTATCCTCTTAATGAAACTTTCAAAATAATTACCGAGCATAAATGAGTAAAGCTTAAGCAAGCCCAAAACAAGCTTCATATATCTTTAATAGCCATGTTCAAGCTCGAGCTCACAAAACTCTAAACAAATCCGACTCGATAAATACTAGGCTTCTCATTTACATACTAACATGCACTTTGCGTATAGAATAAATATATCTATGTAAAGATCAACTCCAGTATATATACATACATATGGGAGGGTTAATTCGAGAACCGTTGTTAGTGCGAGAACCAATCTCAGTCGTTCTCGTTTGAACCGTCCCATATATATATATATATATATATATATATATATATATATATATATATATATAATCACTTGATTACTAATTATATTTCTTTTATTAAATTATGTATAAAATCAACCTAACATTCTTAAAGATGGAGATATTCTTATGAGAGTTACATATCCCAAACACGAGGCCTAACCAAAGTGGTCCATCTTAAGTGGTTTCAAGGCCTTTTGGTCCATCACCAGTTATGAACTTTTGGGACCATATTTTTAATTTAAACTCTTATTTGTTATTTTCATAGGCTAACTTTTGACCATCCAACAACATAATATTCCAAAACGTTACTTTTATGGCAATTGCATGATTAGATTTATAAAAACCTTAAAAAGCGTCTACGCTCGATGTGCAGATCGAGTAGACTATTTATCGATACATGACAAACGTGTAATGGTTGCCTATCAAATGGGAAAGACTTGTAAAACACTTGTTGCAAAATGGATCTTATTCTATTCTTAACTAGACGTGATGATTTTAGGATTAGATCTTTATCTCTTACGGGTCGAATAAGAAATTAGCTAAAAAAAAGTTACATTACTCAAACCGGTCAAAGCTCATCCAAAGTGTAGATGTAATCACACGCGGTTTCTGTAAAAAAATAAATATAATTTTAGATAAAAATAATGTTTCAGATCAGGTGCACTGCTCTACACATTCACTTTGGAACTATAACCCGAACCACATCAAATCAATCGAAGTAGACGCAAGAACGTTTACACATAGAACTAAACTAAACAAAGGAAATAAGATTAAAATATAATGCTGATAATATGTCCTTTTTCCCATAGACATTTTTCTAACAAAAATCATAAATTCACAATGACATCCTACTTCCCTAACCTCCTAAAAGAGCCCATTTTTGCAGCTCAATGTTGGACTAGTTCCACAAAAAATAGAATGTGGGCATAATGACCTATAAGAAAATACTAATAATTACCTTGATCTAAAAATAGAACTAAAAGAAAAAGTCTCCCCAGGGCAGGATGAAATAGCATTGTGTGCTGGTGGTCTAATTTTGAATTTAGTACTGTGTCATTGAGTTATGTAGCCCTACAATTCACCATGTTTATACAGCCAGTCGAAATTGTGTCTCGGTTTACCTGGTGCACTCCTTGGCCTTTTTGATAATGGGTTCACTGGATTAAACACACATCGAGCAGAGAACTCTGGGATAGCAAGCTGCAAATCTGTGTTCTGGTTTGGACCCGGTAATGCCATTGGCATAGCTGCAAGATAACCAAAAAGAAAAGGTTATTCTTAGCAAACTCTTATTATGAAAAATTGCCTAAATCCACCTACAAATCATGTTAAGTACTGAAAATAGAGTAGAAAAGGTTACAGATAAAGGCGGTAGTTTCAACCTGACTGCTTACTAATGGATTGATTCAAGTTGTTCTTTGTCTCTAATGGGTAAAAATATATTTTAAAAAAAAACTTAGAAAGTTAGCCTTGAAAGGAAATGGGTCAAATTGGTTCACTGCCAACATTTTACTTTAATTGCATAAAACCTCCTGAATCATGGAACAGTATAACTTTTGTAATCATTTATGACCCTTGTTGTTATGGTCAACCCATTACCAAAGGTTAAGCAAAAAGATTTAACTAAAAAGTTACAAATGAGATGGTTTAAACTTTAAACTTTACAGGCTTAAAACAATATTGTTGTTGTAATGGTATCTTACAAATTGAAACAAATATATAAATAAGTGCCCGTGGGCCGACCTGACCCATACTGAATAGCACCCATTTTAACCCAAACCCTTGACCCGTTACCTAACCCCTCAGACCTGCATATTTCTATGCATGTGTGTGCATCAGAGCATGTTAAATAATACACATGCAAAAAGAAGTCTTTAATACCTGGGGAAGGCTCAAAAGATCCAGGCAACCACATATGATTACCATCTTTTAAAGCAGCCGCCCGAGAAGGACGTTTTCTTACATAGTTCTCCTGCAATGGTTTTGGAATCTGAAACGAAAACTGTGCTAGTGTCACCCCTTGTTCCACATATTCTGGATGTTTAAACAAGTACCTGTTTGATAAAAATAATTATGAACTAATTGAACAGTTTGTTAACATGTGATGCCACATTAAGATAATTAGGTACAGAGCATACTTTTGGACATCACACGTTGACCGCAGTTTAGCGCCTTTTGGTGAAGTATAATAGCTGATTATCATAAAAATGTGTACCACAGTTAGAAATAATAAAAATATAAAAATTGTTAGTCTCTAAGAATAATATAAGTATCTGACAGATTACAAAAATATCTAAAGGTGGCAATTTCCACCCACTTATTAATAGGTCAGCTCAGGCTATGTTTATATCTAACGAGTCAAATGAAAAATAGATCAAGTTATGAAGAAAAAAGCTAGCTAAAATGGAACGGGTCAAATCGGTTGAAAGTCGACCAAAGTGTACTTTTCTAATGCATACAATGTTCTAAAGCGTCGCATGTAAAAGTTTAGCTTAGTTTAGTAGTAGCAAAGTATCTACAAGTTTTTTTAACATTTTAATTATTAATAACTGTTTCTAATTGACAGGCAAAAACTGTTGGTGGGTCAACCCAACGAGACACATATTATAAATTTATCGATTTCAACCCATTATACAACCTATTTGACCCATCCATTTTGAGACCTCTGCATGAAACATCTTTTTATCAGAAAACAAGATTATTATTAATGTAATAATATGGTTATTGCTGTCATATTTGATAATATACATGAAAAAACTTATAACTTTAGACAAAAGGTGTTGCGGGTGAACCCAATCCGCTTTAATCTATGAAAAATGACCGGTTTTGACCCGTTACCCTGCCCGACCGACCTATTTATCTAAAACTGAAAGGTTTCATACATATCAGCAAACTTTGTGCTTCCTTCTCCCCTGATTCTCACATCCCGTTGCCATCCTGGAGGAGGCTGTGCAATATTGGGCTTATCAATGGCCCAAAGTTTGCTTCCATCTTGCTCGATATCAGGGGGATCATCACATGAAACATTGGGACGCCATTCATGAGCTGTTGCACATACAAAGGGCTTTTCTGTAATGTGTTCCCTTATTTCTTCATACTTCTCTTGGGTTGGGATAAGCCTCCATTTAAAACAGTTTGCACATTGAACTGTGTAAGTACCTACAGATGGCAATACTTTTCGAAACGGTGGAATCTTATAAGAAATCGGATTAGGGAAAGCTTCAATTGGGGCTCCACCATTAACGAAAGGATCATAAACTACCAACTGTTGGTGATAATCATTACAAGATGGTGTGCTTTCGTCTTCTGAATCCGAGGAAGATAATTCAATAACATTATCACTAATGTTGATTGGATCAAATATAGAACCATTGATGACGTTTTGATCTCTTTTCTTCTTACTATTATCAGGGGGGGGATTAAAGCCATTAATGTCATATGGCTCTTCCTTTATGATACCTTGATTACTCCCTCTCGCCCTAGCACAAGGTTGCATTGGATTGAAACTTGAATTCCCTGACGCATAAAGAAAAGTGATCAGAGAATTAATGTAATAAGGAATATGCAAGATGAAGAAAAGTGAGACATATAACAACGTGAATCAAAACATCATCAAGAATTCAATCAAACTACATGATTAACATCATCAAGAAGCCTTGTATCAAAAACTAGCTATGACAAAATGAACCATCAGAACTATTTGGAACTTTCGATGTGTATTTCAAATATCTATTTGGGTCTTTAGATTTCCGAGAAAAAAAATATTAAAAAGAGAGCCAAGTAGAGGAAAAAACATGCTTTTATGTACCTAAACAACTACCTCTAGAAGTTTAGTTTGGTCTACTTTGGTTATTACATGCAACTCGTCCGATTTTTTGAAATTTTAGTGCCAACAGACAATACTTCCAAGAGATAGTTACCATATAAATCAGAATTCTTTTATATATTCACTGCAAAAAATCTTCTAATTTTGATAAATCCAACTTGTCTTTCAACTGTATAGCTAAACCATCCAAAATATCATAGATAACCGTCCCTTTAGGATGACACCGATCTTCAACTGTAAACTTATAACTCTTCCCACTTATTTCAATAATACTTTGTCCAGGAGACTTTGTTACTTGATTCGTTTTCATTAATCTTCTAACACCAATAACTCCATCCCACAATCCTGCTAATGCATAGATGCTTGCCATTTCTACATAAGGAGCAGCAGCTCGCGGGTCTAATTCGAGAAGATGGCGAGCCGCGAGCTCACCAATTTCTAAATTATGATGAATTTTGCAAGCACTTAGCAATGAGGACCATATGCCAACATCAGGTTTCAAGGGCATTTTTTGAATAAAATCCAAAGCTTCATTTAGCTTTCCTCCACGTGCAAGAAGATCAGCCATGGAAGAATAATGGTCTAGTCCCGGATCAATTTTGTACACTTTAGTCATTAGATTGTAAATTTCCCATCCCTTTTCAATAAAACCTCCATGATTACAAGCTTGAAAAACAGCAAGAAATGTTATGTGATTAGGTTTTATTCCTAATTCCAACATACGAAAGAAATATGTCAAAGATTCTTCAAATTCTCCATTTAAGGCACACCCGGAAATCATTGAAGTCCATGAAACAATGGTTTTTTCATGCATATTATGAAAGATCTCACGAGCTTCTTTTAAGCTTCCACATTTTGCATACATGTCTATCAAGGCATTCAAAACCATTAAATTACTTGCGAATCCATTTGAAAAAGCATAGTTTTTAACCCATCTTCCAATTTCAAGTGCTCCTGTTTCTCCACAACCACCAATGAGATTAAGTACGGTAACTAAATCAGGTTTCACACCAGTGGCTTCCATAGAGTGAAACAGGGCTAATGCTTCATCAAGATCGCCTTTTTCTGCATACCCACCGATCATAGCAGTCCAAGAAACACAAGTTTTGTTCAATATGTTGTCAAATATTTGTCTTGCAGCACTAAGTTCATTACACTTGGAGTACATAGAAACTAAGGTGTTAAGTATTGATATATCTGAATCACAACCCATTTTGATTCCATGACAATGAATCAACTTACCAACAAAAAGTGCTTCATTTTGGCTAATTGAAGAAAGCAAGCTTAGATTGGTACTCAAATCTGGCTTAAACCCATCATGAATCATCTTTTTGTAAAAACTAACGGCTTTACAGTAGTTTTGGAAAGAAGCATATCCTGCTATCATAGAATTCCATGAAACAACAGTTAGAAAGTCGGGATTAATCCCATGGAACACCTTTTCTGCTGAAACTAAGTCTCTGACCTTGGAGTAAGAGGAAACCCATGTGTTGGAAACTGAAACATCTACTTCTATGCCAATTCGAATTCCAAAAGAATGGATAGCCTTCACAAGCCCAATGCTTTCCTTACCCATGATCGACTGTGATACCCCAATCACTGTGACCGAATCAGGCTGAATTCTTTCAAGTTTCATTTGATTAAAAAGTGACAAAACTTGATTAACATCACCCAACTGAGCTAACCCCAACAGCAATGAGTTCCAGGACGCAATGTCCCTTTGAGGCATTTTATCAAACACCTTATGAGCGACTTTTATATGGTCACATTTTATATACATGTCCATCATTGCTGTTTGCACATACATATCTGCACTAAATGGTGATTTTACAATTTGAGCATGAATGATTTTGGAGTAACGTATATTATTGAGTTTCCCACAGGCTTTTGCGATGATTGGGAAGGTTAAATGGTTGGGTTGTAAGTTCATCTGCATCATATGGTGAAAGAGAAGAAGGGCTTTTTGATATTGAGCTTGGTTTACAGCTTCTCGCATACTGTAGTTCCATTGTATAACCTTGGAGAGGTTTGAAAATTCGTGGGAAATTGAAGAAGTTGTAGCCTTTATCATAGTATTCAAAACCAGTGTCTTCTGCAAATTCAAATTTATCCAA
Organism: Pulicaria dysenterica; assembly: GCA_947179395.2. Classification (NCBI taxonomy): domain Eukaryota; kingdom Viridiplantae; phylum Streptophyta; class Magnoliopsida; order Asterales; family Asteraceae; genus Pulicaria; species Pulicaria dysenterica. The sequence continues at coordinate 62,202,707 of OX359294.1, forward strand.
ATAAGGGGGTGTTTGTTTTAGCTTATTTAATGCTTATTTTTCGGGGGTTTTTATAAGCTAGTTTTTTACAGTTTATTTTCTGACTTTTAATCTTATTATGAATTATAAGAAGAAAATAAGCCGAACTCGTGAAAAATTAGCGGGAAAAAACAAGCTTAAAAAAAATAAGCCCGGAAAAAAAAATAGATAAAGCTAAACAAACACCCCCTAAAACCAATAATTCATTCCCCTTTTAAGGGTGTTTGGGATTTTTTTTCTTACAAAGTTAGAAAAATTACGATATTATTAAAATTATAATAAACTCGTAAACCGGAAAAATAAGCTAATTCTAATATTTCTAGACATATTTTAAGATGTTTATGAGAGCAATCGTAGTGACGTCCTTGACGAGCTCGTCATCGCCCTAAGACACACCCGTAACGAGTGATTGCCACCTACGAGTGGGTCGTGCTCCGTTTGTCATCGCTTGGCTAGTCATCCTCATGACGAGATAACGGGTTTCTTTTATTCTTTTATTTTTTTACGTTTGAAGTTAAAAAACAAAAGAGTGGGTCCCACAATCTCGTGTCATGACTTGGGGCACTTGTCTTAATACCATCTACTATACCTATCTTTCTATTCTCCAATTTTTCTTATTACATTATTCCCTTTTAAATCCTTCTTTCTATCTTCCTAACCCACTTTACCCATCTTTCAAACTCTTCAATATTTCTCGTGAGGAGAGAGATAGAGAAAAAAAAGAAAGAGAGAGAAAAGGCGAGCGGGTTCTACAACCCGAAAACCAAGAAAGCAGCGGGTAACAAATAGGGTGTTTTGGTGTTCACGGACATTTGGAACCCGCCAGTGGACAAGTCTGACGTAGAGTATAGTAGGCGGCTAAAATAAACTATAAAAGATTATTCTAGCACTTATCTTAATAACCAGTTATTTTTTTTAAACAGTAAAACATATGCACATACTAATCTACTCCTAAATCCAACACAGTGGGACATAAACCCATGACCATAAACTACGAAAAACACCTTCCAACACCCGCTAAGCTATAAACCCTCTCGTTCGTTAATAATAACTAGTTAGGGAGCGCTTGGTTGATTAGAGGGGAATGAGAATGAGAATGGGAATGGGAATGGCAAAGGGTAAGGGAATGCAAAGGAATGCAATGAGCATTCCCTAGTATTATCAATACCATTGATATTGCTTGGCTAATATAGGTAATCATTATATACACATATGTATGTATATGTGTGTGTTGTGTAGGGGTGGCGGTGGTGGTGATTTTGCGACAAGTTACAATGGTGTAGTGGTGGTGGTGGCGGCGGCGGTGGTGGCGGCAACGACGACGACGGCGGCGGTCGGTGTTGGTATCGATATTGGTGGTGGTGTTGATAGTTGACGTGTTACGATGGTGTAGTGGTTGCTACCGGTGGTGGTGGCGGCGGCGACGGTAGCGGTTGGTGGTGGTGCTAGAGGGTGGTGGTAGCGATATTGGTAGTGGTGTTGATTGTTGATGTGTTACGATGGTGTATAGGTTGCTGCGGTGGCGGCGGCGGGCGGCAGTTGGTGGTGGTGGACTTGTGGCGGCAGCAACGGTGGCGGTTGGTGGTGGTGCTAGATGGTGGTTGTAGGGATATTGGTGGTGGTGTTGATAGTTGACGTGTTACGATGCTGTAGTGGTTGTTGCCGGTGGCGGCGACTACGGCGGCGGCGGCAGTTGTTGGTGGTGGTGGCGGCGGCGACGGTAGCGGTTGGTGATGGTGCTAGAAGGTGGTGGTAGCGATATTGGTGGTGGGCAGTGATGGTGTCGGTGATCGGTAGGGGCATACGTACCTGAATCTATTACCCTGAATTCATTACCCCCAATTTACAGGGGAATGCCTCATTACCCATTAATGGGTAATGATTGATTATATTCCCCATAAACAAACATTAATGATTACTATTCTCATTCCTTACCCTCTAAAACCCTCAACCAATCACCCCCTTAATTACTACGTAAACTTCAAATATATTATTCTTTCAAAAATATTCACAAATTAAATGATCGCAATTAAACCAACATAAAACACCTCTCTCTCACACACACATACACTCTCTCTATATGTATACACGTAATCTAAAATGGAAAATGCGATTAAACATTCAAATCAAAACCCATAAATGAAGCTTAAACAAAAAGGAAATAATCTACATGAAACAACGAATCATATCAGACAACAGTTTTTCCATTATTACTTTCTTTGATTGAAGAAAATGGTACGTAAAAAGCAAACCTGGCAGATTAAACGGAAGAAAAAAAAAAGATTTGTTGTGTAGTAAGAAATTATACTTACAAACAAAGATCCGAGATGGTGATTGAAGCGTGCAGATAGTTTTGTTGCGAGAGAATCAACGAATCAAAGCGTAAAGATTTGAAAATTGCAATGGGGTTTGTCGCTTGTTTCGCCTCGGGTGAAGAAAAAAAAACCTGAAACTGAAATAAGATTTGAAAAAGGGGGAAAAGAATTTTACCTTAAAGAATTTTAATTTTATATTTTTATGTAATGTAATTCTCTGATGTCATTTATTTATGTAACTTTTTTAAATATGTAACTATCTTGTGTATTTTTAGGTGAAAGGTGGGTGTCACTGGGTAATAAATAATCAAAGAAAAGGAAAATTTATAGTAACTAGTGGTTAGCTTATCTGTGCTTCGCGACGGAAATTAATTACTTTTTAATTAAGTTCATCAAAAACATAATTTTAAATAACTTACATAGGCAAAAATGGTTAATTGAATTTAGATATGAAACTTAAAACAATTGAATCGCTTGAATTTATCGAAAGTAAGTACATAAATTTATATAAAAAATAAAATTCACACCCCTAAGGCCTTGTTATATCCAAAATCTAAGACCCTCATTTTATTTGTAAACATACATAAAAAGAACTCAAAAACTTATTTAAATAATTGTTTTAACAATTCTTAATTAACGCATAAACTTAATTTTAAATTATTTAATGCTCAAAATTTGAGTTCTGTTTTTATTTAACTCTTAAACTTTATTTTTAAATACAACCTTATATATACATAATAGAAAGTTAGTCATCAACAAAAATATTCAATTTTACACTTTTATATATATTGAACTTTGTGTATCAAACTTATAACTTATTGTTACTATATGAACTTTGGTAATATAAGAAAAAGAACAAATTTGTATCAATTTAGTGCAGACGATACAATAGAAAGTTTAATAAACACAATAACGATAAGTTAAATATTTAATACACACAATAAAAAGTTTAAAAACTTTGTTATACACAATATCAAACACATTAAAAGTTAGATACATATAGAAGATGTATACCCCATTACAAATTGGGTTAATAATGGTTTAATTATCAAAGTTTTATATCAGTTTCGATTTAACTATCAAAGTTTTTTTTCTAAACGGTTTTACCTTAAAGTTTGAATTTGTTATAACTTACCTCAAAGTTATACCTCTTTTTTTGTTTAAGTCTTAAAGGTTTTTTTCAAGTGATTTAAACCTTAAACTTTTGTTAAAGAATGGTTTAACCCATTAACTTTTGCTAAGTTTTGTAAAAAATCTAACATGTATAATCAAGTAGAGTGGATAAAATCGAAAGTCATACAAAAGTTGAGAGATTAATAAGTTTTTTAGAGAAAACCTCAAGTATTACACCATTTGAAAAAAAAACTTTGAGTTTTAAATCAAACCAAAATTGAAACTATATGGAAAAATCGTTCAATAAGAAACTTTAATAGTTAAATCAAAACTAAACTCAAAATTTAATAGTTAAATCATTATTGATCCTTACAAATACATACAATTTTGTGATTTTTTCTTTGACTTAGAGGTCATATTTGTTAGTGAGTAATTCGTATTTTTTTTAATTTCTTCATAAAAAAATCCAAATATAAGTACATGTATCTTAAGAAAAGTTTTATTGACAAAGACTTATATTAATAATACTATCTTTAGTATAATATTTTTTTTTTAAACCTGCAGATGAAGAATGAAGTAAAAAGAAAACAAATAATCGTACGTGTATTGTAGGTTTGTTTTTAAAAAAGACATAACAAAGGGGGAAAAAACAACACCTGAGAGTCGAACCCATATCCTACGGTGTAGTATAAAGTCTTCTATGCCAACCCGCCAACACCATATGTAGGTAAAGTTTCCAAAAAACAAATATTTATTACGCACGCGTTTTGTTTCCTGATAATTGTATGGTACTTTAATTATTTTTCTTTGATTAAATATTTTTTTAAAAGGAATCACTGTTATGAATAATTATAGTATAAATATCCTTATCCCTAATATTATTAGAGATATGTATTATCTTAAATATGAGATTTGAATATTGAATATACTTATCTATTATACTCCTATAAATAGAGGGTTATCTAATGAATGATATAACTTCTTCCTCTTTATTTCTTTTCTTGTTCTCTCTATAATTCACAACACGTAATCAGCACGAAGCTCTCAAGAAATAGTTCCATGAGATCGACGATCGGGTTTTTGAAAAATCAATCAGCTGCTCAAGAAATAGTTCCGTAAGGTACATATTTTCCCCTAATCTTTTAGTTTGTATAACCGTAAAACAAAAAGATATTACTGGATAGTTTGTGACTCATGATTACTCTGGAGTTTTGAGTCGTATGCATGTATATTATATATATATAGGGGAAGGTTCAAACAAGAACTGTTTTTCGTACGAGAACTGCGAGAACCAATCTTAGCCATTAATTTGATAAAGTGGAATTCATGGATGTGGAGCGTGAGGGGATCAAGTGTGGCAGGGGTGTATGTGATGAATTAATGGGTGGGCAATGACATTAAAGAAGGGGGAATTGGACGGCTCAGATTGGTTCTGGCGGTTCTCGTACGAAAAACAGTTCTTGTTTGAACTTTTGCCTATATAGATCAAATGCTCCAGAAGAGCATTAATAAATTGTCACGAGGAAAACTTTAAAAGTCATGACACACTATGATTTTTTGCACCATTTTACAAAAGATTAGTGAAATTAAATCATATGTGATCTTAAACTAGAAGTTTAATGATCTTGATTATTTTATTAATTGGAATGACCGGTTAGACCATTCCGAGTCAATAATGATGTGAAAATTTAAAGAAGAACAAGGAGTATCTTCAAGTAGCGATTTTGTATATCTTGTTTGCTCTTGTGGAAGTTAATTTATGATCTAGGGTTGAAACTCTTAGTTTTCTAGATTATGAACCATTTAAAATTTTAAATCGATGCATAGTCTAAATGGTTATAAAAGTCGCAACCTGAAATTTACGATACTAGTAACTCGAGTAAGAATATTTGGAAATCATTCCTCTAAAATATTATAAATCACTTCCCACATATTCAGTTATTATTGTAGTGTTGAACACTCTATGTCTTATGTTCACACATATTTTGATTTTGTTGAAACGCTTAGCAAGCAGATTCAGGTGATTGCAAAGCCAATAATCATAAAGAGCGAAGTTTCAATTTGGGGTCATATCATTTTACATATACATAGTAAATCACATCAAGCTAATACGTTATGATGATACCTCCCCATTATAATTGGTTTTTGGTCAGGAACCAAATATTTTTATATGAATTTTGTTTTACTCCACCAAAATGTACAAAGATGGGACTTTAAAGGAATGTTAGGTATCTTGCATTGAGTATGAATCCATATCATACATATTTAAAGTCATCAATAGTATATTTGCAATGAGTTGTTTTTATTGTTAATCAAACATCCTAACATTCAAGGGAGTGGATAAGTAGCTAGAATTTAATTGATATGAAATGAATTATTGATCCTTACAATAAAGGATATGAAAAAAAAGTTCTTAAAATAATTGATATATGATTTAGTAAAGGCAGACATGTTTACTGGCCCAAAGGGTGTGACTAGATCACATATTCAGCTGCTAATGCTCCTAGTAAGATATGTATCCCACTAGGATAGTTGATAATAAGAGTCTATGGAGCGTGGTAGACAAATCAATTCCAAAAATATATATAGATATATTCCTCGAAAGAAAAGGTAGCAATATATTAAGATGGTCAATCGAGGATATAAAGACCCCAAGTGAATCTCCTGAAGAGATACTAGACATGAAGGTTCCAGAAGAACCTCAGCTACCTGAAAATAATGAGATTTCAACAAATATATCATGTCTAGTAAATAAAGGAATCAGAACAAATTCGACGTCGATAATACTTATGTGTTTAATATAGCGCTAAATATTATGATTGAAAATGAGGATCTTAAAAGTATATTTGCCCAGAAGTGCAGAGATAGAAATTATTGGCCAAAATAGAGACGCAAAGAACTAATGAAAATCAAAGTCCCTCAGGTGTGATATGTTTGGGACATGAAGCGTATACACAAAAAGGTGTGATAAATTCTTTGTCGGGAAGTGAAATGATAAATAAAATTATGAGATACAAATGATAAATGGTGACACAAGGTTTCGCAAAGGCCTGAGATTTATATATTATAGTGTGGTGGAGATAACTATATATTATATACATGATAGTTTGGTATTATGAAAAATACTTGATTTGCATCTAGTATATGAATATTATTAGAGCTCGATGATTGATATGAGATACCTTAAAAGGTATAAAGTGTTTAAACATATATGTTACTATCTAAAAGCCCGAAGCATATAAGAAAAGTTCTCGAGAATACTATTGAATCGAATTAATGTTGTTATACGGGCTAAAACGAAACTAGCGTATATGATATAATTGCATTGATGAATATTTATTGAAATAAGGGTTATGATTCTATTTGTTAATAGATTTTAGTGAAGAGATCCGGATCCGAATATAATATAAATGTCACGTATGTTGTAGATTGTAATATAATTGGAATTCTTAGTGATATATCTAAGACAATTAATTTGAAAGACTATTTGAAATGAGTGATCTTAGAATATAAAGTTTTATTTATGCTATAAATCGAACACATTAAGGATAAAATCCTTGTGCATCACCAAAAGGAATATATAAAAAGGTGTTTAAGATTCTATATGATAGATCACATCATTAAGCATTCAAATGATTATGAGGTCACTTGGCATTGAATGACCCATTTCGATTTCTAAGAAGTGGCAAAAAGATTTTTGGTCTAAAAGTACCATATTTATCAGTCACGCGGGTCATTTGTATTTCTCGTTAGTCATACATGACATTAAATGTTACTTTTATTAAATTTATTAGCGAGATGTAGTTCGTATAAAAAATACCATAATGAAATAAAACGAATATTCTAATACCTTTAAGGTATGAAGGACACGCGTTTATATTTTATTAACTCATCAAAACAAGTTTGTTAGTTTTGTAAATGCAGGATATATGTCAGATTCCCGTATTGATTTGAGTCAAAGTAGATGTAACTTCATAATTGGTGACACCACAAGTTAATGATGACATTCTTCAAAGCAAATTTTGACAACCACTTCATCTGATGTTAAAAAGATCTTTGTAATCCATGAAGCAAACAAAATATGTGTTTTCACCAAGACATGCAATACGATACATTCAAGAGGTTCATTCAAGCATTGCGTAGCTGATTTACCTACCGAAGAATTTCCAACTTCAACATTCGAGAAGATAGTTCATGAATATGTCATTGAGCTGCGCCGACGTAAAGAGCTCAAGTAATGTGCTCGTCAGGGGGGAGAAAATACGCGTTGCACCCTTTTTCCCTTCGTCATGGTTTTATCCCACTGGGTTTTCCTGACAAGGTTTTTAATGAGGCAACATCCCCAAGCATATTGAAGTATTTATGTAATCTTTTTCCTTCACTAGGATTTTGTCCCATTGGGTTTTACCTAGTAAGGTTTTAACGAGGCATAATACTTTTAATGGACACCTAAGGGGGATTGTTATGAATAATTATAGTATAGATGTCATTATCCCTAATATTATTAGAGATATGTATTACCTTAGATAGGAGATTTGAATCTTGAATATACTTATCTATTGTACTCTTATAAATAGATGATTATCTAATGAACGATAAAACCTCTTCCTCTCTATTTCTTCTCTTGTTCTCTCTGTAATTCACAACAATCACTAGATTGTAGGTGATTGTTTGAATCTAACGAGTATGTAATTGCCCGCGCGTTGCGCTGGGATAGAAGCGATTAAAGGGATAGCAATAACATTGGCTTACTCTTTGGTATTAGTATGCTATAGCATCAAGAATATTGTAGGATCAAGAAAACCAAGCAAATGTTAGACGCCATGTGTAGGAAAAATAGTATCGGTAAACCGGGTATTCAAAGTCACCTATCCAAAATCATATATTTAAAAAAGAAAAGTTAGGAAACATAAATTCTCAATAGTATATAATGTGGGCCGCATTCATCACTCTTTAAGTTGTTTGTTCTTCATACCTCTCGTTATTCCAGTATCCCGAACTAAAAGATTCGACTATGCTCTGTCAAAATGCATGAATAAAATTCTCAAAAACCAAAATTCACTTGATGACTAACCCGGTATGTATATGTGTCAATCTATTTAATATATAAGTCTATTTCCTTTTCATAATAAAAGCATAAATGTAACATCATCAGAAAGGGCCTAGTCGTATATACCCTTGGTGCCTTAGAATCTCAGGTTTATTAATAAATATTAGAATTATATTAAATATTAGAGTTATTATTAAAATAATTAAGAAATCATGATAATAAATATAATAAAGAAAATAGATAAATTAAATAAAATATTAAACGGTTTTGAATAAGGATTCCGGAAATATCCCCGTTAGTTGAAACGGGTATTAAGTTGTAAGTTGAGAAGGGGAACAAAATACCCCGTGTGGATATTATTGAGACCTTAAGTCGGTCTCTTTTTTTTCCTTTTCACAGATACGCACACACACACTACACACACACTTCTCATTTTCTTTTCTTTTCTTGGAACCTTGAAGAAGAACTCAAGGAGAGATCATCAAGCTTTTGTTCCAACAACAATTTCGAGTTATAATCTGACCCTTATTCATAATCTTCTTCATCCAAGCTTCATTGTATGTAACACCCTGTAAATGGGCCTAGCAGTGTAGGGTTGTACTTTGTGCTTTATAGCTTGTACAGTGACTTTAAGTGAAATTAATTAAGTGTTTTGTGTGACTAACGTGTCTCGTGTTAATTAATGTGATTATGTGAAAAGTGTCAGTTGTGTTTAAAAGTGAAGTAGTGTTATACGGTTTCGCGTAATGATTCCGTAAATATCCTCGTTGGTTAAAACGAGATGGCGTGTGTTAAGTTGTAAGTTGAAAAGGGGAATAAAATACCCCGTGTTTTAATAGTAAAACCCAAGGTCGGCTTGTATGTGCCTTATCCCTGGGTTTTAACAAGAATACGTGCTACACACATACACCAACACATACAAACACACATATGTTCCAAGCTTTGGACTTTTGAAGAATTAATCAAGAATCAAAGTGTCAATCTGTTGCAAAGGAGTCTACAGCTGATTCACGTAGTAAAACAGTTGCTTCTTCTTCGGATTTGTAAGTGTTTTTCAAGATTAAACCTAATTTTGTGTTCTTGGTGAGAATACACCATTTTGGGGTGTATGATTGTGTTCTAAGTGGTTTAAATGTGCCAAAGTGTGTTTCTAGACTTCCCTTGATGTCAAGTTGTGTATACAAACGATTGAAGCTGGTTTCAATCGGGTTTTTTGTGTCAAAATCGTAAGTTGCAGAAGCTGTGCGAAAACAGGGACGAAGACCTGCTGTGCAGGCACTCCCTACGGGCGTAGGTAATGAACCCTACGGCCGTAGGAAGCCTTTTGTGTTTACTGCGGCCGTAGGCAGGGTTACTGCGGCCGTAGGGTGTGTTTTCGTGTGAATTACCGTCTACGGACGATGAAACAAGGATTACGAGCGTAGGTACATAACCTACGGTCGTAGTTCACCAAAGAACAACTACTACGGGTGTAGAAGAGAGTTTCTACGGCTGTAGTACATTGTTTGTTGGAAGGAACCTCTGCGGGCGTAGTGGCTGGATACTACGGCCGTAGGGAGGGTTTTCATGTGTCCTACGGCCGTAGGATATATCCTCTGTGGCCGTAGAGGGTTGTCTTGGATGGACAGCTTGTGTAACTTGTGTTCTAACCTGTATGTGTTACGTGTAAGTGATAACCAAGCCTGAACCTTATGTGTTAGGTGATTCGGACGATTCGGTGTGTTCTTGGGATTCTCGGATTCATATCTGCCTCTTGTGATATCGAGGTGAGTACCGGTTTCCCATAAGACTCAGTAAGTAGGGCTATTGTGTGCCTGTGTTGTGTGCTACGTGATATAGTGATACAGTGTTATAAGTAATACCATGTGATGTGAATTGTGATATGTGATACGCATGCATACTATGGACCCTATGGGTCAAACGCGTTTATGATCTCCTGTCCGGACAGACGCAGGGGTTGAGGTCAGTCGCCGATGCGACTGGTCCCTTGAGTGTTATTCAGGGATTAGCGGTTCCCACGAGTGATTTTTCTGGGGTAAAGGTTCTGCAGGCCGCCGTTCCTCGACAAAAACAGGGGGGGTCTTGGTTTGTAACTAAGGCCTAATTGAGTCCATGTGGCTCCGCAACGTGCTCGGGGGGTTGCTTTTCGTTTCCCCTCCAGCATGGATTGGTGTTGCTGACTTCTCAGTTGGATTCGTTGAGCGGGATTTGCAACCCCGCGAGATATGATCCTGCTGACATGTCGGCACACCGCTATGTGATAACTTAGCATTGTGTGTTTTATTGTGACGTGATAGCATGCTTATTGGTGCTTATGTGATACTTGTACTCACTAGCTAGTGTAGCTAATGGTTCGTGATATTTCCCTTTTCGCAGGTTAGTGATCAGATGGCCTGGCGAGGCGGGTTGCTGTGGGTAGTGTTATTGTATATATCTTTTGGAACACTTGTAGGTTATTAACTCTGATACTGTTTAACGATGGTCGGTGCGTAGTGGTAACACTGGCTTAATTTTGGTACTTGGCTTGATTCGTTGTTTGTGATCGCCAAGTTGGTAAACAATACTTAATATGTAATCCGTGGTTCATTCCGCTGCAACTTTTGGGGTAAATAAAGTTTTAATTTACTCTAATTTTAAGCTCGTGAAACCGGTGTTACAATTAGGTATCAGAGCCTTAGTTTGAGGGAATCAGGTACTTGCGAAAGTATTCGATCTCAAACTCGGGCTTGACCATCGTTAAGTGTTCCTAGAGGGGTAATTGGGGCGGAGTGTGAGTGTTATGTGTTTATTGCTCAATGTGAACTAACTTGTGTGTTAGTAAATTGTGATTAAGTGTAATAAACGTGTTCGCCCCTTATGTATAGAAAGTGAGTGAGTAGAATGTCTGAGCGACGTGCTAACACTGAGGAAGCTCTGAAAGAGATGGAGGATGAAGCCTCGCATCATCATGCTGAAACCCAGGAGGAGTCTTCTTGGCGAGACACTCAGGGCTCGAGGCAGGGAAGAGATTCTGAGGCGTATATTTTGTTGCTTGAGGAGGAGCTTCGCTCGACTAGGGAGCTACTGAGGGAAGCTATTAAGGGCAAGCAACGTGAGCAGTGTTCGTACAAAAAGTTTAAGTCTTGCGGGCCGAAGGTGTATGAGGGTAGTGATAATCCCTCAGAGACTATCTGTTGGTTGCGCGAGACGGATCAAGTGTTTGAGTCTTGTGATTGTGAAGCTGAGAACCGTGTCAAGTATGCGGGTCGTATGTTAAAAGGCAAAGCTCTGGATTGGTGGGATACTGTGAAAGATACGCTGAGTAAAGAGGTGGTTGCTGCTCTGACATGGGAGCAGTTTGCCGAAAAAGTGAAGAGCAAGTACTGTACTGATTACGATCTTGAGAGGATGGAAAACGAGTTCAATGCTCTCCGTAAGGGAGACAAACCGGTGGAGGACCTTATACATGCCTTTACTGATAAGGTAAGGTTTATACCACATCTTGTGACTGATGAGAGGGCAAAAATGCGGAAGTTTGTGAATATGCTGCCGCTAGATGATCGAGCTCATGTGAGAGCTGCAGTTTCTTTGGATCGGGCGTTTGAGATAGCCCGACAGATTGATGGTGATCGTCGCCAGTGCAAGGGTGATCAGACTGTGGAGGGCCAGAAGAGGAAGTTTCAGCAGTATTCAAAGGCTGGTACTTCAAAAGGGAAATATGCTGCGGGTGGGAAAGTGGATTCGAGTAAGAAACCGAGGTTTGATAATCCTTGGTATTCTTTATGCCGTACTTACCATTCTGGTGACTGCTCAAAGGCTACTACCAGATGTATGAGATGTGGTGAGAAGGGGCACGCAGCTACAGAGTGCTCGTTTAAAGAAAATGTTTGTTTCAAATGTCAAAAGCCGGGGCACAGGATTACAGAGTGCCCTAAGAGACAGAGGGGTGATACTGGAGCTGGAGCTGGTGGGTCTTCTGCTCAACCTAAGAGAGATGGCGCTCCTCGCGCCAAGGGTCGGGCTTTTCAGATGACAACTGAAGAAGCCAAAGCTGCTGGAGACGTGATTACTGGTACTTTTCTTGTAAATTCTGTTCAAGCATGTGTGTTATTTGATTCTGGAGCTACCCATTCTTTTATATCTGTGGCTTTTCGTGATAAACTGCAATTGCCTATATCTGTGTTACCTGAGCCGATTAAAGTTGAAATTGCTAGTGGTAAGATAGTTTCGGTTACGGATAGTGTTCCTTGTGTTAACCTTGACGTGGACGGGAATAGTTTCCCTATTTCTTTTCTTCTTATGCCAATTGCGGGCTTTGATGCGGTCGTTGGTATGGATTGGCTTAGTGGTCTGAACGCGGAAATTCTGTGTTCGAAAAAGATGGTGAAGATTCCTTTACCCGATGGGTCTTGTGCTGTAGCTCGAGGGGAACGTCGAGAGTCTGATATTCCTCTTATTTCGGTGATGAAAGCTCGTAAATCGATTTCTAAAGGCTGCGAGTTTTATCTAGCTCACGTGATTGATGCGAAGCTAGAAAAGCAAGTGGTCAAGGATATTCCGGTAGTGTCAGATTATCCGGAGGTGTTTCCAGACGAATTGCCGGGTTTGCCGCCGGTAAGAGACGTAGAGTATAAGATTGATCTTGTTCCAGGGGCTACGCCTGTAGCTAAAGCTCCATACCGTCTTGCTCCTTCATAGGTGCGAGAGATGATGACTCAGTTACAGGAGTTACTTGATAAGGGCTTTATTCGCCCAAGTTCATCCCCGTGGGGAGCTCCTGTGCTATTTGTGAAGAAGAAGGATGGAACTATGCGTATGTGTATCGATTACCGGGAGCTGAATAAGCGAACGGTAAAGAATAAATACCCTCTTCCGCGTATTGATGATTTGTTCGATCAATTGCAGGGAGCAACTTGCTTCTCTAAGATTGATCTTCGTTCTGGTTACCACCAGGTGCGGGTTAGTGAAGGTGATATTCCTAAAACTGCTTTTCGCACTCGATATGGCCACTATGAGTTTTTGGTTATGCCGTTCGGCTTAACCAACGCGCCTGCTGTGTTTATGGATATGATGAATCGGATTTGTCGTCCTTTCTTGGATAAATCCGTAATTGTGTTTATCGATGGTATTCTTGTGTATTCCCGAAGTGAAGCCGAGCACGAGTTGCATTTGCGGCAAGTTCTTGAAACTCTCAAGCGAGAGAGGCTTTATGCGAAGTTTTCAAAGTGCGAGTTCTGGCTTCGTGAAGTGTATTTCCTTGGTCATGTGATCTGCAGGGATGGTGTTGAAGTGGATCCGGCGAAAGTCGATGCAGTGATGAACTGGGGAGTTCCCCGAACTCTTTCTGAAGTTCGTAGTTTTCTCGGCCTAGCTGGATATTATAGGCGGTTTATCCGTGATTTTTCTAAACTTGCAGGTCCCTTGACTAAGCTTACTCGGAAAGATGTTGCTTTTGTGTGGTCGGAGGCGCAAGAACAAGCGTTTCAATCTCTGAAACGGCTATTGTGTGAGGCTCCGATTCTTTCCTTGCCCGACGGGTCTGATGACTTCGTCGTTTATTGTGATGCTTCTTATTCGGGGCTTGGTTGCGTGTTAATGCAGCGTGATAAAGTGATAGCATATGCGTCTCGACAGTTAAAACCACATGAAGGTAACTATCCGACCCATGATCTTGAGCTAGCTGCTGTTGTGTTTGCTCTGAAGCTGTGGCGGCATTATCTGTACGGTACCAAGTGTGTGGTCTGTACGGATCACAAGAGTCTGCAATACGTGTTTACACAGAAAGAGCTCAATATGAGACAGCGGCGTTGGCTCGAATTGATCAAAGATTACGACTGTGAGATCCGTTATCATCCTGGTAAGGCCAATGTGGTGGCGGATGCTCTTAGTCGCAAAAGCTCGTTAGCTGAGGCGAAGTTCATGAAGCTTGTGGTGATTCCTGATATTCTTGCGAGATTGAAGGAAGCACAATCTGTGGCCTTGCGTGACGAGAATCTTGCAGCTGAAGTGATGCGTAAGCAAAAGGATCTGCTTGCAGATGATAGCCGGGGGCTAAAGACTTTTCAGTCTCGTGTTTGGGTGCCTCTGTATGGGGGAAATCGTGAATTGATTTTGCAAGAGGCTCACCAGTCTCGACTGTCTGTTCATCCGGGCAGCACCAAGATGTACCATGATCTGAAAGCTTTGTACTGGTGGCCTACTTTAAAGCGATACATTGCTTTCTATGTGGAAAAGTGTCAAATATGTGCGCAAGTGAAGACTGAGCACCAGAAACCATATGGTAATCTTCAGCAACTCGAAATTCCTGAGTGGAAGTGGGATAATATTACGATGGATTTCGTAACAAAGTTGCCGAAAACGCTCAGAGGGCACGATGCTGTTTGGGTCATAGTCGACCGTTTGACCAAAAGTGCTCATTTTCTGGCTATCAGCGAGTCTACCTCGTTGGATAAATTAGCCAAGTTGTATATTGCTGAAGTGGTGTCGCGCCATGGAGTGCCATGTTCTATTGTGTCAGATCGCGATCCTCGGTTTACTTCAAACTTTTGGCAGAGTTTACAGCGTGAGCTTGGCACTCGTGTTCACCTGAGCACAGCGTACCATCCTCAGACAGACGGCCAATCAGAAAGGACTTTTCAAACCCTGGAGGACATGCTTCGCGCATGTGTACTTGAGTTCGGTGGAGCGTGGGATTCACATCTGCCGTTGATTGAGTTTGCTTATAACAACTCATACCATTCCAGTATTGGGATGCCTCCATTCGAGATGTTATACGGGAGACGTTGTCGCACTCCTACGTGTTGGCTAGAGCCTGGCGAGAAGCAGTTCGCTGGACCTGAGATAGTGCAAATTACAGCTGATAAAGTGAGAGTGGCACGTGAAAAGCTAAAAGCCGCTCGTGATCGACAGAAAGTGTACGCTGACCCGAGACGTCGGCCAGTTGAGTTTAACGAGGGCGATCGGGTTTTCCTGAAAGTCTCTCCGTGGAAGGGTGTTATCCGTTTTGGCCGTAGAGGCAAATTGAGTCCACGTTTCATAGGACCGTTCAAGATCCTGCGCAGAGTCAATGAGCAAACCGTGTCTCTGGAGTTACCTCCAGAACTTGAGGGTATTCATAATACCTTCAACGTGTGTTACTTGCGTAAGTGTAAAGTGGATGAGAGTCAAATTCTGCCGCTGCAGGAGCTGAGAGTTGATGCTTCAAAGCGCCTCGTTGAGGAACCTATTGAGATTCTCGGCTCAAAGACTAAAAAGCTACGTAAGAAAGTGATCAAGCTCGTTCTCGTGAAGTGGAAATATAACCTAGGTTCGAATATGACCTGGGAAACTGAAGATGATATGCGAGCTCGATATCCCCACCTGTTCGTGAGTGATCAGATTCCGAGGACGGAATCTTCTTAAGGGGGGTAGATTTGTAACACCCTGTAAATGGGCCTAGCAGTGTAGGGTTGTACTTTGTGCTTTATAGCTTGTACAGTGACTTTAAGTGAAATTAATTAAGTGTTTTGTGTGACTAACGTGTCTCGTGTTAATTAATGTGATTATGTGAAAAGTGTCAGTTGTGTTTAAAAGTGAAGTAGTGTTATACGGTTTCGCGTAATGATTCCGTAAATATCCTCGTTGGTTAAAACGAGATGGCGTGTGTTAAGTTGTAAGTTGAAAAGGGGAATAAAATACCCCGTGTTTTAATAGTAAAACCCAAGGTCGGCTTGTATGTGCCTTATCCCTGGGTTTTAACAAGAATACGTGCTACACACATACACCAACACATACAAACACACATATGTTCCAAGCTTTGGACTTTTGAAGAATTAATCAAGAATCAAAGTGTCAATCTGTTGCAAAGGAGTCTACAGCTGATTCACGTAGTAAAACAGTTGCTTCTTCTTCGGATTTGTAAGTGTTTTTCAAGATTAAACCTAATTTTGTGTTCTTGGTGAGAATACACCATTTTGGGGTGTATGATTGTGTTCTAAGTGGTTTAAATGTGCCAAAGTGTGTTTCTAGACTTCCCTTGATGTCAAGTTGTGTATACAAACGATTGAAGCTGGTTTCAATCGGGTTTTTTGTGTCAAAATCGTAAGTCGCAGAAGCTGTGCGAAAACAGGGACGAAGACCTGCTGTGCAGGCACTCCCTACGGGCGTAGGTAATGAACCCTACGGCCGTAGGAAGCCTTTTGTGTTTACTGCGGCCGTAGGCAGGGTTACTGCGGCCGTAGGGTGTGTTTTCGTGTGAATTACCGTCTACAGACGATGAAACAAGGATTACGAGCGTAGGTACATAACCTACGGTCGTAGTTCACCAAAGAACAACTACTACGGGTGTAGAAGAGAGTTTCTACGGCTGTAGTACATTGTTTGTTGGAAGGAACCTCTGCGGGCGTAGTGGCTGGATACTACGGCCGTAGGGAGGGTTTTCATGTGTCCTACGGCCGTAGGATATATCCTCTGCGGCCGTAGAGGGTTGTCTTGGATGGACAGCTTGTGTAACTTGTGTTCTAACCTGTATGTGTTACGTGTAAGTGATAACCAAGCCTGAACCTTATGTGTTAGGTGATTCGGACGATTCGGTGTGTTCTTGGGATTCTCGGATTCATATCTGCCTCTTGTGATATCGAGGTGAGTACCGGTTTCCCATAAGACTCAGTAAGTAGGGCTATTGTGTGCCTGTGTTGTGTGCTACGTGATATAGTGATACAGTGTTATAAGTAATACCATGTGATGTGAATTGTGATATGTGATACGCATGCATACTATGGACCCTATGGGTCAAACGCGTTTATGATCTCCTGTCCGGACAGACGCAGGGGTTGAGGTCAGTCGCCGATGCGACTGGGTCCCTTGAGTGTTATTCAGGGATTAGCGGTTCCCACGAGTGAATTTTCTGGGGTAAAGGTTCTGCATGCCGCCGTTCCTCGACAAAAACAGGGGGGTCTTGGTTTGTAACTAAGGCCTAATTGAGTCCATGTGGCTCCGCTACGTGCTCGGGGGGTTGCTTTTCGTTTCCCCTCCAGCATGGATTGGTGTTGCTGACTTCTCAGTTGGATTCGTTGAGCGGGATTTGCAACCCCGCGAGATATGATCCTGCTGACATGTCGGCACACCGCTATGTGATAACTTAGCATTGTGTGTTTTATTGTGACGTAATAGCATGCTTATTGGTGCTTATGTGATACTTGTACTCACTAGCTAGTGTAGCTAATGGTTCGTGATATTTCCCTTTTCGCAGGTTAGTGATCAGATGGCCTGGCGAGGCGGGTTGCTGTGGGTAGTGTTATTGTATATATCTTTTGGAACACTTGTAGGTTATTAACTCTGATACTGTTTAACGATGGTCGGTGCGTAGTGGTAACACTGGCTTAATTTTGGTACTTGGCTTGATTCGTTGTTTGTGATCGCCAAGTTCGTAAACAATACTTAATATGTAATCCGTGGTTCATTCCGCTGCAACTTTTGGGGTAAATAAAGTTTTAATTTACTCTAATTTTAAGCTCGTGAAACCGGTGTTACATTGTAAGTCCACCATCTTCATCTTCTTCATGTTTTGAAGTTTTAGGTCAAAATGGAAGAATTTGATCCTATACCTTCAATCTTTGGTTTGATGTTGTTGTATGTATGTTTTTGGATTCATTTGGATGTCTAAAATCATATGGAAACACTGGAAATTGGATTGGGATTGCTGGAATTGGGTTTGGATTGCAAATGGACTGAACAGGGGGCTGTTTCTCGCACACTGACTGTAAATTGGTTACTACGGCCGTAGTAAGTTTTCCCTACGGCCGTAGGGGGATGTTTTATAAAAATGGTCCTACGGCCGTAGGACATTTTTACTACGGCCGTAGGGACTGTCTGTTATGAATAGTGCACTGTTGTGCTGTTTTTCAACGTTTTGTCGTACGGGATGCTCGTTTAGGATTCTATTTAGTCTAATGGCATCATTAGGGGTATCATATTAGTTTTATTAGTTAATGTACTTGTGTGAAGTGACTAAACACAAGTATTATCTTTTAGGTAAGCTGTACGACCCGGAAGAAGAACGCGACGATCACGATTTTTGTTTGCTTTAGTCTCTAGCCTCACAGGTGAGTATAGGATAACATAAGAATTAATATAACCGTGTTACATGTTACCTATATGTGTTAGTAATTCCATGAAATGTAATAAATCTTGATGTATGCTATGTTTATGCATAACACACATAACAATTGAACCATGATTTATGATATGATTATGATTATGCAAGAAGCATGTATGAATTGAACCATGGATATTATATGGTTATGATATGCGCGCTATGAGGCCCGGAATGGGTCAGATTTGTGTTTGTGATCGGATCCGAGATATGGGGGCTGGTTATAGTCCTTGAACGAGGCCAGCACGAGGTCTGGGGCGTTTTGAGACCTGCGGGTCGATGATAGCGTCAACTACCTGGGGTTGCAAACCCAGCGTTCCTCGAGACATATGGGGATGACTTATTGTTGTACTCCATGAAGGCTGTGGCCTGAAACGCAACGGTGGACCGCTAACCGCTCACCCACCCGCGCGGTTGATGTGTCTGGTTTCCCCAGTTAGGAGTGTTGAGCCGGGCTAGCTACCCTGCAAGATTATGCTTCCTTCTGGCTGTGCCAGCTCATCGCGAGATGCTAGGATAGCATTATCTGATGATTGATATATGATATGTGATATGTTTATGTTAATGATTATGCTATCTTATGCTCACTAGCTTTAATTAGCTAACAGATACTCTCCCCATGACTGCAGGTGGCACTGAGATATGTGAGCTTGGGTACCTGCTTGTGGTTACTAATCTTTTGGAGGAACACTTATCTATATTACTTTTAGTTACTGTTTATGTTGTATAAACATGTATATGTGGTCGGTGAACAATTTCCGTAACACCAACAAATCTTTTGTATACCGTGGCTTCTTTTGATTGTATTATCGCCACTTTTATAGCTTTCGCTGTAATTATTATGTTTTGAAAAACAGGTTTGATATAATTAAAGTTTGCAGACGGATCCATGTAGTATGGATTCTTGATTTATTATTATTAAAATGAAAAATCTGGTTTTCAAAATCGGGGTGTTAAAAGTTGGTATCAGAGCCTAGGTTTGAGTGAATTGGGTACTTGTAAAAGTATTCAGTCTCAAACCCAGGCCCGACCATTGTTTAGTGTTCCTCAGGGGGTCATGGGGTGTGTGAAAGAGTGTTATATTCTTGAAATGCTATTGTTTACTTGCTTGTTATGTTAGTAAAATATGATAAAAAGTACTAAGTATGTTATCTATGTTTTGTTTGGCCAGGTTATTTACAAGAATAACATGGCTGAACATAGAGATAGAGAGGATTACATAAGAGATTTAGAGGCTCGTTTGAAAGCTTCTGAGGAATGAAAACAAACCCACATAATATCCTGACTAAAAAACTCAAAACAATAAAGAAAAGTACTTTTCAAGTGTGTATTAACTGCATACCTCGCCTGTTACATTTCAAGTTGTCTCCTGATATGGTGACTTATTTAGAATTGAAAATTATTCAAAAAGAACTGAATATGGAATATCCAAGAAAAAAAAATGGACCTTCTTTAAATTCCGTGAAGGATAATTTAGGCAAACTAATGATAAAGAGGAAGTGCCTATTTCAATAGTAATTCAACTAATCTCATTTTGCAGCTTCAATGGTTACTAATCCCATTTTGCAGCTTCAATGGTTACTAAAATGGTAGTAGGTTATTGCATATTTAATTAAAGTTATCCCTTAGCAAAAATCAACAAATTACACATAATAATCTTTTATTTGCTAACAAACAATCACAAAACAGAGGTTTTGGTTAGTGAACAAACTAAAACAATTGTTGTAGTTACCTTGACTTTAGATATTACAAAAACCAAGCATATCAACTAATAAGTAGCATATCTGCATAAGTCATAGAATACAGTGAAAGTCATTGAATGAACAGCTCTCAGCAACGTAAGGATCTGACTTTAATGATCAAAGGACTAAGTTTCACTGTTGTAATTTCTCACATTTGGTTTATTTTAGCAAACAGAAGTTTTAATCTATATGTCATTCTTATTAAAAAATGAAACTTAACTATGCGTAACAAATAAATGAAGCATCGGACATGCAGAAGTTAATGAAAACGTTCAATTATACTTAATATCTAATTCCAAACAACCATAAAACATGCACAGATGTATGAAAACTAAAAACAACTAAACATCATATGAATTGTGATAGAAAACTGAGACATTCAGGTTGAACAGACCATGAGAAACTAAATTAGCAGATCATATTGGCTTAAAATATAAATTAAAAATAGTAGCACATAATAAGATGGGCATCACTTCAAGCAATTCAAACCCACATCCTAAAGCATATAACAATTGCAAGCTCCAGAGGGTTTCACAACAGCTAATGATGCAACATTAAAAAATGAGAGCAATCCAATAACTTAATAATTTTAAGAATGTTTACCAGAAAAGAATCTAAGATTTAAAAAAGGAAGCCCCAAACACTTGGAAATCACAGTGTCAAAAAATCACAAATCGCAATAAAAGGGACATGACACACCTGGTAACCCCCCATTTGCTATGTTTGAGGATCGTCTGTCTCGAAATCCATCAAATATACACAACAGGTATGATCTATATCCTTCGCCGATTGAAACAATTTTAGCACCATTGACAAACAACATTGATTTACGTACATGTTGGGTAAATAGAGAGGTTTGAATTTGCTCACTTCTTGAATCCTGATATATACGTTTTTATACATGTTTTACATGTTAGAATACCCCGTACTTAGCCCAAATACAAGGTGAATACTTCTAAAATGGATCTAATATGTTTAACATTCACCATGCAGGTTACAAGGAGCTTTAAGCAAGATAAATGGGCACAACAAGGAAATAATTGAAGAAAATAGAAGAATAGTGAAAAAATGCTCTCTACGGCCGTAGGGATTATATCCTACGGCCGTAGGAAGCCCTCTTCTAGAATCCATCATTGCCTGCCAGATCTTGCGTGTCCCGGACAAATGGTTTAACGTTGCGTGTGTAGAAAATCCAGTCATGATTTCCTACGGCCGTAGTAGCTTATTCCTACGGCCGTAGGAAGCCCACTTACAGCAGATTAAATTCAGAATTCTGCCATTTTGCAAAGGGTTACCATTTTCACCTCCACTCCGGAAAAACACTTCCATAGACCCTCTCTAAATATCCTAACACTCCAGGGGACTTCTCTTGGTGATTCTAAGGAGGAGAGCTTGGATCTTGAAGGCTTGGAACAACATTTGGAGCTTGGATTCATTAGTTATATCATTGCTAGCTTGGGTATACTCTTTCCATTTATTATATCAATCATGTACCCATGTGTTCCAGATGTTGTAATGTTACTATTATTGTATATGGATAACTAAACTCATTTCACTTGGGCCAAGATGATTCTTGGCTAAGTTATGGCAATATATTTGACTTTTATGAAGACTTGATTCATATATGCATGTTTAATCTTGAATACAAATGTGTTTTATCAACTTAGTATGTTTAATCTAACCATGTTCATGTGTGATAATGTGTATATGATAACTCATTCATGTTTTAACATATGAATATTCAAGAATGATGGTTGATTTTATTAATTCCATGTTGAGTTTGTTATTAGAAATGATACATCTTGCATGGTTGTCATTAGATGTCATTTTTGGAATATGATTTGAATCATTTCAGGTTCATCCATTCTTGGTTATGTTAATCATATGTTGGTTTTATGCATGCCTTATGATTGTAGATGAAAATCTTGTTATTTGGTGTATTTATGGGTTAAACATGCTACTAATGATTAAAGGATTCACAAAGATGTTTGTTGGTATGTTTAGATGGTGAAATGAACTCACATGTATGCCTTTGTTATGCTTGTCTTAGTGTTCAATGTGCATATCACATGATTCATGTTTTAAGAAGTGTTGGCTATACTAGAAATGGTAGGTTTAACATGTTCATATCTTTAGAAATCATGTGACTAAACATTAAGAATCCCTTAATTGTGAGGTTTGAGTTTAGATGAGTTTATGACCCCATTGTACCAGTTTACATGTGTTTATGATCTGAGATTAAAGTCTAGATTGTAATTTGTTGTTGAATGCCTTTATGTTAGATTTGAATGTTCTGTCGGATGGGTCCCTACGGCCGTAGGAAGAAATCCCTACAACCGTAGGACTATCCAGACTGCTACGACCGTAGTAAATAATTACTACGGCCGTAGGAGCCATTTTCACCACCAGTGTGCTGTTTTTGCTTGTTTTAACTAATTTAACCACTTTAACACCTTTTTGGGTTCTGAGGACTACTGGATATGTCATTTGAAAAGATGTATGTCTTTGTAGTGTGATTTGGACGTGATCTGGTGGATCTGTAGTTAAATCCTTATATGCCGTTGCTTGCCTGATTATGTTTAATTGCTAAGTCTGAGTCTTGATAACTCGAGTGAAGATTTGTGCATGATAATATGGTTTTGTCAAGTATTAGAACAGCTTGCTATGCACTTAAACTATTCAAGTCCCCATATTATGTTTTGTATTGTGTCATTGCCATGACTAGTCTCGATGATTCGAAAGCCTGAGTGAATCTGTTATCCTGTCTGTTTGCCTTCAGTGTTAATCTGTTTTAGTTGTTGTATTTCCTGTTTAATTTAGTTCATTCTGTCACTTGCTTATTAATCCTGCTGATCAAACAACAATGAGACTTAAGTATTGGTAGCTTCCTGTCCTGGTGGAACGACATCCGGTCTTACCGAGTCTATACTACTATTGACCAGGTTATACTTGCCTGAGTCGTGTGTAGTATCTGCTTAGTAACATCGTTTTTATAAATTTAAAACGAGGTTGTGTCCCAAGATTTTATAACCAGAAAAACAAGCAGTCCTTGTGAACACCAAATCCCTAAATCCCTCTCTTACCTTTATCTATGGCGAACTTCGAATAATAAAAAAACAACGCGAAGGCAGTGTCAAATGACAAAGAAAGGGAAAACCTACCCATACACGAACAAAATTCGATGATTGAGTAAGGAAGGAAGAAAACCATGTGTAATATGCCAATTCAGAAATTGATTGAGAATTGGAACTTAATACTCAGAATCCTCATAATAAGATAAGAGAATTGAAAGTATGAAGCTGTAGTTTATTGTATTAGAAAGAATTACAGAGAAGGAGAAATACAACTGTGAATGAATGCCTTCTTTGTCTACAGCCAATACTATCTTATACTAGCTTGCAACTAACTTGTAACCACTTCCAACTAATTACACGTGTACATCCTACTAACAATTCTTTTTAGTACATTACAATCCTTCCCCCTTAGAAATGATTCTTGTCCTCAAGAATCAGGAAAGGAAGGAAATTTATTCTGAATATCAGTTGCAAGCTCCCAAGTTGCATCTTCAACCGACCCATCTGACCATTGTACAAGCCAATACACAGCAGCCTTATTGTTCAATTTCCCAATCTTCCTATCACAAACTTTAATTGGAACCTTCGTCAATAATCCTTCATCAGTACACTTTGGTAAATCACCAGGTACTGGGTTTGGGTTCTTACACAATTTAAGCTGGGACACATGAAATACAGGGTGTATTTTTGAAACAGATGGCAAACGCAATTTGTAAGCCACTTCTCCCACTTTATCACATATTTGAAATGGTCCGTAATATCATGAAGACAACTTGTGCTGCTTGTGTAATCTCAAGGTGATTTGCCTGTGAGGTTGTAACTTAACGAACACCCACATGCCAATGTCGAATGATCTATCACTTCTCCCTTTATCTGCAACAGCTTTCATTCTGTCTTGTGCTCGTTTTAAATGAAACTTAAGCAAAGCAATCACACTTTCTCTGGCAGCTAAAGATCTATCCACCATGCCCACCATAGAATCACCTGATATGTACGAAAGATGAGTAGGAGGTGGTTGTCCATACAAGACCTCAAAAGGAGTGGTTTGAATGGAAGTGTGGAATGTGGTATTATACCAGAACTCCGCTAAAGATAACCATTGTACCCATTGTCGAGGCTACTCACCAGTCATACATCGTAGATAACACTCGAGACTTTTATTCACAATTTCAGTTTGACCATCCGTTTGCGGATGATACGATGTTGATAGTTGCAGTTTAACACCCAATCTCTTGAAAAATTCCTTCCAAAATGTACTAAAAAAGATTCGATCTCTATCGCTTGTTATAGTCTTAGGAAGGCCATGTAATTTGTAAATATAATCCAAGAAGAGCTGAGCTACCTGACTTGCAGTAAAAGGATGACTTAAAGAAAGGAAATGAGCATACTTACTTAATCTGTCCACCACCACCATTATCACTGTTTTCCCTTGAGATTTTGGAAGGCTTTCAATGAAATCCATTGAAATATCTGTCCACACATGTTGAGGAACAGGCAAGGGTTGAAGTAAGCCCGGGTACGTAACTAAGTCAGGTTTGTTTCTTTGACAGATTGTGCATTCTCTAACCCAACCGTGCACTTGTCTTTTTAATCCCTTCCAATAGAATAATGAGCTCAAACGTTTCACAGTAGCATTCATACCAGAGTGACCTCCCAACGACTCTTCATGACAATCACTAAATAATTTCTTCTTCAAGGTCACATCGTGACCCACAAAGATTTTTCCTTTTCTGCGCAACAGCCCATTGGCCCATTCATATTTACTGTCATGTGCAGCAGTTTGTTGTAACTTCTGCACCAGGTGTTGTACATACGTATCCCCCACATAGCTAGCTTCAATATCTTTCAACAATGAATTGGAAACAGAAGATAGAGTAATAGTATTTAAAGAAATTACAGCTGTCATCCTTGATAAAGCATCTGCCACCGTATTTTCTTTCCCTTTTTTGTACAAAATTTCATAATCGAAACCAAGCAATTTGGGCAACCATTTAAGCTGAAATGGAGTATTTAATCTCTGATCCATGAAATACTTAAGACTGAAATGATCTGTTCTGATTTTGAAATGACGATCCAGTAAGTAACCTCTCCATTTGTCTAAAGCATGTATAATTGCCCAAAGTTCCTTCTCATATACTGACAAATGCTTATGTTTTTGTGATAGAGTTTTGCTCAAATAAGCAATAGGATGACCTTCTTGCAATAAAACAGCCCCCATGCCGTCATCTGATGCATCAGTCTCCACGACAAACTCTTGACTGAAATTTGGAAGTTTAAGAACAGGAGCTGAAACCATAGCCATTTTCAGCTTATCAAATGAACATCGAGCCTGCTCATTCCATGTAAAAGCATCTTTTTTCAATAACTCTGTTAAAGGTTTGCTTATAGCAGCATAATTTCTTATAAATCTTCTATAATAGCCTGTTAAACCCAAAAATCCACGTAATTGCTTGAGTGTTTTAGGTTCGGGCCATTCTTTCATGCATTGAATTTTGGCTGGATCAGTTGCAACACCCTCTCGTGAGATCACATGTCCCAGATATTCAACTTGAGAAGCACCAAATACACATTTGCTTAACTTTGCAAAGAGTGTATGTTTTCTTAATGTTTGCAGCACCATTTCTAAATGAAACAAATGGTCGTGAAAAGTAGGACTATATACCAATATGTCATCAAAGAAAACCAAGGTAAATTTTCTTAAAAATGGTCCAAATACTTCATTCATAAGTGCTTGGAATGTTGATGGAGCATTTGTTAGGCCAAAAGGCATAACAAGGAACTCATAATGCCCTTGGTGAGTTCGAAAAGCTGTTTTTGGTATGTCCTCTTCACACATCCGTATTTGATGATATCCCGATCGTAAATCCAATTTAGAGAACACCACCGCTCCACTTAATTCATCAATCAATTCTTCTATTAGTGGAATGGGAAATTTATCCTTAATCGTGTTCTTATTCGGTTCTCTATAGTCCGCACACATACGCCACGATCCATCTTTCTTTTTCACCATCACTACCGGAGAAGAAAATGGACTGTTGCTATTACGAATAACACCCGCATCCATTAACTCTTTAACCATCGCTTCAATTGCATCTTTTTGAGTGTGCGGATGTCGATAAGGCCTGATATTGACTGGAGTAGTGCCTTCTTTTAACGGAATTATGTGGTCATGTAATCTTTGAAGAGGAAGTTTAGTAGGAGTTGCAAAAATGTCATCAAATTGCCTTAATAAGGTCTTAAGTTGCTGTTGTTCATCACTTGACAGATTAGAATCAGTTTCAATATTCAACAGCCCCACGGGATATACACACAAAGACATAGATGCCAATTGAGGTTCTTGACTTTTGAAATTTTGAGAGAGTTGTTTACCATTAACCCACTTAGTTTCACCTTGAGTAGCACCCCGTAATGCTATTTTCTTTCCCTTATGAATAAACTCCATACGTAACTGAGTAAAATCCCATTGTATCTTCCCCAAAGTTGCTAACCATTGAATTCCCAATACCATCTCACATCCCCCCAATGGAATTACCATTACATCAGTAGTAAAAATTTCCCCCTGTAGTTTCCACTGTAAATTCTTGCACTCATATGAACTAGTAAGTGCACTACCACCCGCAACAATTACCGAAATAGGACAAATACTTTTAAGGGGACATCCCAATTTCTTAGCAACAGTTAAATCCAAAAAATTGTGTGTACTACCGTTATCAATTAAGATGTGGATTAATTGATTATTCAACTGTCCCTTAACCTTCATAGTTTGAAAATGATTTGTCCCGAAAGAGCATTCAATGAAATTAAGGGAGTACCTTCTTCAATCGTAGTAAAAGAATTTACATCAACCTCTTCATCTTTACTACCAAACATGTCACCTTCAGGGAGTTCATCAGCTAGTATTTCTAATGAGAACAACCGACCTGTACACTTGTGACCTGGTACATAACGCTGATCACAATAAAAACACTGATTCATGGCTCTTTTTTCTTCATATTCCTTTTGGCTGAGTTGTCTTTTGGGTTGAACCATTGGAACATGTGATTTTGGTTTTAAAATGTGGGTTTGGTTTTGTGCAGGTAATGACAATAACGGAGTAGTTCTCCCATGCAAGAAATTTGGGGATCCTTGACTTGTACTTCTAGCATTAAAACTTGTACCCCTGATTGTTCTCTTACATGTCATGCTATTTGTTTCCTGTAGCTTAGCAAGACAATAGGCCTCCATAAGAGTCTTTGGTTTGAACATCCTCACCGTTGCTTCAATGTCAGGTTGTAAACCCGCTACAAACAAACTTACAGCTTGTGTTTCTGTCAATTCGATCTTACTCAAGATGATATCAAATGCATCTTGGTATTCTTGAACTGATCCTTCTTGCTTCAAGTTCTTAAGTTCAGCCAACGGATCTTCATAACTCAAACCGAATCTTTGTTGAATAGCCTCCAAGTATTGATCCCTACCATGCAATCGAGTAAACTGTTGATGCCAAGCTAGGGCACGATCATACAAATGTATAGAAGCCAATTTTACCTTCTGTGATTCCTCTACTTCTTCAATTGAAAAAAATTGCTGACATCTGTAAACCCAATTCTTGACATCATCGCCATTGAATTTCGGAAATTCGACCTTAGAGAAACGACTTACTCGTGTATTAGTTGATCTTACTCCAAAACTGGAGACATCACTGGAACTCTTTTGTAACTCGTTGGCTATGAAATTCTGTTGCACGTACACACCATTCAAGGATTGATTTAGAACATCGATTGATTTATGAACATCTCCCAAAGATGACTGGAGAGACGATTGAACAGAGACATCGATTGATTTCTGCATTTCCACCATAGATGATTGCATAGCAGCAGCAATTGCTTCAGAAATGAATTTCTTAGTAGTTTCATCCATCGATTGAGATCTGGTGATAACTTTACGTAATCTAGGGCTGTGAAATTGTTGCCAGAATCACAGCTCTGATACCAATTGTAATATGCCAATTCAGAAATTGATTGAGAATTGGAATTTAATACTCAGAATCCTCATAATAAGATAAGAGAATTGAAAGTATGAAGCTGTAGTTTATTGTATTAGAAAGAATTACAGAGAAGGAGAAATACAACTGTGAATGAATGCCTTCTTTGTCTACAGCCAATACTATCTTATACTAGCTTGCAACTAACTTGTAACCACTTCCAACTAATTACACGTGTACATCCCACTAACAATTCTTTTTAGTACATTACACCATGATCACCTTCTAGCTTCTGCTATGCAGCTACGGTGCTACCCAAGCTAAGAGAAAGACAAATGTAAAATTAAAGAGCGAAAAAGAAAGGAAACACAAAGTATCATGAGAAAATGAGAAAAAGAAATATCACGGGTTTATCATACAATTACTAAACTACCCCTTAATATCTCTTGAGAATTTGGCAAGTTACTTTGCCAATTGATATAATGTATAATTTTATTATCTTTAAGTAAATTTAGATGTATTTTGATTTTTTTTATGTGATAATCACGAAAAGGATATCTGCTAATTAGGTTTTAATATTTAGATAATAATATATTATTATTATTCTTGCCATTTGATTGTTTATTTGTTTAAATAATTGGTTTTTTATGAGTTATGATGTAAATTGTTTTTCAGTGTGTTAAATTACTTGATTGATATAAAAGCATAATTGATAGTCTAACTGTCTAAGACCTAGTAATTTCATAATGGTATAACGTTGGGTGTTAACAATATCCGTACTCAAACAATCCAATTGGGTAGTTCAGGTACGGGTAGGTTTGGTCAGATAATTTGAGTAACCTGATTAAGGATATATTATTCGCTTTGGATGATAGGACGTGCTATTTGTTATTTGGGAAGAAATCCCACAAACTTTATAAATCCTATATAAAAGTGAAAATTGTTATTTAATCTTGTATTTTTTTTTTTACCTTCCAAAGAAGCAGTCTTGCGGCGAGAGGAGTCCAAATTATGCGGTTATTTATTCAGACTAGGGTATCATATACATTTTAGACCCTTAAAACCCGAAACCCACATAACTCATCCGATTATCAACAAATAATTAAATAAATTAATGATACACGCTCCTGGTTTGGAAGGAATACGAGGAAGTAGCATGGTCATATTTATGTGACTCGATGCTATAAAGTTTGCTCAAAATTGATGAATTAGCCGTTCAATCAAAGTCTTATATGCTCTAATGATTAAGATAACCTCACACTTAATCTCTTTTAGAAAATGTATAATTTATGATCTGAAGTAAGTTTGATCTTAAGATTATCATTGAATGATCAAAACTGCCCTTATTAGTTGACGAGAGATATGAAAAAAAAAAAAAACAATAAAAGATTCAAGTTATGTATAATGAAGTTCAACTCAAGTTGGACACCCACATATATATGATGGACGGTCACATTGCAGTTCACCCACTCATCGACCATATTTCCTTACTAGACGTTAATGATATAGTTTCTCAAAATCAATATTTATTCTTTTTCTAAACTTTTCAAATCTGCTTTTTTAGATCTCCTCAAGATATTTACTTGACTAATAATAACACTATATACGTATCGGGAGGTTTAAATGAATATTAATCTTCAAGTGAGAATGTGACACTTAATCTGTACCTTTTATTTGATTTGATTGAATGATCTACATTTAGCTCTTCATTTTCTTCATAACCCAACTAACAATTATGATATTGTGACTGCTAGATCTAATATATCAACATTTAACTGATGTTTACAATCTATTATATCATTCTCACCCAAATACTAGGATTTAATTAAGCCTAGTTCGTGAATTCAATGGGTGCCAGAAATAGTATAAAAGGACGTAATCATAAAAAAATGATCTCCTTTATCTAATTAAAAATTTAAAATCTTGTTTAAAGAGTACGTTTATTATCTAGTGACCTAAACATAGCTTTATACAGTTATACACGAACTCAATGTTTTTCATAAAGACATCACTATCAATATTCAATTCAATAGTATAATAAAGATATGTGAAAGGCTATTTGTATTTTGTGTCATTAAGAAATAAATTGCATTATAATTAAATAACCTCTATACTCGAAAACTACTTGAAAGAACTCGGGAACCGAAGCAATTATCCTTATTTCAATACAATCTATTAATAAAAGATCAATAAACTATGTGTTAAATATCTGTGTGAAGTTGAAACAATCATTTGTTAAGAAATGATTTAGTAACCGAGTGAAATTAGTACATTACATATGAGTCCGTGACGTTTTCTTCAATATCAAATCTCAACACACGAGGTCCAGTAGCATATATGGCTACCCAAATTAGTGACACAGTGCGGTAAGATTTTTTCTTTTCTTTTGAACATGTCTCACCGTCAACTCTCACAAAATATTTTTCAACTTTTCCCTCGAACTTTCTTTCCGAATGTACACTTCATTAAATTTTGATGATATGAACAAGCAGAACAGTTTTTAATGTTTATAAAGAATATCAAAAATGATTTGAACAATCAAATAATACAAAGAATGAAACAAAAAATTTAACATGAGTTGAAAGTGATTGATTGATCATATGTACCCTCATCTTGATCCACCTCTCGGTTTAATTTCATCTTTCCACACCAATCAGTATATTGCGATAAATGATCTGCTCACTTATTAGACTTATTGTTAGGAGCAAGACTCTTACCACTAGGCCAAAAGGAATTCCTGGTGGTCAAGGTGCTACCTCTTTCTTATATATTAAGTAGTCTAGCTTGCCCATGAGTCGAATTATTTCGGAGATGTTGTCCCGTACCAACATTCTCTCCAAATATCTGCTGCAAATGCCTTAGACTCGTGAGATTCCAACTCGTCACAACCTACGAGCGAATTTAGGAAGATAGCGGACAATGAGACATCCAACTTCCCCCCAACATTTTTTTGCATGTTGGATTCGAACCCATAAACTCGCTCTGATACCAAATTTTTTTACTTATCTTAAAATTTTATTATATTTTATCCTTCTACTTATTATTAAATAACTTTTACGCTTTGTTCTCGAGTTTTTTAAGAAGGAAAGAGGAGGGGAAGAAAGTGAAGGGAAAGAAAAGAAAAGAAAAAAAATGATATAGTTATGTTTTCGAGTTGGAGGAAAAAGGAAGGAAAGGAAGGGAGAACCATTTCCTTCCAAATCATCCCATTTTTGAGATGATGGTTTTTTTAAAAAAATAACCCCTCATACTCCATCCCTTTCATTCCCTTTCTCTTCTTAAAAAAACTCGAAAACACATAACACTAGGGGGGGGGGGGGGGGGGGGTGTTTGGTTGTTGTCACTTAGGGGGGTTTCATGGGAATGCGATTTCAAATCTCTCCAAATGTGGTGTGTTGGTTTGGTAAAAGAGGATGAGATTTTAATTTCTAGGAATTCATATAATCCCATGGATGAGGGATTTCTAAATCCTCACATTCCTCTAGTATTTTTAAAAACCCACAACTGAGGCATTTGTTCCAGCGAATATTCCGACAACCCCTAGTCGACAAAAACTGTCGTCGTCGTTGCCCCTTCGCCTTCGCCGACACCCCTTCGCCTTCGCCTTCCCCGTGATCACAAGTCCATCACCGTCACCCCTTCGCCTTCGCCACAGAAACCCTCGTCGTCGACGCCCCTTCGCCTTCGCCACAGAAACCCTAGTCGTCCGCCCATTGTCGCCGTCGTCGCCCCTTCGCAGCTGCAACATAAACCCTCGTTGAAACGGAAACACTCGTCGTTTTCCTTCCCGCTGCAACAGAAACCCTCGTTGTTTGCCGTCGTTCAAACAGAAACCCTCGTCGTTGTCGCCTTCACCGTCGCCGCTCGCCTACCCCTTCGCCATCGACGTTCTCCTTCTCCTTGGTGGCAGCAGATGTGGTGGTTGGTGGTGGCAATGGAGTTTGCTGGTGGTAGAAATCCCATTTAAAGAATTTGAAACAAACACAAGATTGGAATTTAAATCCTACCAAATGTAAATCCCACCAAATACAAATCTCTTCTTAAATCCAAATCCTACCCAAAACAAACTTGAACCAAACACCCCCTAATACTTTCCTTCCCTTCCGCTCCATTTTCTTAAAAAAAAAAAAAAACAACTCTAGATGTTAATTATCGTAAAATAATATATGTAAATATGTAATCATCTTTTCCGCATCGTTTCTGTTAATTTTGTGAATTGTTTTATCACATTCCAAAAGCGTTCCATCAATTTTAACAGCAGCGTCAATGGTGAAAGTGATGGTGGAAAAGAAATGAGAAGTGGATCAATTGCCTTCTTCTCAACAACTCTGCCTGCTTATACTTCACCGTCAAATCTCACCACTCTCCGATCATCCACTGTTGCTCTCTCCGCCTCCGTCGCAGCTTCGCCCTTGGCCCACCGTCTACCTCTACTACGCAATCTCTCGGTTCAGCTAACTAATAGTAAAATCTACAAAATCAGTGGTCGCGATAACTTATCCAAAGTTGCTGCTGCCCGTAGAACCACTCGTGCTTCAGCATCATCCATGGCGTCTTCGTTTAGTCCCGAAAAAGCTAGGGTTCCTCCTGCTGTTGAATTGCCAGTCCCTCCCATCTCTAAGGTTTCATATATCAAAACGTGTGGTTTTGTGTGTGATACGTATATTCAGCTGGGATTATCCACGTATTTTACAGCATTTGGTTGTTCTTTTATGTGTCACCTGAAATAATGTGTGTGGATATAGGCAATCGGGAAAAGTTGCAGGGATGCATATGTAGAGATAATAATTGGCCTTTTGATTTGTTTCTTGTTTCTGAAGTCGGAAATACTTATATGCAATCATGAACTTTGAACTCAGTTGAAAATTTGAATTGTGAATTCAGGATCATATTATGCAAAATTGGGACTGCTGATTTAACTGTTAATTCTATGTGATATTTGTGCGAATAATGCGATTGTGGATTTTGATGCCTCCATAGCCTTGTTCTTTAAATATGAATTTCTCAAGTGCCAAGTGGAATGGTCATGTCCATCTTCTTGAACAGTATAATGTTTTGAAAAAAGAAATATCTGACAATTGTAGTCTAACAGTAATATTTAAACTCAATCTGGATACACAGGCATATGTGGGTTTGCACTAACTACAAGTTATCTAATTCGCTTTTGCAGTTCAAGATTGGACTATGTCAGCTGTCTGTGACAGCAGACAAGGAGAGGAATATTGAACATGCTCGTGTAGCAATCGAGGAGGCGGCTGAAAAGGGTGCCAAGCTTGTTCTTCTCCCAGTAATATTTCATTATCAACTTTTACTCTTTTTCATCTTTAAGTACACAAGGTTATATGCTGGAGTTCTAGTTTTAGAATCTCATAATTTTGATCTGAGTAATTGACATGGAATATTATGATGATAGACTTCCTTTAACTGGAGCTAATTCGTGAAAGTAGACATTAAGGATAGCTCCAATGTCGAAGGAGTCAATGATCGTATTTCCCCAATTTGATAACTGTATAAATAGGGGATTACGAGAAAGGGTTTGGCATTTTTGATTTGATTATTGATCTAGTGTTATAGTTTAGCATCATTGGAGAGAATCTACCCCTTGAAAGTAGCTCAACTTGGAGAGATAGCTGCCTCTTGAAGGCAGGCAAATTTTGTACCTTGTTTGTATTTCCATATATCATTTGGGTCTTAAATAATGAAAATGCTAATGCAATACTCCACAATCCTAAGATTCTCACTATTATGTCTATGTCTATTTTCTTGGGATGCTTTATATAATCCACAATCTTGTGGTTTCCCGTTTCAGGAAATATGGAACAGTCCTTATTCAAATGATAGCTTCCCTGTGTATGCTGAGGACATTGATGCTGGAGGGGACTCATCTCC
The DNA here is from genome assembly GCA_947179395.2 of Pulicaria dysenterica. Lineage (NCBI taxonomy): Eukaryota > Viridiplantae > Streptophyta > Magnoliopsida > Asterales > Asteraceae > Pulicaria > Pulicaria dysenterica. The sequence continues at coordinate 62,236,982 of OX359294.1, forward strand.
TTCAACAAAAATGTTGTCTGAAGCTGCTCAATCTTTGAAGATCACGATAGTTGGTGGGTCCATACCAGAAAGATGTGGGGATAAACTGTACAATACTTGTTGTGTTTTTGGAACTGATGGAAAGCTGAAAGCTAAACACAGAAAGGTACTGTTCCGAATAGAAGTGGCAATCTCAACCTATTTACTTATGAATGGGTCAATTTGGATTATGCTTTCTCCTCTAATGGGTTAGATGCCAAATAGGTCAATTTAGCTGAAAAGGAAACATGTCAAATGGGTCAAACATTCTGGAAGTTGCCAAATTGTGTATTTTCAGTGCATACAACCTATGAAACATTTTATGCAAAAAGTTAGATTATATTGTATTAATATAGATTCTGTAATCATGCTTAACAAACTACTCTCTTATAAAAGTTACAAAGAAGTTTGGCACAAAAGTGTTACTTGTTTTGACTCCTTGCTCTACCTGCCCATTTTGCCTTTTATAGTTCTGAATGTGATCTATATCTTTATGCAATGCACACTTGAATTGTTTTACCACCTGAAGTGCTGATGCTAACTACTTGGATTGTGATCTGCGATAGCAAAGATGATCAAATTTTATTAGCAGATATTGGTTCCCATACTATTAGTAGTGGCGATATCGACCCAATACTTAATAATGTGTTGCCTTTTAACTCAAATGTTTCAAATTAAATGTTTGAGCTAAAAGGGATATGAGTAAAACAGTTAAATGGGTTGTAAGTTGCTGCTTAAAGTAGTAAAGTATAATGCAGACACCCTCCTATATCATTCTAACCAAAGGTTGTTATGATAACAATACTCTTTTCCTAATTTGAAATACATCGTTTATTTATATAAATTAAAAAAAATTGAACAAAAAAAGTGTTTGGGGGTCACCCAACCTGGTCAATTTCAACCAACCTAAAATGGCCCATTTCACCCCACCCAATTTGTCACCTTTGCATTTTATTAAAGGTATGCTTTATGAGGATCCATGGTTGCATAGAGACAAACCTCTGATAAGTAATGTGACGTGACTTCATGGCAGATACACCTTTTTGATATCAATATTCCTGGAAAGATCACATTTGAGGAATCAAAGACTCTTACTGCTGGAGAAACTCCTACTGTTGTCGACACCGGTATGTTTGTAACTTGATGCTGAATGCATCATAGCTCTGAAATGTAATTCAATTGACAGTAATCGCTCACGACGTTATGTTTACACACACGCTGATAGATATATATATATATAGAAGTTGGAATATTATTGCCTGCATTACTGAGATTCCTCATTGCAAATATTTATTGCAGATGTTGGACGCATAGGGATTGGCATCTGCTATGACATTCGATTTCAGGAATTGGCTATGCTATATGCAGCTAGAGGTTTGTTAAAGCTCACAAGTTATTACTTTCTTTATCTCGATATTTGTTTTTTGGTTTATCATACAATTTCTGTCACATAATGTACCACAAGGTTATATACCAAAATAATTATACTAGGTTTATTTTGCAACAAACAAGTACACTTTTTGGATAAATTGTTATCAGAATAAGTACATGTAATAGCTAACTGCCTACCATTAATCAATGTGCTGTTATATGCAGCTTCACTTATATGACGTAACCCAATGAAAATAAATGTTTATTTTTAATCTGTTCAATTTAATTTTTTTAGCATTGTAAGCACAGTAATAGTAATTTGTTGATAATTAGTAGTTTCAGTATCACTTTGATGTCGTATTGTTGATTGATAAATAATAATCAATTGCTTTTACCAGGTGCTCACCTACTCTGTTATCCTGGGGCTTTCAACATGACCACTGGTCCACTGCATTGGGAGCTACTGCAAAGGGCAAGGTATATGGAGGCTTCTGTACACTCAATTTCTAAGTTTTAAGACTCAATAATTGTTTTGGACCTTCTACATACATGATATTGTCATTTTTGAGTTTTAAAGTTAAACTGTTCGACTACTAAAAGTCATGGAATGTTTTGATGGAAGGGGCTTTGGATAAATGAAATAGTTGTTTTGCTTTTGTTAAAAAAGTTCATGATCTTTTTCTCTTTATATTCCTGTACCCCTCCCTTTTTAATGAACACTCTTTTCATTTTTTGTTTTACTTACTTTTTTCCCTTTATGATATGCAGGGCTGTAGATAATCAGGTATGCTATCTTGTTCTTTCAGTGGATTACACTTAACTCCATATCGGTTTAATGAAACAAACTGAATAAGAGTTCTGAATTGATTAGAGGCCCCCTGATTGAGATTGCTATGTAATAAAAAATTACTGATCATAATTTTCCCCAATGTGTAATCTGAATGACTATTAAAGATGATAGTATCCTAAACTTTTTTAACAAATGGAAGGTGAAATTATAACAACACAAGAGTTATGTTTACTTGTTTTCAATCGTTTGGACCAACATTCATCAATTGGTATATTGTCCTCATTTGTCAATTATTGATGATATTTATTTAAATTCTTTTAACATATGATACTTTTAACATATGATTGAGAGTTATGTATACTTTTAACATATGATAACATGTTACATGTATTAGAGTTCATAACTTACAACACACGAATCAGTGAACTGCATAATTTTTTAAATGAAGCAAGTTTGCTTCATTGGATGAGGTGTGTGGACTGTGGAACAAAGGTGTGACGAGCCTTTATCTTAGGATAGTTGGAACCTGTTCCCTTTTGCTTATGAATAGGTTGGTTCGGTTTATGTTTTATCTGACATGTCAAACTTAGCTTAAAAGGAATCTGGACGGGCTGGTTAAAAGCCTCCCAAGTGTACTTTTACTGAATCAAAACCTCTAAAATTACTTGGTTCAAATCACTAGAATAATAGTGAAATAATAGGACTTCTGTAATCATATTTGATACACTAGTTGTCTGTAAAAGTTGTATATATGTTGACAAAAGTGTTTCGGCTCTAGATGGGGCCCTCTTTGCGCTGTACTATATTTCACCTGTTTTAACCCGTTACACAACCTATCCGCCCCAATCAATTTGCTACCTGTAAAGGCTGTAGACTGACCTGATTATTCATTTGAATGCTTAACTATAATGAATTTTGTTACAGTTATATGTAGCAACTTGCTCTCCTGCTCGAGATGCTGGATCTGGGTATGTGGCATGGGGCCATTCGACCCTAGTTGGACCGGTAAGTTTGTCAACCTCAGTAGACTCTTCTAAAGTTAATTAAACACCCTAATATCCGTTGTATGTGTCGGTGATCTTTTTGGCGGACGAGAAGCCTTTTTCTTTTCATTTTGACCTTCTTTTCTTTTTTTAACTGGAACTAAAGAAAAGTATGTTACATATGACAGTTTGGAGAGGTATTGGCTACAACAGAACATGATGAGGCTACCATCATCTCAGAGATTGATTATTCACTACTTGATCTTAGGAGGTGAGACTTTACTACATGCCTTAGTGGAAGTATTTGATATTGTTGTTTAGAGGTGGCAATTTCGACCTATATATTTATTTATGGGTCACTTTCGGTTAAGTTTGATCTCTAATAGATAAATATTGAGTAAAATACAAAAAATTAGCTTGGAAGAAAATACCCTCAAATGACTAAATGAGTAGAACAGGTCAAAAGCTGCCCAAAGTTTTCCTTTCAATGCATTAAATCTCATATATAATTATAATTGACAACCTTCCTGCCCAGCCAATTTTGCCACTTGGACGCTACTCGTTACTTATAATATGCTTTTGATGTCCAGGACAAACCTCCCTCTACAGAAACAACGTCGCGGCGACCTTTACAGCTTGGTTGATGTTCAAAGGTTAAATTCTCAATGAATGCCTCAAATATCTATCTTATGGCTGTCTTTGGTCATTCCAATCTATCAAACTTTTAATTTTAGTAGCATATGTTTGTGCACCATTTTCTTGCTGAAGAAAGATTAAATTGTAACTTTTTACACCGTGTTTCTATTTGCGTGTTAGCAATAAACTCTTCCTGACTGATACAGTTGGCTCATTGGCAAACACCAAATACCCAATAACTCATGAAAAGAGAGCCATTCGGTTTGATTTTGTCGGATAATAACAGTTTTCGTCGTGGGTTGTATTATATTTTCATAAGGGCGAAATCTGTTTCTTGTGTCGTTTAGTCGGTTAAAAGTCGGACGCAATAGTTTTTAAAGAAAAACAAATGAAGATGAAAGTTTTTGTATTCCTTTTTGGTCAAGTTAATTGGTACCTTGCTTGAATTTAACAACATCAACCTTCCTAGTAATCTTGTGTCAAACATGCATACATATAAGGTTTGGAAGGGCCTGTTGGGGTTAACACACATATAGACATCTATATAAGGCTTTGCGCATCCATCCGGCTGGTTGTACGCAGGATGGAGTGTGAGGCTCCCTCCTCCACTCTGAGTGACCCGTTTAAGCTGGTTTCTACTCATGTTCTCTTCCCTTCTTTCTCTCTCTTCTTCTCTCTACCTCTCCTCTCTCTACATTTATATCTTTTTTTTATAGAAAATAGAGAATGGTTGAGGGAGATGGATGTGGGGGTTAGTTAGATGAAGGGAGATGGAAGGAAAAAATGATGTGACACTGATGTGTTAAGGGGAAGAAGGAGAATGTATGCTCATGGTCTAATTTGTTATACAAATTATTAAAGAAACAATTTGTTGATACATTTAGGCCCCGTTTGGTTCGCTGGAATTGGTCGGAATTTACCGGAATTGGAATTGAAGATTCCTAATCCCAAGTCGTGTTTGGTTCACAGAATTCTAAGAATTGGATTTTGAATTCCCCCCAAATCCTAAGTTTATGGAATTACAATTCCATCACTAAACCAATGGAATTGGTCGGAATTGGCCGACCACCACCACCAAACGCCACTGCCACCACCATCACCACCGCCGCCGACCGCCACCACCGCTGCCGACCACCGCCAACCGCCACCACCGTCACTACCGCGCCGACCACCACCAACCGCCACCACCGTCACCACAGCCGCTGACCACCACCAACCGCCACCACCTCCACCGACCACCACCAACTGCCACCGCCACCTCCGTCACCACCTCCACCGGCCACCACTAACCGCCACCGGCACCACCTCGACCGACCACCACCAACTTGAAATTTGGAATTTCATTCAATTCCGCGAACCAAACACACGAAGGAACGGATTACGTTGGAATCCTTCCGATTCCAATTCCTTCCAATTCCAATTCCTAAACGAATTCCAATTCCGGTCAATTCCATTCCGCGAACCAAACGGCCCCTTAAGATAAAATAAAAAAACACAAATGTATTGGCCATGTAAAAAGATGCAACCAATTTTTTAGTTATTAAAGACATCAAAAGGTTAAACGGTATATCTGTTTCTTCTAACTAGGAAGAGTACTAATGAACTATCTCTACTCATATTTATTAACAATCAAACACCATATCCTTTCTTTACGCCGCAAGCAAAGTCTCACACCATTCTAATGACCATTTTCATCATGTTTTTATTTATTTATTTTGCCTTATAAATAACCCAAAAGTTTTCTTACATACACCCCCTCAACCAAAATGAGAGTCACCATGAACCCTTGTTCCATGGTCAAACCAGCCGAACCGACATGGTCTGGCCGGATCGCACTATCCGAACTAGACCAGACTGGTATGACCACACACGTCCCAACCATCTACTTCTACACCCAGTCCTCTAACAATTGGAACACTCTCCTACAAACTTTAATAACTTCACTCACCACCACACTTGTTCATTTCTATCCTTTAGCCGGCCGGCTAGTTTCCGTCGCCAATGGCCGCCTCGAGCTCCATTGCAATGCTGCTGGTGTACAGTTCACTGAAGCGTATGCCGATGTAAAACTTGCCGACCTAGATGATTTCTTCGAGTATCCAATCTTTGACCACCTTATTCCTTCGGTAGATTATAGAAATACACTTGTTGAAGAAACCCCTTTATTGCTTTTACAAGTTACAAGATTTGTTTGTGGTGGGTGGTCTTTAGGGTTTTGTATATCACATGTTGCTGTTGACGGGCAAAGTGCGCTTCACTTTTTGTCGGAATGGGCCGCCGCTTGTCGTGGCGAACCCTTCGGTTCACGGCCGTATCTTGACCGCAAAGTTTTGCGAGCCGGTGAACCACCGGCGACAACATATTTTAATAAAAGCATTGAACAACACGCACAGTATAGTCCTCCACCAATTCTTTTAGGTCAATTGAGTGACAAAAATGAGCGTGAACAGAAAACCACCGTAACAATGTTGAAATTAACCGACACACTAGTCGAAAAATTACAAAACAAAGCCAATAGAAACCGAAAAACCGAAACCAAACGCGGGTTTACTCGCTACGAAGCCGTAACCGCACACGCATGGCGAACGGCATGCAAGGTTCGCAATCTAGAACCAGATCAGAAGACTTCAATCGGCGTCTGTATCGATGTCAGACGCCGAATGAATCCTCCGTTGCCGGAGAAATACTTCGGAAACGCGATCATTGATGTGATCGCGACCGGAACTTCGGGCGAGATCGTATCCAAGACGTTAGGGCATGTTTCGAGTAAGATTAGAGAGACAATCGACAAGGTGAACGATGAGTTTGTGAATTCAGTAATTGATTTCTTGAAGAATCAAGACGATCTATCAAAGTTTCAAGATTTCCAGTTGATTAATAACGAGGAAATCAAAGGGGGGTTTTACGGAAACCCAAATCTAGGCGTGATAAGCTGGTTAACGCTGCCGATGTATGGGATTGATTTTGGTTGGGGGAAGGAGATATTTACAGGTCCAGGAACGAATGATGCTGAAGATGGCGATTTCTTGATTTTACGTGGGGAAGAAGGAGGTGGTTCGTTGGTTGTAGCGGTTTGTTTGCAGGTCAGACACATGGAGGATTTCAAAACAGTGTTTTACCAAAGTATTGAAGAAGATTAATTAAGAATTGCTGATTATTTTATTTTATTTTGTTTGAATCGAAAGTTGAAATGATACACGCATCTAACATTATTTAACTCACGTGATGTTTTACTCACAGACCACTTAATTAGAAGACACTTATGTCATGTAATTGTTTAAATGTTAAATATTTTTAGTGTTTTAGAGTTTAACATCTCTTAAATCTAGTGTTGTTAGGTGTATGAATCATTTACGTTGTATATATTAATATACATATATTTACTTTTCATATCAAAGATATAACAAGATTATAATATTAATTGTTTATCAATATAAGAACTTTTACAAAAGACACGATGTAACAACATGAAAGATGAAACTTTGGTTTAAAAAGATTTTTACACCTTTATAAGAAATCCCAAGGTTTTGCCACATGCCATGTAGGCTAGTTGCTCCCTTAGCCTCTTGAGGTTAGTCATCAACCACAAGGGTTAGCCTTCTGCAAGTCTTTTAGCCCTCACAGATTTGTTGGAAATTCGGTTCTTCGAGCTATTGTCTTCTTGCGTATTAAGAACCTGTGTGTGTAAAAGTTGACTGTAGTGAAGTTTTAACACATGTTAGTGAAGTTTCTGATCATATGACAATAGTTATAATTTAGGGTAGTTATTGTAAATACCTAAGAGTATAAATACAAGTTTGTAAATCATAAATTAAAAAGCTTAATCTAATTATACGTTCCAGGCATAAACTCTCTCTAAACTCAATATCCTTAATTCTAGAGTTCAGATTATTGAAATACTTGATACCAGTGTCCTACATGTTGGTAATAGTGTTATCTAGCGTGGTTGTGCTTTCTAACTTTTTCATTTTTATCAGGCCTAGGACTTCATATGAATATAGGGACGATTAACCATTTAGTACAAGTCCTGGCAAGACCAAATCCCATTCTTAAAATGGTGAAAACTCTCTCTAGTGAAGTTTCAACACAAGTTAGTGAAGTTTCTGATTACATATGATAATAGTTATAATTTAGGGTAGTTATTGTAAATACCTAAGAGTATAAATACAAGTTTGTAAATCATAAATCAAAAAGCTTAATCTAATTATTCGTTCCAGGCATAATCTCTCTCTAAACTCAATATCCTTAATTCTGGAGTTCAGATTATTGCTTCGATTCTTGAATAATACTTGATACCAGGGTCCTACATATTGGTAATAGTGTTATCTAGCATGGTTGTGCTTCCTAACTTTTTCATTTTTATGAGGCCTAGGACTTCATATGAATATAGGGACGATTAACCATTTAGTACAAGTCCTGGCAAGACCAAATCCCATTCTTAAAATGGTGAAAACGGTTTCGATCCTTTAATATAATCTCCTAGTTGACCACTTTAGAGATATATTTTGCAGCCTCATGGCAGTTGCGACAAACTTGAAGATTCTTCGTCACACGTATGGTAGTCCTGCTTTTTTGTGCTAATCAGTCCGAATGAAATTGCTAACAACTCACTATGACCAATTGGAACGCACCCCGTTCTTTATCTACATCATGAAAACTAAACTCTGTGCCCAATAAAATCCTTCTCATTGAGAATTCTTCATCAAGTACTCTAACTTCCAATATATGCCCTCAAATATTTGGGTGAGATCCATAAGCTGTTTTAAAGACATGAATTTTGTTTCTAAACTCTCTCTAGCTATATGCAATCTTAGGTGTTAATCCCATGTCTCTTGTAGTCTCCTTCCATATATCAACCATGTCCTTTTTCCCGGTTTCTACATGATAATTTAGCATCATTGTGTAGTTATCGGCATTAAGGGGCTCTGACACGCGCGAACCACTACATAATTTTATATAAATAATATAGAGTACACACGATGTTTTAAAAGTAGTTTCACCTTAGAAATGGACTACACGCGTGATAGACAAGTATCACCTATCCGTATATAGTATATCTCTTATCGTAAGACCGAGTATCAAACTCAAGGAACAAAACTCCTCATAATAATCAACCTTCACTATTATCTAGTCGACAACAAAGCAAGAAGCGAAATACAAAGTAAAGAACTACAACTAAACAACAAAAAACAATAAAACAAAGAAAAAGTCACATGAGCATGCAATAGAAGGGAATTCAAAGCAGGAAGGTACTCATTCAAATTGGATACACTCTAGTCAAATATATTAATGTAAATAATCATGTGACGTGACTATGTTGACATATTAAGTACAGAGGATAAAAATTATATACGCTCCAATTAGTAATTCATCTATAGACACAACGAACTACACCAAACACATAAGCATAACCTCTTAATGCGTAAGACTTTTAAACTGGAATATAATACTAAATACCTTATCATAGATGAAGATAAGGTATATATGACTCAATCCGTGATTAGCCAAATTATAAGCACAATCTATTGATGATTCAAACAACACACCTAACACAAATGAGCATAACTTCTCATAGCATAAGGACATATACTAAATATCCAAAATCCCAAACCATCATCCACATACCTCATGCAATGCCACAAATACACATACCAAGTCTAAGAACACCAAGATCCACGAACCTACTGTCAATCTTAATATAACCAAACTTGTTTAAGTATACATACACTTGAAGATAAGTATTTCACAAAGTCAACCTAACATAGATGCATACAACACTCACATGGGCTGAAAATAACATCAATACAACCAAATATACATGATCATTGAGTCAAAACATAATATCATTCAAGTCAAAGTCAAACCATCATAAATACATAATGCAAACAACTAGAACTGTCTAATCTAAATGAATCAAAGTAAATAGAACATAGTTCCTACAAACAAACCCAAATCACATATCAAATCCGGATCCAACACAACAAAGGTAGAAAAGATTATACCAAACCCGAAATAAATATGAAAATGTGGTGTTCAATGGACTACATACTCACTTCTAAGCTCGAATCACCAACCAATGTACCAAGGATCAAAGAACGATCATTCTTGGGTGAAATACGACTCCATGGCAGCTCCTGGAACTTAAAGAGAAGAAGATATGCGAGAGCTCTGTTCTGTGGCTGAGCTACTGGTTTTAACACTTGAAATTAGGTTGATAAGGCCGTATACCTTTATAATACGGTTGTATTTGTTGATACATGCTTAATACGTCCGTATCAAGGCCATATTGACCTTATCCAAAATTAGCTCAGTGATTGGGGGTATTCGAGGAAACTGATACTGGCTTAATACGGCCGTATGGAGGACTTATTGAACAATATGGGCATATCAGAGGGTGTATCAGCTATAGTTTCTCGCCATACCTGATATATTTAATGGTTTTCCTTCCATTTAGCTTCATTAATCATCAAGTCATCATCCTAAGCGTACAAAACAGATTCATAAGATATTAAGCATCAAATCTTGTAAATCTGCTAAAAAATATGTCAAAATACAGAAATCTGACATAATAAATATGTATAATTCAATACATATCAGGCTCCATATCACATAGTTGTTCAACGAAACTTTTTCCTATAATTACTTTCTTATTAATCCTGCATCCATCAATCAACGAAACTTTCCCCTGTAGTTACTTTCTTATGAATCTTCTAACATTAATCTATACTATACTACATTATAAAGCATTTAACTTTCTCTTTCTTAAAAATTTTAAGACTACTTAATTTTAAGTAGTACAATATTTTTTGCTTAAGATACAAACACTTAAAGCAATAGTCTAACCAATCATTTTCTTGATTTTCTCAACTAAATTAAGGCAATTATTACTTTAATAAATCATTAAACATCACAAAACTTATTTAATTTATCTCATTATGGCTGAATTAATTGCACCAATACAATAATAAGGCCATAATATCTTTTTTCTCTAATTATTCAATAATAATATTTTTTAGTTGTTTTTCAAAAACTATTTTAACAACTAATAAAATGGTTGATTGTAAAAAAAAGTAAAGAAATAAGAAAAGGTAGAGAATACATGGATAGGTTGACTAACATCGCATTACATATACCATACCATACTTTTTAAATCAAACATGTCATCGAGCACAAACTATTGTCATCGCTGCCGCATTGCGCGGGTGCAATGCTAGTTATGTTAAATTCATGTAAAATAAATTCTTCACACTTTATCATTAATCCAATACATTGTTTTTACTAACACGACTAGCCTCAAGTTGAACAAATGCATCCATTCGATTTTGTTCACTGCTCCGGTATCTGTCGAAAGGTGAAGATGCAGGTTCACAAGTGTGCAGGGATTCATGAGTTCAAATTAGGAAGGAAAAGTTTTGATAGTAAGATGCATTCGTGAGGAGCATTTATTTGCATAGTTCGATGCGACAAAATCCACAAAAAAAAATTGTAATATGTAACGGTGTCGCTATTAATAGGGGAGGATCTCTTGCGTCACGCAATATAAATTTCCGAGATTTTTTTAAATGGTATATCTGTTTAATTTTTAACGTTCCAACGGTCAATTTTTTAAAAGCATCTAACGGTCAATTTTTAAGGACCAAATAAAATTTGAAAATTAGTTATAAAAAGATAAAACAATAGTTTATTATATGTTTTTCATTTGCAAACATACCTTGTTTTTGTTTAATATACAATCATTTATGCTATTAATTACCAATGATCTTTTAACCTAGTGGTTAAGAGTGAGGGGGAGGCAAAGCCTTCTAGGAGGTCCGGGTTCAAACCTTGGTAATTGAGTTTAATTCTGACTTGAGGTTTATTAACTTACTAACAACTAACTATGCCGTCAAAAAAATTTATGCTATTAATTATTTAAGTGTTTTAATGCAGTGATTTCTATTTACTAAATAGTAATCCTAGTTTGCTCAATTCTCATGTGTTTTTTCTTGGGCCTGCTTAAATTGACCAAAAGAAGTCGTATGACTTTTAATTTGAAGTCAAACCTTCACCGAGAGAGGCAAATCTATTTCTATTATATATATATACCAAACACCCCCCTTTTCTTTCTTCGATATTTTCTTTCTCTTTTTTGCGTTTCCCCCTTTTGATTTTCCTCCAATCCAAGGTTTCGCAAGTTCTTATAATCAGTTTACAGGTACGTTCTCTTTGATTCTCTATCTCTTTAGTTTCGATTGTTAATTTTAAATATTGAATTTTGATAATTATGTGGTTATCAGTTCAAATTTATGAATCGGATTACGAATTTCGCCGATCTGTTATTCTTCTTCTGAATTTTGAAGTTTGTTGGAGGTTAGAATAGTAGATGTGTTCTATCTCTGCTTGTGTGATTGTGTGTTGGAAGATACGAGGCACGGATCTCCCTTTTAGTTTAGAATTTTCGTCGGGTCTCTATTTCCAGGTTTATGGTAAGATCTTAGTGGTAGTATATTAATTTGAGCAAAATTAGGCTGTTTAGAATATTTTTTTATTAGCTCGATTGATCTATTAGATGAAATCGGAATTTTGTTTTCTCGTTTTTGATTGTTGGGTGTGATGATAATTTACTGCTAAATTAAATGTCTAGGGTTTTAAATCTTTTATTATAAACCTATTAGGGCTTCTATCATGTTGAAGTTGAAAGTGGTTTTGTTCAAATTCTAAGTTTAATGAATTTGGTGCTTGGATGTGCAATTTTTAAGGGACTATATGCACCAAAAGTATCAAGCTAACAAGCTTTCTTCTCCAAGTATGATTAAAATAATTTAATGATGAACATTTTTACCCAAACAGTTGAAGGTCCATACCCGTTCTATTTAATTCTGCATTTGATTGTTTCATGTCGATTTTCACTGCTGTTTGATTTGATCACAATCAATTTTGCAATCACATATTGGATTAATTTATTTGGGATGTTCTATTTTGTTGTGATGTACAGGGTATAAGTAGGGTAAGAAATGTTAGAGCAGTTACTGATTTTCACTAGAGGAGGCTTGATCCTCTGGACATGCAAAGAGCTGGGAAATGCTCTGAGGGGATCACCAATTCATACCTTGATCCGGTCTTGCCTTTTGGAGGAACGATCTGGTGCTGCATCATACAACTATGATGTTCCTGGTGCATCATATACTCTCAAGTGGACATTCCACAATGAGCTTGGTCTCGTATTTGTTGCAGTATATCAAAAGATTCTCCATCTTTTATATGTGGATGATCTGCTTGCTATGGTGAAACGTGAATTTTCTGAAATCTATGATCCTAAACGCATGTGGTATGATGATTTTGATGAGACATTTAGACAGCTCAGGAAGGAGGCAGAGGCTCGGGCTGAGGAGATGAAGAAATCTAAGCAGGTAATGGCTAAGCCAGTTAGCAATTTGGGGAAAAAGCAAGGACAACAAATGCAAAAATCAGTGTTTGAAGGAGGTAATAAAAAAAAGAGTGCTGACGGTGAATCAGGGAAAGATGATGCAGCTGATGATAATGTAAAAACCGGTATCTTGGAAAATGGGCATTCTGAGGTCCCTAGTAGGGGTAGAGTTAATGGTAAAGAAAATGGTTATACCAACACTAATAATGGGGCTTTTGATGTAAATAAGCTACAGAAGCTCCGATCTAAAGGTGGGAAGAAAGCTAATCCTGTTGTTGCTAACAAGGTTTCCAAAGAGGAACCAAAGAAAAAACCAGTAAAAAAGAATAGAGTTTGGGATGAGTCACCCCCGGAAACCAAATTGGATTTCACGGATCCGATGAGTGAGAATGGTGATGATCACATGGCCATTCCACAAGTTGTTGAAGGGGAGAGTATGATGGACAAAGATGAGATTGTCAGCAGTGACAGTGAAACTGAGGAGGATGATGAAGCAGAGACAGGTAAGAAGGCAGATTCAAAGAAGAAAGGGTGGTTTACATCCATGTTTCAGAGGTAAAATTGTTCATCATCTTCTAGTTTTAAGCACTTGCATGATGGAAATCTGAATTGTGCATTTTTTTTAACAGCATTGGGACTTTACCCCACAACATCTTGGTTTGTGGGACACCTTGAATCCTTGATACCGCTAAGTCGCTAACAAATATAGACTTCATATCCCTAAGTGATTGAATTAATCTTGGTCTTTTTCTTAATAGTAGTAATACTGATGATCATTTTTCAGTAAATAAAATCATACTGACCATTAAACCTCAAGTCCTCAACCCATTTTAATGTATTATTATATAATGAAATTTAGGCCCCAAGTTGTCATAGATCAATTGTTTTAACAATCCTTTTTTCTGTTCAGCATTGCTGGGAAGGCAAATTTGGAGAAGGCAGATTTAGAACCAGCTTTGAAGGCTCTGAAAGACAGGCTGATGACTAAGAATGTGGTATGTTGTGTTTACGTTTCCAGTGTTTTTTTCCTTTTGCTTTCTTAGATAAGTGTTGACGGCCTTTAACGTGTGGGTTGTGCTCTTTGCCACAGGCTGAAGAAATTGCGGAGAAACTTTGCGAGTCTGTAGCAGTCAGCCTCGAGGGCAAAAAGCTTGCTTCATTTACTAGGATATCATCAACGGTGCAGGTGGGTGAACTACTGAACTATACCAAATTACCAATCTTTTGGGAGAATATAGATTTTGTCATTTTGATTCAGTTGTGTATAGTTGGCTTTAAATAATATGTAGTTGATTAAACTAACTACTGCAGGCTGCAATGGAAGATGCTCTTGTTCGCATTTTAACTCCGAGGCGCTCTATTGACATCCTGAGGGACGTCCATGTTGCTAAGGAACAGCGCAAACCATATGTTGTGGTTTTTGTGGGGGTTAATGGAGTTGGGAAGTCTACTAATCTTGCCAAGGTAAAATGTCAACCATTCTTTTTTGGTAGAGATGGCAATACAAATGGGTTGATTTAGGTTATGTTTTATCTCTAACCGATCAAATGGTAAAAGCTAAAAGCTTTAACCAAATAAGAAACAGATGATATGGGTGAAAGGATCAAACTGGTTGAAAGTCATCAGAAGTAATGTAGTTAGATATGTAGAAAACCTCCTAAATGTTGTATTTTAATAATAAAAGTTAGATTGTTATTGCAATACTCTAGTTTTGTCATCAATTTTTACACTAATTATTTGTACAAGTTAAATGATGAATAAAGAAGTGTATGTGGAGTCAGCCCAACACAACCTGGCTCATTATTATCTGCGATAAAAGTAAAATTAAAAGTTTTTACCCGTTATACAATCCGCCCTATTTTAGCATATTGCCACATCTGCTCCTTGGCATAGATTCATGCATGTTTTATGATGACTTTTTTTAGATTATATTTCTTCTAGAAAAGCTAAGATTACCGAATTCTGTATGCAACTGTGTAGGTGGCTTACTGGCTTCAGCAGCATGATATCAAGGTCATGATGGCTGCTTGCGACACATTCCGTTCAGGAGCAGTCGAGCAGCTGCGTACTCATGCTCGTAGACTCCAGGTTTGTTGTTTGAACTCTTTTATCCAGATGTTGTCATGCCTTGTAATTAAGTTGTGATGATTAAATATATGTATTCTGGTTCCAGATCCCTATATTTGAAAAGGGTTATGAGAAAGATCCTGCAATTGTTGCTAAGGAAGCAATTCAAGAGGCCACTCGCAATGGATCAGATGTTGTTCTTGTTGACACAGCTGGTCGAATGCAGGTAGGGAAATTATTTGTATTCTGTCTTAGATCAATATATAAAATGTTTTTTTTAAAACATAAATTTCACATAATTCATTCATCGACAGGACAATGAACCATTGATGCGTGCACTATCCAAACTTATATATGTCAACAGTCCAGATCTGGTACTTTTTGTTGGGGAGGCATTGGTTGGTAATGATGCTGTGGACCAGCTATCAAAGTTCAATCAGGTAGGTCAACTGCCTGCTGCTAACATTCTGAGTAGTTGTAAGTTGTTATACATTTGGTTTGACAATTCTTGATCTCTCATTACAGAAATTAGCAGACCTTTCACCTTCAGCAAGCCCCAGGTTAATTGATGGAATCCTGCTGACCAAGTTTGATACCATAGATGATAAGGTAAAAACTCTTTACACTACAGTTGAAACGATAGTTTATAATAATTACAATCGGGGATAATATGATTTACGATTTATGATATACTACTACTAGGTTGGAGCTGCACTTTCTATGGTTTACGTATCAGGAGCACCCGTGATGTTTATTGGATGTGGACAGTCTTATACAGACCTGAAGAAGCTTAATGTCAAGGCTATTGTGAAGACGCTGCTTAAATGAGTGTGCCCATGAAGTCGTCCTGAGTCAATCAGTCGTGCTTTGTTTTGTTTTCTTGATCTGCGTATGTCTGTCACCATGTATACTCTGTGGATTTGCTTCTGCTTGGCACAATAATCTCTGTGTGTGTCTCTATTTGTCTGTTAAAATCTTGGTGGTAAACATCTTTGTGATCTATGGAGGCTCCGTGTTCTAAATCTTTCGTGTTTTCGTGAAACATTCTTTAATCTGTGTAGCTAGCAGCGGCAATTTTCACCCGAAGGCTAGGAAATGGGTTGTATTGGCCCATTATAATTTACTTTTGGGTTAATTTGGGCTTGCTAAAAAATAAGGCCGGGTCAGTTTGGGTGCAATAGAAAACAAGAAATGCCACCTACGGGTCGAACAAATAAGAACGGGTGAAAGTGAAATTCTGAAATAGATACGCCTTACGAGCTTCCCTCTCGCCGTACGACGCCACTCCGGTGCTCCGTGCTCCCCCTCTCAAAATCAAAATCCCTTCGTCTCCACGGAAACCATCTTCTATCGACGACGACTATTGCGGTGTTGCCCCATTTTCAGTCGACGCCTCGACGGCAATCAAAGGTCCGAATTTCCAGTTCCACCGAGTTCTGCACAATCGAACTCTACAGTTGCTTGTTAATTTTACAATCGAGTTCTGCACAATCGATTGATCCATCCTCCTCAGGTTAGTTGTTTTTTAATTTTACAATCTATTAATAATACTAGGGAAATGAACATTGGAGAATGAGTTTATGTAATTAGTTTGGTAACCATTAGAAGGAAAATGAGTTGCAAAATGAAATTAGATATTTTGTTAGGTAGCATGAAGGAATAAGAATTCATCAGTTGCAGCATCGTATAATATGAATTTATCATTTACAATGGGTTTAGATGTGTAATTGTTAAGACTAAGAGGTGAAATTCATCCCATTTTGGCAGCTTAATATGGAGGTGGAATTTAGAGTTAACACACGTATATTTCCAACTTTGATAGCTTAATATGGTGATGTTAATATCATATATGTTAAGCTTTGATGGAAATTTGGTAGAGATTATTTCTGATTTTGTGTTGAATGTTAGGTTTGTACATATTTTTTTAATTTTTAAAGCGGCCCGTTTTGACCGAACCCATTTGAACCCGAACCCGTTACGATCCGTTACCCAATCCGACCCGACCCGCCCGTTTTGCCACCACTAATAGTGTAGCCATAAAAGGTTACATCAATAGCAACTTCATTCCTTCCATAACAACAAAACAAGATATTAAGTAGAGGCGTATCACATGCTAGAAAAGTGACAAAATGCAGTTGTAATGATTGAGTTTTGCATAACTCATTCGGTTTTCATCCTCATGTTCTAGACATGTTAATTATTGTGATCTTCCAATGATTTGTGATGAACATGGTATTCTTTTTGGAAGGATACAAAGCTTCTTTTTATCTGGTAAAGGGTATGAATCATGACACCCTCATTCTCTCATGTATATATAAGAGGGTTGACTTATTGATGTAACATATGTGTATGTGTGATGAAAGGGGTATATGCAACAACACCTTTTGGTAAAATGCATGGGGAGAACTGGATTAAAAATAAAAAATAAAAAACTTATCTGCTCAAATTGGTGTTACAACTTGTTATGAGAATCTTTGATGTAGTCCTTGTTAGTTGTTTCTATTATTGCTAGATTTCTTTTATAAATATGATTCGAGGTTAACATTTGTCATGATTTTCATGGCAAACCATGAATAATTGGTATTAAATTAAAGGTTAATATATAAGGTTTCAAAATTTATTGGTGTTTGGGTTACCATAGCTAAGTTATGAATTCGAGTCTTAAAATAGACAGAAGCTTATTACTTGTACATTGAATTTATTTTGCTTGGTTGAAGATATTTATGATGTCCTTGGAGGAAGTGTAAAGTGGATGATGTTATCCCTTGAAGGTTTAAAGCGTCATTCATTCGAGTCTTTTTCCTTATGGATGGGTTGCTTTACAATTATCATATAGTTTTTTTAATTTGAAAAGCAAATTATTTTAATTAAAGATAAAACTAGCAAGAGGTTAGTAGTATAACGAAACTACAAGGACAATATAACCGGCCTTACCTAATTAAAAACTAACATGACCACTAGCAAGACGTAGACACGAACTTGGACCCACACAAACAAGAAACAACTAGAACTTGGTCTTGAACTCGAACGTGACCTCTACCGATCTTGAAACAATTGTGAACATGAAAACGAATTGGAGCAATGAACACGAACTTGAACTCGGACAATCCCGATCTTAACCTTGTACCACGAACAGAAGCAACGAACCTTGGATCCACAAACCAAAACCATGACCAACTTTGACCCGAACCGAACATGAACCATGCCCCCTCCAACAAACATCGACAACGGGTCATGAAAACAAGAGAAAGTAAGGCGGCAACAGATCTTGATCTAGAAACAGACAGCGGATCTCGAACAAACAACAACAGATCTTGAAATTCACTAACATCGACCACGTGAACTATCCATCGGAACTTGAAACCCACGACTTTAGCACACAAACCTTGAAATACACGACCTTTAAACCTCATCAGGTCCCTACCGGAAACACGAACCTTGAAACCAAGAACCACTACCTTAACAGCGGGAACTCGAAGCATACTGGAAGCACGAACCACGACCTTAACAGCGGGAACACGAACCATACCACGAAAACTCGAAAGAACAGCTGCACACAAACTGGAATCTCCAACCTCGACTGGTTGTAAACAACAACGACCATGACAACAACCAAAATCTCGAACCAAAACGAACTGTAACCAAGATCTGAAAACCGAACCCTTGAACCATGATCTGAAACCGAAACCATGATGAACGTTGAACTTATGAACGAGTAAAATAACATTCCCATCGTTTTATACATTTTCATTTTTAGGGAGCACTTTTTCATTTTTGCTACAGAGCCAAAAATACTTGGAATTGATGTGGTGGTAGATTACGAGGGTGAAATATCATCATTGTTGGTGATTTTAGACTTTTAGTGTTATCACGTGATTTAGTATGATCGGGATGAATGTGATATAAATCGAGACAAGACTTGCTATGATTCGAGTCTTAAATTACGAAATGCACGCTCGGATAAGCCTGACGTATCTTCTTCTCCTTGAACACTGCTATTCTATTGGATTTGTCTTAGATTCACTATTGTATTGAAATCTAGGATTTTGCTTAAAATCCAGATTCACTATTCTTAAATTATCTCAGACATGTGTAATTACATGATACCCTAGACAATAGGATTGAAATCTATTTTGAAAAATGTTTATATACAATCCTTGAATTATCCAAATTTAAGTAGTAATTTATTTTCAAAATCTAACAATGATTTGGTTATTAGTGAAATAAATCAATTTAAGATCATAGTCATCAATCCATTGTAGCTTTTTAATATGATTACTCAATTCCATAAAAAGGTTTATACCTCAATTCAACCAAACAGTATAAGGAGTAGAATGTCAAATTCTACTTTAACCAAGCAAGCCCTTAATATTTTTTAAATACATTAAAAAATGTATTTTAACCTAATAATTTGAAATATTAAGTATAAATTTGATTATACCTCAACAAATAAAAAACGTATAAGTTGTTGTCTTATACTAGCTGCTTCTGTTATTGGTACGTTGATGATTTATTTATTTTTCTTACGTGTTACATTTTTCCTCTAAATAAAACCATCACGTACGTCTTTTTCACTCTTTCTACTACTCGAGTAGTAACGAGAGGCTCAAGATAGAATTTCGCAACCATCTCATATCAATCAAAACTCGACATGCTTTTATCATATTCAAAATTATTATTATTATTATTATTATTATTATTATTATTATTATTATTATTATTATTATTATTATATCAACCGATAATTAAATACCTTATACACAAATGTAACTCATGAATATTGACAAAGAAATTAATATTCTACGTTCAAATATCGATCCGAATATCCGTACGTAAGGAAGGGAAATATTGTTTTCGCTTCATTATTTATTATAATAATAAGGAATTTAATAAACTATTATAGAACGAAAAACTATTTAAAACATTATAAAAATGCTACTTTTAGTAATTTTGATATTTTTAAATATTAAAAAGAGCATATAATCAAGTTTATACATTGTTAAGTGTTATTAAAGAACGAATTAATAGATTGTCAATGATATCTATCGAGAACGATATATTAAAAACAATTGATTTTGAATAGTTGGTCTACAAATTTGCTTTCAAGAATACCAAAAGATCCTTATGGTTTATGTAACTATGTAGGATAAACTATTTTACTATCGTTTTCTATTATATATATATATATATATATATATATATATATATATATATATATATATATATATATATATATATACTACTCTATAAAGCATTTAGCTCTTTTTAGAAGACAATTTTTTAAGTTAAATAGTACAAGTAATTTAACATGCTTTACAATAACTTTGAGCAACAATCTTAACACTTTTAAGATAGTACAACTGAAACTCTTTTATATCCGAATTTTGAACACCCCTATGTCGACAAATGAAACTCTTTTAGCCCGCCGCATCGCGCGGGTAAAATACTAGTATATATATATATATATGAAAAAGTTCATGTGAGAACCATTCTTACCGCGAGAACCAATCTGAGCCGTCCAATTCCCCCTCTTTCAATGTCATTGCCCACTCATGAATTTCTCACATGCACCATGCCACACTCTATCTATGAATCTTCCCATATCCAAGGAACGGCCAAGATTGGTTCTCGCGGTTTTCGCACTAACAACGGTTCTCGCATGTACCCTCCTCTCTCTCTCTCTCTCTATATATATATATATATATATATATATATATATATATATATATATATATATATATATATATATAACAAATATCGTAATTTTAATGAGTTTTTATTTTATATATCAACTTTTAAGTCAATTAACCTATTTTCCCCCTTTATATGGGTAGAATCCTCTCATGTTTGAGTCAAATATGACCCATCATGTTTTCTCACAAATATGAGAGTGAGCCTCTTATATTAGTCAAGAATGAATCCACTATTATGTTTGTGAGAGAACATAACATATTTGACTCAAAACTCACCCCTCTTTATATAATAAAAAATATTATATATTGTCATTTGGTAAAAGGTAGGATTTAATTATTGGTTATCCACATCAATCAATTAAAGAGCATTAATGGAATGGGAATATCAAGTCGTTTTTCTAAACATTACTATTCGATCTTTATCCTTAAAATAAAGCAAGCGTCTGTTTAATATTTATCTAGCAGTTAGTATGATAATTATATCAAACTAAATATTATTATATTTTAATGTCTAACTAGTTTATTGACAGTGCATGTATGGTTATTTCGAAAGTATATTTGAGATATTAACATTTTCGAATAAAAATAATGCAACAAATAAAATATCACATTTGTGATGAGAATGTACTAATTTAAAAAAAAGTGTCATATTACATTACAATAAAATTTATACCAAAACGTAGATAAAAATGAGACGGTCGTAAATATATTAATTATTTTTTCTCTAAACAAAATATATCACAAGTTACTAAACATAATTTATAAACAACTTATAATTAATTACATTAATATACAATTTTTATAAAACCACCTCACATTTCCTTAAAACTCCCTCATATGTTTTATAAAACCCTCTCACAATTTTCATCCAACCCCCCAATAGATTTTTAATTGAATTCAAATTACTCATATCCACGATTTTTAATCTTTCCAAAATTGTTAGAATGGAATAATTTTGAAATTGAAGGTTTTGATTAGTTATTAAAATTCAATTTATGGTTATTTTTGAAAAATTTACATACCTTATATATAGATAATATAGATATAGATGTTTATCTACTAGTTACTATGCTTATCTCAAATTAAATATGAGTATATTATATTTAAGTTTTCTGTTGGTGCACAAGTTGGTCTCATGAGTAAATTCATACTACTACTTAGACACCATTAGGCTACACGTTACCAAATGTCAATCATGTCCTATTGTTAGCCACCACAATAAGAGACCAACAACACGACTCTTCTTCACAAATCCCTTCCCACACTTGTGGCGGCCACCTTTTGCATAAACATTTTCCTATTTTGTAGAAAGAAAGCATTAACTTTAGCATTTTCATTTAAACATTAATCTTGAAATGGAATTACATCATTTTCGGCAGTGTAAATGGCCGATAAATGTAATATATATATCAAAATTTACCAATAAAGATAAAGTGTATTTTTTTGTTCTGAGAAAGGATTATAAATTTTAATTTATTACAAAAAAGGATTGTAAATTTCAGTTTTGCATAAAAATAGATTATAAATTTCAATTTGTTACTAAAAAGAGTATCAAAGTTATTTGTTCAAGATTTATTTTTTTGTTAGAAATTAAAATTTATGATTATTTCTTGGCCAAAAAAATTGGACATTATCTTTATTGACAAATTTTGATATTTAGAAAACCTTTCTCGACAAGTTTCCCGTTTTAATCACATTAAACTTACATTTTTGTATATATGATATTAGTTATTTCAATGTAGTATATAAGATTCAGCTTAGCTTGTTAAATGAGACCAGTGGTGTGGGAGTCAGAGGTGTCTTTGAGGGAGTGCAGGATGTGTGGCCGCACAAGGCCCACATTTCAAAGGGGGCCAACTTTTTTTTATATATATATATATATGTAAAAGTTTAAATGAGAACTGTTTTTCATAAGAGAACTGCGAGAACTGTTTTTAACGCCATTAATGACTCATTAATATGAGTATTTTGGTCATTTACATATATACCCAATTGTGAATTGCTTCCGAGTGAGCCATTATTAATTTACGAGGCTTGATTTTCCCAAAATAACCAATGCGTCATTAATAAGCCGCCAATAAATTTTAGCCATTGATTAATATTAATCAAGGGCTAATATTGGTTCTCGCAGTTCTCGTACGACAAACAGTTCTCGTTTGAACCGTTCCATATATATATATATATATATATATAATAATATTTCAAAGTCCAAAATTTAAAAAATAAAAATTTAGAAAGCTCATGTTTTGATTAATATATTAAGAAATTGAACATGTTGATCGAATACTTCAATGAATTCAAAGAAACAGGGTTATCTAAGGCTATTGATGATGCTAAGGAACTTTCCATTAAAATAAATATTAACTAGGTATTCCTTTGGAGGTGTCAGGTTCGTAGAAAAAAACAATTTGATGATCAGAACCAAAGTGACCAAGATGTCTTATTTTTATATTGTTGATAAAGCTACTGAGAATTATAAAGTTAATTATTTGTTATATATTGTTGATAAAGCTAGTATCGATCGAAATTTTGATTCTATCTAAACTGCTCATTTTCAAATGATATCCATATTGTTCAAAATTTCCCTTTTTATTTTAAAAATGTTTCTCTTAGAACTAGATTTGAACAATACAAAGAGTATGAAAAAGTAATTAGTTTTTTGTTCCTATAAAATTGAAGGAATTTGATAACAAAGATCTTAAGTTATGTTGTAGTCGTTTTAAATCTACACTTAAGTAGGATGAACGATCAGAGTTTAATGCAAATAAACTTTATATGGAGTTGAAACTGCTTGACGAACTTTTACCCCAAGAAACTATCCGACCTATATGTCTTAAATATTTGAAAGAAGTTGATTGTCTTCTCAATGCAATTATTGCATATAGATGACTATTCCATTAACTCTTGCATCTGCAAAAAGAAGTTTCTGAAAACTTAAGTTGTTGAAATCCTATTTACGGTCCAAAATGTCCCAAAAAAGGCTTAGCGAACTGGCAATGATAGCTACTGAGAACGATACTTATGAGATTATTGATTACGAAGAGTGATTCATAATTTTGCTTTCGCTAATCCTTAAAGAACTTCACGATTCATGTAACTATATAGGATAAACTATTTTACTTTCTTTCTTTTGTTTTAGTTTTTGATATTATAAATATCGTAGTATTAGAGAAGTTTTGCTTATATATGTGTGTGTGCGTAAGGGGCCCATTTTTTTACTTCGCACTGGGCCTCCAAAATCCACGGGACGCCCCTGGTGGGAGTTGAGCACAATAGCTGATTCAGTTTAAAACCTTAAAGATAAATGCAAAGAGAGTATATATCATACTTTCAGAAAATCAATTCTATTAAAATTGATTAAGTTGAGTATTGAACTGATCCCTGAATGCTGAGTTAAGCACAATAGTTGACTCTGTGTTTGCGCTTAGTTGAGTACAAAATGTGTAGTTGAGTGGTCACTGTTAAGCTGAACGATAGAATTGTGATTCAGTTTGCAAATGTTTAATTTCTAACTAACACTTTAACGGCTACGAACACCAAATGACCGTTTTGGACAATTAGAAATAAAATATATGTTACTATACGGATTATTTAATATTATCTCTACTTAGTATTTGTAATAGTTGAAGATAGATTAAATAACCAATTCAAGGAAATAATTTCAACATCAAATAAATGCTATTAAATTACCATGCGATATACGAGATGCTCCCCATCATATGACACTGAATTGGTAATAACTAGTGGTTAGGTTATCCGCGCTTCGTGTTGGGGATTAATCACTTTTTGATTGAGTTTAATTAGATTATTCATCTACTATTTTTTACTAAAAAACTTAAAAAAAAATTTAAACCAATTACGCAAAAATGGTAATTTGAATTTAGATATGAAACTTAAAACAATTGAATCGCCTGAATTTTTTAAAAGTAATTTTAGATCTTATGTATCTTGATACGTAAAATATTTAAACTATGAGAGTCTATTTCACTACTAACAAATATTACTTGTATTCTATCTAATGAAAAGTGCTCGTATAATAAAAGAAATACATAAATTTAACATAAAAAATAAAATCCACACCCTAAGGCCATATTATATACAACATTTAAGGTCCTCATTTTATATGTAAACTTACATGAAAAGAACTCAAAAACTTATGTGGATAATTGGATGATTGGATAACGGAAGTTGACAAAGTTAAAAATTAGATCTACATGATGGAGATCGAAGAATGTTTCGAGATAAAAATGTGTCCTATGTGTTTTTGTTGTACAAATTTATTTATTTCATTCGAAAAGTTTATGTGTTACATTACATTAGCTTAACTAATCACTATGTAACTTTTTCTATGTTTGATGATGTGTATTTTTTTCTCGTCCGCTTTTTTAATTTTAATACATATGCGACTGAAGTATAAAAAGGGTGACAAAATATTAAGTAATAGAATCATAAAAATAATACTAAATATATTATTTAGTTGACAATATATAGCTATAGCAATATATAACAAAAAATAATATTTTGTACTAATAGTAAATATTGATGAAATATATTAATAATATTAATATTTAACATTGATAATAACTCAAATACATGACTAATTTTCTAGTTGGGAAGATTTTTAGGTTAATGTTATAAGATACTTCTCTTATTATTTTATTCGAATCATAATTTCAAATGAGTTAATTACAAAAAAAGTTATATCTATAAAAAATATGTATACCTTGTAATATTAGGGGTGTCGAAATTGTTGGATTATGTGCAGAGATAATTAATGGGCATATTGTATCCAATGTTATAAGAGACTAAATGGTCACACTGCTACACACCCAATTCAGAACAGTTGGATTTCACCATAAGTCTGTGTGGAAATAATTAATCAGTTGGATTAATTATTAAAGAAAAAAGTAAATAATTAATCAGTAGTATTAATTATTGAAAAGAGAGAAATAAATAATTAATCAGTTTGTATTAATTATTAGAAAGAAAATAAATAATAAATAGTTATTTATTATTTAAAGGGAACTAAATATTAAGTTTTAATATTTAACGGACCAGTTAATTAATAGTTAATTAATTAACTAGCAAAGTCCAGGGGGTCAAAGTGAGAAGGGATTAACCCTAGCCACCATCTCTCTCTCAATCTCAATCTCGGCTCTCTCTCCCTCGATTTCGAACCCTCTCTCTCGGTTCTCTCTCCTCTTGTCGAAACCGAGCCAAGAAGAAAACACCAAGGTGTTTTGCGACTTGGTGTTATACGAAGGACACACATACACAATCAAGCTTTAAGCTTTGCGTGATACTTGGTGATCCAGGAGCGGTCTAGCAGCCAGTTCAATCGGAGGTGCAGTAGTGGTTGACTATCTTTAGCAATCCTAAAGGTTTTGTTCAGGTATAATCTTATAACCTTATCTATGGATTGTTTTGCAAGAAACTATGTTGATCATGTAAGTTTAAAGATCCTAACCCTTTTAGGGTTTAGAGGGTTGTGTTCAATCCAGTTCCGCTTTTAGGATTGAACCAGTAGAATCAAGCCCAGGTTTGACCAGTTTGAGTCATATGATGGTTTGGTCAGGTTCAAAACCCTACAGAAATAACCATTACCCGAATATATATATATATATATATATATATATAGGGAGAGAGAGAGAGAGAAAAAAGTTCATGCGAGAACCGCTATTAGTGCGAGAACCAATATGAACCGTCCAATTCTCACTCCTTTAATGTCATTGTCCACCCATGAATTCCTTACATGCATCTTGCCACACTCTATCCCTCCACGCTCTCCATCCATGAACTTCCCATATCGAAGGAACGGTTGAGATTGGTTCTCACGGTTCTCGCATTAACAATGGTTCTCGAATTAACCCTCCCCTATATATATATATATAGGGGAGGGTTAATTCGAGAACAATTGTTAATGCGTGAACCGCGAGAACCAATCTCAGCCGTCCAATTCCCCCTACTTCAATGTCATTGCCCACCCATGAATTCCTTACATGCACCCTGCCACACTCTAGCCCTCCACGCTCTCCATCCATAAAACTTCCCATATCCAAGGAACGACTGTGATTGGTTCTCGTGGTTCTCGCGCTAACAACGGTTCTCGAATGAACCATCCCCTATATATATAATGTTTTTTTATCACTACAGAAATAAACAAATTATTTTAATTTTAGAGCTATTTTAGAAATCATTGTAAAATAAAAGGTTGGATTGAAAAATATTTGGAGTTCTTTGTGAAAAATTAGAAACAAAAGAAAAATAAACAAAAATTAAAGGGTTAAAGTTGCTTAACACAAACAGACTTTTCTCAATGTTCTGATATGACACATTAATTTTTTTTTACACATATGGCCATTTAACTTACCAAAACCGTGTCGATATGGCCAAAACGCGACCTGCAACCTGCCAAGTCGGTTTCAGCCCGTTTTTTGCGATTTTTTGGTCGATTTTTAGTCGTTTTTTGTGATTTTTTTTTTGTAGAATCTTGTAATTTACCATTATACATTTCAAATGACACCAAATTCATGAATTTTCGTCAAGTATTTAGAGAGAATTTCGAGCTCAAAGTCTCGTTTTTTTGGGTTTTTTTTTCCGAAAACAGGGCAGAAAAAAGATTGTTTTTTTGCTCGATTCTTGATCGTTTTACGTCATTCCTTTTATAGATTGTCGTAGATAATCTTTTTACTTTCAATGGACACCAAATTCATGAAAAACCATCAAGTGTAGGCCAAGTTATTTCTAATAAAAGTCGGTAAATACCAATCCGACACCCTTACGGTATTTCGATGAATTGACACATTTTAAACTCATTTTTATTCGTTTTTTGTACTACTTGATAGACAACTCGATTGCATTTCCATAGAGTCAAGAATCATTGATTTTCGTTAAGTGTACAAGGAGAATTTTGGATTCAAAGTTTGTATTCGAAGTGAAAGAAATTGGGGAAGAAGGTGACCTGCTATTGCAGGTCAAAATCATCAAAATGACTATAATAACAGGTTTCTTACAAGTTAAATGGCCATATGTGTAAAAAAAAGTTAATGTGCCATATCAGAACATTGGGGAA
This sequence comes from Pulicaria dysenterica, assembly GCA_947179395.2. Taxonomy (NCBI): domain Eukaryota; kingdom Viridiplantae; phylum Streptophyta; class Magnoliopsida; order Asterales; family Asteraceae; genus Pulicaria; species Pulicaria dysenterica. Next base: position 62,265,018 of record OX359294.1, read on the forward strand.
AGCCTCTTTGTGTTCAGTGACTTTAACCCAAAATTAAACTACAGTGCGGGTCGGACATGGGTCCTCCCATGTGAAAAACCAACGACTAGTCGACTAAGCATCCTGGCAAGCTACATATATGGCTTTTGAATACCCTTCCAGTGGCGGACCCAGCATTTTTTTTGACCGGTAGCACCATATGATGCGAAAATAAAATTAAATAAAATTGATGGTGTGGTTCGGGTTTTTTTCGGGTTTCCGGTTAATTGGGTCGGATTAACGAGATTTCGGCTGTTATTTTGGTATTTTAGAGCCAAAATTTATAACAAAACACAATTTATATGAAGTAATGTTAACTAAAATGCTATTTTAAAGGTATAAATTGAAAGATTAAACTAATTCTTATCATTTTTTTTTAAAAAGTTTCATTTTTCCTTTAATTTTGGTGGCATCACCGGTAGCACCCCCAAAATTTACCGGTAGCAACGTCTCATAAAATCGAAAATTAACACTACGAACCGTAAAATGACCGGAGTTCCGTGACCCCCCGTGACACACATAGGTCCGCCACTGTACCCTTCTACATATTTATTAGGCATGGTTTTTTTTCCCTTAAAATTATATAAAAAAATGGATTGACATGTTTAAGATACTTCAATCTTGCCGTTAAAAAAAAAACTTCAGTCTTCAATTATTGTTTAGTAAAACATTTTCTTTGTTTTCTCGAATGATTTAAATGCTTCTAACCCAAATGTTTTCTTATGATCATCGCAATGATAGGAAAAATTAGTTGTAGAAAAATACCTCTTTTCTAGCGAATTTTTGTTGAATAATTGAAATCTTAAAAACATGATTGGTCAATCACTTTTCCTAAAACTCTTAGAATTCTCCATTCCATTATCTAAATTACACTTTAAAAATGGTAAAGTGTCGTATTCCATGCTTTTCTAATTTGTAAAAAAAGTAAAAATAAAATAAAATAAAATAAAAATAAAAAAACTCTTTGGCTTTTAATTTCTAAATTTTTAATAAAATAAAAAAAATAAAAACTCTACATATATGGACACCTTTCACGGTCGCCATCGGCATCCGCACGCCGTTGCGCATCTCTTTTTTTATATATTTTGATTTTAATTCCCTATATTATCATGGTTTGATATTGTTATTAATATATTCACTTTATGATTAGAAAAGTTTAAATTTAGTTATATATGTAACAATTGAATATAAAATATTATAAAACATATAATTACAACAATTTAGATATTAAAAAAAACAGAAAAATATAAATGAACGTTCAGACTTTAGAATCACCTCTTAATATTCAGACATGGTATTCATATTCAGACTTAGAACCTCTTAATAAACAAACGACACCTTATTAATTTTCTATAACCAAAAACCAAAAAAATAATAACAATGGGAAAATCAATATAACAAAAGAAAAAAAAGAATTAAGAAATTTCACAAATTTGTTTCTAAACACTTTCAATAGCCCATTAATTCAGTTAAATGTAAATTTGATAAACTAAATGAGCAAAAGAAATTATGACCTTACAAGACTCAACAACTACTTTTAGGATTAAAATTTTATTCAGTACTAATGTACTATCTCATCATCTTTATCTTTAATTAATATATATTAAAATAAAGTTACAATATTAGTATTCTTCTTTTAGAATTATATATCAATCATCCCTTTTATCTCTTAAAAAAGGTTCACGGATAAGTTGTTTATTCAAATATTATTTTTAAGCAATTTAGGTTCACGGATAAGTTGTTTATTCAAATATTATTTTTAAAAAACATTTATTTAAATCATTACTAGATAGATTTATCTATGTTCGTAGTTATTTAGATAAACAAATATACCTATTTGATTAAACTAAAAAAATTCAAATTTCATTATAAAGAAGTTTTAGAAGATATCTAGTGATGACGTTATTCATAGTTGTTCTACAAAATATAATTATATTTACATACGGAGTGTAAAGCTAGTAAAAATTTAAAATAATTGAATTTTTTTTACAATTATCATTTAAATTGGCTCTTAGAATTGAATTTAAATATCAGAGAGAATTTTTAATAAGTTCATAAAAAACTTGGAACACTAACTTTATAAGCTCGGAAAAATCGGCTTACAAGTTAATTAATACACCCCTGTTCGAAATTATAGCATCATCGTATATTCATCAAAATCATATCATCATACTGAATAAGTTATTGATTAACGTTTATATATAACCATTTGATCACTTTCATAACCCGTGTCTAGATCCAATAGATTCGAGGATCGGCATACAGGTAATGAAGATCTGTCTTGACTTTCTAAGTAACAGGTCGTGAAGAATACCATTTAATGAGTCTTCCATTACCGGACCCATCAAATATTTGCGATGGGGAAACAGTTATAGAGTTTACACAAACTAGTAAGTATTTCGTCAAGATCCTGAGTAACTTAATGAAACACTTTTCAAACTTAATTATTCTTATGAATTTCCCACCAACACATATATTGAAGAAGTTTCAAGTTTCAACTGAAGTTTAGCTCAGAAAGAAGTAGGAATCGCAAAACAGAAGTACCATTTTCATAGTTAATTCTAAACAATGTACGAACATCTCAATCACCATCGCCACAAATGGCGAAACATGCTTTTGCAATCTGAAAAAAAAAAGCCCTAGAAGCCTAAGATTGGGTTAAGTCGCAATCTTCATCACATTGAAACCCGTTTAATTGAAAATCAGGTTCAAGGATGATTAAAAATAGAATTCCCTAACAAAACTATGAGAGATCGCATTCAAATCAATCAATCATGTATTTACGAAATTGAAAACCCTAATCCCTAACATTTAATGCCTAAATCTACGAAACTTTATATTAAGCCCTAGTTCTCAACCCTCACGTTCTCTAATACGCACAAGAGATGAGAATCGAAGTATCAAACCTTTAAACCTTAGCTTTCTGCAACAGCGGAGTGAAGCTACGACGATCGGAAATCGAAACATTTTTACAAGGCGCTGAAGAATCAACCGCCAAATCGGAAAACATCGCCGTTAAATCATCCAAATCCAAACCGCCGAATCCACGCTCGTCTCTGTCGAGAACATTCAACAGCTTCTTGAAGAAAACGACGTCGCACGGGAGGATGAGTCCGCCGGTGGTCTGATAACCGAACTCCTCCTCGGCCTTGTTGAGTAAAGAGACGAACACAGGTAGGTTGAGATATCGCGTAGGGATGACAAATCGATGGCGTTCAGCGCCAACGTAAACGGCGAGTGTGCCGGCGGACGGGATGCGGCGGCGCCACCGCTGGACCACTTGCTTCAGTCGGACTATTTGGCTGATTTTGTTGATCGCCTTCATTGCACCGGTCACCGGAAAATAAAAACCAGCGAGAATTGGATTGAGTGGCAAGCAGAATTGCTCTGCAGTAGGGGGTATTTATTTTGAGGTAATTTTAAAATATAATAATATCTTTTTAAGATTCTTTTTTAAAATATTAGTTCTTAATTAATCATGATTACAAAACAACACTATATTTTATTTAAATTTAATTGTTATCCATAAATTATTTAAAAGTTTGTTTTGTTAAGATTAGATAAGCATTTTTGTCAATATATGTATGAAATCAAATATTAAACCACCGGAACATTTTGACCAATTTTGAATTAATTAATTAAGGTTTATAAATTATCTTTGATAGAAAAACCTTCGTATATTGGAAAAAATTTCGATGATTTTAATTGTGTTTTCGAGTTTGAAATAAAGATTATAAAAGCTTTTTGTATATTTTAATTAGATAGAAGTGAAGAGAATACAATGATTTTAAAAGAATAGATTTACGGTGATGTTAGGTTTTTAATAGGTAAAAGATCTTATGTTGTTTTCTATCACATCTGGTATGAAGATGTGGTATAAAAACGGATGAATAAAAGAATATTGTTTTTTTAAACCTCTTCTTATAGTTTTGGACAGAAAGAGTGATATTAAAACGTCTTTAACCCTTCGATCAACGAGATGAAATCGTCGATGAAAAAATCGAAGATGAAATTGATGATGGCGAAAGAATGACATAACAACCAAAAATCAAAACGAGAGAACTGGAAATGGAAATGAAATCAACTAATCCTAACCCTAATTCTTAACAACAGAATGAACTAGAATAAGTGAACGAACCATAAATAGAGATTAAATCAGATAACACTAATGATTTGACCAACAAAAGGTGATGAATCAAAAACAAGTCAACTCAAACCTTTCTACATAAAAAAATAAAAATTGGAATTAGAGAAACGATGGAACAAAGAAAACAACGAGTTACTACGAGAGGGGACTAAAGTCAAATTCATTTGGCTATTTTTGCATTAATCGCTATTTCATAAATCTTATTGACTAGTGTATCTGTGATATTTTCTCTATTTTATCACTAATCTAATCAGTGTTGACTTATTTAGGTTTTCCCTAGTTCCGACAAAAGGATTAGTGCGCTAATATAAGACAATCAACTAATACGACTACGTTATATGATTCCTTTTTCTGCTTTTGGAAATTATCAAGTAATCAAAGATCGGTCTTACCAAAAAAGGATTAAGTTATTGCGGGAAATATATTCAAAGAAATCCATTAAAAATACAAATGAGATGGATGTTTGTTGTCTCAACCATTTCTTTAGTTCAAAGTATTAAATAAAGAAATGTATATATCTATATGAGGTATGTATCTATGTAAAAGTTTATATATGTGGCCCTTTTCTAAAGAAGTTGTATTGTCCGCACTTCCTCATAATAATTGCATATTTACAATATAGACAAGACGAAGCCAGTCGGCTATACCTTTGATTAATTAACATCTCTTTTTTACACCAATCAAAAGCCTTCTTTCTTTTAGTTCGTGAATTATCAAGTTTTTATAACTGACAAATTTAGATCAGATCGATATGACAAACAACAAAATCAACGAATTCTAACCCCTTAGCAGAAGAACTCGACGATGGAGTCCTAGATATGAACTAGAGAAATATTTGAAACCAAAGCAAAAAGTGGGTCTGTAGAACAACAATGCAACAAAAGAACATAGGTGGGTTGGTCATGGAAACTTATGCAAACAAAAGGGGGAAGTGCCAACTTTTATAAAAAAAAATAGGATAAATGATCTCTTTATCCTCTAGTTAGAAAAATAGTCTATCTTATATCTTATCCTCACGTGAAATAAAATAGTAGATCTTTTATGTAGAAAACAAGTAAAAACTATCTGTACATAACAAATTTTTGCTATACACAATAAGTAGTTTTTGTTTGGACCATTATACCTTTAAATATGTTAAGGAGAATATAAGATAGTGAGATTATAGAGTATATAAGTCATAATTGTTATTTGTGATAAACATGTTATGTACAAATCATCTCCCATGTATATTACTTGGTTTTAATTTTAGTATATTTATTGAAATAATATATTACAAATGATTTCATTAAAAAGAATTCAAGAATTTATTATTTATTGTTTATTTAACTCATACACTTTTTCTTATTAAAAAGAACTAAAAAAAAAGCAACCAAAAAGTAGCCCATAAACCAAATCCAAACACTTGTTTGAAGTAGAGGTGGCGGTACATGGACTTTTTCGGGGTCGGTACGGTTCTCGGCATTCTATTTTTTTTAAAATAAATTCTTTACATTAATCATCTATTTTAAAAAAATATTTAAAATTCTATCAATCATCTATTTTATTTCCTCACATTAATCACAAATAAGTTGTTTATTCAAATGCATTTTAGGTGATTTATTTCGTGGTTATTTATATAAAACGTATATCAATTGAATTAAATTGAAAAAAATTCAAATTTAATTATAAAAAGATTTATAAATTTTTTGATGATGATGTTGAATTTCTGATTTTTAATAAATTTACCTCATTTTTAACAAATTTTATATACTTATGTATGTTTTACAATTATTTACCATATATGTTAGTAATCTTTAACACCATAAACATTAAAAAATAATTTAACCATTCCCGTATTTATGCACAAAGTATTAAACGTGTATATATAAAAAACCTAAAAACAGCTAATAATCACAATCCCAAGTTGAAATAAATCAGGATAAAAAATGCTCTAACGTAGAGATTCCAACAACAAAATCCTTAAACTAATTAAGGCAAATTACACAGAGGGTTTTTAGTGGATAACACGAACTACCGTTATGTTCATCTATATTAGAAGACTCTACTTATATTATGTTTAATTGTCCTAAGGTCATTCTAGTCTCGAGAAAATTCTTAAGTTGGTGGAACTTAAATGTGTTGTGAGTGGGTTCCTTTGATCAACTAGCTTTGATAAGGGATCACTCTTCTCGATCTCTTCAATGAAGATTCGAGGAAAGTATTTGGAGGGGCGTGTTATGTCCTATTATGGGGGATGTGAAATTGGAAAAACAAAATTCTGCATGGGAAAACTCGGAAAGAGATTTCACTCTTAATGAAGACATCTTTGCTTTTGGTCAACGCCTCTCACTTATGTGAATTCAAAATAGGAGTAGAAATATCTATCTAAATTGGTATAAATAGATAAAAAAAAAACCATTTTTTTAGGTTGGTAGTTTTCTATTTTGCTTGGTTCTGATAGCTAAGTAGAGCCTTCTTTTGGTTTTTTGTTCTCCATCTTGAAGAACTCTCTTGTATCCTTTCCATTTAATATTTAATATTAGCTCTTTGGTCTTTCAAAAAAAATAAAGGCAAATTACAAAAATAACTACCTCTACATGCTACACTAAAGGCAAATTATAAAAATGCCACTGTGTAATTCTAAAAATAGACTTAAAAAAATCAACGGTCAAATCATAATGTGTTTTTAGAAGTTGAATGGCTAGGATTTAGTTTCAAATTTTCGAATTTATTTGTATGTAAAAATAATCTTCTCACTATAGATATGTGTATGTGTATACGAGTTCAAATAGAAACCAGTTTTATTATGATAATGAATCTTGACCTTTGATGTTGCTTGTTTATATTCAAGTCAGACTTATTGGATATGAAATAGGGGCGTTGAAAATCAAATTGAGAAAAACGAAATTGGGTAATACAAGTCGGGTTATCCGGGTATCAGATATCTAAATCGAGTTAATTGAATAGAACCTATCCAATTTGGGCCGGGTAGCAGACGAGTTTTTCGGGTTTCGAGTGTACCCGAATAACCCGGTTAACATTTTTTATTTTTCATATAAATTTAAATTATATATGATTATATACATAGCGCTTTTAGAGTAGCCATTTATACTACTAATTGTCCATATAAGTTTGTATATAACAGAAAATAAACATGAAAAACATATCTTATCATTTGGATTAAATTAATATTTTTATATCTTCTACGTTCTCTATTTTCTACAGATCAAGATCAAAATAGTATTTATAGACAGTAAAAGTATCTTACTTGAACTCATTTAATATGATATATAATTTATTTTTTAGGGTTCCACTATTCCATATGTGTTTTTATATTTGTGCATTCAAATTTTAGATTGTCTTTTCTCTAGAGTGTGTATTATATTTGAGCAAATCTATCCGCAATAAGAAAACAAAAAAGTCATTCTAATCAATGCGTCTCAAATAAAGTTTGCATTTGTAATACGTGAAAATTAGATAAATGATATATGTAAGTTATCAATTAATGTTATATTGTTGGTAACTTCTTATTATGAGATCATCCTCAACACAAGATTGACCTATTATATGTTCAATCTCACTTTTTATACTTTAAGGCACTTCTTATATCCTAACACTGGTAAAATTTCTTCATTTGATAATGATGTTATTGTAATAGAATAAATATATATATTTCACAAAAGAGTTTAGTATGTGTGATTTGATAAAATTTGACTATCTTTTGTCAAAGTAGCAATCATGTTGTATGTTGGTTGGATGAACTGAGTTGTTTCTATTTCCTTTTGAAGATGCTTTTTTTTTGGGTGAGTGTGGGTAAGTGTATTCTCTATCTTTGGGTACACATAACACATCCTTTTCAATCATTAGATTCTTAGGATTAGGTCGGTTGCCAACACTATCAATATATCCCATCATTCTTGTATTTTCCTAAATTATTCCTCACCATACACTAAAATGTTCCACACATTAATTCATTTTCCTTAAGAACTTATAAAATCCTTCCTTTTTTTGATGGATGGAAATTACCTGTACACAAAAGGTCACATGGATGAGCTTCAAATATGAATTATATGAGAATATCCTAATTAAAACATTTGCGTTGGATCCTTATGTGTGTCTATATATATATATATATATATATATATATATATATATATAGGGTTCATGCGAGAACCGTTGTTAGTGCGAGAACCGCGAGAACCAATCTCGGTCGTTCCTTGGATATGAGAAGTATCATGGATGGAGAGCGTGGAGGGATAGGGTGTGGCAGAGTGCATGTGAGGAATTCATGGGTGGGCAATGGCATTGAATGAGGGGGGATTGGACGGCTTAGATTGGTTCTCGCGGTTCTCGCGCTAACAGCGGTTCTCGCATGAACTTTTGTATATATATATATATATATATATATATATATATATATATATATAGGGGAGGGTTCATTCGAGAACCGTTGTTAGTGCGAGAACCGCGAGAACCAATCTCAGTCGTTCCTTGGATATGGGAAGTTCATGGATGGGAGAGCGTGGAGGGATAGAGTGTGGCAGGGTGCATGTGAAGAATTCATGGGTGGGCAATGACATTGAAAGAGGGGAATTTGACGGCTCAGATTGGTTCTCGCGGTTCTCGCACTAAGAATGGTTCTCGCATGAACTTTTTCATATATATATATATATATATATAGGGTTTAGGGTTTAGGGTTTGATTCTCGTGGTTCATGTACGAAAAACAGTTCTCGTTTGAACTTTTGCCTATATAAGAGACGGTTCAAACGAGAACTGTTTTTCATACGAGAACTGCGAGAACCAATCTTAGCCGTTGATTTGATAAAGTGGAATTCATAGATGTGAAGCGTGGGGGGATTAAGTGTGACAAAGGTCCATGTGATGAATTCATGGGTGGGTGATAACATTGAAAGAGGGGGAATTGGACGACTCGAATTGGTTCTCATACGAAAAACAGTTCTCGTTTGAACTTTTGCCTATATATATATATATATATATATATATATATATATATATATATATATATATATATATATATATATATATATATATATATGGAAAGGTTCAAATGAGAACGAGAAATTAATTGAGAATGGGATACTCAATCTCAGCCGTTCATTTTGTAAGTGGAGTTCATGGATGGAGAGCGTGGGGGATAGAGTGTGGCAATGTGCATGTGAGGAATTCATGGGTGGACAATGACATTGAAAGAGGGGGAATTGGACTGCTAGGATCGAGTATCTCATTCTCATTTAATTTAAGATTCTCATTTGAACCTCCCACTATATATATATACACAAAAGTTCAAACGAGAATCATTTTTCGTACTATAACTATTTTTAACGCAATTAATTACTTATTAATATAGATATTTTGGTAATTTATATATCTACACAACCTTGAATTGTGTCCGGTATTTTTATTTTTTTCTCCTTCCACCTGAGGTATGGATTTGGATTTTTGGGTTTTGGGGTTGGCTGGAGTAAGTTGTGGAGAATAAGAGGAGGTCAAAGGAGGAGGAGGAAGAAGAAGATTGTTTGGAAATGAGTATAATAATGTAAATGAAAAAAGTATCCTTACACTAAAAGACAAATAACTTTTGTTTTTAACAGATAAATGAAACCATAGGGACATGTAGAGTAATTTTTTATCTTAAAAGACCAAACCAGTAACTTAGATTAAACCACATGAATCATTTCAGTAATTTACTTTTATATATAATAGATTAAGTTGCTCACTGAGCTTTATAGCTCATTCCACCTGATTTTATCTTTTCAGACTAAATTGATGAAGTAGTTGGAGCTCTAGGTGGATGTGCACATGGGAGACTTGTGTGTGCATCACAAGTTGTAGCTAATTAGTTAGCCAGTTGTACCTTATTTTTTTAGTGTATTTAAAAATATCTGATGTTAAGATGTTTTCAGATGTTCATTAATTTGAAATGTTTTATTTAAAAAATAAATTCCCGATTCCGTAAAAATAAAGTTGTCTTGCACGATTTCATAAAATAAAGGGGAAATTTGAGGTATCATACTTATTAAAACTAGGGTTTGAGTTTAGGTTTTTATTTGTCAATGTTGATACATTACATTAGATATAACAATTCAACTAATCAATATTATACAGGATAGTACTTTTAGTTCTTTCAGATTATACTTCAACATTATCATCTATATATTTAGGGGTGCTTATTGATTGGATAAAACCGAATTAACAAACCGAAAATTTTGGAATCGGACTATTTGGTTCAAATATTTTGATATTACTATGGATTTTGGTTTGGTTCTGGTTATTATTATCTAAACCGAATAAGAATATATATATACTGGAACAAACTAATCCATCCGTGTCATGCCTATGTTGATTTACAACTTATTTTTAATTATATATTTATGCCAAAACCACTAGTCTCACTAGTTATTGTAACTTGGACAACTATATTTTAATCGTTAATAGTATATATGTATCTAATCTAGTTTTTAAAATATCTCGACTATTCAAACATGTATTTATGTAAGAATGAAAACCGAATTGTAAAAACCGATCCAACCAAATTGTGATTTGGATGGTTTGGTTAGGTTCTTAAGAGATTGTTTGGATAGATCGAATCTCACTTAGTAAAACCTAAATCTATTAGATTTACTCAATCAGATCGGAATAAACCGATCCATCAAAATGTACACCGCAATATATATTCAGAAACATCTGTTCAAGGTATCAAGTCTTATGAGTTATGAGTATCTTATGTGACATCATTCTCTCGAGAATTCGTTCAGATGATCAATCCCTTTGGGCAAGAGTAATTCGATCTATACATGGTTTCACGAGAGGTGTTGTAGTGGATCGATACACTCCAAGAAAAATGGTGTATGGGCGACGATTTGTAATCTGGATAATGCTTTAAAAGATATTAATGTTAATATTAATGACTTTTTTCAGGCTTCTATGTAGGATGGACCCAATGGTGAAGAGTTAAAATGGTCATGGACCATTGACAAGTCAGGAGTATTTACGGTTCACTCGATGAGAAAGTATATTGAGATTAAAGAAAGTCACATGGAAGCTCTGGTTGAAACATTGTGGCCGAAATCGCTCCCTTCAAAGTCAATATATTGATGTGGCGTCTACAACAAAGAAGGCTATCACCCTTATGTTATCTTTTTACTAGGGGTATATCAATTGACTCCATGATATGCTACCTGTCAGAGTCAGAAGAACATTTATTTTCTCGGTGTTCAGTTTTTGATCCTTGTTAAATATGAATGAAAAATGGAGTGTGGATGCGAGCATGGTATCCTCCATTGGGTTTCAAAATAAAAGCCCAGCCCCAAAATAAAAGCCTTTGAAGTAGCTTATGGTTTGGGATTATCAATTAATTATCCCCGGCCCCAGCCCTAGCCCTAGCCCTAGCCAGTTTCACCAAACATACCCTATATATAATAATATTTAGTGAGGGTAATAAATAGTAACTTGCTAAATGTTATTTATATATATTTCTGCTGGTATTTACTTTCAACATTGATGTTTCACAATCCACTCTTTCTATTTGTTCTAGCCAGGCTTTCACACCTCCTTCTTTTTCGTTAAGGTGATTAAACAAATCCAGACCATAAAAAAAAGATTTTATTTTTTGTATGGGATGCTAGTAAGGATGAACATGATGAGGTCTTATTTCATTACTTTTTTTTATTTAAATTCAAATCATCTTTTTAGAACTAAGAATCTCAGCATTCAGCGCAGTAGTTAGGACAGCATGTGATCACATAACAGGTTTAGGTTTCGAATCATTAAAGGCCTTTTTCATCATCATATTACCTTAGTTCCGGTTAACATTTAATTCTTACGAGAAAAATTAATTTGAGAATTGTTTTTTTAATACCGCGAGCATAATTTGTAACTAACATTAATGCTTATTAATTTAGGTAATTTAATCTTTATATGAAAATTACGTCAAGATGGATGTGAAACTTATTTTCATAAAATATATTTTTATCTATAAAACAACCCAAATGGTAATGTCATACCGTCGAATAGAGGTGCACATCTTCAGATTTTAATCTGATCCGGATCGGATAAAATCCGGACCGGATTTTTTCGGTTTTTTTGAGACCGGATTTTCGGATTGTAACTGGATTTTCTCGGACAAAAGTGTAACCGGTTTCGTACGGATTAAAACATGATTTTCTCGGACAAAAGTGTAACCGGTTTAACCGGTTTCGGATCGGATTAAAACCGGATCGGATCGGATAAAACCGGTTAAATCCGCTTCGGTTTGAAAAAAAACCGGTTTAATAAAAAATCGGTTCGGATAGTTTTTGCACAAAATCGGATATTCGGATTTTTTGTGCAGCTCTACCGTCGAAGCACAGGTACAACATTAACTTGTTTATCCTTAAAATATAGGAGCATTATTAAAATACATCATTCTCAAGGGGTGCAAACTGTAAATTTGGGTAGTTTCCTCTCTCCCACCTTCCGGATGCTTCGAAAACATAGCGAACCCGTATCTCCTAACATCACGTAAGATCATAACAGCTTAAAAATAGTAGAAATTGTTTTTGTGTTGTACTACTTTTAGCCTTTTACCAATCTATATCTGTTGAACTCGATTCGTGAGCTTTGTAGAGTATTTTCGTTGAATCCGCAAACATCGTACGCAGATTTTGCACATCAAACAAGGTTATTGCCATCGAAGATGAAGAGGAAAGATGTAGATGAATTTAGTGATGGCTTCTTCGATTTCACTCTGTCTTCTCCTGCTCTCAAAATCCGTCGCTTAGTAAGTACATACGTACAATGTATACGTACATAAATCAGTTGTCTGTGTGTGTATATGATTGTGTGATGGTTATTTCGGTAAGTAATTTAGCTGACACTATAATTTAGCCTGTAACTTGTATTCCTCTTTGCAAATTAGGATAATTTAAGGGTAGATGTAGACCTCAGTTAAGTTTGCTCTGTTTCGAAAGAGTTGCAGCTTAATTCATAACGTCACCGCCGTTTTAATTCATCATACATGTTATTATTAACAGTAATGTTGATATAAGAGGTTTTAGTTTGAATTTGTATGTAAATCCTAGGCTTTTCCAAGAGAAAAAGCAGCTTGAAAATTCATATTTTGATACTAATTTATGGCTATTATTGCCATGAACATGCGTAGTATGCTTGCAGCATTATTGCCATGAACATGTGTAGTATGCTTGCAGCATTATTGACATGAACAATTACCACTGATTATTAGGATTCCATTGTTATCAAACTCACCTATATATGTATACATATATAAGAACCTCTCGTGTTGTGGTCAAACATGACATGTTATGTTCTTGGGTATTTTATTTCAAGTCAAGTATGAATCTCATTGTATGTCCCTCTTTTATGTTTATGAGAGAATATGATGGATCATTGTTTTAGCAATCATGAGAGGATCTTAACCTAATTCGTTATATTGTTGTTAGGATGCTGAGGTGGTCCCGATAGTTGATGAAAAAGAGTCTGGGAAGCCGATGGCATTTGGAGAGTCCATGCCCTTTCAAGATGCCTTTGTTGAACAATCATTAGAAAGTAGTCCCATAGCCATGGATGAGCTGAGTTGCAGCGTTCCTGGGAATGAAGAGGGGGCTATTGTTCTGTTCAATCTCCAGAACAATCCGCCTTCATTACACTCTCCACGGGCGTTCTCTCTTTCTGTTGATTCAGACTTCCTTTCAGAGTTTAAAAGTAAGTTACTTCAAGTTTGAATGATGACACCCTTCTTTGTTTAATAGAGTTCCCTGATTGATTAAGCAAATACTTCTTTCATGATGCAGATCCTGTTATTTGGTCAAATCGGTTGTATGTACCTAAATCATTGGTAGATAAAACACAGAAGCAGGATGGTAATTCCGAGCCAAGGATGGATACAGACGCCATGGATATCGAAGATAATTACAACTTTCAGCAGAGACCAAGAGGTCCAAGAAACAATCGTGTTACAAGCGTAACCAGAGGTTTGAATCAGTGGCAGCAACATTGCATGATTCAACAGCCTCCCAGCAACCAGTCAACCCCAATCACTTTGTTTGGTAGAGGTGCTTAGGTTAGTGAACATTCTTGTTTAATAGAAAGATGAAACTTCATTAAATTATATGCTCATATGTTCACAAATAAACATCAGGGTGATACATCCACTGAGGTTAGCATCCTATCATCTAAAATCTCTTAAAGGAGATGTCAATAGCTAAAACTTTACCACAGACTTTTAAGTAGATCTATATTCTTCCTGTGCAAATTCTATCAGGTACAAGTAAAAATTGATTAATCTCCAGAAATATATTTCCTCTCTTCGTAAAATTTCTTCTCACTAGCTTCCTTCTTTGCATTTCGCTTCTGCATAGTGAAGGTAAATTAGTGTAGAACTTTCTCGTCACTATGCAATATTATCCAGTACAATCAATGATCTGAATATAACCATACCTGGTATATCTCATGATTAGCTTTTATTCTCCGAGCCACAGAAGTGGTTGTTATGCTTTTCAGGCTTTCTAATGTCCTGAAAATACCCATGCTTTTGGGAACTTCATAAGGATCCGCCACGTCCTGCAGTAAGGGATACAATGGTAATTTAGTCTTTATTGGTAGTACTCGTTCGAGAAAGTTATAACCAGGCTGAGGGCTTCATCTTACGCTGAGAGAATAGTTGCTCTCTGAAACCGTTCCATGCACAACCAGAGAGATGTTAAAAGTCGTAATCTGGCCAAGATCAAAATACCAAAGTCTTAGATATGATTGAAGTTATAGCCAAGCACAAGTAAAACCACTTAAATCAGGTATCATAAGGCAAGATACAATACCATGTCTTTCGAGATCTCCCAAGGAGCACCAATAATGACTTCATCAACATATCGACAAGCCAAAACACTGAGACTTCGCTCGTGCAGATGCATCAGTGGGAAATGTGCCCCTCGTTGTTGGCTACATGAAATGGAAGAAAGTTTTTACTACTCTTTAACTCTTTTTGCGTGCTGAATTGATAATGACCTAACTTTGTGGTTAATATGGTTTAGGATGTTTTGTGCTTATAAATCACATTTTGGAAGACTTAAGGCGCATTTAGAAATAGAACACCGAACAATCATAGAATACATATGCAAACGGGGCGAAATTGACACCTCTAGTAAACTGACAAATGCTATTAAGATGTTAGAGAAGCTACCTGACGGTTTGATCGGTATAGATGCCCACCAGTAAAAAATCTCCAAGCTGACGTGCGCTCTTCAGAATCTAGAGATACAAAACCCCTGCCTTATTAGTAATTATCATTAAGGCCACACAGAATCCGTTTAGACAACTGCATATACATTTGCTGGTGTAGCAGTTCCAACAGACCATAATAAACAGCAATAATAAGTAAGAAAACAAGAGGCTACATACTTCAACATGTCCAGCATGAAAAAGATCAAACCCTCCATCAATGTACACGACACGAGCATTTGGTCCAGGCCCCTGAAAACCCACACACAGAAAACAACCTCGAATATAAATATGAACCAATTCAAATACATTCCCAGGTATAGTGTCAACAAACCTTGGCGTTTGAGAATTGCACAATTCTTCTTGAAGTAGGCAAAAAGTTAGAAGCATGTTCAAACCTCAAATGGCTTTTCGGATCTCCATCGGCTTCACTCGTTTCTTTTTCGTCCATAGATGAGAGTATCCTTCCTGCATGTTAAATTTGCAGATCCCCTTGTATCAAGATAGAAAACCCAATCTTGTAACTGTAAACTTAAGAAAGGACAGTGTGCAAATACTGATTTATGTCAGCAGCAGTACCTACAATGTCTGTACTCGAGACCCCTTCAGTGCGTTTGATCTGCTTGTAGCGACCGACTTTCTTTGCCAGAGCATATGCATCACTTCCATCAGGAAGCAGGCAAGGATCATCGCCATGTATGATATAGTCAATCTTATGCTCGTTGAAGAGACTCTTCATGAAGTCTTCAGTAATCGCATATGGAGCGTTAGCAATGACTTCATCCACCCACTTCAGTCCGCTAACAAGTGCTAGTCTTGAAAGGAGTTAAACTAGATCTCAGTACAGGGATTTATGCGGTTAAACTAAACAAACTTTCTAGTCAAACTTTTACCTCGGCGAAAGTAAAAAAATTCTTGGTAAGAACAGTATTGAATAAAAATTAAGGGGCTGTTTGTTTGCTTCTTAATGGAACCATTCAGCGCTGAATGCTGAATCATTCTGCATTCAGCATGTTTGATTACTGCCTCTGAATGAAGACTCTGTTGAATGAATCAGAAGAACGCTGCTGAATCATTCTACCTTAAAGTGTATTCTGAATCAGTAAGCACTCAGTATTTTACTATAATACTCCTTCTTTCACATGTTGTCTTGTTAAACAATCATATTTTATAATATAATATATCATTGTTAAGGTGAAAATGGTAATTTGCATATTTTAGATTGTTCATTCAAACTTTATCAAACAACGTGACAGATTCATCAGAGCCTTTGAATTATTCGAACCACATAATCATTCAGTGCTTAATCATTCTGTTTTAACAAACAGCCCTAAAGCTGATTGCAAGCTGATGATGCAAGTGAAACACAATACAGTTATATATGTTCATAAAAGAACATACCTCTCATCCATAGATAAAACCGGAGGACCCTTGTTTTGTATGATTTCCTCATCGCTTACAACTCCAACTACCAACTCGTCTCCCAAAGCTTTAGCTTGTCGCAATGCATTTGCATGCCCATAATGCATAAGATCGAAACAACCATCCATGTAAACACGAACCCGTTTCTTTCCACCTTTCTTCATTTGATGATGACCGAAATAAGGTAACATGTATGGCAGGTTCGGGAAACCAGCAATACCACTTAAATAACTTTTAGAAAACCCAAGCAACGCGGCCGTAAGCATAATGCCACCGAATAGATGTGGGTGATAATATACCCCATTCCAAATCGAATAGTTACTGTAGTACTCCATGTTGGTTCAAACAAGGGCCTCTAGAGCCCTATTTGATGCTGTAAGAGGATGCAGGAACCCTGCAAACATCGAACCACCAAGTTTTCGCTAAGAAATTGAAAGAAGTTGGTGAATTCACCAAAGAAACTTGCTGAAATATAGATGATATGGAAGTATCATAGGTAACTAAGTGTAGGGGTGAGAAGAAAAACCGAGACAAAACTAAAAAAATCAATTATTTGGTTTGGTTTTGGTTAGCATCAGATAAACCGAACCGAATGGTTAATATTTAGAGTTTACGAGTTGTTTAGATTATTGTTCAAACTTAATGTTTTTCTTTTATCTGATGTTAATACTTGTTTGATTATGATTTTAACTATTTGATCATTTATAATTTTCTACTAGTGTATGAATGTTAAGCTAATGTTAAATATTTTATATTTTGTTGGACTAATTCCAATATTTATTGTTAATTAGGTAAGTGCTAAAAAAAATCAAAGCCGAATGAAAAACCGAAACTTAATCAAAAAATTAAAAACCACTCTGATTCGAAAACAAAAACCAAATAGTTTGAATACCTAAACCCGAAACTTTTGGTTTTTGTTTTGGTTTTATACAGAAACCGAACCAAACCTACCCGTCCCGACTAGACAGATCATAGTATCTGTATTTGATCAACTAATGGATGCTGTTGTGGCAGAGAGTTTAAGACTGTTACTTTGCTTAATGATTCTAACGTAAAGTAAAAGCTCAAAAAAACTCACTTAAAACTGCATATCTTAGGGAGAGTTTGTTTTAGCTTATCGGCTTTTTTCCGGGCTTATTTTCCATAAGCTCATTTTATCTGACTTATTTTTCACGAGTCAGGCTTATTTTCTTTATGTAACTCATAATAAGCTCAATCGTCATAAAAGAGGCCGGAAGAACCTAGCTTATAAAAATTATGTCTGCCCTAAAATAAGTTAAAACAAACACCCCCTTAATCCAAACACCCCCTTAAACATCTGTTAGATCAGCTTACTGTAAAAACTTCATCAAGTATTCAACATGGAGCACACACACAACAAATTATTATCAGTTACAGAGCCGAATTGAAGGTAATTTCATAACAAAGAGATTATCAGAAGAGAGTAACTTCACCAGATTCAGATCTTACATGATCCAAAATGAAATGCGAGGTTTTAGTGTACTAATTTTATACAATTGAGCATACAAAAAACCCAAATTGCTATGATCAGAGGCTCAAGTGTTAGAAGAACGGTGATTAGCGATCCAATTTCATATGCATAAAACGCAATTATGATCTAGAAAACCGAATGCAGAGAGATTTGAATTATGCTTTTGATGAATGAATCTGCGTATGGAATCACTGATCAAATTAGGAGAAACAGGAATGAAATTACAAGACAATGATTAATTACCTTTTTGTGTGCAGGAAATTGGAATCTGTGGCGTTTGCGTGTGTTTTTGGTAGGTGTAAGGAGGTGTGCTGTTCTTCCGTATGATCGAATCGAAAATTGAAAATGAGAAAGAAAAGAAGAAGAAGAAGAAGAAGAAGTAGAAAGATTTTTATGAAAATGACGAAATGATGATGGAAGCAGAGTTCACATGGGGCAGCGTAAGAGACACGAGGCTTCTCTTGCTGGCCTCTCAGTCCAGTTGAACCCTTGTTACAAATTTATTATAAATAAACACAGTTTTTTTTTATTATTATTTGGGGCAAATGAGGTGTCAGGTGTGTTCTTCAGTCGGCCATGTTCTAATTCTAAGAGCTATTTAGTTGTACTGGAAATGATATATTATTCATTTATCCGATTAATAGAAGAAGTGAGGAAATAGAATTAATGAATTATACATATCATCTTATGATAAATAAGAGGATGAAGCAAGATTAAATAATAAAATATATCATTTTTCTATCATATATGGTGTTAAAACGTTAATATTATCTAATTTAGCTAATCATTTTCTTACAAACTATTTAAGTAAAGGGTGGTTTAGTCTTTTTGTTATATGTTAATTTAAATAATTTATGAGAGTGACATTACCTAATTAAAGTGATGCTACTATTATAGATCATTTTCCTCGGTATTATGTTTAAAACGTGATTATTTGATTATAAGTTCGTGAAAATTAAGCATTTGAAAATGGTGGTTAACTATCTAGAAAGACGGTTGTTTTGATTTAATACAAAACCAAGATCTCTTAGGCCAAGAGTATATCCTTCTCTTAACCTAAATCAATCCAAATACCATATCAGCTGTCTTATCAGTTTTTTTTACTTTTTCCTTCCAAACACAAATCAACCTAAAACCCAAGTAGCATCTAACCTAAACAACCCAAATATTTTCTCTCTCTACAAAACAAAAAAGGGAAAACAAGCATAGGTTTACTCAGGTGATGAAGCCGGAGGAGAGAGAATATCACCCAACCCGATGCAGACGTAGAACATACCCAAATGAAGCCAACGCCTCCCAAAACCTTCGGGTCACCCGCTACGGGGTTGGGTATCAAGGAAGGTAAGTTGCGTAGTGTTTTTTTTTCCTTTTGTAATTGTGATTGGGTTGTTTGTGTAGGTGGATCTAGACTTTTGTGATAGTTGTGGGAAGTGAATACACTATATGCTTTATGGTGTAATTGTGATGCTGGCGTGACTATGGACAGTGGTCACACTCATCACTTCTCACTACACTGACATGTCAACATGTCACTTATACCGCTCAACATATCACATAGTTCATTGCATTGACAATCACAATCATATCAAATTCTAAGACTCACCAACTAATTAATTTCCTATTTTATAAAACACAACAAATAAATAAGATTATATAAATGGAGAAAAAATTCGATTAATTAAAGATACATAAATAGCATATGAGTGAACTTGTAAAGACAAGATAAAAACAGTGCAAGTAATTTATGTAGGAGAGTGTTGTAATTATAATATATTTAGGAAAGAAAACTGTTCACTAATATTTAAATGAAAAGGAAAAAGATATTGCTATTAAACCATAGAAAAAAACATACAATTTCTGCATGGTTAGTCATGTTTTTAAAATCTTACGAATTTAAAAGTTACACTTATGTAACATGCATTTATTATGCATAAGGGCATTTGTGTGGATTCATAGATTTGAAGATGGTTCTAAAAAGCTCGTCTTGTCTTCGCCATGGCTTCGCAAAGGCTTGAGGCTTGGCTATGCCGCCACGCCAAGGTCAAAGGTTTGGACATAAGGCTTAAGGTATGCTAAGGCCTAACCTAACGTGTATGTACCTGTTATAAGCCTTGCTTTTTGAGGCATTATAAAAGTATTGAGTCATATAATCTGAATATATATAGTTATTTAGTTATAAGAATGGTTAAATATACTAAGACGAACAAAAAGAAGGATAAACTATGTTATAAATCTATAGTTAGGTGTTAGTTTTGTATAATTATATACTTATAATTGAAATCATATACAAAATGTCGCCTTAAGAAACGTCGTGGCTTCGTCATGGCTTCCAAGACTTTAGGCTTGACCATGCCGCCACGCCTCACGTTATTTAGAACCCTGGATTTGAATATCTGGTACTAGTGCTCATATAGCCGGTGTGTACATAAAAATTATAATTGTTCAGAAACTATACACATTCGCTCGATGCAATGTGTGTTTATGACTTTATGCTTATAATGAATAAGATTTGGTTTTTATATACTTATAGGCTAAAATGAAGTAACTTACAGAAATTGGTCAGAAACTATAAAATACAGAATTGTAAAAGATCGAGAAGTGCGAATCAGTAATGTTTATATATTGAGTATATCATCTTAATAACTAAATCTTTTATTATAAAAATAATTTAAAAAATAATTTAAAAGAGAACAAGTCAATACAAATTGAATTCCAACCAACGTTGTACCATTTTTATCTTAAACAAATATCAATTAGAAATAATTTATATTTTAACATTTTAAATATTGGGTTACATTAAAAAAATTTATGATACATATTGAAAATACGCCTAAATAATCAAAATAAAATAAAATAATCGTTGTACCATTTTTATCTTATACAAATATCTGGTAGTCAAATAATATTAAAAGGAAGATCTAGATGGTGTATGTGATGGCGATAGGTACGTTACTCAACATCGATATTATTTCTTATATAATATTAACGATATTATTATTATTAATAATAATAATAATAATAATAATAATAATAATAATAATAATAATAATAATAAAAACAGCCGATTTACAAGTTAAGTTTGAGCGAACAACGTGTTTCCATCCATACATATTCACACACAATAAACAAACGTAACCTAGTTCTTTGTAGTTTGTTATCTTACTAACGAAGCAAAATAAGAAGTCAAATAGGAAAACCCCCCAAGTCAAGCCTAATCCGTAACAAGTCTAACACATGGTTCAACTTCTTTTTCCCCCTCTCTATAAATGTTTAAATAAATATAGGATTTAATTTGTTAGAACATATTAAACTTATAACCTTTACTATTAAATGTATCTAACTTTGAAAACTATCATTTAATATATTTAACTTTAAAAATCTATTATTTAAGGTATCAGAAACATGAAGAGTCGGTTGCAGGTCATCTTTTGATTTTTGAACTATTTTCATACCAAATTATATTCTTATTGTGCAATTATTATTTTTCTTAAATTCAAGTCGAAGATGAAGATAAGACTAAAGCATGTCCATTGATCTTAAAGATGAAGCTTAAGCAAATTTAGGGAACTCAATCAAAACTAACCTGCAATCGATAACTCAATTTTGAAGATGAAGCTTAAACGTGTCCATTGATCTTAAAGATGAAGCTTAAGAAGATATTGAAGATGAAGCTTAATTAGCAAATCTGGGGAATTTAAGCATGTCAGACAAATCAAATCGATAACCCAAGCGATGGGTAAAACTCTGGAAACCTCTGAAAACAAATCGAAACTAATAATCAAGAAGTGAAAACAGAGGTAAAAACAAATTGATAACCGAAAACTAGATAGAATTAAAAACAAGTTGAAACTAAAATCAAGAACTGAAGATCGAAGCCTCAGAACACAAACGAACCTGCAATGGATAACCCAGTTATATGTGTAATGGATTCCCTCAATTGATGTGTAAAGCCTCTAGAGATGAATTCTATGGGTAAACCCGGAACCCAATAGAAACCTTTAAGCAACAGAAACCTTTGTAAATGAGTTGATGGTTTGCAATAATAGATAAAACACAAATCAAATAGATTGAACAAATCGATTTCAAATTGAATGAACCATTATAGCATACGTAAAATGTCAATTAAACTCCTTAACTAGTAACCGTAAGCAAAATGTGAAGCCTTGAATCAGATGAAGATTACATGTGAAACGTCAACCTGGAAACTCTTTTTTCTTATTCATCATAAAATAATAATCCTTAAATGTTAATTTTTAATTTAAATAATGTTAAAAGAGGACAACCTGCTAGTAATACTTGTAACACTGCTGTAAGAACGAAACGATATATCAAATGGTAAATTTTGAAACTTTAGTGTATTAAATGTTAGTTTTCAAAATTTAATATACAGAATAGTAAAAATTGACAAATTCGCTACATTTTAGAAAACTAAATCCTTGGATATATGTCATGGTTTTATTTATTACGGACTAACTAATTGCGGCAACTAATCTATATGAACATAAACTTACGCCATGTTCTCCAGATTTTTTTAGGAAGGAAAGGGAAGGATTTGGAAGGAAAGTTTTAAAAAGGGTGTTCTTGAGTTTTACTTAAGAAAGGAAGGGAAAGGATTTGGAGGGGTTTGGAGGGGGAGTGTAGGCTTAATTTGATGTCAAAACTATCCTTCCAAAATTGGGATGATTTGGAGGGGTTTGGAGGGAGAGGAAATTCTTTCCTTTCTTTTCCTTTCCTTCCTAACTTAAACTCGAGAACAGGGCGTTAGACTTTTTATTTTTATTTCTTGTTTACCGCTGTAACACTCGAAATTTGAAAACGCTAAGTTGTAATACATTAAATTATCTTTGAGTTGAGTAGAGTACCAGAGTTGATATATTAAATTTTTTACTAAAAAAAAAGGCATATATAAAGCTCAGCACAGACCGGATGGTTCATCGAATTAAATATATATGTGTAGCTTTATATATGCCAACGGGTTTGAAGAAGAAGATACACTTTCTCATCTCTGTTCTTGCTAATACACATCAACCCATATGACCAAATAACAATTTTACACATTTATAATTAACAATTAATTTTTTTAGTAATACATTAAATTACTTTTTTACACTGGCATTTTAGCCGCCAATGCGGCAAGGGGCACAATATGTTTTATTTTTCTATAGGAAGTCAATTTAATTTGTTGTTTTTTATCTAACTTAGAGGGAAAAAGTCTGATTATCGATAATATGTGTACTTTATATAAATATACTATTAATTGAGCACTTAAAATTTAAAAAATGTCATCATATTTATCGGCTTATGTGATTAAAGTTTGGCTTCTTATTAGTTTAAGTTACTAATAGTTGGAATGTAAAATTATTTCATACGTGACTGACTCTAATAATATGAAAATGTAAAAACTAGTAAAACTTAAAAAAATATAATCCTGATCATATTTTATATAATATATATTATAAGTTTTTCTAAACATTATTTTTTATACTTAGGCCTATTATTATATTAATATTTATTTATATTTAACGTATACGAAATTTAGTGAAATTCTAGTTTTGTAAGTTAATTCAAGATAATTATGTATAATAATATTACTATATATATAAATAAAAAACCATTGAATCTAATTCAAGATAATTATGTATAATATTACTATATATAAAAATAAAAAACCATTGAATTCATAAACTATATAATACTCTATACATATATATACGCATATTTAATTCTGATAGTAATTAAAATATTAATTGTTACTAACTTTTAGTTTAAGTATTTTGTAACTGACCTACATGATCTATTGCATATTTTATCGCTTTAAGTTATTATTATAAAATATGAATCAGATTTTTTATTACTTAACTTAAAATTTGTTTTTTAAAAATATCTAAATCTAAGGCCCCGTTTGGTTCGCGAAATGGAATTGATCGGAATTGGAATTCGTTAAGAAATTGAAATTGGAAGGAATTGGAATTGGAAGGATTCTAATGGAATTGATTCCTTCGTATGTTTGGTTTGCGGAATTAAATGAAATCCAAATTTCAAGTTTTGTTTCGTATAACATACCTCGATGGTGGAGCTTGAAGGTTGACATGGATGGCAGAAGTTGATGGCGGAAGGGGATGGGTAGAAGTCGACGGGAGTGTGTTTGCGTAAGAGAATTCCGAAAGAATTGTTATAATTCCTTTGGTTTAGTGAAGGAATTGACAAATCCTTAAATCTAGGAATTGGGGGGATTTAGAAATTCCAATTCCTACAATTCTTTGAACCAAACATGAGCAAGATTTAGGAATTCCTAATTCCAATTCCGGACAATTCCGTTCAATTCTTGCGAACCAAACGGGACCTAAATGTTTTATATTTGACTTACGAGTAGAGGTATACAAGTCAAATTATGTTCTAATTAAGCAATTATTCTTTCACGCTTTCATAATCCATATTTGATAAAAGGTTTTATTTTATGAAAAATTAAACAAGTTACTAAGGTTGAAGTTATGATTTCTTTAAGGCTCATATTACCTTTATACATGCTAACTCGTTAATACATAATTGACTTACCAACCTATAAATGACTTGTCATACTTCAACCCATGTAATTAAACATGTTAAATGAGTTGCGCTCATGTCTTACATATACGGGTTAATATTTTAAACTTAGAAACGAACAATAATCAGGTTGTCTGAATCGTATGTTTTGGTGTTTCTGACCCATTAAACCCGTGAACCTGTAACCAAATCCACATTAATGATTCATTTTATATCCATTTTTCAATTTTATCATAGCAGATGATGCTGATATTAAAGATATTTTTACTATATTTCTTGATGTGTTTATGTGCGCTCACATGTGAATAGGATCATGAGCATTTCTTCATAATCTCATTCTATATCCATATTTATTATTATATATTTAGCTGTCCTTTTAAAGTTAGATTTTGGGTCTTCTGGCTCTGTGTTAGATTCTTGATATTTTAATTCGTTAGATTCATGTGCACACTTCATTTTTTAATCCCACTTTTGCTTCAATTTCAGTGCACGCAAAGTGTTTGTGTTTTTGCGTCTGTGGTTTTGCTTTTCTTTCTCTATATTTTATTACATGAAAACCTGCATCTTGACCAGGCAGTTCTAGTTTTGGCATTTATAAAGGGTGAAGGATTTATGAAGAGCATTTATATCATTTGAGTGTTTAACGATTTAAGTGGATTGTGTGTGCTGTAACACCTAAATTGGGTGCCGCTAGCTGCATGGATCATTTACTCAATCAGACAATTACAAATGGGTAAAGGTTTTATGCAGCCATCAGCACCTAAATTAGGTAGTGCTGCACTCACAACCTATATAAACAAATGGCATTTATGTCATTTGAGTGTTTAGCCAACTAACATACACATAATTAAAGAAAATCCTAGAACTAAATTAATTTACATAGCTAAACACAACCTCAAGAACAACAATACTTGAATGATTTGTTGATTTTAAAGCTAAAAGTGTAGACTTGTCCAAATGACAAGCAGTACATAATCATCTACAGATTTGTTTTCTTTCATTTTTGCTCCATAAAAACTAAGAAAAAGATCCAAATTGAAATCTGTAAATTCTCTCCTTTTATATATTAAAGACTTTATTCGGATGTAGCAGTTAAGTGCTTATTCATAGGTGATTGAACTCCAGATGTTCAAAAACCAAATTGCTATCACAGAGTAATCAAAAAGGGTAATAATACCTTCAAGAATTTTGTTCTAAGATGGGAGTGCTTGGGAACTTGTTTTGGACTAATGTTTTATGTTCCTCAAGACTGAATATGCTGAGATGGATAACTGTTTGCATTTGCATATAAAGATTGAGAAATGATATTGGTTGATTTTGGCCATAAAAGGAGATGAATTGAAGGATGCTACCCATTTTGGTTAATTCTTGATGTTATTTAAGTGTTCTTTTTTGTTGGTTTCCACAGTACAACTGTCTGGAGTATGCAGTTCTAAAAAAGATTATCTTATACATGTACTGATAAAAAAAACAATAAGATCAAGAAAGCTGCTTTTAGAATTCTTGTCACCACTATTTTTATAAGGCAAATCAATCTTCAGTACAGACTTACAGGCTGACATTCATATATGCATAAAGAACATGTTTGGACAGCTTATAAACATGTGTGTTCTCCTCCAACACATGGGATATATAAGCGTACGAACAGAAATCACGACACGAAGTTCTCATCTAATCCATCCTTGCATTCTTTCATTTGTTTATTGCTTCAATCAGTATATTTAATTAGCTATATGCACTGAACCATTATGTACATTTTAAAGAAACTGTGAATTTACTGCTCTAGTAGATATAAATGAACATTTTGAATTTTGACTTTTGGGTCAACTGTCAAGATAGAGATTGGTATTTCTGTTGACTGTTTTTACCGTTATAATTGACTGAAAACTCTGCAGGAAGGCTCACAAGCCATGCCTCTGCCACCCTTCATTTGTTGTGGACATTTAAACATCCAAAAAAAATCACAGCAAGAAAAGCAAGTGATAGAGAAGATGGTATGGAGCAATTTCGTCTTCAGTTGGCACTTATTATGTGCCTTTAAAAAAAGGTCAGATTCTATGTTCTAACACACCCGACCAATAATCAAATTGGTTTTCTAAAACAGGGCACAAGTTTTTATTTATTATCATATCTGTATGTATACATGTACATATAATATATATGCGAGCTGATCCTTACACAACAGTTTTTAATCATACACAACAAGGTACAAGAAGTTAATGTACATGGTATAATTTGATGAGTCATTAAGTTATTGTGTATGTCCACTTTTGTTGTGCAAGGATCCTCTCCCGTAAGGTATATACAAAGAGTATGTTTGGTATGAAGTTTTTTGAAGATTATTGGAGCTGGTAGCTTTTTGTATCGAAAAAAAAAGCTACAAGTCATGTTCGGATAAAAAAGCTGGAAGTTTTTTTCTAAACAAAAAAGCTATAAAACAAAAAGTTTTCTGAAGTAGCTTTTAAAACTAGCTGGAAACTTTTTATATACCAAATTACTTAAATACCCTCTTTAATTATTTTATAATTCCTCCTATTTTTATAATTTGTATTTTTTGTCATTTTACACTATTAAGCTCCAGCTAACAACTAATTTGCCGAATACATATATAAATAAAATAAACAGCTTCCAGCTTTCAGCTAAAGTTACCAACTATTTTCGCTAAACTTACCCAAAATTACAAATACATACATGCTAGCATACTTAAACTTGAATATACATGTGCATATTGG
Source organism: Pulicaria dysenterica (assembly GCA_947179395.2). Taxonomy (NCBI): domain Eukaryota; kingdom Viridiplantae; phylum Streptophyta; class Magnoliopsida; order Asterales; family Asteraceae; genus Pulicaria; species Pulicaria dysenterica. The sequence continues at coordinate 62,292,585 of OX359294.1, forward strand.
GTTATTTGGCACAAACCACACACACTTTTATGTGATATTAAATCTTGAAATGGAAACTACTTTTGCCTTGCTTTATTTGTGATTATGTAAGCAATAAAGCAAAAAATTTGTATTATATATTACCAATATAGAGAAAGAGTTGTGCCAGTTGCTTAGACCTTTATATATGACGTGTCTTTTAGCTTATTTACTATTTTAGAAATCTGTTTTTATTTTTCTTTCTTTTTTTAGAAAAGCAACTTCTGATGATCCTATAGCATGAGGGCTTTTGTATCTTTAAATATTGATGATGACGTTAAGAGTGATACTGTTTTAAAACTGATTTCGACCCTTAATAAATAAGAGCAAAATAGTTTTCTCTACATACAGGTAAAGATATTACCGATATAATATCCTTCTCATATATTACTGAAACGCGATTGAGTATTGTTTTTATGATAATAGGTTATTCAAGAAAAGAAGAATCTTGTATTGTTTTATATTGTTTGTGTCAGAGGGTGATTGATGGATATGTTTTCTCTATTCTTTATTATTATTATTATTATTAATTTTTTTTTTGTATTTATCTAGTGGGATAGGATATGTCATAAGACTGTAGATCATTAACTTTACTTGATAGCACACAAAAACAAAATTACACATAGATGCATACACACATATATTATAGTAGTAAATGTAAATATAGGTCAAGAGAAGGGGCATACAATTTTACATTGAAGACAAACATGTTAGAACCTAGTGGTTTGCCAAAATAGGAAAGTTGAAGAATTTTTAATTTTAAAAAAAGGACATAAAAAAGCTACCTTTTTTGGACCAAGGCTCCTTTAGCCTCTCTGCATGTATTTTAAACAGTTTTATTCAAAGATTTAGATAAGTATTATAAAAATGTTTGCAATTCAACCAAACCCGACCCGAATTTTTGACACGTTTCAACCCAAACCTGTGTTGATTTGTTATCTACTCATGTTTCCTACAGTAACCTTAGTATAGTTGCTCCAAGATTCATCAAAAAAGAAAAACAGAAACAAAAAAAAAAAAGGAAAAAGAAAAGAAAAACAGATTACTGACCAACTATTTTATAACATTCATTAGACCTGCTGACCTCTGCCTTTTATATTATTTCTGCTTACAGAAATGGAAACCAAACTGCTTCATACATTTGAGGTGTAGAGAGGGAGAGTGTGAGGGTGGGATGAGGGTGAGATCATCTTCAAAACAAGGAAAATTTAGGAGCAGATTAGCAGCAGGGGTATCAATGGAAAAACACAAAGTTGATCAGAAGGTTAAAGAAGAGCCTCATCTCTCTGGTGCTTACATACGTAGCCTTGTCAAACACTTGACCTCTATAAAAACCAAAGATTCCTTCAATGGAGATGCCGCTGCCGGTGGGTTGCCGGAAACTGTAAATTCTGATGGAGAATTCCTTAATGATGACAGTATGCAACAACAATCACCGCCGCCGCCGCCACCGCCACCGCCACCGCCACCTAAGAAACAAGTTAGAAGAAGACAACATACAAGTAAACCTTATCAAGAAAGGCTACTCAATATGGCTGAAGCTAGGAGAGAGATTGTCACAGCCCTTAAGTTTCATAGAGCTTCCATGAAACAACAAAAGGTAGCTCATAATAATCATAACAGTCAATTGGAACCATCTCCTCCATCACAAGAATTAAAGTCTAAATCTAGAAGAAATTCTAGAGCTTATCCTTCCACCACCACCGTCCCCGCCACCACCACCACCACTTCCACCACCGGTTTATCCGACAACTTTATAGAGCATTATTCAGGTTATTGGCCTATATCCAGAATTAGTCCTCCCCCTTTGCCACCACTTTACCATGACAATCTCAATTTCCCACTTCCTAACCAAACCTTGGGATTAAATCTCAATTTTCAAGATTTTAAAAACTTAGATGCCAATCTTTATTCCTCCTCGTCTTCCTCTTCGTCGTCATCTTCTTCTTCCCAATCTACTTCTTCTTCCGCCGCCATTTCTATTGCAACAGAAGAAATGGCGGCCAGCTTGCCAGAGGAGGTGGTGGCCAACTCGACCACCACCTCCTCTAGCGGAGTTATCCAAAACGATCTACATCACGCCATGGATGATGAGGAGATGGAGGAGATTAGATCATTAGGTGAGCAGCTTCAGATGGAATGGAATGATAGCATGAATCTGGCTATGTCGGCACGGTGGTTCCAGTTCTTGAAAACCTTTGAATTTGAACCAGAAGATGGGAATATTGATAACCTAGGATTTAATCCTTTTGATCAAGTTATGGAATTCCCACCTTGGTAAGATTCCATTCTATAATTACATGTTTTCCAAAAAGATTATATTAAATAATTTTAATATTTAGGAAGCTGAAGATGTTTTCTGTTCCTTAAAATTCTCTCTAACATGTTTAATATTTTTATTGTTGTAACCTTTAATTTGTTTAGCCATTGTTGTTATGTCCATTATGTTGGGTTCTTGCTGCTTCTGAATTTTTGCAGTGTGAGACTTTATAACAATGGCACTATGGCAGTGAGGAGGCCACACAGGTCCCCACCACCATCTCTGTCACTGATCTGAACACTTTTTTATAAATTTCATTTTCAGATTCTGTGACAGCTTCCATGACCTCATTTAATTGATTTTGCACTTGGGCTGTAAATTGTCTAGCAATCTTCTTCTTGCTTATGCCAATAGCTAAAATCTGTAATTTTCATTCCCTGTTACTTGTTAATTACAAGATTTTATTTTGAATTGCGCTTATTAAATTTTTTTTTTTTTTTGAAATTGTAGTTTTGACTGTGGATATAGTTATGTCTGGCTACATCTTAACTTCTCAAACACCCCATATTTGTTTGGAAGCATGATGTTTTGTATATTTTCTAAAAGGAACTGTTTTTTTGTTTTTGTTTTTGTTATTTTGTCACTGATTGAACAATTTTATTTATTGTTTACTATTTTATTAGGGTGTAAAATTTCTTTTTAAATTTTTTTCTTAGTCTTGCTCTTTATGTATGCAGCATGGAGAATGGTGAAATTGAAGGAATGGATGGAGAATGGCTAGACTGAAACAAGATTGATTTTTTTTAGTAATCAATTTGTGGCTGTATTTTTGTAACAATTTTAAGCTTCTTGTTCTACTTTATTCAATCCTTTTTTTCTGTGTGTGTGTGTATGTAATAAGTTTGCAGGGACATGCCATCTGGAGAAAAAAGAGTAATAACTTGGTGTCTTGGATAGTACTAGTTATGTCCTGGACAATAAGAAAAAGATTACTTAAGTCAAAGCAGAGTAATATCCATATGAAAATTGGCGTATAGTCGTCACATTTTGTGAGAAAAAGAAATAAAAAACAAAAAATTTATTAATAAATAAAATATTTTTAAAAATCATTAACACTAACATACACTTTCTAATATTTATACACAAATTTGAGTATTGCATTATATATTACACCCCATGCCAGATGCATCCCACCTTTAACAAAATATCATTAGATAATGAAATCTCATAATATTACATCAAATTACCAAAATGTCCTTCAAATTATCATGATAATTTGTCATCTTAGTTACCCAATTAATATATAATATAATTGACTTAAAATCCATATGAGTAATAATATTCCTTTAATTGTATTATTAGGTCATGGATGGTTAACCAAGCATTGGTTAACCGAAATACGTTTTTATAACTTTCATAAATCTAAACCTAAACACAAAAAACTAATTAATTCATAATAAGTTAATCGATTTTTATCATCAATCAGATAACTTTTTCAATTACTAAATATATTTTTAATTGAGGACTTCTAAAATCTTATATGCATATCAAGTTATCAACTTTAACAATTTTCAAATTAGAAAGTTAGATAAAGGTTAAAATGATTACTGGGAATCCTAAAAACTATGAGTAGTGATTTGTGCACAATAAATTTTGGTCATACACAACAAGTATGACCTTTATGTCCCTAACAACCCATAATATTTTATTCTTATCCACAAATTTAAGGGTATAATGGTCTAAACAATCATTTTCTGTTTTGTATACAAAAAGTTATTGTGCACAAATCATTACCCAAAAACTATATACAATATCTAATCCCTCGTATATACAAAAGAGTATATAACAAAAGGTGATAGGAAATAGGCTTCTAACCAACATTTACAATAGTTGATTCTATACTTACAAACATTTTAAATAGGTATGTTTCAATCGTATGGATATGTAAAATACAGGATTTTCCAATCCTAGCAAGAAAAGGAGGGAGATGGATACTCAATTGAGTAAACAGAATTCCATACTCGATCTCATAGATACATATAGAATTATGAGGAAAGCCGTATACAATAAAAGTCGTATGTACGACATGAAAGGAGATCTTACATATCTTTCGAGATCCACCCTACAATTAATCATTTCATCATTTACTCATTTAAATATTTATAAGGGTGAAAACACTTGCGATAGATGCTTCTAGCTGCACACTTTTTTTTTTCTCATAACAAATCCCTAAACGTCTTGAAATTCAAGAATCTATTCAAATAAAAGATCATGACCTTTATACATGATTTACGTAAATCGAAACATTATACGTTTTATTAAAACACAAAGAAAATCGAATTATTTGTCATCAATATGGAATAAATTCAAAGGTTTCAAGCGAATAAAACCCTCATTCTGCCTATAAAACCAAACTTACTATGGCAATTTGAGAAAATTTCAAATTTGAGAATCATTTTTATTGCGAGAATCAATTTTAGCCGTTTAATTTTCCCTTCTTTAATTTTATCACCTATCCATGAATTCATCACGTGCACCTTGTCACACTCTATTTCTCACGCTTTACATCCATGAATTCCACTTACTTAAATGAATAACAAAAGGTGGTTGTGATTCTCAATTCTCACAATAAAAATGGTAATCAAATTAACCATCCCTATAGTATGATTCATTGGTTAGTTAATTTTAAAATTAGATATCAAGGTTTTTAAGTATGAGGAATACACGGGACAAACATATTCATGGTGCATGGAAGAGATTTAAAATTAGATATCAAGGTTTTTAAGTTTGAGGAATACACAGGACAAACATATTCATGGTGCATGGAAGAGATTATTGTAAGGTGATTTCTTGTTGTATATACTTGATCATTGTTGTATATCATTTTAAAATGATCTATTTCATCGTGAATATGTTTGAGGTTATCCTTACATAACAATTTTATACAACATCAACTTATACCATATATATTATATAATTGTATATTGTTTTGTATAATTAGAAAATATTGTATACAGATCTAACTCCTAAGTAAAATAGAATGCTTCTTGTGTGTTTTTACAAGGACAAATATTCAATCTACTATTCTCACCCTTTAGTCTTAAACTTGAAGAGTGTTTTAAGACTTACAAGTTTTTTTTTCTATGAGCATTTTTTTTGCTGTTAAGTTTTTTCCGTAAGCCTAGTTGTTTTAACATAAACTAATTTTCTCATCAAACTTGTAAGTTCAAGAATAAACCGAATAATAAACTAAACTTATAAGCGTCTAATAAACTAAGAATAATGTTCAATATAGTCCATACTTAATTCATAGTCCTAAATCTTTTGATCATGATATCAATGGTCCAGATTACATTTTTAAATTTTTGGGTGGAGAGACATTTTCGTAATTCACATGTGATGCTTTTACTCATCACATGTGATTGTATACTGAATCACATATGATTACATATTAAAATTTTAAAACTATATTTATTAAATAGACTTTATTGAACACAACTCAATAAACGTGAGCAAAACATACTTGATCAACTACAACCAACATAGTTAACGTACTATGTTTTTACTATTCATTTCAAAGTAATTCCACTCCAAACAGAAGTAAAATAAAAATCTAGGAACTTAAAATAGCAAGGTTATTTTTTCTTTCACTTCTAATAAAACGGGACAATTTCATATGTGACCCTCTTAACTTGCAAAATATCATATATATCCCAAGCATGCTTTAAGGCTATTTTACTTTATACATTAAAAAATTGTACTCTAGATATATGTATGTATAGAGAAAAGTTCATTTGAGAACCATTTTTATTGCGAAAAACAATCTTACCTGTCACATGCCCTTTCTTTCAATTCCATCGTGCACCCATGAATTTATTACATGCATCTTGCCCCACACTCTATCCCATCATCTCTCCATCCATGAATTTCACTTACCAAATGAATGGCTAAGATTGGTTTTCACGATTCTCGCAATAATAATGGTTCTCAAATTAACATCCCCTGTGTGTATGTGTGTGTGTGTCTATATATACAGGGGAGGGTTCTTTCGAGAACCGTTGATAGTGTGAGAACCGCGAGAACCAATCTCAGCCGTTCCTTGAATATGGGAAGTTCATGGATGGAGAAGCGTGGAGGGATAGAGTGTGTCAGGGTGCATGTAAGGAATTCATGGGTGGACAATGACATTGAAGAAGGGGGACTTGGACGGCTCAGATTCTTCCTATAAATAGAGGGGAGGGTTCGTTCCAGAACCGCTGTTAGTGCGAGAACCAATCTAAGCCCTTTCTTGGATATGGAAAGTTCATGGATGGAGAGCGTAGAGGGATAGAGTGTGGCAGGGTGCATAAAAGGAATTCATGGGTGGGCAATGACATTAAAGGAGCGGGAATTAGACGGCTTAGATTGGTTCTCGCGATACTCGCACTAAGAATGGTTCTCAAATGAACTTCTTCATATATATATATATATATATATATATATATATATATGTGTGTGTGTGTGTGTGTGTGTGTGTGTGTGTGTATGTGTGTGTGTGTGTGTGTGTGTGTGTGTAGGGGACGCTTCAAACGAGAACCGTTTTCGTACGAGAACTGCGTGAACCAATATTAGCAGTTGATTTGATAAAGTGGAACTCATGGATGTGGAGCGTGAGGGGATCAAGTGTGGCAGGGTGCATGTGAGGATTTCATGGGTGGGCAATGACATTAAAGGAGGGGGAATTGGACGGCTCAGATTGGTTCTCGCAGTTCAAACGAGAACTGTTTGTCATACGAGAACCGCGAGAACCAATCTGAGCCGTCCAATTCCCCCTCCTTCAATGTCATCACCCACCCATAAATTCCTCACATGCACCCTGCCACACTTGATCCCCTCCACGCTCTCCATCCATGAAGTTCCCATATCCAAGGAACGGCCGAGATTCGTTCTCGCAGTTCTCTTACGAAAAACAGTTCTCGTTTGAACCCTCCCATATATATATATATATATATATATATATAGAGAGAGAGAGAGAGAGAGAGTAAGGATATATTAAGAGGGGAAAATTGCTAAGAGGGCTAAGAGGGGCTTTCAGCCGTTAGATGAGGATCATCAGTCAATTAAAATTGATCAAAATGCAGTACAGTTGGCAATTAGAAAAACGGCACTGAGGGGTACTTTTGGTATCACGCTCAATTAAAAAATGATGAATGTCCTAAATTTACGGATTGAATTTAAGAATTCATAAACAACGAATAGATCATCTGATGATTCATAAACAGGAATTTGCTAAAAATACATACATCCTTTAAATTTAATGAACAAAAGAATACATCAGATTCGCTGTTGTAGCCCTGACTGCGGGTTTTTCTTGTTATAAAATTCTGGGACACAACCTAGTTTTAAATTTATAAAAACGATGTTACTAAGCAGATACTACACACGACTCAGGCAAGTATAACCTGGTCAATAGCAGTATAGACTCGGTAAGACCGGATATCGTTCCACCAGGACAGGAAGCTACCAATACTTAAGTCTCATTGTTGTTTGATCAGCAAAATTAATATTAAGAAAGTGACAGAATGAACTAAATTAATCAAGAACTACAGTAACTAACATAGACTAACACCGAAGGCAAACAGTAGGATAACAGATCACTTGGGCTTTCGAATCATCGAGACTAATCATGGCAATAACACAATACAACACATAATATGAAGACTTGAATAGATTGAGCGCATAGCATGCTGTTCTAATACTCAACAAAACCACATTATCATGCAAGAATCATCACTCGAGTTATCAAGACTCAGATTCAACACTTAAACATGATTAAGCAAGTACCGGCATATCAGAATTCAACTACAGATCCACCAGATCGCGTCCAAATCAGACTACAAAGACAAACATCTTTTCAAATGACATGTCCAGTAGTCCTCAGAACCCAAAAGGGTGTCAAAGCAGTTAAAATGGTTAAAACAAGCAAAAACAACAAACTGTGGTAAAAATGTCTCCTACGGCCGTAGGAATTTCTTCCTACGGTCGTAGGAGGTTTACTGTCCTACGGTCGTAGGAATTTCTTCCTGCGGCCGTTGGAACCAGTACGACAGAACAGTTTAATCTAACATAAAGGCATTCAACAACAAATTACAATCTAGACTTTAATCTCAGATCATAAACACATGTAAACTGGTACAATGGGGTCACAAACTCCTCTAAACTCAAACCTCACAATTAAGAGATTTTAATATTTAGCCACATGATTACTAAAGATATGAACATGTTAAACCTACCATTTATAGTATAGCCAACACTTCTTAAAACATGAATCATGTGATATGCACATTTGAACACTAAGACAAGCATAAAAAATGTATACATGTGAGTTCATTTCACCATCTAAACATACCAACAAACATCTTTGTGAATCCTTTAATTATTAGTAGCATGTTTAATCCATAAATACACCAAATGACAATATTTTCATCTACAATCACAAGGCATGCATAAAACCAACATATGAATAAAATGACCAATAATGGATGAACCTGAAATGATTCAAAACATATCTCAACAATGATATCTAATGACAACCATTCAAGATGTATCATTTCTAATAACAAGCTTAACATGGAATTAATAAAATCAACCATCATCATTGAATATCCACATGCTTAAACATGAAGGAGTTATCTTATACACATTGTCACATATGAACATGGTAAGATTAGACATACTAAGTTGATAAAACACATTTGTATTCAAGATCAAACATGCATATTTGAATCAAGTCAACATAAAAGTCAAATATATTGTCATAACTAGCCAAGAATCATCTTGGCCCAAGTGAAATGAGTTTAGTTATCCATATGTTAGATTATGTGCAGAGATAATTAATAGGCATGTTGTATCCAATGTTATAAGAGACTAAAGGGTCACACTGCTACACACCCAATTCAGAACAGTTGGATTTCACCATAAATCTATGTGGAAATAATTAATCAGTTAGATTAATTATTAAAGAGAAAAAGTAAATAATTAATCAGTTAGATTAATTATTAAAGAGATAAACGAATAATTAATCAGTAGTATTAATTATTGAGAGATATAAATAATTATCCAGTTTGGATTAATTATTAGAAAGGAAATAAATAATAAGTAGTTATTTATTATTTAAGGAGAATTAAATATTAAGTTTTAATATTTAACGGACTAAGTTAATTAATAGTTAATTAACTAGTAAAGTCCAGGGGGTCAAAGTGAGAAGAATTGAAAGTTTAATTAAAACCAGTGGGCTTTTAATTAAACGGGCTTAGGTCCAATCTAATCCTTATATATAATCCTTAAGCCTTAAGGATTAGATATAATAACACAACATAAGATAAGGATTGAAACCCTAGCCGCCACTCTTCCCTCTCCCTCGTCGCAACTCCCTCTCTCGGTCGACCTCACCATCGACCGTCGCTCTCTCTCTCTTGCGGCTCTCTCTCTCGTCGACAATCAAGAAGGAACGTCAAGTGTGTTTCTCGGTTTGGTGATCGACGCAAGGACACACACACGTAGGCTCAAGCTTTCGAGTTCTTTGAAGCCTTGGTGATCCAGGAGCGGTCTAGCAGCCAGTTCAATCGGAGGTGCAGTAGTGGTGGACTACTTTAGCAATCCCAAGTTTGATCAGGTATAATTCTATAACCTTGTCTATGGATTGTTTCTGCAAGAAACTATGTTGATCATATAAGTATTAAAGATCCTAACCCTTTGTGGGGTTTAGAGGGTTGTGTTCAATCCAGTTCCGCTTTTAGGATTGAACCAGTTGAATCAAACCCAGGATTGATCAGTTTGTGTCATGAGTGGTTTGGTCAGGTCCAAAACCCTTCACCATATACATCAATATTAATACTACAACATCTGGAACACATGGGTACATGATTGAAATAAGAAATGGAAAGAGTATACCCAAGCTAAACAATGATAAAACTAAGGAATCCAAGCTCCAAGATGTTGTTCCAAGCCTTCAAATCCAAGCTCTCCACCTTAGAATCACCAAGAGAAGTCCGCTGGAGTGTTAGGGTGTTTAGAGAGAGTGTATGAGGGTGTTGGACCGAAATGTGGTAAAAAATCCGGACCCTTGTGCAAATGGCAGATTCTGCCATTTAATGTGCTGTAATAGAACTTCCTACGGCCGTAGGAAGTATCCTCTACGACCGTAGGATGGCTGGGACAGAGATTCTCCACATGCAATACTCTGCTGCCAATCCGCCACACGCAAGAATCTGCCAGGAAATGATTACTTCTGATTAGGGGTCCCTACGGCCGTAGGAAATATATACTGCGGCCGTAGGGTGGGCTGGCTAAATCTTCTAGAAGAAATATCTTCTACGGCCGTAGGAACATCTTCTACGGCCGTAGGCTGTCTTTTTTCACCAATCTTCACTTTTCTTCTATTCTTCCCTTGTTTTGCCCCTTTATCTTACTTAAAGCTCTTTTTAACCTGCATGGTGAATGTTAAGCATATTAGATCAATAATATGAGTAATCACCTTGGATTTGGGCTAAGTATGGGGTATTCCAGCATGTAAAACATGCATAAAATGCATATATCATTTGCTAAAACAAACCTCATCAAATTTACAAATCATCATTTTACAAAAATATTATCACATTTGCTATGCAAAATTCATCAATTATACAGATCTCAAACAAAATTTGATACACAAGTCATCAAATTTGGATTTGATGAACACAGTTAAAAATGGAAAAAACAGAACTGATACACATACAACTGGATGAATATAGCAAAACAGTGAAATGAAGAATGAAAAAAAAATGAAATTGATGAAGGAGAAGAAACAGAGAATTGATGAATGAAAAAAATGACTGATACACATACATCAGTGATCGACGATGATGATGGTCTCTGTGAGTTCCTTCATCAAAATCCACCACCGCATACTGTGAGTTCCTTCATCAAAATCCACCACCACATACATCTGTGAATTCCTTCATCAAAACTTGAGTTCCTTCATCTATGCAGAATTCATCAAAATCCACCACCACATTCGATGATGATGGTCTCTGTTTCTTCCGGAGCAGCTAGGTTTACATATTCTAACTTATAGAGCACCGGATGCGGTGTAGAGCAGCGGCGACAGTGGTGCGGTGAGACAATGGCAGCGGTGTTGGTTTCTTCCAGATCCAGGTCGGCGGTGGGTGGTTTCTTCTAGATCTGGGGCAGTGGTGGTGAGCATACAGATGGGCGGTGGTGGTGAGCGTACATAGACGGTAGTGGTCGCAACGGAGGGGCGACGGTGGTGGTCACAGCAGAGGGCGGCGGTGGTGAGCGTGGTTTATATTAGCACAGGTCGCAGCAGTGGTCGGTGGAGGTGACCGCTCCGACGACTATCAAGGCAGCGATGATGAAGATCGGTCAAGGCAAAATGGACATTGAAGGGCGGCGACGATGAAGAGTGAGCTTTCCGATGAGGAGCGGCGGTGGGATGCTCTTAGATCTGATATTCACGATATAAGTCACACAAACCTAAGTGGCAGGCGTATATTTAGGGAGAAGGGAATAGACAGGAGAGAGAAGGTTTGTGGGAAAGTCTAAATTACCCTTTTATTAATCAAGCCACGTGTCACCTCCAGCTTCCCCCTTAGCCCTCTTACCAATATATCCCTCTTAATTGATCTTGATTATATGTATATATATATAGGCAAAAGTTTAAACGAGAACTGTTTTTCGTATGAGAACTGCGAGAACCAATCTGAGCCGTCCAATTCCCCTCCTTTAATGTCATTGCCCACCCATGAATTCCTCACATGCACCCTGCCACACTTGATTCCCTCCACGCTCTCCATCCATGAACTTCCCATATCCAAGAAACGGCTAAGATTGGTTCTCGCAGTTCTCGTACAAAAAACAGTTCTCGTTTAAAACTTCCCATATATATATATATATATATATATATATATATATATATGATAATTTCAAATTTCGGTTAAAATATGTCAATTCTAGGATTTATTTGAAATATGTGGTTTACAATTGAATACAATTTGACAACTAGTTGGGCCAATGATGTCTGTCCATTTAAGCGCACATTTTCCAGGCCCAATTTCCAAGTCCAATTGTGCATTTGGACGTTGTTTTGACTTGAAATTTCACGTAATGTTTAATATCTAATCCGAAATCGTTGCGGGAATATATTTAATTGATTCATGACTTCATCTTAATATTATAGGAAGAAAAAAATATAAAAGTCATGATAGATTTAATTAGAAAGCAAAACATGACAAAAGCATCTTTAAAACTTGCTTGAATGACTATCCTATTCTACCATGTCATGTTCTAAAGTACAAGTATATAACATGTTATAAAGCTATAAGTAACTGGGGTTTATGTAATGTATTAAAGCTATACGTATATAACATGTTCTAGAAGGAGTTGCAAAAATCAGAAAGGCAGAAACTACAGGGGCTATTTTTGTCATTTTTCAAAATTCTAAAAAAAAGCTATGGTGCTAGGATTTAAACTGAAAACATATGGTTTAGATATACCACCACCATACAACTCCAGAACTCCTACAGCCTTCATCTCTTTTAATTTCACCTTCAAGTTACTCAATGACATTAGAGGATGCACAGAATACCATGGAGCCGATCATACTCAATAGTATTCTTCTTATGAAACAGTAAACGTATCTTTAATCTGTATTTGACACGTTTCCATTTACTTATTTTACTACTGCTTCCTTTAAAGGAATATAAGGTTTTTAGGATATGTATTTACGCTTGCATATAGAAAGTTTTTGACACCACATTCTGTGGTAAAGTTATGTATTTTCTCTATTTCTTGATAACTGCTGATTTTGAAACACAATTAATATGCCAGGAAAACACAGTACTTGAAATGCATTTGGATTTTTCACTCTGGTTAAGTTATGCTTCCTCTTAATATTGTTAGTTGATTAGTTAATTGCTCATTTAAACCTATTTTCTTTATATAAGTACATTAATTAGTACATTAATTATAACTCGTCATAGTGATAATATTTAAAGAGGCTTTCTATGTCTTTTTTATTTCAGGCTGCTCAATTACACTAAGAATTTCATAAACAGACTTTTTCTCAACAAACCATGGGATCAGGGGCAGCAGGAGGTTCTTCCACTTTTTCAAGTGTCAAGGTATTGTTTCTTCTTGTCTCCTTTATATACACGCAGACAGATAACTTTTTGACAGTTACTATTCTTCTGCTACAAGTAGTTTGGGGTAATTTTTTTGGGCTGTTAAGGTTCAAATCGACAGCCTTCTAAGAAGTGGTGTTGTTTTATTAATTAAATAAGACAAGCTACTAACTGTACTATGTTCGTAATGTGTTTAAATATGTGGCCTATGACATGTTTCTGTCAACGTTATGCTTGATGGTCTGTTAAGGTTTAACTTTTCCGGTGTTCATTGTGTTTCATCGATACGAAAGAACTTATGTTTTTTGATTGTGTTTCTAGATAGCAGGTGATACACTTGAAACCCCCTTTAAAAACGTTTTTTTTACCATATTATTTGTCATTATTTTGTGTTTCATAGTGCTACACCGTTTTTTTAGTGTATTTGTTTAATTCAATTTTTGGTCTCTCAGCTGTGATTAGTGAAATTGGTTTGTCTGATCCTGATATCATTATTATTAAAGGTTTATATTGGTTTTTAGTTCATGTGTGGGCAAATTTTAGTTCAAAGAACTTATATTTCTGTTTTTCATTGGTCACTAATTATGAATAAAAGGAAGTTCTTATATCTACAAAGTAATCAAAATTGTTTTCGATCTGTAAATAGTTTTGATGTTTGAGCACACTTAATGAAACTCTAAGTTATATATCTGAACTTAACATATATGAACTTACTGAAATTGCCATCATTGCCATCAGGTAATACATGTTTTTCCATATTAGATAATTGTTGTATCAGGTTTAGTGAATTGTATTTTGATTTTTTTTAGATTTAACTTTTATAAGTCATGATTCTGTCTGATTTCTTACAATAAACTGAACGAGCATGCAACAAAATGTGTCATTTATGTTTGGTAACAGAGAGATGAATTATGGATACTTAATTTTCGGTCAAAATCTGTAGTCATATCTAAATGTGTTACATGGTTAATGTGTTAACTACTTTATTTGTTGCTATGTATTGCTCTTAACTAATATTGTGGCTTTTTATTGATGCTTTCAAATTTGCTACCGGAAAGCATTGATTGTTACTGTATTTTTCTTTTTGTGTATTTGTAGTTCTTTCTTCAACTCCACATATAACATCAAATATACATCTAGAAGCTGACTGTTCTTGCACCAAGTGTACCGCTAGATTCAAGGTAACCTTCAAACAATGGTTTTGTTTCTATTGTTGTTACTGATCATAGGTAACTATCAATAATAATAAGCATACCATCTATCATTATTCGACTTGGTGCACGTTTTATTGAAGTAAAGATCAAATTCTGGGAAGAATATTGGTGTCAGCGAATATATAATGAAGAATATTGGTGTCACCAACTATTGGAATCATAATGAAGATGATTCCATCAGATTCAAAAATTATAGTGGAATTCTAAAGAACACAATTTCCGATCATGGTTTGTTTTGTAATGACTATAACAAGAGTCATGTCCAGTCTTTGTCTACTGTTGACTTGTTTTTCAGACGACCTGTTTGTCGCACTTCCACGTGTTAAAAGGAGTGGATTAACAGTTCTTATTTGCGATGAAATTAATAATCCGACCGACAAAACAACCAATGTAGTATATAAAAAAGTTCTACAACGAATCTGATGTCATTGTTTCTGGTTGGTTTTTTAAAGAATTTTGTATATGCGTGTACTTTTTTCACTGTATCAAAGTAATTACTTATTATTTTATGTATTGTCCTTAACGCATTAATTAAGTATTTTATTATTTTTTTCGTTTATAAAGTTATTGCTTAAAATTTAATTTTAAACTACCGGTGCGTGCACCGGTCCCTAAATCTAGTATCTAGTATATATATTAAAAGAAAACCATTTTCTGGAAAGTTTCCTTAATTAATTTTCAATTAACCAATAGAAATCATTTATTTCTTCAATTTTGACCAAATTTAACTATTTTGACTACTATTATTAGCTTTTTTACACAAGTTGGGTATTTTAACCCGTTTTTTATGACAGGCGGGTCACAAGAACCCGAATTGCGCATGTCCAGATTATGTGTTTTATTTCGTTTCTTTGGCTTCTCTTCATCGACAAGCTTTCATAAACCCTAACACTGTGTTCCAGAGTTATACGTGAAAAGAAAATGGAAGGAAAGAAAATTAACGAGAGAAAAGAAAAGAAGAGAAAGGAAAATGTTTTTGTCATTGGGTGTTCTCGAGTTCGAAAGAAAATAAGAGGAGAATTGAAACTTGAAGTGTTTTTTAGTTTCTTTCCAAATCTTCCCTACTTTGGAAGGAAAATAAGGAAAGAAAATACAAGATAATTTTCCATCCAAAATCTTTTGCTTCCTCCTCTAAAAAACATGGAAAAACAACTAAAATTTATTAACACAGCGTAAACATTCAGTCGCCTCCCTCTCCATTGTTGATTTTACATCGCCGCCCCCTGTCTTGCGATCTTCTTCACCGCCTCTTCTCTCAAGGTTAATCGATTCTTCACGCCTCTTCACAGAAAGGGTTTTGGTTAACCGATCTGTAAGTACATCGTATTATTTCTTTACGGTTTTTTTTCGATATGTAAGTACATCATATGTGTTTCTTTACGGTTTTTTTCGATCTGTAAGTACATCATATGTGTTTCTTTACGGTTTATTTATTCACCGGCCACCACCACCAGGCCACCGCCGTCGACGTCTCCGCCTCGCCTCAACTCTCTGTCCTCCGCTTAGCCGCTCAACTGCCTACTTCCTAATCACTCTCACGACCTAATTTGAGGTAAATGTCTTAACCCTAAATCCTAATTTGGTTAGAATTATATAAAGCATACGATTATAGTTTGATGACTTATGAATCTGATTAGAGTGATTACTGGTTGCGAATTACGATTGGTTGAAACTCGAAAACATAATTTTATAGTTTGATTATATGAATTTCAATTGGGTGAAATTAAGGCATACTATGAAATTGTAAACCTAATTATGTATAAATGTTGTAGTAGTTGTTAGTTAGATATCTGGGATTTATTTGCATATTATGAAATTATAAGCCTAATTTTGATTCCATTTCTTATTTGGTTTGGTGTTTGCTTTGATATAAAGGATTCCTTGCAAGTCGTATAATAATATAATGGGCATATGTAAATATAAGGATAAAATTATACCAGGTGAGAATGGTCAATAATAGTTTACAGCTCAAGACCATCTTTGACATGTATAATAATATAATTGTTTAAATCTGTTATTCAACAAGTCTTAGTGATTGGAGCGCGTATGGCTATGATTTCTTGGATTAGCCACTGGCATATGCATTGCAGTTTGTTGTGTAATGTGTATGTTATGCTTTGTTACTGTTTTTATGTTTGATGTAATTTTATGTATGTAGCTTTGAGATCCATTTTTATTCCTTAATACAATTATTTGAAAGATTATGCAGTGATTTACAGTCAAAGAGATGACCGGAGAAAGAGCAGTGCATCCAGATTGCAGAAATTCGTCGAACCCATACCATGAATGTAGTGAATATTGTTTCAAAATTATTGCGGAGGCCAAGAAATTGGCGTCTCAAAATGAATCAGGTTAGCTTAAATGTAAACATTTTGTTAACATACAATTAGATTTGGGTGATAATTGCATGATTAATTGGGGCAAAATGAATTGGTGTACAAAGTAAATGCTAATAAATATTCATGTTAAGTGGAATAAAACAGGGGATTGGAGTGGATTTTTCAACAGTTAAATCAACATTACTATTTTTCCCCTTTGTGAAACATTCACTAATTAATAATAAACGATAACTATATGCTCTTTTTGGTTTCAGTTGTTCTTGACATGTCTTGACTAATTGCTATTTTCTCAGCTGACCTGAAAGCCAATACTAAAAGTTTTCAACCGACTTCCGTGCTGACATCTGTTGAAACCGAGCTTCCTGATAATGAGAAAAGTGATCACGATGATCATCCAAGTGGCGATGACTCCAATGCATCTGAGGATCAACCAGAAGTAGACTTCACTAAGCTTACAGGAAAACAAAAGAAATTATTCGAGCTGAGGCTAAAGATGGTATGTATGTACAATATAAATCTTAATTTTTTTCTTTCAAGTTTTGGAAAATGATTTGAGTTAACATCATGTTTCTTCGTATGTAGAACGAGGCAAGGAAAGCCAATCAAACAGCCATGGTGGCTGAAAAGAAAAGAATGGAAACTCCACAAGAATCAAGAGGAATTTCAAAACAGAAATGGATTGAGGAGAGGAAAAAAAAGATTGGAAAACTTCTTGATGCAAATGGATTAGATATGACAAAAGCATACATGTTAGATACACAGCAGATGGCAGAAACAAAGTACAAAAAATGGGAGAAAAAACCTGCTCCAGATGGTTGGGATGGTATCCCCTTTTTACTCCCTACTTCATATTATTATATGAAACAAATAAACCAATCCCAATTCCCAATTAAAGAGTATTTCACAATTTTTTTAGTCAAAAATTACGTTTCTGAGTTTCTGTACATATCATTATTACGGGTGAATTTTCTTGTATTGATTTGAATCAATTATATGTTCCTTTTAAGTTACGTTTTATTTTTATCAAACATGGTAATTATACATTCTATCTTTTTAAGATCTCTGAATAATTTGTAGATGAATATACGTGTTTTCGGATTCATTTATCTGTCATTGATGTTTAACGAATAATAACTTTTGACCACATAAACTTAATATAAAAACTTGTTTTTTGTTTTATGATTGGATAAATCATGCACCTTGATTTTCTTCATTTGTTTCATTTTAACTTTTGACTCTTAATGTTTTTTCATACGTAAATATCAAATTCATTCTATGTTTATTTTTATAACAGTGTTTAATCAGAAAACCTTGTATGATGCATACAAGAAAAGAACCAAGAAGATGGATGTTGACCTTGAAGAGTATAATAAAATGAAGGAAGCAGATCCAGAATTCTACAGGGAAGCTTCAAGTCTGCAATATGGAAAGGTAATACATTTTCCTCTCTTTTTTTGTTGTTTATTTTTGTTTTTAAAGTCATAATAAATGAATTTGTTGTTGTATAATTGTTTTGGTGGACAGGCACCTAAAGTTACAGAGGATAAGATAGAAAGGATGGTGAAGGAGCTGAAGGATAGAGACGAGAAGCGGAACACATTTAGTAGGAGAAGAAGATTTCATGAAGAGAAAGATATCGACTCCATCAATGATCGTAACGAGCATTTCAATAAGAAGATTGAACGAGCTTTCGGGAGATACACCCTCGAGATTAAGAATAATCTTGAAAGGGGAACTGCTTTGCCCGACTGATTTAGAACATACTACTGTTCTTGTGTAACAAACAGTTTGATGTTTGTTTTGTGATAATTTTGTTCCTGCTGTTTTCTGAATCGCCATGCCTAAACAAGTTTTATGGGGGTAAACTTACGTTACTTTGTTTTTCAAGTAATTAAATGACTTGTATATTTTCCCATCGTTTTGGACTACTGATCAAATGTAGGATCATTTGGGTTTCTAATCAGATTATTCCGAATTTCAGATGTAGCTTGGTCTGATCTTTTCCAGGAAGGGTTTAGGTTATTTAATAGCATCTTCCTTTTTCACAAAATTTAATATATGGTAATTTACTTTGTTGTTGTCTAAATAGTAACCTACTTTATGGTTAACCTACTTTATGGTGACTTGTTTAAAGGCTTGTTTGATTTTTAAATTAAGTACTTATTTGCTAAGAAATTCTACGGGTGGCAACACATTTCAAAATCAGATTGTTTGTTTGAGATTAGATAAGTGATGTGAAAGTGATGTGAAGTTTTTTTTTTTTTTTTTTTTTTTAACAACAAAGCACAAAACTTTCATTAAACAATCTCAAGGTCAAGATACACAAAACAACAGCACCTAATCACAACATCATCATAGAATACGTTAACACTTGAGTAAAGTCCATTAGATACAATAACACCCTAGATGCCCTTGAGCTCCTTTCGACTTACTCGAGAACAGCCCAAAACCACATCCCCTATATAGTGGTGGCAAAATGGGCGGGTTGGGTTGAATTGGGTAGCGGGTCATAACGGGCTCGAGTTAGAATGGGTTCGGGTTGGAACGGTTTCGGGTCAAAACGGGTCACTCATTAAAACAAATAGACTTCGGATTCTTACCATCAACAATACAACTAACCGAGACCAACAACGAACATACGACGCTCGAAATTATTGATGGTTAACGAACATACAACAGTCGAGAGCTTTTGATAACAAAGGAGGTTGCCGTAGATTTCGATTTCGCCGAGAGAGGAAGGGCTGGCAACAGAGGAGGTTGCCGTCGAGAGAAAAAGGGACCGGCAACTCAATCGCCGTTGTTTGTTGAGAGAGAAACCAGAGATTTTGATATGGATTTTAGGGATTCAAGAGATACACCTATAAACTTGTAAAGCTTTATTTCGTCTCCACCCAAATGACCCGTACAACCCGTTGCGTTATTTCTTCTCCACCCAAATGACCGTTAAGTTTTTTTAATAAACCCAATACAACCCATACTATTTACTTTAAAGGTCCAAATAGACCCAAATTATAGTATGCGGGTGAGTTTTGCCACCACGATCAATCTTCAACAAAGCCTTAGGCCCATCAGAGTTGCATCATATTGTTGGACCCCATTCATACCGCAAATAACGCTGACAGAAAGATCCACGTTCGACGCCATGACTAACCATCCTCAAATCAAAAACTTGACGGTTCTACTTTCGAAAGAAACTTGATGGCTCCACTTTTGACAGAGATCGTCTTCCAGCCATCACCGCTAGTGTCCCCGGAGCAACCCACCTTCAAACCGACTGCACCTTCGATGGAGATCCTATTCGAAAGGCCTTCAATTGTTCTGCCATCACCGGAGCACCCACACCGTTCTATTGTTCTCCACCTTCTCTAGCGCTCCTCAGACTTTCTGAAATCATTAACGTACTTCCTGACCGATTTGCTCTTCCTGTTTTTGTCAATTTGTTTGATTTTTTCATGTTTGATTTCAATTTAATATCCTGTTCGATTAGTTGACTTCTTAGAGATGAAGCTATATATATATATATATATATATATGAAAAAGTTCTTGCGAGAACCATTCTTAGTGCGAGAACCACGAGAACCAATCTGAGCCGTCAAATTCCCCCTCCTTTAATGTCATTGCCCACCCATGAATTCCTCACATGCACCATGCCACACTCTATCCCTCCACGCTCACCATCCATGAAACTTCCCATATCCAAGGAACGGCCGAGATTGGTTCTCGCATGAACCCTCCCCTATATATATATGTATATATATATATATATATATATATATATATATATATATAAAAAGAAAACTATTTTCTGAAAAGGTACCTTAATTAAATTTCAATTAACCTATAAAAACCCTTCATTTCGCAATTTTGACAAAAAAAACCTAATTTTGACTTCTCCTTTTAGCAAGATCCAACTTCTTGGTTTAAAATGGGTGGACTTACAATGTGGGTATTTTAACCCAGATTGTAAGTCCACCCAATAGATGGTCTTCCTTCTTCCGCCGTTTCACAATCGACAGTACGTATTCCTTCTCGATCTTTCTCAATCATCTTTTTCTTCTTCATTCATCATCTTCTTCTTCATTCTCTGATTGTTTTGTTGATTTACTTCTGTATCTTTTCGATTTTACAGGTTCGTTGATTTACTTCTTTAAGAATTCTCAAACCCTAATACATCATCAGAAGTCGATTTAGGGTAATTTCTTTAATCTATTTTAGTCGATCTAGGGTAATTTCTTACATCTTTAATATGTTTATCGATTGTGTTTTAATGACTTTTTCATTCGGTGGGCTGAAAGTTTTAATCTTTTTCACAATTACAATGTGTTTAGAATTGTTGATGCTCTGCTTCTTTGGTAGGAATTTTTTCATTACATTACTTTACGGCTGTGAGAATTTATCCATATAATGTGACCATTTTCAATGTTATAGTTCTTATATTATGCTATTTTTCTTACGCAAGGAAGAGAAATCAACAACAGCATGCTTCAGCTAAAACTCCATGATTCAATTATCTTTTTCATATTTGGCTATCTTTTAAACAATAATATTATATAAATTTAATCATGTGGATGCTAATTATCAGTTTTTGAATGCTCTATCAATGCACAAAACCATAAAAAAAACTCAGCGTTGAATGTTTTCATTAACTGCTACCGTTTCTTTAGGCCCGTTAGGCACGTTTCTTTGCATAAACTGCTACCGTTTCTTATTTACAGTTATCATTAAACAATGTTTAAACAATTGTAAGGATATGTTAATTAAGGAATGAACTTTCATTGCAATAGATTTAAGGAAAGAAGAATCATGGAGTAATCATAACCTTCTTGATACAGTTTATTACATTTTCTTTGGTCTTAGGGGATCGTGTGGTGGTTGCATATTTGCTAATCAAAGATGTATAATAATCTTTTTTGTAACACCGGTTTCACGAGCTTAAAATTAGAGTAAATTAAAACTTTATTTACACCAAAAGTTTGCAGCGGAACAAACCACTGATTACATATTAAGTATTGTTTATCGACTTGGCGATTTAGAACAACGAATCAAACCAAGTCTCAAAATTAAGCCGGTGTTACCACTACGCACCGACCATCGTTACAAGTATCAGAGCTAACTACAAGTGTTCCAAAAGATATATACATAACAACACTACCCAGAGCAACCCGTCTCGCCAGGCCATCAGATAACTAACCTGCGAAAAGGGAAATATCACGAAACATTAGCTATACTAGCTAGTGAGTACAGGTATCACATAAGCACCAATAAGCATGCTATCACGTCACAATATGGCACACATGGCTAAGCTATCATATAGCGGTGTGCCGACATGTCAGCCGGATCATATCTTGCGACGTAGCTAGCCTGACTCAACAATCCTAGCTGGGGAATCAGTCACAACCAACCGCATCGGTGGGGGAGCGAAGAGCAGCCCACCATCACGTTTGAGTCACTAGGACTCCGTTTGGATCTGATTATAGACCAAGATCCTCCCTGTATGTCGAGGAACGGCGGCCTGCAGAACCTTTACCCCAGAAAATCACTCGTGGGAACCGCTAATCCCTGAATAACACTCAAGGGACCCAGCCGCATCGGCGACTGACCTCAACCACTGCGTCTATCCGGACAGGAATCATAAACACGTTTGACCCATAGGGTCCACAGTACGCATGCGCATCACATATCACAATTTATATCACATGGTATCACTTATAACACTGTATCACTATATTACTGTATCATTATATCACATGACACATAAGACTAGCACACAATAGCCATACTTACTAAGTCTCATGGGAAACCGGTACTCACCTCGATATCACAGGAGGCAGATATGGATCCGGGAATCCCAAGAACACACGGAGTCGTCCGAATCACCTAACACATTAGGTTCAGACTTGGTCATCACATACACACAGCACACACTGGTTAAAACGCAAGTTACACAAGCTGTCAGGTTGCCTTGCGGTCGCAAGGACATGCCTTGCGGTCGCAAGGGACCTTCCAAACAGCCCTTACGGTCGCAAGGATACACCTTGCGGTCGCAAGAGGTCTTTTCCACCAATTCAATGCTTCCGATCGCAAGGGAAACCCCTTTTGGTCGCAAACATGATTCTAGGGTTGGTTACGATCGCTAACCTTATTTCCTTCGCTCGTAAGCGGTAATCACCACAAAATAGACCCATACGATCGCATGGACATACCATGCGATCGCATAGCATCCATACAAGACTTACGGTCAAAAGCCTAACACATGCGATCACATCACACATTTCCGCTGCGCGACTTTAAAAAAAACTTCCGCGGCGCGGAATTAACAAACACCCTTACGATCGCAAGGCTTAACCCTTACGGTCGCAAGGATGGCAATACCCCTTGCGATCGCAAGCACCTTGCCATGCGACCGCAAGGACCCTTTTTACAGTGACCTTCGTCCCTGTTTCGACACAGCACCTGCAAATCGCGTTCTAATCATACATACACTTCACTTGACATCTCTAAGACCTTATGAACACACATTGGACACAACACAATTACAAGAACACAATTTAACACCATCAAAATGGTGTTTCCTCTTTATGAACTCAAAAATAGGTTTTGACATGGGATTACTTACAAGGAAGACGATATTCAGCAAATCAAACACTTGAATCCAGTTGTTGAGCTCGCGAAAATTACTCCCCTTTGATTTCTCTTTCAAAATCCATAAGTATTGAGAGGATGAATATGTGTTCGTATGTTTGTGTGTGTTACTGTGTGTGTGTGCTCACATATCAGGGGATAAGGAGGAAAAGGGAGACCGACCTTGGGGTTTCTAATTAAAACACAGGTATTTTGTTCCCCTTTTCAACTTACAATTTGACACACGCCATCCCGTTTTAACCAACGGGGATATTTACGGAATCTGTTGGAACCTAGAGGGGGTGAATAGGTTCTTTAACTTAGTTTACCAATTTTTACATTTATAAAAATTTGTAAGTTGTGTTAAAAATATTTTTCTTGAAGTTTATAACACAACAAATATATATACTTGAAATAAAGAGAGTAAGGGTAGAGAGATATCACCAATTAGTAGACAAGAGATTTATAGTGGTTCATGCAAGTGTTAACAAACTTGCACTACATCCACTCCTTGGCCTTACCCACCAAGAGTTTGCTCCACTAGCTTCTCTCTTTGAAGGTATAGATAAACCTTTTACACTTCTCTTTTTCACTTGCAAGAATTAACACTTCAAACTTCCAAATAAGGTAAAGATAACCTTGCTTCACTCTAATTCTAAAAGCTAGAGTTGATCCTTACACTATTACAAATGATATAGAATGTAGAAGTAGTGTTTGAACTTTGATAGCTTTCATTCTTGCTTGGATCTTGATCTTGAAAGATTGAATAATATCAAAGTATATGAGCTTACAAGATCTTGTATATTTTCTCCATATTTCAGATTGCAAGAGCTTGATGAAATCACAAGACTTGAATTGGTTTAAATAAGGAAAAAGGTGAAAGTTCAAAAAGTGTCCAGACAGTCCACGGTCGATCCACGGTCGACCGTGGCTTCGACCGTCGGCCTGCTGGAACTTTTTGAGCCTTTGAAATATAGACGTCGGCCCTTTACCAAAACCACACACAACCCATTTTTTCCATTAAAATGCACTGAAAAGAAGTCCTAGAAAAGTTGGGTTTGTGCCATACTTCTTATGTTTGAATTTAAACACCAATATGGAAGTTTAGAAGCCAATGTATAAAGTATGTTGGATGCTTGCTTCTTTGGGAGATTCCATTTTCTAAATATGGTGTTGTTTTATTTCAATGTTAGATTATGTTTGTTATTTGCCAAACTAAGAAGTCTTATACTTTTTAAACTAAGCTTGTGATTTTTTATAAAAAGTTTGTTAATTTTTATAGAAGTTTTTATAAAAATAATTTTATAAAAACTTAAACTTGTTTAATTGTAAGCTTATATATTTCAATCTCTTGTTTGTAGATATCTTCGTCATCAGCTTTGAAGATGTCATCTTCACTTGTTGAGTACGCGTTCGGTTGACTTTAAGAAGAACAAGTTGTGGGTTGTGCAGTGACTGACGATTCACGGTCGACCGTGATATCGACCGTGAAGGTTGAGTGTTTGCTTTTATCTTGTTTTCTTATTTTCTTGTTGAATTGAAGTCTTCAATTATTTGTTCTTCACTTGATCATTAATTTTGGGTTTGTTGATCTTTAAATAATGTAGCATATGAACATATGAATAAATTTGATAAGCAATAATATTACTTGTTCATATTTTTATCATCATCAAAATAAGGAGTGCATTTCTTAATGTGTGACCATGTATGCACTAACAGAATCATTATACGAAACCGTATAACGCTTTATCACTTCTAGACACGTTTGACACTTTTCACATAATCACATTATTTAACACGAGACACGTTAGTCACACAAAACACTTAACTTAACTCACTTAGCGTCATTGTACAAACACTAAAGCACAAAGTACAACCCTACACTGCTAGGCCCATTCACAGGGTGTTACATTTTTGTTGCTATCTTATGTCATATTGTGGTTTAGTTTTCTATGCCGGACATCCTGGGAAATATGAATACAGATAACTTTAAGCTTTCTTAACTCATGAATTGGCTACTATGAAATATCAGTAGTGAGTAGAAAACACATTAGCTTGATAATTCATGCATTTAAAATCTATAGATGATGCTAATTATTTTGTGGGTAAAGTTGAATATTCGATATCATTCATCATAATCTTCTTTATGATGTTTTTTTATCTTTATTTGGTTCCTTTTCCTTTTTTCTTCACAGTGCCGTGTGTGTATTTAGGTCACGGGTTTGTCTAGGTAATATTCGTGAATCATATTCCTTTTATATACATAGATTCTAGACTATTCTTCTTGGTTCATGTTTTTTTATCACTATTGTTTTCTTTTGATCTGACATTTCGTATGTGTTCCAAGTATGATTGATTTGTTTGGATATGGTTGGTTTTATGGATATCTCTTCGATCTTGGTTTCATGGATGGTTTTGCATGTTTTTGTTACCTGGAGATTAATAAAATGCACAATAAG
This sequence comes from Pulicaria dysenterica, assembly GCA_947179395.2. Lineage (NCBI taxonomy): Eukaryota > Viridiplantae > Streptophyta > Magnoliopsida > Asterales > Asteraceae > Pulicaria > Pulicaria dysenterica. Next base: position 62,318,655 of record OX359294.1, read on the forward strand.
TGTTTGCTAAAATGCCACAACAAGTAGTCTTTGAAGTTACAGGTTAAGTCTAATGATTTTAATTCTTTTTTGTGTTGGAATGTGCAACAATCCTCAAACACTTGATTTAATGATAAAGAAGGGAATTTGTGCTGGAATGTGCAAGTGTGTGTATTTTGTCGATAGATATACAGATAAATACGGTTTTATGTGTAGCATAATACAAAATATGCTCTGTCATCCCGTTTGCTATTGTTTATCACTTTATTTTCACTTTGGTTTTATATAGAGTTATAGACTGTCTTCTCTAAAATGGTTAAATATTGTATGAGCCCCTCTTTTGTAGAAAGAACAAATTAGTGTGTTGGTTGGAGGTTTTAAGAATCATTTGTCAGGGAGATGATGGATGGGCATGGATTAATTGATTACTGATGTAGTTAGTTGCATAGCATTTTGAATTGTTATGATTGAGTTAATTTGTGTATGAATTTGATACAACGTTTCTTTAAATGGGATACGTACGAAGTTTAAAAGTGAAAAAATAACTATATAAGACACATACAAAGTATGCACCTCACTTCGAATATTATATGATTCTAATTAGATATTAGATTGTTTAAATGTATCCTTATTTATTTGAGTATTGTTTCTTATAATCTACGTTTTATAATCTTAATTGTTGATGTCACTTCAGGTGGTTTGCCTTACTATTCTTTCGGTTGGTACATTCATCTCCGATCTACGACATTGTAAGTTCATGCAAGCTGTTAATCCTTTGATTTGATTATATTTTATATATGATGCACTTCTACACTTGATTTTTCTGATTCTTGAGGAAAGCAATGCTTCTAATCGATGGTATAATGTTATTCTTAGATAACTTTTTTCTACGGATTGGGTTTTTTTTTACGTGATTGTGTTATTAGTCATTTCCATGATTCATTAATAGAATGACTCCCCTCGATCAATGAAGTTCAATTGTAGGTTATTGAAGACCTAAACAATTTATGGTTGAGTTTTTTATTGATGAGTTATAAACTCTGCTTTTTGTTTATATAGGATATGAATGTTTAATTTAGAGTTGTTAATTTACGGTATGTTTCATATGAGATGTTAGTTGAACTTTTGTTGGGAACTAATGACCACACAATAATAGTAGGAGGAACAAGAATTCAAATGAGGTTTCAATAATGCAGATCTCGAGAATTGCTCTTAAATGAATAATTTTTAGTGTATGGATTTACTAATGAAAATTTTATCCGATAATGCCTAAATTTGTTCACGAGAAAACAAATTATAGATACTTGTATTAGATTTTGATCTTTCAAGTGACAATAGTTGCTAACAGATTGCACATTGACACGCAGTTATTGATATTACTATCTTACGGTAAGTTGCTTGCATAATTATTTTGTATTTGATTCTGATCTTTCAAGTGTATTACTTGTACTTTAATATTTTTTTCTATTTACAAAGTTATTGTTTAAAATTTTATTTTAAACTACCCGAGCGTGCACGGGTCCTAAATCTAGTAGTATATATAATATGCGGATAAAAACAATCAAACCCATCTCAATGTATCTATTTAGAGTAAATTGTCAAAAATATATAAAGTAAATATTAAATGTTATTAATGAAGATGACGTGTATCTTCTAGTTTATGTAAAGATCGTAAATTCAACTGTATAATGAAATTTCATTTTCATGTTAACTATTACCCTATCCACATATTTAATGAAATATTGATAAAACGGTTAAAAAATATAGATGTATCTATTATAGAAATATTTTTTGCATCCGTCTATTTAATATATGCAATTTAAAAGTTTATTCTTTTATGTCATTACAAATTATAAATAAAGATAATTTTATTGAATTCCTTGATTTTTGTAATCGTATTTCATGTACTCAATTCACAAGAAGTATGTTCTTTATAGAATCTTACTCTACACACCAATTATGAAAATTATATTCTTACTAACTTATTAACACTTTTTAATTAAAATCTTTAAGAGCATAATTCTCCAATAAAATATTTTTTATATATATAAGAAAATGTTATTATATACAAACCTATAACAAATAACTTTAAATAAAATATATGAATCTAAACCAAGGTAATGTTGGTTTTGGTTGGCATTTAAATCAGTCAAAGCGCCCACTCATACACTCAGTACAGTCTTAATGAGCTTTGAATTCTATCACTTTAACTCTCGTTGACTTTACATGTGTATCAACTCATGGTTAACTAGAAAATAGATGGTCTATAATATTAGACATGACCCTATAATTAAATACTCATTAATTTTTCATTTCGTGACGGGTTAGTTATCGCACCGGTTTGTAACTTTAATAAACTATAAAAAGAAAGAAGATAAATGTATGTATCAAGGTATGATCTCTAGAGGCGGATCTTAGTGTTAGTTGATGATGGCATGGGACATCAGTTATTTTACAAATGCAATATAAATTTTAACGTTTTTTATTTGGTGCTACCAGTTAAATTATATGGTGCTACTAGTGATTGTCTGATGCCACCAAAATCAAAACAAAAATGAATTAAAAAAATAAAATAAAATATAGTTCAATCTTCAATTTATACCTTTTAAGTACTTTTGTTTACCTTAAAAATAGCATTTTAGTTAACATGACTTGATATAAATTGTGGTTTGTTTTAAATTTTGGTCATAAAATATCAGAACAACAACCGAAACCTCGTTAATCCTACTCGATTAACTGAAAAACCAAGAAAAAACCCAAACAATATCCTCAATTTTATTTAAATTTTATTTTTGCCATTAACTAGTGCAACAATCAATAAAAATCATACATCCGCCCCTGATGATCTCTAGACATATCCTTAGTTATTAAACTACTACGACGTATCATGGATTTCGAAACACTAAGTTCTACATGATATCGAAATTTCAAAAACCATATATAAAATCGATGTTAGTCTTTTAATAGTTTAAACAAATACCATATAAGTCACTTAGCCACAATCAATATTATAAAAAAAAACATCCTTTTTCCCATCTTTCATATCATTTTGACATTTTAGTTCACATTTCATATGACAACATCTAGACATGTTCGTGATTTTCGGTTGAACAATTTGAATGCATCTCACTTCTTTCGGAATATGTTTTTTACATATAAAAATTTTAAAACTATGTTTTTACACGAACTTTATTGAACACAACTCTATGTACTTATATTTTTTTCTTTTGAACAACCGACAAAAACCTTGCATTCAACCCAAGTACTAGTTTAGTTACATCACTGGAATCATCATAATACAATCATAACATCGCAAATAAATATAACACTCTCATAGAGAGTCACACTCTTCAAGCTTAATGAACTTCATGACTCTATACCAGTTACGCCGCATGGCCCCAACGCATGATATATACCACTTGTACTTAGGCCTTCTGTTATACGTAGCTCGGAGGTGAGCGGGTGAGGCGAGAGCTCGCGAGGAACACCATTACGGGTGTGGGTGACTCGCCGGGTTCCAAGGCATCCGGGTTCTAGAGCTCGCGGCTTTTTTCATCGAATCCCACCCCCCACCCCACCCCCATACCCCACATTCAACCAATCACAATTTTAATATATTTTTTTTCTTTTTTAAAAAAATGAAATAGAAAGGGAAAGGGAAAAGGGAAGGTATAACGGGTATAGTGGGTAAGGGAAAGGGAAGGGGAGGAAAAATGATGTGGCGCTGATGTGGCAGTAGGTAAGGAAAGGGAAGAGGGGGAGTATAACGGATAGCCTAATAAACAGCATACGCATCGTTAAGCAGTCGACGTGGCAACTACCAAATCAGCACTAGGACAGCAATAACGCCAGATTGCAACAACATATTGTACTTATAAACAACTCTATGTACTTAATCAACCTTTAATTTTTTAAAATCTTCTTTATTTATTCCTAATTTTACTTATTAATTTGCTTGTTTTTTAATATTGAAATTATATAAGATAATTGATCCTAAATTTCTGTGTGATATGGTGAGGGTGTATCTTTATCGTGATAGTGTAATAGAGAGAAAATTGATGTAACTAAAAGTGATGTTGTGATACCGTCACCTAAACACACCCTCTCATATGAAGAAAAAAAAGGATGAAAAGTTGACTAAAGTATTTCTTAAAATTATATGAAAAAAATATAGTTTTGTATGTATAAAAAAATAGAGCAATGTTATTTAAACCGTATATAACTTTATATATTTTTTTTATTGTGTATATTAAACTTAAAAAAATTATATTGTTTGTATCACACTTTTAGTTTGTTGTTATTGTATTATATTGTTATATAAAAAATAAAAAAAAAGTTGAATTTACATAAAATACAAAGTTTAATACATAAAATAGTGACAAATTAAAAATATGATACGCATCAATGTTTAAAAATAAACGCTATAACAAAAGATGTAAAGTTGTTTACATTTTAAAAACGTTACGTTAATAAATAATAAATATTGCTTTATATAGATATGCAAATAAATGGACTACAGTCTACAGATGTTCTACCTTTTTTTTCTTTTGTATATGCTGGACTCTAAAAACAATATAGGAATTCTGCTACTTGAGAAAAAAACTAGCTAGCTAAAGAAGAATAATCGCCAAATTAATCACATATTAATTGTAATGATATTAATATAAAATAAATAAATATACGTGAACTTTTCTTATATTCAATACGTACGCTAATATATTGATTATTATATTTTAAACCTCTTATGATATATATATATATAAACCTCGTATAACAAATAGTAGTTCTGTGTACAAGACTAATGTTACTAATTTCCATTTGAAAAAAATGGTTGGTTTGTGTGATTACTATGGATAATTATCAACTTAATAATGAGACTGAGACATATTACAAATTTTTAATTAAGTCAAAGATAAGAAGAAAAAAAATGTATGTATTATGTGTTAAATTTTAAATAAACTATATGTTTTTAATACACATACCTTCATCATATATATAGTAGCAACTTTAATGGCTTTATAAACACACGAATAGATATAATAATTATTTATATAAAAATGTTATATTATGTAAACAAATTCAAAAAGATTGCTATAATATTAATTATTAATTATATTATATTATATAATCTTAATTTAATTATTGATGATAAGATAAATAAACATTATGTAATAGATTTATGTTATTTTTTGAATTTAAGTAATATGTTATTTATCTCCTACTTTAACACATTAGTTTATTGACATGTGGGATCACGGGTATTACAGAAGTAAACTTAAAAAGATATAAAATTATATATGGAATATTTTGAATTACGAATCAAATAATATTATAAATAATTTGAAGATAAGTAAATTCTTACAAAGAATATAAAGTACTAAATACGAAATAGAACTAAAATTTTTGAACAACTTTATATACAACTTGTGTAACATTGTCATTGTCACAAATTAAAACTTTTAATCCCTTCAAGTAGGCACTACTTGGTGACTATTTAAGAGCACATGTATAAACTATGATATATAAAGAGCAACTAAAAGTTTTTCATATTTAGAGAAAAAGGAAATTCAAGTTCACATAACTAACAACTTAGTGACAATTTAAGAGCACATGTTTAAAAGAAAGAAAATATACATACTGATTTATACACACGAGCATCAAATGACTAAACGTGAAACCCAACATAATCAATAGAGAATCGTTTGATAATTTAATGAATCAAATTAGTTTATAAAGAGGTTCTTCTTTATGCTTAAATATGTTACTAATGACCACATGTCTTACCTTTTGAACGGGATTCATTGCATTTCCACCTCTAAAGCCGAATTTCCGTACACCTTGCAAACAAAAGAAAAAAAATAACCCACGTGTTAAATATTAAATAATCAAGAATGGTTTACTGTTTCATGTATAAAAAATTAACATTTCTATTTTAGTGTTACATTTGGCTAACTACATACACTAATAAAATAGTTTCAGGACCATCAAGAAAAACTATATTTAAATCTCTAAATTTAGATTTTTAAATATATAATATCATCTTTTAATGATACATTTTATTTTAAACCATAGTTTTAATAAAAGTTTTCATACATCTTTCTAATAAAATTGAAAATGCTTTAAAATCAATAACTAAACACTTTGAATAGAACACTCAAGTTGACCACTCACCTCTCATCATAATCCAAAAAAAAAATCCACGTAGCTAAACAAAAAATTACATATCCACTACTATTAATTGATAACAAAAATTTATCAATATACTAATTCTTAAAAAGACTCATATTGTAATAAAATTTATATCAAAACGTAGATAAAAATAAGACGGTCGTAAATATATGATTATTTTTTTCTCTAAACAAAATATATCACAAGTTACTATACATAATTTATAAACAAATTATAATTAATTACATTAATATACAATTTTTATAAAACCCCCTAACATTTTCTTAAAAGCCCTCCACTTATTTTATAAAAGCCCCTCACAATTTTCATTTAGCACCCTCCAATTGAGTTAAAATTGAAATCGATTTTAGAGACTATCTTTCTAAAATTGTTTTCTAAATTGGAAGATTTTGAAATTGGAGGTTTTGATTGGGTAATAGGTTTGATTTAATAGGTAAAAAAGAAAATTTTGTAAGCCTTTTATATATAGATATATAGATAGATAGATAGTAAAATAAATTTGAGTAACCTCTTAATTTGGAGTCAAATAAAGTTTTAATTTTAACCTATTTGATGAATGTTAGTATTCTATTGGTATTATAAGAGATTATTAGTTTTTTATTATATATGATTTTATTTATACATTTTTTATTGTTAGGGTAAAATAAAACTTTATAACATAACAAATGTAATTTATGAAATGATTTTATTTTGTTACATTCTATCTTAGCTTATATTATAACTAAATTTGAATAACATTTTAATTTAATACTAAGAAAGATATAAACTTTGATCAATCAAAACATCAAAATTACATTCAGGTAAGAATCAATTATGAGTGATTCAAAAGTGATATTATTTCATAATAATAATAAAAAAAATATGATGATAAAAATATTATATAAATTCTTTGATTGCATAGGCAAGTAGTCAAATACTTAACTTACCACTTTAAAGTCATCCATAAATCAAATATATTTTTATGTCATTGTAAATTCAATTTCGATTTATATCAATTACAATAAAAGCATTTCAAATAGAAGTAATTTTAGTTGAATAATTTTAACCATTTACAATCAAAATCTAATTTAGATTTAATCAAATAAATTGTTAAGATATAATTTTAACTAAATTAAAGGTGATTCCTTTTATACTCAAAAAAAATCCAGGTGCTTTTGATTTATACACACAAGTTACTGTTTTTAACACAAATAACTCTGCTACATGATATTTACGTAGAGCCACAAATCGCGAGTACGATTTATTTAGAAGGATATTGATGTAAGGATATATATGTAATTAAGTAAGTTTATAAGGATATGTATTAAATTATTCCTATTTAAAACAACGTTCCAAAATACCATTAATTGTGTAGTTATAAGGTTGTGTTTGTTATGGTAAATTTTAAAGAATAAAGAAACTTTCATTCTATTCACTTGTCAGAAGATGTTGTTAGTAATGTAGGAATGAAATGAGTCAATATGTATGAAATGTTTATTTTTGTTTTAAGGATTTTATTCGTTGGAGGTGTTTTTTCCTAAATCCTTCAGGGAATGGAACGAATTGTTGCAATTTAATAATTCTTTTCATTCAATTTTTTTATTAAAATTTATTTTATTCCATTTCTCTCTATATAACATCATACAGTAATAATTATTTCATTCCGACAAAGCAACCAAACATGTCAATAAATGGTAATAACTCATCTCATTACCTCATTCCATTTTATTATCGTGTTCATCCATTATTTTATCATTTATTTCCGTTCAACGAAAAAGACCCAAAATAATTGAATAAATCACCACTGTAAATTGCCACTTAGGTTGTAGTCTAGTGATAAACACTAAGTGCTTTGGTGCGGTGCCCCATTGACCAAAAGTCATGGGTTCAAGTCTTGTTAAGGGCAAAAATGGTGTAAATTTAGAAGTCGTTCAAAAAAAAAATCACCACTGCTAAATTATCTATCTTTCTAACCAAATAATTTAAAAGAAAAAATAAATTAAAATACCAAATATAATATATAATTTCGATTAACTAAAGATTATGAATTGAAATAGTCTCAAGTTAAGAACATTACGATCACGTTTACGTACAAGCTACAACAAAAATCACCGGATCTTTGTTTAAAGGCAACCGATACCTTCTGTATAATCAACTATGTTTAAAAAAACATGATAAGTTATATTTTTTTTTCGCTTAAAAATTATCTTAATTTGAGGATAATATAAAGAAGCTAGATTAATTACAGAAATAAAACTTAACTCGACAACTGTATGATAATGAAGCAAACCAACCAACTGTTAAAACTCACAACATTTTCAACAAACATAACTTTCTTCAACTTAACACGAAATTACCCTAAACAAGATACCAATAAATATATATTATTACATTACAAATACCAATCAATTAATAGCAAAGGCAGTATGAAATTAGCCAAACTATATTTATAAATACTATCCATCAACTATAGAAGTTTGACAATTTATCCCCCTCCATGGTCAAACAATACATCGAGTTCAAAAGAAAGCTTAACTGTAAGGTGGATAACGTTAATTAAACAAATTCCAAACAAACAAAAGTTGTCTTGATACATCACAGAAATAATGAAACCAGAGATACAACATACCAAATAAAGAAAAGGTTGCAAGAAGCTTTTTAACATCTTATTTATGCAAGGTACCCAAGTGTAATTAAGTAAAACTTTAGGGGGTGGATATGGCTACTCTAAGAAAGTTCCTCAACAGGGTACCTGTCTAGGCAGTCAAGCCAGGGGTTGTTGCTTGAAGGTTTCTTTATGCTACGGACTGATTTCCACACGGCACTATTGCATTTAAGACCCGACCCGAATGACAATTGCCAGACCCGGTCACCCCGTTTGACCCGTCCTTTCGCCTCAAGATACGCGAGCTCATACCAGATACTGCTACTAGACGTGTTCCCGAAGCGGTGGAGGGTGGCCCGAGACGGTTCGACATTGGCGTCACTAAGGCCGAGGTTGCGTTGGAGCTCGTTGACCACCGTTTTACTAGCGGCATGAACACAGAAGTGCTCAAATGCCAACTTGTAGTCAGGGATATAGGGTTTGGTCCCAGAGGAGTTAGTTTGTGAGCCATCAAAGGTGGTCACACTTGTAGCACTTTTCCCTTTGGTGCCAGAAAGGTACCTCTTTACCAATGTGGCAAAGAAAAGGAGTTGCTCAGATAATGGTAACACTAGTGGACCCAATGTTGTTATGTTAGTCTTGAGGGCATCACCACCTATCTCAACAAGATCCTTACTGATTTTTAACCCTTTAAACCTTTGTTCATCTTCCTCTTGATACACACTCCTGTTACACAAGTCATGATTACTAAATTACCATATGATCCAAACATATATATCCACTCAACTCTCTAAATAATTCTAAAAAGTATGAAAATTGAAAAATCAACCGCTTAACAATCAACAAAAGTTATCATATTCAGATCTTTTCAGATTAAAGAAAACTTGACTCGTTATGTTCTTATGTTCAGATGTTTTATTGTAAAAGAATGTTACACGTCATGTTTTCTTTAATTTGACATGATATTAATCCAGAGTTTCGATCTCTCAACTCGAGTGGTTGAATCGGTACCAAACTATTGTTTTCTGTCATAATCGGGAAACTTTGAAATCAATGAAATGGTATCTTTTGAACAACCATAAACTTTCATTCAATTCTAGTGGTTATGGATTTAATATTGAAACCTAACTCAACAAAGCATGTGTTTTTCACTGTAGAATCATGTTCTCTTTAAAGCAAATGACATAATGTAACCGTAAAAATTTTTGAATGATCGAACTACCATTAAGCTGAATATGTTAAGGTACCAAATTTTACTGTTGATTATCAAGAAATTTTGTAATAAAGCGTAAATTATTAAAAAAATGAAGATTACCTGAAGTATCGGTCATCAGCTCCCTTGTGTGTTCGAACTATGTGTTCAAGCCTATACTTCGCACGGCGGTAGTCACGGCCGCGATTGGAAAGCAGCACGGCGGAGCAACCCATCCTGATATAGCAGTTAGGGATGAGCATAGACCGATCTTTCCCCGGATACCAGTTGTATCCTACCATCTCCGTGCTCACCACCACCGCTACATTGTTAGGGTTCGCCTGAAGCATATCACGCGCCAAATCCAACGCGATTATCCCGGCGCTACATCCCATCCCGCCCAAATTGAAGCTCAAAATGTTTCCCCTCATTTTATAGTGGTTGATAATCATGGCGGATAGCGACGGCGTTGGGTTGAAGATGCTGCAGTTCACGACTAATACTCCGACGTCCTTTGGACGGACACGTGTCTTCTTGAAGAGCTCGTCTAGAGCTCCGAATATCACCATTGACGCCTCTGCTCTTCCTTCTTTCATCGTCGTGATGTTTTCCGGCGACATTATTGCTCTCGGAACGTACGTCTCGTCTCCGATCCCTGACGATTGAAGTATTCTCTTCTGGAATTCGAGGCTAGCTTCATCGAATTTCCCGGACTTTCTAGCTAATTCGATGAATTCTTCCTTCGTCACCTGAAATCAATCGTATAATGTTTCAAACGACTCTTACATTACATGAAATAAAATTTAAAAACAAAGTTTAATTAACTAACCTTCAAATCGTCGGTAGGTTTGAAGCAAGCGAAATCAATCAGATATATAGATCTCGGCCGAGACATGAAGTAAACAGAGAGAGTGAAAACGAAGACAGCAAAAAAAGCTAAAACCGTCGCCAAATCGTACCCGGCGGTGCTATCCCAAAGCTTCCGCCATAGCTCCTCCTTACTCAAACTTCCGATTTCAGCACCAAACACCAGAACCAGCACCGGCACGGTGGCCAAGTAGATCGCGTGGTTAATCAAGTAATGGTAACCAAGCTTCACGTACTTGAGATTCACAGACTGAACAAAATCCGGTAACCGACGACGAACTCTGACCGAAAAAGTCATGGAACCGGCGTCAGGACCAGAGGATTCAATTCCACGGTTGACGATCTCCGTCGAGAGGAGATCCTGCTCGCCGGCGGGAGGCATGATCGGAGGATGAAAGTTGGGTATAGGTATGGATGTGGGAATGAAGAGGTAGAGTGTGGAATTTAAGGGGGTTGGGGGAGTAAAATTAATGAAGAGCAACGAACAAATGGGAGTGTAGTTGGAAGATTAGAGAGTGCATTAAATTGAAAGGAGGGGGTTTTGGGAAAGTTGTTTGTTCAAGAATGAACGAAGCTACTTGCATATATTGCATGCGTATGCAATTATATATATATGCATGTTAACAATTTATTCACATTTCACTTTCTTTCATTTCTTGAAAGTGTAATAACAACAAAGCTTTGCTTGCGTCTTCCATGGCTCCACATTGGAGCTAGTATTGGCTAGTTCTTATGATAGGACGAAATTGTAGATGATTGTCACATCAATACTTATCGGCTTGTGGATATAACACTCGGTAAATACTGACTAGCTATGAGTTTGTAACATTGTAAAGTAAGGCTTTGTTTGTTTTTATAAATAATGTCTTATTTTAAAAAAAAGTTTTTGGGCACGCAAACCTTTTCAATAATATTGTTTGTTTTTTCAAAAAAAATGTGTGCTCGTAGACGTTTTCAATAAGCTTGTTTGTTTTTTCGCAGACTTTTGTCTTATTTTTGCTTGTTTTGAGAATCTAAAAATTACATATTTCTTTCACAGCTTTTCTTTTAAGACATTCTAAATCATATTTTCCCTGAAGACATTAAATAAGACATAAGAACATTTATATTTTCGAAAACAAACTACACCTTAGTTCATTATTTAAGAGATGTTGTTCTTCTTAAACAATAACTTTTTTGGGAAAACGTAACATTTTCTATTATAACCTAAATAATTGTAAAATATTTCGTTCGTATATAAACGTGACGATAAGAAGTGAACAACATATGATGATATGAATATTTCAACTATATTTATATTTGCATTATCTTGTTGTAAAGAGGGATTAAATATACCTATCGTCTTTGCATTGGCCTTTTGACCTTATAAAGCTAAAAAACCATTATAAAATGCACTTAATATTTTGAAAGGCGTTATGAAATGCACTAAATGCATATGCAATATTTATGATACTTAACTTAGTTTGGTGCAAATAATAATTGCAACGTTATATTTATACGTATATTTATTCACACACTAGTTTTCAAATCGAATGATGTAAGGAGAAATATGAGTGAGTGTATTGACCGAATTTTCCGAACTCGAGTGGTGTTAAACTGGTTTCAATTACTGTATTTCGGTTCTGTACTTGATACCAAGAATTTAAGAAATTCGGTTTCGGTGTTTTCGGTACCGGTGTATGTTCCAATAAATGTGGTGTATTTACTTGAAAATTTCCGAGCCAGAGTCGGCACCAAACTGATACTTGTTCTTGTATTTCGGTTCAGTATTCGGTATTTAGTATTTAGTACCAATCATTCACGAAATTCGGTTTTGGTATTTTCAATGCCGGTTTAGTCTGGTTCCGATACCAAGCTGCACACCTAGTATAACATGTCATTCTAAACAACATAAAGGAAAAGATGGTGGTTGTTAGAACATTAAGTGTTCATATAGATATGGAGTTAATGCAAAAATTAGGTTTAGATGACGACATTTTATTTTGGTCTAAACAAAGAAAATTCTTTGCTTATATTATCTTTAACGCTCACATTATATATTATAGGGTTTAGTTCCTAAAAGTACATCGAAGTTGTCACCTTTTGCTATTGTGTACACCCATCTTTAAAAACTCCCGTTTAGTACATCAAAGTTCCTAAAACTACTATTTAGTATATTGGGTTACCTGCTAAGCAGGTAACGCTGATGTGGCACCTTGTTTTGCTGATGTGGCACCTTATTTGGAGTTGACTGGATAATAGTTGTTTAAAAATAATTGATAAATAAAATAATAATAATAATAATAATAATAATAATAATAATAATAACAACTTTATGAATATACCCACACTTGAAGAACACCTTCGTTCCAGAAGCAGTCACCGCCTCCGCCTCCGCCTTCAGCCACCGGCGAGTTAGGGTTTCACACCATCGTTCCAGAAGCAGCCACCATCTTCGGTCTTCATCTGCGATTCAGAAGAACACCATCTTCAGTCTTCATCTTCAGTCTCAGATCTGGGTTCAAATCGATGCTTCAACATCATCGATGGATTTTGAGAACCACCGCCCACCGCCTTCGTTCTCATCGACCTCCGGCGACTGCTCATCGAACAGATATGGGTTTCATCGTTGAATCTGAATCGTTGCTACTGCGTCGTTGGTGGTGCTGCTGAACAGATATGAACATCTTCATCATCTTCATCGTTTCTCCATTCAAAGGTAAGTACAGATTTAGGGTTTTGGTTACAAGATTTAGATTTCTGGGTTTTGATTTCTTACCAAATCTGGGTTTTGATTTTCTGGTTTTGATTGTTTAGATTTAAGGTTTCACAATCCAGATCCATTCTTGTTCCAGATCTATTGTATGTTTAAATTTGGGTTTTTCTTACTTAGGATTTCTTTCAATCAAGTACTGATATGTTCTTCATGTTTGAAATGTTGTTCATTCGAAGATGTTAGAATCAGATATTTTGCATTCCAGATCCATGTTTGAATGATGAAAATGAAAACCTAGTTCTTCAAATGTTATTCATGTGTTTTGTGCAATTTGCTTGTGTTCTTCGAAGATGTTAGAACACATCAGATGATGTTTGCATTCTAGATCCATGTTTGAAGATGATGAAGATGTTCTTGGGAAGAATACATCACATGATGTTTAATGAGTGTTCATCTTCTTGTTCTTCATCATCTTCATCTTCATTCTTTAAATTAGAAGAGGTAATATGATGTGGCAAAATTTAATGACATGGCTTTACACATGTGGCATTCTTAGGACATTAAAATAAATCAAAAAATTCAGAATTACCGGTTACCTGCTTAGCAGGTAACCCAATATACTAAATGGTAATTTTAGAAACTTTGATTTATTAAACAGGAGTTTTTAAAGATAGATGTACACAATAGCAAAAGGTGACAACTTCGGTGTACTTTTAGGAACTAAACCCTATATTATATACTAGGACTTGTGTAAATTTCTGTATATAAATTTATTAGATTCCATTGATAATCAATTTTATTGTAAGAAATACTGCAAGAAATAAATAACCGAAATATAAGCATATATAAATTCATTGTATTCATGATTATGCTTTATGTTTAGATTCTTTAATGGATTTTTAGAGAATTTGAATAGAAAAATGTGTAAAAATGCATTTATGCAATTTTTTGTATTTTTCTGAATTTCTCATTATTCTCTACCCAAATATTCTAAAGATTCATTTATAATTATAATTAAAATGCATAATTATAAATGTAATGAATTTATACTTGTATTTGACTCGATTCCTTAATTTTCGTTGTTCGACTAATAAAACTAGTTCCCAAATTACTAAGATTCCACCAAAAACTCTTATCTTTTTAAAATCCATAATGTCTAATAATTATTTTAAATTATAATTATATCCATATAATTTATAATTAAATATACCTGTTGAAATGTTTGATAATCATTTTCGTTTTAACAAACACAAAACATTGTATATGCATCTATGGGCATTGATGCATCTATAGTTTTATTGAATTTTTTCATGGAAAGAATTCAAAAACTCATCAAAAAAACTAAAATATTTAAATGTATAAATCGTGCATATAAAAATATCTTATTATATTTTTTAAAAAAATTATTTTTATTAGATTTTGATAGTATAAATAAATCACTGGCGGCACCAAAAAACTTAACTAATGGTAAATACTCGAAAACGTTGGAATTTTCCATATCATCTGTATAATTGACTAGTAACCCGTATCACTACCAGACCACACTTAGGTCCTCCCCTACATATCAATATTCTGTTGTCGTATCATCCTCATGGCCATTGCTACCACCTATTGATCCTCCGACCCCAAAGCTACATATTTACATATTCTTTCTCCTCGTTCATTATTAAGGAGCCTTTACAAGTCAACATATTTACAATGTTTAAATTATGTTATTCATAATTCAACATATTTAGTTGTTTGTGTTGTCATCCTGAAGAATTTGTTTTTTTCTTAAATTATGTTATTCATAATTCAACATATTTACATAATTCATGTCTTGCTGGTTTTTCCTTTATAATGAAATGAAATTCACAAATTCAATTAATATGAGACATTAAATATAATATCAGGATCCATTCTTCAAGTTCTCGAAAAAGAAAAATGTCATTTACATTCTTTTTTTATGACCCTATCTTACTTGAAATTATAACAAAACATTTAATCTTTAGTATTTTATTTAACTTTTTCTATTTTTTTTAACTTAGTACATGACATATTTATCTTTCTGTCCTACTTATCTTTTCTATTTTCTAAGAGAAATGTTTTTTTTCTTCTTACTCAATCGTTTTACATTATCAACTAAATGATATCATACGTTTATTAAACCGTCAGATCAATATAAGCGTATAACGCATCACCTAACAATCACTACAGAAATTTCAGAAAAATAGAAATAGTTTTTAGATGATCTTTATGTTAAAAGGTTATAAATATTATTATTATCTTACTTGAATGATACGACGCACTTATTAGTTACTTAATTTGCTAAAAATACAAAAATCAAATCTTTTTAAGCGAAAACCAAACAGACATTTACACCTAAATATCACATGTTCATAATAAAAATAAAGTAGTTCTCCAAGTCCCATTGTCTCGTCTAGAGCTCGAATTTTTATCTAATGTCACGAGTCTTTCCTTTTTCTTTTTTTTTAAAAAAATTATTACTAACCAAAATTTGTTTACATGTTTACTAGATTAGATACTGGTTGATATACGGGTTGTTTAAAAAAGTATAATGGATTTTTTGATAAATCCAAGAATTTGGTTAAATATGATATTTTGATATGTTATGAAAGATAAATATGACTTTTATAAAGGATTTTACGTCTTACGACAAGCGCACACACACATCCCTGATTTACATATATCTTATGTCTTTAACGAAAAATTAACCATCAATCTCTAAAAGGAAGAGACATCTTAGTCATGCATTAAATCTTTCAACATCTTAAATGGTGTTAGCTACATACATATCATATTCCGTAAACTATAACTATAAGTAAACTAATTCAAATAATAAAAGTATTTTATCTTTTATTTATGAAAAAGAATAGCGACACCTAATGGTCGAAGTCAACTTGAAGAGTCAAAATTGATCGATAAAACAACTTGCCACTTTGGAAAGAATTATGGTGAAATGGACTTGCATGGTATATATATATTTGTCGGCCTTCATTTAATGAAATTGTTAGCAGTTTTTTTATATTGTTTTAAAATACAGTATCGTATAAAACTAAACTACTATATTTTATTCATTGTTTTTGCTTCTGAGTTATTATTACTTAAATTTTAATACTCATAACGCATCATTAAATTTTTACTTTATTGTCATTATAACACATTTTTAATGTTTGTTCAGAACTTAAACACTTTCATAAATCATCATGTAAATTAATTGTCTTAATTTACATTTAATTATTTACAAGAAAATTGGACATACCAGAACGAAATTAAAACCTATTTAGTAGAAGAATGTTGGACCATTTGAAAGAGGAAATTCTAGAAGATGAAATGGTGAACTCGGTTGCATCAGGATCATTGAACAATAACACCGAACGTGAAATTGAAGAGCCGGCGATAATCATGTATTTATGTTGACGACACTCAAACGAAGTCGTCCAATATGGATATACTGACGATACCTACAACTATTAGAACTTCAATCCCAACTTTACATTTTAGCAGTTGTATCGTAATAGTTTTTCACGTTATTTACTTCAAACAATATGTAGTTTAATTTCAAGAACGTGTAACTATTTTCAACAATATGTGGTCTTATTTCATAGGTGTGCATAATCATTGAAATATTCAATAAGATGAGTATATCTTTTCAACAATTATATATGGGTATAACTTGCGATTTTTTACAAAACCGGAAATGCCCAAACTGAAACTTAAAATACAAAACCGAAAATGTCTAAACCGAAATAAAAAAATTTCGAATGAAAATCCGAAGGGCATGAACCAAAGTCGAAGCGGTCCAGACAACAACTAATCCGAAAAAGACCGGACCGCCCAAAACCCAAATGGTCTTACATGAGAATGGGTGCACCAAGGACCGTACTGCTCTCGAAAGGATCCCAGACCAAATTTGTGCGCCTCTATGTAGGGCTGCTTCAAAACGTGGCTTGGAACCAACCCGATTACTTCCCCTATGATTATCAATTGTAATGGATAGTCCTTTTACTAATTCTGGGGGATTCAATCAAGTGTTGGTTGTTTTGGAAACAATCATGCGTAACACCGGTTAAACTGTTTACATTAGAGTCAAAGACTTGTATTGTTGAAAGAAACCCAAACAGGAAAGTCCTCTTTTGAAAAAAAACTATAGCATAAAACCATACGTGCTTGTATTTTTTTACACATTCTAATCTTTCTATATTCCTTAAACTATTTTTCTCATTGTTTACAAAAAAACTTATATTTTAATATAAAATTAAATACCATTGATGAATTCTTTACATGGAACTTTTTCTCATTTTTAGGCCACACAAAGTGAATAAAACATTATCAAGTGAAATTTACAAAAAATAAAAAAATATACGCAAAAATAAAAATAAATGTAATCCAAAAATTAAGCATTAAAAAGATATGGGCCACGTTGAACCACCAGGAACCCCGCACTGGACCTGGATCGGTCCTTGTTTTTGGGCCTACCTTATATGAAAGTCCAAGATATTATTTAGTATAGAGTTATAGACTATTGAGGTACAAATGTACAATGACAGAGTAATAATAAGGCGACAGTTGATTTGCATACTACATAAGTGCATACTATATTAAGTATATATATTAATAATTCATATTATTTCATATTTTGAAGTACGAGTAGTTGAGAAATTTAATTTTGGACGGTTTGGTTTGTTTTTTTCAGTATTTGTTGAAAAAAGTAAATAGCTATAGTTTTAGTGATTTTATACGTGTTTGACTTGTTTTCTTTGTTCATTTTGTATAAAAAGTGAGAAACATCTAAATTTTATATTTGAAACAAAAATCATTGAATTTTATAAGTATAGTCTTTCACTTTCGCATTTAAGGTTTCAATTTTGAACTTCGAGAATTGCTATGTCTTTTTAGCAATGTAGCTCTTATTTATTGGCTCTTTTGCTCATTCTTTTTTGCATAACAAGTTAGCACTACTTGTGCGCACGAGTAAGAAATAAAATATTCAAAATATATAAACTAAACGTTCAAAAACATATAATTTTAAGTATTTTAGTTTCACACTTAGAAGCTTTGGTTCTATAACATCATGATTGCTAGAGTTTCATCATAATATTTGGGTTGTAAAAATATAGGACCGTAAGATCCTATAATCAAGATCGTAATAGTCACAACCTTGCTAAAAAGTAAATATAGCCGACCATTATCAAACTTAAACCTTCATCAGAAATCCTTAAACTAAACACCATAAGATGATCAATATGCATCAAACATATATGTAACACCCTAGTTTAGGGCCTAGTAGTAAATAGTTGTACCTTATGTCTGTATAGTTGTACATTGACATTAAACAGGTTGTTTAAGTTGTTTTGTTGATTAATTGTTGTTATTTGTTGGTACACGTGGTTGTGTGACTAAAGTTGGAAATGTGTCGTTAATAGATAAAGTCGGTAATTTGTTGAACGGTTTCAGATAATGATTCCGAAAATATCTCCGTTAGTTAAAACGGATAAACCTAAGTCGTGTTTTAAGTTGAATAGGAGAACGAGATACCCGCGTGGGGTATTAAACCCACTTAGTCGGTTTAAGGGGAGACCTTATCCCCTGCCTTGACTAAAAACACACACAAATACACCTACAAAACACATACGTACGTACGTAAGCCTCTACACACACATACTTGTGATTTTGGAGATTGGAAAGAGAAATCAAGGAGAAGCAATCTGATTTGGTGTTCTTGTTGTGATTAATCAACTGAAATTGTAAGTATTCTTGACATGAAACCCACTTGTAAGGTTTTGGATATGTGTTGGTAGTTTGAAGGTTGAATTGATCAACCTAGAGAGTTTTGAAGTAAAGAAATCACGTATATATGTTGTAGTGATGTTGTTTGATATGTAAAAGCAGTAGAAATATGTTTTAAGTTGATAAAAAAGGTCAAAAATGTCGAATTGCAGGTCTGAGTTCAAACAGGGACGAAGCCTGCTGTAATAGAGATTCCTACGGGTGCAGGAAATAGTCCCTGCGGCCGTAGGGGGTGTTGTGGTCTCTACGGCCGTAGGTAGGGTTCTCTGCGGCCGTAGTAATGCTTTTTGTGTGGTTTACCACCTATGGGTGAAGGAGAGAAGCCTACGGGCGTGGTTAATCTAAAATACCATCACGAAAAGTAGCTCATTTATCACCTTCTCTCCATACTCGGCTTCGAGTTAGCTTGCGCCAAAAAAAAGGGACAACGAGACACAAGCCTATGCTCTTGCCGGTGGTCTGAAACCGACCTTATTAGCTCCTATTACGTATTTTCGTTTGTCGGATGCTTACCATTCCAGGTTTAGCAGAATAGACCAGTGTAAGATGTACTTGTACAGTTTTTACACTGTTGAATGATGATCCTTTCTTTTTTTTAAACAGTTTATATTTATGTAAGGCTGGCAATTTGGGTTGGGTTCGTGTTATCGGGTTCATGTCTTTCAGGTTCGGGTCAGTTTCGTGTCGACCCAATTCCGACCCATTTATTTTCGTGTCAGGTTCGAGTCGCGTCACTTTTTCCGTGTCGGGTTCGGGTCGTGTTTCGTGTCGACCCATTTCGGTCAAACGTATTTGACGTGTGTTTTTTACATAAGATTTTCGAATACGGTTTTCGTTACGGGTTTCGAATACCGTTTTCAATTATAGTTTTCGATTACGGGTTTCGAATACCGTTTTCAATTACGGGTTTCAAATACCGTTTTCGATTACGGTATTCAAATTCGGTTTTCGAGTACGGCATTTAAATTCGGTTTTCATTATAAATTTTTAGAATTCCTTGTTTGTTTCCAATTTTCTCTACTAACTAATGAATAAACCACGGATTGAAAAATCGAATACTAATACAATTTAGTAGTTTTAATACAAAAGTACTAACTAGTGAACAAACTATGGAATAAAATAATCTAAAGAAAATTATCCAAATTCAAAAGGCAAGTCTTATTTTCCTCTTTTTCGTTGTATTCTTGGATTTAAACCATGATGTGTATTATTTAGGTTTAAATCTTTTATTGTTTATTTAAGTTTTTAGATTTTAAAGGTTTTGTACTTTTGTTTATCGGATTTTATTGCCTAAGATGTCACTCCCTTATATAAATTTACAATCTCCTTTTTGAAATTAAAATTTTAAGTATTAAAGAAAATTTTATAATTTTTAGTTTTACCCTTATATGGGTCAATTTCGGGTTGTCGAGTTGACCCTAACCCGACCCATTTATTTTCGTGTCAACTTCGTGTCGACCTGCTTTTGACCCATTTCGGGTTCATGTCGGGTTGGGGTCGTGTTTCGGGTAGGGTCAGGAATTGCCAGCCTTATATTTATGTATTGTGCAAGACTTCTATTAAACATTAATCATATATGGGTCCATTAGAACAACTGGACCTGGATTCCTCCTTGTTTTGGGCCAACATCTGACCCAATACCAGCATAAGATACAATGACCCGTAAAATAACATGGTCAACAAATAACTAATGAACTTTTAAACCGATACGAATAATATTTTGTAAAATTCATGTTTCATAATTATTTAATATCTTTTTAACGATCAATATTTATCATTTTTACACTAACTCGTATATGTCACGGGTATCTGATCTAGTATGTTAATAACGTAATAAGTCCTTGATAAAAGATTCAATACGTACTAAAACTTTAGCTACCAAATCGATTGAAATTTTGAAATCATCTAAAGTGTCCTTAATTGCTAGTAAGATTATAAAAAATTTTGTTAAAAAAAACTTATATGTTTGAACCTAATTGTATTCAGTAGTTTCACCTAGTAAAACTTAAAATACAATAAAAGTTTAAAAAAAATCAGACTGGTTCAATCTTACTGGCACATCTTTACTCAACTCAACCATCAATATTTGACTTCTCTGCTCAGAATCCAAGTGGATGCAACAATAAATATATTGATTGGTGTCTATCCAGTAATCAGTATCATGTATAGTTTCACAATAATTTAAAACTTTTCTATTAAATATAAATCATATCTCTCTACCATTTGTACAGTAATTTCTGCATTTAATTCTGTTTTAAGAATTAAAAATTTGGACATTGGTTCTCCGTTCTATTTTAAATTAATAGAGAATGATAAGTAGATAATTCATAATTATAACTTTAGGATTGTGAAAAAAATAAAAAATAAAATATTAGTTTCTAAAAAAGGTAATCTCTATTATGTTTTTATAATCGGCTTTTCATAATTTTCACACTTACCTTTTAATTGCGTTTCAACTTTCAATACGTAAAACATGGGTCTTAAAATATCTAAAGACATGCCAGCCCATGTTGCACAACCATGGGCCTAAGTACGTGCAACAACTTAAATAAAGTGCCCACATATTTTAGGATTAATAGTCAATAGTCAAGCTATTCATGAGTTACTCAAGCTTAGATCATTAAAAGCTAAAAATGAGAAGAGTCTTAAAGAGCTCAAGCTCGATCCTAGAATAAAGCTCATTTGTAAATGGGCCCGAGCTCAAGCTTCAAAAAGTGAGCTTGTTAACTTGCGAGTTTAAATGAACTTTATATACAAAACTAATTTATTTCATTAATTATATTTATATATATATAATTTTAATAAAAAATCAAAATAATGCTCAAACCTAAACGAGTCAAGTCTAAATGAGCCGAGCCGAGCCGAGCCAAGCATCGTATATCTTATAAGAGCAGCTCAAGCTTCGTATACCTTAAACAAGTCGAGCTCGAGCTTGAGCTTAAAAAATCCGAAATGAGCCCGGCTCGATAAGTAGCATGTTTGGGCTCGGCTCGTTTACATCCCTACTTTGTTGCATAGAGATTTAACTCAGTTGAGCAGTAGGCTGCATGCCACTCTTCATAAGCTTACAACAATATAAATAAATGAACAAACAAAAACTAGTGAGAAACCTCAATGTTATGCAAATCACTTAACAGATAAATGTGTTTTTTCTTTCATTTTTGTTAAATAAGTAATACAAGAAATTTTTGTATACATATAAGCTCCTGATATGAACATTGTTACATTGGTATTAGAATGTCAAGTGTTGGATGATGGTTGTACCTCCGATTTGATTGTGGGATATTATGTAACGAGTTAAGACGATAAAAGAGAGACCATCTTGCTTGCAGACTCGGGTCCAGAATTATTTACACTCGGGATGATGTTTTCCGGAGATATAAATTTTACAAACTCTTTGAGTTCTGTAAAACTGCTATGCTCACTGTATGGAACCTCATACCTGTATTACAGGAAATGAAGTCAATTTCAATATCTTTAATAACTAGTTAGTGTGTTAATTACGATTACAAGAAAGATATCATTACAATAACAATCTATCTATTTGAATATAACAATTTATGAGGTCGTATGCTAGTACGAAAGAGAGAATTTGGCGACTTTCGTCATGTTTGACAGGTTTTCTTTTTAGTTATATTTCTGCTTTCACTCCCATTTCAGATAAATACTACACAGATCGACTCATTTACACCTCTACTATGACATAGCAGGACCAGAGAAAGTACATATATATACATATATATATGTATATATAGGGAGAGAGAGAGAGAGAGGCTAAAAACATCACCTTATGATGGTACCCTGCTGCCATCTCTTTCCTGGGGATGATTTCTTTCCTTTTCCAAATGACCAGCCAGTTGGAGAGAAAGCTACTATAAGACTATATCGGCCCTGAATAATACACACATATATATCAAACAAACTGCAAAAAAAAAAAAAAAAAAAAAAGCACGGATTTTTCTGTTTTCTTGGAAAAAAATTCTAAAAAATGAAGGATTTTTATGAAAGTGGATGCAGTCTAAATATTTCAAAATTGGTCTTGATTATTATATTATATATTATTCGACACGTAATGAATATCTGATGTGAGTATCCCTTTTCACAAAATTGCCACACACAAAAACTAAAAAAGATTATAAATTTAGCATCATATTAATGAAATTTTTTGACTTGGATGGCATTCAAGTACATGAATGGACACTTAATAAGAACATGGCACTGACTTGACAGCGTATAGTTTTAAGATTGAAGAGCCACAGTCTGCAAAAGACCATGTTATGTATGGTAAGTATGATTTATCATTTATGAAAGCCAATAATGCAGCAAAATATTAATGGGTATGTAATAAGAGACACCTCTGAATGTTCTTATAAACCTACTTTTTATGGCTTGTAAATTGCATTCTAGGATCTGTCACTTTCGTATACCCTCTTAATTAAAACTGAGAGCAACCCGATTTTTAACGACTGTATGGCTTGTTCTTTTCTCAATATACTCTCTAAATACTGAATTTTAGATTATTAAGCGTGGGTTAAATGGTAATTTATGTCATTTAGATGATTCATTTGGCGCCAAAAATAACTAATATTTACTCATCACTCACTTCATACAGCTCTTTATATTCATACACCACTTATGGACAACAATTTTTTCAGTACAGCTTTGTCTTTAATATTTCAATGACTCATTTCAATCATCATAAGGTCTAGAAAGATAAATAAATAAAAAAGAACACACACAAACTTGAAATTTGAAATTTGAAAGACTTACCATATACATGTTAGATACATGTTTCAATCTTTTGAAACTTGCAAGTGTCCACATAGGCACAACATGAATGTGGCTCTCCCTTTCATCCAAGGTTAGCCATTGCATGTCTTCCTTGGGCATCCCCAAGCATTCTAAAACTCGCATCTTTGCTGCAGTAACATATATTTTCTTACGCAGAGCACGAGCTACCTCCATGAACACCCTTTCTTTTCCTGTTTTTATTTTATTAAAGAAACAGAATGAAAAGAATGATGATATATAGAAAAAGGTGGAAATGGGCAGTGTGGATAATGTGTCAAAATCGTGTCGGGTCAATATGGATAACTTTATATAGCGGGTTGAAACAGGTTAGCCTAACCCACAAACACTTTCTTTTATCATTTTTATAAAGTTTTTATATTGTTACAAAAACAACCTAACCTTTTCCAATAAAGCAATTTAGAAGTTTTTACACCTTCGAATACTCTTTTACACTTCCAATCCATTTGATCCAATTGATTTGAGTGTTTGTCTTTAGTTAGATTATGCAGCTTAACCTATTTGACCCGTTAAAGATAAAAACATAACCCAATTCGACCCATTTATAAGTAATGTAAACAAGTAGGAATTGTCACCTAAGCGAGAGCGTCACTCAAATTTATAAAAAAGAAAAAAAACTCTTACCAATTGTATAGCTGCCAATCAGAAAAAGTGTTCTTGGGTTAAAAGCTTCAGCTTGAATGGCCTCAAGAACATATTGGACAACAGCTTCTTGCTTTGGAAAGTCATACTGCAAGAATTGTTAACCATTTTAAGCAACCTTCACATCAGAAAAAAGGAAAAACCAAAGATTTTTCTGAAATTATTAATATTCTGTTTGCATACCTGTGGGTTACAATAAGTGGTATCCAAGATGAGAGTATGCACACATGTTTGCAAACTAGAGATCTTTGTCATATCCTCACAAAACCGAAAATCTCCAGTGTGTAGGATAACCTAATGAAGACACGGTGATAGATTTCAGGAAGATAACAAGTAAATAGTCAAAAGAAGACAAAAAATAGTCATCATGATACATACCTTACCATTTGGTGGTTCAAATAAAATTATGATGGCACCTGGACAGTGATTAGCATCAAAGCAGGTTACATCAACTCCAGCAATATTTATCTTTTGATTAAGAGGTAAAACTTCAATCTTTTCCCATGGGATACCAATCTTAAAGTTCACAAGTTTTGCTGTAATTAAGGAGCAGTAAATCTTCCCATTGCAGAAAGACTTTGTGAGACCTCCATAGTCTGCGGGAGCATATGCAGTAAAAGGCATCCAAAATACAAGAAGCATGATTTATTACAACAGTCATAAACAAATAGTAGAGCTATGCAATTATCTAATACATAATCCTGCAGGTCACAGATCAAATGCTAAACTGAAAAAATTGATAGAGGTGGCATGTCTAACTGGTCTTACATCACCCAAAGTATATTTGTAACTCATACAACATCCTAATTCATTTATATTAAAAGTGTATGAAGTATTTTTTTGAAATCATAATAACCTTACGCATTAATTATTTTCTTAGAAATTGACAAGAAAGTGTTTGCAGATCGACCCAGCCTGATGTGTTCCGACTCATACTAAAAGTGACTTGTCTCAACTCTGAACTCAAAACCCGTTTTGACACTTGACAAAACTTGCCCGACTGGCCCATTTTTCCACCTCCAAATAGTGGTAATCTTTGGGGCCCGTTGTTAATAACTTAATATAATGATAGTAATGCAAAAGCTACCGTATGGTCTTTTATGAAACAGGATTTGGAAAAATACAATATTGCACTTACGGTCTGCATGGAAGTGAGTAAGGAACCAGTGGAAGCAATCCCTCCGAAGATATTTAAAAGCATCCTAATATAATTGAAGAAAGGTAATAATCAAGAACATGTCATTACTCAAATCTATGGACATTGTCAATGTAAGTGAAACCAACTTTGTTAATAAAAAATGTCACAAGAACATTAAAATACTTCAAGAAAGAATTAATGTGATTCAACTTTCATATTCCAAAAAACCAAAATTTAGTAAGAGGCTAATAGCAAGAGAGCTTACCACCCGGAATGGGGTTCCAGTTATTGAGCACCATGAGGGTATAGCTCGGAACCTTTTATTTGAGAAATCCATTTTAATCATATTACGTTTGTTACCATGATTGACCTTAGTTCTTCCAACCTGTGCCCCGGTTGTGCAACTTTTTTTCACTTGTCCAGCAAAGCCAGGAAAAAAATCTGTAATCAGCTTATTTGTGGGTATCTTAGCCTCCTTGTGTTCAACCTTTTCAGGTATATTCCCTCCCTCAGAATGTTCTGTTCTTAATTGACTAAGAGCATGAACAATCTTCTTCCTGGGGCCAAGAGCAGTAATACCTATCTTACAAAGATCCTGCGGGCAAACAATAAAGAAAGAAACTCTAAATGGATTTTCGCATTGTGATATGTTTGACTTAAAGATACTCATTCTGACAATTTTTTCACTTAAAGATGCATTTTAAATAAGCATAGGATAGCATAAAGTGTACCTCATCTGTGAGCCACTTGAGACTGTCCCAATCAACTTCTTCACGGATAAAAACTTGTTCATAACGAGATAGACCCAGATTTTGCAGCCACACTGATATAGGAGAACCTTGTTGCATCTCCCCTGGAGCTCCACAAGAAGAATCATCAAGGACTTGCCCATGGCATTCCAAAACATGGTCAATATCAGAAACATCTACCTGCAAAGTGTATATCGAGTCAGTTTCCAAATATATTAAGGTATCATTTGGCATGACAGAATGGTTGAAGGAAAAAAAATCCGTTCGTTCCATCCAACCAAAGAGACCCTAAAACCGTTCATCTTTATGCATAGGCCATCTATTTTCATGTCAGCAGTAGCCAGTAAACCTAAAGTATAAATCACTCACAAAGTCACAATGATCCTCGGACTATAAGGTTAATCATCTATTGTGAAGCGTATGATATGAATTTACAATCTATCCCATTGCTATATTCACAATCTGTTGGATGGCTTATACTCTTCTTAGTGCTAATTATTGATTTGAACTTCAAAAATATGTTAAATTAGGTGCCTTGGTGGTTTTCTACATGGTGTATGATTGTTCATGTGAAGCCAGAATCATGAACAAAAGATAAAGTAAAGAATAATAAACTGCACACCCTAAGGATTGGAAATAATTTTTAATGAATAGATCACAAAAACTAGAAGAAAAATGCATTAGCAAAAGAATGTTACTTGGTCATGGGACTGCTCTTTGTCAAGGCACTCATTGGTATGAACATGTCTCAGCTCTTCAGTCATGTTAGAAATATCAACTCCACACATGGGGCAGCTAATGAGACCACCAACATCCACATTACCACTCCCTTCCATCTCATCTCCCTCTGAAAAACAACATAAATCAAGCAACATATCAAGCTGTGTAGTACCCCCTTCCTGATGGTCATCAAAGTTTTCCTCAACATCTTCATCCACCTTCTCACAAGCATCTTCACAAACACTTGGACCACAACTACCCCTCGACCTCAGCAATAACCTAGACTCTACCGAATTCGATAAGTAACTAAACCCCTCTTTGGATTTCAACTTGTTATCAGCATCATCGACCTTAATCTTGTTGCAGAGTACAGTCGGCTCCATGGAATCTAAAGAGAAATCCAAACCCAGACCCGAATCAGGTGGAAGTACGAGATTCTCCTTACCGGGATAAGTGTGATTCTTTTTAGGCTTCTTTGATGGTCGATTGACGGCGGAGGTGGAGGGTTTGACTTGCTGCGATGAGCTAGGCTTCCTTTGGGTGAGAGGTAAAGATTGAGTTGGGTTTTGAAAGTCGTCATCGTCGTCGTTGATATAAGAACATTTGAAAATGGATTGTGAAGAATTGATGGTTTTCATGGGCTTTGATTTCGACATTGGCACGATTTGATCGATTAAATGGATACGAAAGACGGCGGCTTTATCCTGTGGGGAAGACGATCTGAGTTTTTCAAATTTGATGCATATGGAGGGAAATACACAGAGGCAACCCTTTCCTAGGAACTTGCACGGGGAAAAAGTGAAAAGTTTCTTATTTTTTAGAAAAAATTTATATAAAATTTTGAAAATTGGTTGTATTTGGTTATAAAAAGGTCTCCAGGTCTTATATGAAAATATTTTTTAAAAACTTAAAATCATGTTTGGTAAAGAGTTTTTATTGACTTTTTTTTTAAAAAAAATTCCTAATTTTCAAAATTTTCACTACAATGAAAAAGGTGGGTAATTATTGTTATTCAAACTAATCTAGACCCTTTCTACAATGTCGTATCTTGTTGATAAAATCTTTGAATCTCCTCTATAGCGTCTTGTTGGCTTGCCGATCACTGGTACTGTTGCTCACTTGCAATCGTTGTTCTCTTCTTTTACATGCACATAGTGCCGAATCCGAATCTTCATTTTCGGATATCCGGATTTTCGGATATCCGAAATTATCGGATAGTAGATTTTGGTATACGAATCCGAATCCGAAATTTCGGATATCCGAAATATCCGATAATTTCAAAAAATACATTTTTATATAATTTTTAAAAAATATATAATTACTAAATAATCATATTTCAAACTTTAATCACAAAAAATAGCTCAAGTATATGATTCAAAATGTACAAATACATGTATATAACACTATATATGTTAAAAAAACTAAAGAGATAAGCAATATAAAAAAAATAAAATAAAAAAAATTCGGATATCGGATATCCGAAATATCCGAAACTTCAAAAAACTACTGTCAGAATCCGAAAATTCGGATATCCGAAATTCGGGTATCCGAATTTTCAGATAATTTCGGATCGGATTTTCGGATAGTTGTTTCGGATGTTCAGATTCGGATTCTTTTGAACACCTGATAGTGGTGACTTGGTATTTTCCTCTCCCCTTTGAATCGTTTGTTTTTTTTTTGTCACAAGTATATTTGTTTTACCAAAGTTTGTTGAGGTGCAAAAAATTAAATATCTGTTTCACCATCAATATCGTTAACTTTTAAAGAAAATTTTGAAAATACTTGAAAAACCCGATCACAGACTTATATAAAATAATAAAACTGTTGTTTTTCTGCTGGAGCAAACTAAAACAACATTTTTTAGATAGTAACACCACAAAATTGAGATTTTATAAATAGTTAATTATGCATGAATATAAAGTTACGTTGGTACTTGATAATCCAATATTAATATTTATGCATACACTTCTCTTTGGTACAAACGACACTAAATAGTATGATTGAACAAATAGCAAGAGAATGAGTGATATTAATGATTATTAATGACGATACGCGTCCATATTCCACAAAACATTCCATATAGAAACTTATGGGTTATGGAGATCAAGTTGATCATTTTGATAAAGTTTTTAATATACAATAGTATGTGTGTTTTGGTGATCTATATAAAGCGAGGTAGAGAAAACTGAGTCTAAGGAGTCTGAGATTAGTCAAGATCCAAGCATTGCATGTTGTGAAATCCAACTCCAAACTACTTTACAACAGTCCGCACGCCATATTTAAGGTTAGGATATCCTCGTTGTTACTCTTGAGCAAATGTGTATAACAAGGTTTTGGTGTCCGCGCGTTGCGGCGCACAGGGTTTTAACAAATTCATTTTATAATATATTGAAACCAACACCTTTTTTACTCGTGTACTGCGTCGTTGAAGGAGAATCCCGAGTTAAGCATAAACATTATTCTAGATTATGAAGTTGATACTTTATGTCCTCCTTCCTCATACAAAAAATCATCATTCACGCAAAAAGTGTGGGTTACCCGCAAGATTCAACATGAATGATACATTAACAAATTTTAGAAGTATGAATGTCTACCATTTATAACATATATGGCAAGTTCGAGAAGTATACGTGAAGATTATATTGATAATAACATAGTTGAGGCCTATTTGCTTATAACATAGCATGTCAAATTATAGAAATATGTAAAATACATTTGACCAAAAACACATCTAATACAGCTAGCAACCAAGAACCCTAGTTAAATTATCCGCGAGATTGATTTGATTGTGTGGTTTGTATATATAAAGTGGAAGATCTGTTCATATATTTTTGTATCAAACAGATATACTTACATAAACAAACTTTAAATACACATCTATTGAAAAACCAAACTTAAAAACCTCTAGAAATCTGAAACTTACCACATACACGCACTATCGTTGTAAAAATATGCAAAATGGAGCCTCATCCACTACTAATCGTCACACAAATCAACCATGTGTCATACAACATTAGAAGGTAGTGGTTGACATAAAAAAAAAATTCAGATGTTAACTTTAACTATATTAAACTTTGTAGTAGACTATGTTGATTGATTATTTTCAGATGTTAACTTTAACTATATTAGACTTTGAGGTAGACTTTGTTAGTTTTTCTAATATTAAGTTTAATAAATTAGACTTCGAGATAGGAATTTTTTGTAAAAAAATAATCTTTATAAGAAAACTACATTTACCATAGATGAAAAAGTCCTTAGTTTAGATAAATATTAAATAATATCCTAAGAGTAAAAAAAACACTGTAGACGAACAGTGATTATGAATAGTAGATAACATTTGGTAAATGTTAGTATGTTTAATGTTAGTATGTTTAATTTATGGGGAGAGTAAGACTAAATGTTGGTATGTTTATGTTTATGAATTCTTTTAGTTTTGAGTTGGATTTCACAAATGTGTATAGTTTAGGGAGAGAGTTAGATTAACTATTGGATACAACTGCATGTGAGTAACGTGAGTTTGGACCGTTTTAGAGTCGGATCAATACTGGTACACGCTATTTCACGAGCATGGGGAATGTCTTCACGAATCGGTCTGTGACGCTTGAATGTGAGGTTCCGAAACTTGAAAATTTCTATGAAGACCGACAACAAAGGGATCATGACTGTGAGCTAGTCATGAAGGGCTCGTGAGGTATGATCGGTTTGTAAGGGTTAGGTGTGTCGGTGACGAACACCATGTGAAGGTATCAACGGCATGAACACATTGTGAATAGATAGTGGATGGCCCATACACAGGACGTAGAATGTAGAGATGAACTTGCAGATCATGTAAATTAAGTTATTAGTTTGTAAAGCAAGATAAGTCGTTTAAGGTATTAATTTATATTAGTAATCGATACATAATGTGCAATACGAGCGTAGAAAGTAGATCTTCAGACTAAAACCTTTGTAGGGACTTCAGATGAGTATTTCAATTTGGTACTTGTAGGTAGCAATTAGTAGATGTTGTTATTAGATTAAAGTGTTGTTTGTTTTTAAGACATAAATGTCTTTTGTTTTATTCTATATTTTCAAGAGAAGACATAGTTTAGAAAAGGTCATAAACTTGTGAAGATATACGAAGAAAAATTATAGGTTTTTGCTTATTAGTATAAGTAAACAAAGTAAGGTCTTATGTCTATGAAAAAACAAACAGACTTATTATAATCGTCTATCCACTTGCATACATTTCTATGGAAAACAAATAAGCTTATTGGAAAACGTCTGCACACCCGCATATGTTTCTTTAGAAATGAAATCTTATTTTAGAAAACAAACATCTAAATCAAAGACATTGAATGGGCGTATGACAGTATAATATTAAGGGAAAAAATATACCATAAGTATGTTGTGTATAATAGGTTAGTAATTATAATACAAACAAAACATTGACAGATTAGTAGTTTATATATAATCAGATGGACAAGTAAAATAAACTACTAAGACAAGAGCGCATGCACAGTAATAGGATAACAAATTGAATTATAAAGGATTGCTAAGAATGATAGATGGTATATATCATACCAGCCAAGGACAAAATCTAAACAACAATAACTAAAGCAAAGACAAAAGGGAACAACGATATTTGATGGTTGTGGAGTAGTGTCCCCTCCTAAGAGGTTGTGAGTTCAAGCCTGGTTGTGGACAATGTAGATTTAGAAATAGGTTAGTGGGTGTATACGTTTACGGTTTAATAAAAATAACTAAAACAAAGAACTACATATTGTAATAATCAGAAATAAAAGTGAGCGCTATAAATATACGTGTAAATTCATTTAGTTAATAAAAGTTGTAACACCCTAATTTAGGGCCTAGTAGTAACTTGTTGTACATTGTGTTGGTTTAGTTGTACGTTGACATTAACCAAGTTGTTTAAGTTGTTTTGTTGATTAATTGTTGTTATTTGTTGGTACACGTGGTTATGTGGCTTAAGTTGGAAATGTGTCGTTAATAGATAAAGTTGGTTAATAATTGAACGGTTTCAATTAATGATTCCGAAAATATCTCCGTTAGTTGAAAAGGATAAACCTAAGTTGCGTTGTAAGTTGAATAGGAGAACGAAATACCCTCGTGGGGTATTAAACCCACTTGGGTCGGTTTGTAGCTTTTCTTATCCCCTGTTTTAGCTTTCAAAGCACACAAACATATAACACAAACATACGTACGTACCAAGCTATACACACACATACTTGGAGATTTGGAGAAAGAAATCAAAAGGCAATCAAGTTGAGGTGATTTCAGTAGTTGATTCAGAACCATAAGCTGTGTCAATCCATCTTCTTGGTATGAATTATTGTGTATTAAACCTAGTGGTGTTCTTGAAGAGAAAACACCCAATTGAAGGGTTAAATTGATCAATAATTGTTGTAGAAGTTAAGAAACCTGTAGGCAATGATGTATGAATGTTAAAAGACATGTAGGAACGTTTAAAAAGCGATTTCAGTCTATAAAAAGGTCGAAAACGTTGAGTTGCAGGTCTGAGCTTTGAACATGACGAAGTCTGCTGTAACAGAGGTTCCTAAGGGCGCAGGAAATAGTCCCTGCGGCCGTAGGGGGTTGTCATAGTCTCTGCGGCCGTAGGCAGGGTTCTCTGCGGCCGTAGTAATGCATTTTGTGTGGTTTACCACCTACGGGTGAAGGAAAGAAGCCTACGGGCGTGGGTACATAACCTACGACCGTTGGTACCAAATGAATCACTCCTACGGGCATAGGGTATGGTCCTTACGGCCGTAGGGTATGGTTTCTTGGAAAGGAACTCTTGCGGGCGTAGAATGTATTCCTACGGGCGTAGGAGGTGTTTGGAAGGTGTCCTGCGGCCGTAGGAGCTGTTTCAGATTGCTTGTTGTTTGTTGTTCGTTGTACGTTTACGTAGAAGCATTGATAGTACTTTTAGACGTTGACTGAACCTACACATGATGTGTTAGGTGATTCGGACGATTCTGTGTGCTCCTGGGATTCCCGAATTCATATCTGCCTCCTGTAATCTCGAGGTGAGTACCGGTTTTCCCATGAGTCATCGGTAAGTAGCGTTGTCTGTTGTTTGTTGAAATATGTTGTCGATGTCGCACACATGCGTATATGAGGTATGTTATGCCATGTTGTTATATATTGTTGCCATGCGAAGTTGCTTTACACGTTGGTTATGAATCGCATGCGTATCGTTGGACCCGCTACGGGTCGTTGTTGCTTATTGTTTGGTCCGGACTGTTGATGGCATGGTTAAGGTCAGCTTTCTTCCCGAAGGCTGGATCCCTTTGATGGAATAATGGGGATCAACGGTACTCGGTGTGCAGCACGGGGGTGGTCTTGCAAACCACCGCTCTTTAACGTGAGTTGGGATTTTAGCTTTCGTTGAGATCTGAGTTGTTGAGCTTCGAGCTTTGTAACGCGTTTGGTGGACTGCTCTTCGCTCCCCCACCATTGCGGATAGTTGTTGCTGATGGTCCACAGTTTGAGTCGTTGAGCGGGGCTTCCCACCCTGCGAGATATGATTCCTACTGACTCGTTGGAGCGACGCTAAGTGTTAGGATAGCCTTATGTGTTGTCCCGTAGTTGGGATAACCTGCTTATTGATGCTTATATGTAAATCTGTGCTCACTAGCTAGTTGTAGTTAACGGTGCCTAAATTTCCCTTTTTGCAGGTGCGTAGTTGTTGGCCTATGTGAGGCGGGACTGTTGGTGGCTGTTGTAAATATCTTTTGCGGAACACTGCTTGTTGTATATATCTGTGATCCGATGGTCGGTAGTTGTCAGTCTAGTTGGGTAACACGCGGTAGTATTTTTGGGACTTGGTTTATGGTGTTGTACTTTATACATTGCCAAGTCAATTAAACAATATTATCTTTTGTTAAAAATGTTGGTTACTTCCGCTGTTGGCTTTTATAATATAAGTTGAAAAGCTTAAATTTTCCCTAATTTTAAGCGCGTGAAAACCGGTGTTACAAAAGTAGCTTGTAATCTAAGTAATAATATACATTCAAAGAGGGGTAACCTAATCAAGAATATACAGTAAATATTTATTATAAAAAAACTAGAAAATTTTTTTACGATTTTTTTTCTAAGAAATTAAAAATAACGGTGTTATAAAATTACTCTTAGAAGGTTTTTGGTTCATGAACTTGAAAACCTAATGGGATTTCAAATCTAATCACTATCTTTTGTTTTATTCATGTACAAAACAATGAGATTTATAGGGCAAAGATGGTGAACGAGTTAACCCACCTTTACAATATGACTGGCTCAAAGACGAGAAAGGCAGAGACGGTGAAGGGGCGACGACGGGGGAGCCAGAGGCGGAGACGATGAAGGGCGGAGGTAGAGACGAAGAAGGGTGACGACGGAGATGGGGAAGGGCGACATGCCAGTGGTGACGTTGACGGTGGACGAAGGGAGACGATAACAAATGCGGAGATGGTGAAGTGCAACGGTTACGACGATGGTGGAGGCTGACAATGGTGATGCCGATGACGGTTATGGCAGTGGTCGATTAGGACAGTGACAGCGAGAGTGAAGTGTTGGTTAATGTGGTGAAGGTGACTGTGAATTGTTAGTTAGATAAGTCCTGATCTTGAAATTTCACAAATGAAAAATTTAGGAATAGTACCCTCCTCAAAGAATTTTAAATCCCATATCTATATGATTTTAAATCCATCCCAATTATTCTAATTTTGTACCAAACATGAAATTTCGAGTAATACAAAATCCTTCAAATTAAGGGGGTGTTTGGGTAAGCTTATTTTTTTAGGCTTAAGTTTATGAGCTTATAAGCTTATTAGATAAAAAAAGTATTTGCATTAGCTTGTGGCTTAACTTATATATGTAAAATGACTAAAAAGGGTAAGACAAATGACACATACATAGGGAAGATAGGAAAATTAAGGATAGAAATGTAGATTCATAAAAATAAGTCCATCTTATAAAAAAAAACTAGTCTAAAGTAGCTTATGAAAATGAGCTTATTTACCTACAAAATAAGCTTATAAGCTTAAGCTAATAAGCTTAGCCAAACACTTTTTTTTCATAACCCCTTGAAAATAAGCTAATAAGCCTATAAATTAATGTTTTAAAAACCGGGTTTTTAGTTGACCCGGGCTCCTGGCTGGGTCGCGGGTCAACCGGTCCAACCACCATTTACTATAAAATAAGCTAAAACAAACACCCCTAAATAGACCATTATTTATTAATTTTTTTAATAAAATTATAGAAACCGTGATATCCATCTTCCTCCCTTTCCATTGTCACCGCTTATACAGTTATACGCCTTTCCGTTCCCGACCGTCACTGCTTCGTCACCGTACCCTTCTGTTTCTGACCATCGCCGCCGTACTCGCGGTCCCTGCCGTCCGCCGCACTGCAATTGGTCGTAAGTATTCCTCCTTGTCCTTCACAACTTTCATCTCCGTTCCCTTTCGTTCTTCTATTCTGGCCATCTTCAATTGGTAATGTTTGTGCCCTAGTTGTATCTAATTGTGCCTACTTGGTGTTTGCTCACCGCTGCCCTGCCCTAGCCATATTTGATCGATTCATAATTTTACTGAAATGGATGTCTACTCGCATCCGCCATGTTTTGTTTGTAATCGATCAATTAATAAAAAAAAATTCATTCAGTTTTTTGGCTCTTTACTCGCCGTTGCCGTTACAGTAAAATTGATGAAAGATTGCAGTGACCTTTTTACCTCCATCCCTAGTTGTATGTATGCCGATTTGCCATCACAGTAAAGTTTTGTGATGTTAAGCAGTGCCATGGTCGATAACAGCTACTTACGTACATTCAGACCTTTTATGAAAAGAAACAACAAAATATGTATAAATATGTTCAGTCATCTGAACCACCTCTTACTTCTTAGTTCTTACTGTCTTACTGTTATTATTGTTCAGAGACGTGATATTCGGATTCAGCACGAAACCTCCTAAAAAACAAAAGGTAACTAAGCCCATTGCTGCATCCTCTAATCTCACCTGGACCTCTCCTCTACCAGCATCAATGTCCATCGTGTAGCATAGTCGGCGTTCGGTGCTTGAGCTCTCCTATCATCACGGTTCTTGCTGATCTCCTCCCTCTCTCCTCCATATTCGCAGGTACTATATTGTGACATTGGTATTTTCTTATCCCTTTCCTAGCCATAGGTTTCAGTGTTTCACTCTCTTTCTGCCTCAAACACACACATCTGTGACTCTGGTATAAAAACACACACTTGCAACTTTTCCTGCAAATAGGCCAGCACTTTTGTAAGCTGTTTTCTATACGTATTATTTGTTTGTACTACCTGAAATCGACATGATTTAAATTTTGTTGGTGTTACCTGAAATCAGCTTTTTTTTTTTTTTTGAAAAGCAGCTAATTTTATTAGGAAATGAAATAGGACTTCCTAGCAAGGAGCTAGGAAGAACCAGAAACAGTATGACTACAATTTACAAAATAAGGAATCAAACGTGTACAACTCCAACTTGTTACATAGTTAGTTCTCCAACAGGATTTAGAAGCCAATTTGACCAAGAAAGCTTTTTCTTTAGAAGCCAACCTGAAATCGGCATTATTGTTTGTTTTTCTCGATGAAATAGAAAACAAGATTATAGTTTACAATAGGAGTCAAATTGACATGAATTTATTGACATTAGGGTTTAATAATGTCATTTTGAAAACATTATTGAATATTGAGTAATAACTACGTTTAGAAAACAATAATGTCGATTTGAGGGTTCAAAAAACGAGGTGCTAGTTCACATTAGGATTCAAATCGACATGATTATTTTGTTTATATTTCCAAAAAGATTGAATAACTGATTATTTTCCAAACAGTATTAACTGAGTAACTGGTTATTTGTGATTTCAAAAACTCAATAATCTAAAATCATCTTGAGAACGCATTCCCAAACATATCCTTGATCACAAAGAACATTTTCTGATTTTAGATGTGTTAAGGCTGAGCCGATTAGAGAAGTTTCCAATTCAAAGAGGAAATCAAGTATAAATTTGGATTCGTCTCAATCATGTTTGACCCTTGTCACTAAAGTCCGGGTTGTTCAATCCTTACTCTCGATTAGTGCAATATCACAAATTCACAATTTCTGTGACTTCCGTCTAATTGACAATACACTATTCTCTCATCTTTACTATCATAAATCAGCTTAACACTGTTACCCTCTTAGCTTAGCTCATTAAAGTAATTGTTTGCCAGGGTGATTCTTTCAAGGTTCAATGGCAGTGTGAGCTTCATAACACTGAATTACTGCTTGGGATTCCTCTCGAGTTCAATATATCACCAGATTCAACGGCTAAATCGTCAAACCTTAGTTGATTGTTTCTATTCAGCTTATTGAAAGTTTGAAACAATGAGTATCGAGCCATTTAACAAGTAAAATACCTAGTTTACTTTTTTTATTTGGAGTGCAACAATTTGTTTGAGTTCAATTTTGGGTCTGATTAATCTATTATTATGATTGAACCAGATTGGTGAAGTTGACTGCGAGGGCATTCTATGATGATATTACTGCAAAAGGAGATAATCAACCAAAATCAGGGAGGAGCGATAACAGAGGAATTGCTGTTGTTGTTCTTGATGCTCTGACGAGGTTTCCCGTTTTTTCATCGCAGTTATGTTAAAAATAACAATTATGCGTATTGTATATAGATTTGGATGTGAAAATGGTTTAGTCCGGAATTTTCAAGTTTTTGCTTTGACTCGCTATTTGGGAAAATTGTTGCACTTGTGCATGAAGAACTGTCCGCACTCTTTATTAAGAGGTTATAAGAGGTATCTTTATCTCTGATTTGTTAAGGGTTTTACCCTTTTAGGAGGTTTTCAGATCTTAATAAAAAGAAAAAACAAACAGCCTACATCTTAAAACCTCTTATTGATTTAGATTAATATGTGTTAAGATATATTTTAGAAAAACAATCAATCCCTTAGTGTTTTGAACTTTTCAATTGTACATTGAGGATGTCAAATTTTAAAATATTGACCAAAATGGGTAGGTGTTGGTTTGTTGATTATATTTCAGTTTCACAACCTAGTTTCTTCATTGTATAGAGGCATGGCAATCTAATAACAACATTACATCCTTTTTTATCTCTTATTTGGAATATCTCTTTAATAAATAGAGTAATAATGTATTTCTTCGAGCATATCTAGAAATAGTTGTGGACCTGTACCATGATTAGGGAGTATTATTCTCAATTATCCCATATATGATTTGAGATATATCTTTTCTTTGTGTCTCTTGCTGTCTTAATTCTACATGTTTGTTTTCTATTACAGACGTCAATGGGTGCGTGAAGA
Organism: Pulicaria dysenterica; assembly: GCA_947179395.2. Lineage (NCBI taxonomy): Eukaryota > Viridiplantae > Streptophyta > Magnoliopsida > Asterales > Asteraceae > Pulicaria > Pulicaria dysenterica. Next base: position 62,357,327 of record OX359294.1, read on the forward strand.
AGATTTAGCAAAAGATTTGAAGTTGCACTTAAAACAACTACGGCGAACTTTGCGGTTTTTTGAAGAAGAAAAGCTAGTGACCAGGGACCATAGGAAAGAGGTTAGTTTCTTATTTGACTATTTCTTCGATATAGTGGAGATGTGGAATTATGATAACAATTCTTATTTTCTTTTTACATTTATGTTTACTTAAAGACTGCCAAGGGTGCAAAAGCTTTTAGTGCTGCAGTTGCTGCTACTGCTGATAATCTGACTGGAAGAGAAGACGAGAAGATTAAGCTGCATACTCACTCTTATTGTTGCCTTGATTATGCTCAGGTTTCCTCTTTACTGTCATACTTGTTTATCTTTTCTATCAATTAATATCTATCTGTCATCTGATTGAGATTTATGGACACTATCTAATAGTAAGAAGTATAAAAAAAGAAATTCTCTCTCTCTCTCTCTCTCTCTCTCTATATATATATATATATATATATATATATATATATTCGATTCTGACCTCAATTTTGGATTTTATAATAATTTCGTAAAAAAGCTATCTATCTCTTGCAGATACATGATGTAGTGAGGTATAGACTGCATCGGATGAAGAAAAAGTTGAAAGATGAATTAGACAACAAGAATACGGTGCAGGAATATGTGTGCCCTAAATGTGGAAAAAGGTTTTAGTTTATGTTTCTTTATTTCTTGCTAAAAGGATGTATGACCAGTCGAATTCGAGTAACTTTTTATTTTCTGCCTTTTTTTTGTTATTTTTTCCAGATATAATGCATTGGATGCAATTCGGTTGATTTCTTTTGAAGATGACTCATTTCATTGTGAGAGTTGCAACACGGAATTAGTTGCAGAGAGTGATAAATTAGCTTCTCAAGATATTGGTGATGGTGATGATAATGCAAGAAGAAGGAGACGTGAAAAATTGAGGGATCTGCTTCAAAAGATGGAGGTGTGTTTATTAAGAATATATCTTTTCATATTAAAATTAAGGTGAAATGGATTTTTTTATTTACAAAAAATCAGTGTGTTGGTTATTTTTAATAATTGAAGAATTGATTTGTAAATATATTGATGAATTGTCGGGTCAATGTTGATGGTATATTGATCCACTTAAATGAATTGATTGGCCACCTTAGATTAGGGGGTGTTCGGATTTGTATTTTGGAAATGTTGACTTGAAGTTGTTATAATGGGTTTTATTGTTTGGAGAAACGAATTTGGCTTGTGATCATACAATCGTTTAAACGTCAAATATTTTTTTAGATATTCAGTTTCGTACCTGATGCGACATAAGCAATCATATAAGGAAAGATATATTTACGTATATACTCTCTGTGTTGACATTATTTGAGAGACTTGTATTCCCATTTTGTAAACAATCTATCTTGTTTACAAAAGTCTAGTTTGGTCATTATATCCTTAAATTTCTTAATAATATGAATTTGTAAACAATCAAATATCTTGATCTTATAATTACTAGTTCAAACGACAGAAGCATTAAACGATCGAACGTTTTGTTACAATTGATTATATTGAGTACTTAATATCACAATTACAAAGTCACATTCACTAAGCCCACCCGAACACTCCCTAATGTCTACTAAAGTTTCCAATTAGGTTTCAGTTTAGTTGCAACATCTATCTTCTATTCTTCTTCATGGTTTTTCATCTTGATCTTGTTAATTTTTATCTGGTGATAGAATTTTAAAAAAATTGCAGGTAGAACTGAAGCCTTTGACAGATCAGCTTAGTAGAGTGAAAGACTTGGAAGCCCCTGATTATGGAACCCTTCAAGCATGGGAACTTCGAGCACATTCTGTTGCACGTGGATCTAATAATGATCTGACTGCCAATGATTCTTCTAGATCTGGACAGGGAGGAACACCTATGCCCTTTCTTGGAGAAACTAAGGTGCCTGCCTGCATTTTCATTTAAACACACACGAAGATTGATATGTATGTATACTAGAAATATGCTTGTAGGGTTAGGATCACTTAAAGAACCGCAAATATGGTGAAATTCACATAAGCCTGAATATTAGGTGGCATTTTTTTAAATACTACACATCTGCCAATTTGTGGGTGGTTTAACCGTATGTGCAGTTCTGATGTGATCCTAACCCGATGCTTGTGTATCTTTTAAGTGTTTAGTAACTCAAATCATTCATTGGATTTAAAGAAGTTACTGGATAGTTTTGGATACGGGATGAAACATGGTTGAACTGCATAACTGTGATGTTGTAATTACGTCACAAGTGTATGATATAATAATAGAAATATAACAACAAATGATTTGATTATATACAGGTGGAAGTGGCATTCTCTGGTGAGGAAAAAGGAGAGATAAAAACCGAAAACGCACCAATGAAAGTTTTGCCTCCATGGATGATCAAAGAAGGAATGAACCTTACAAACGAGCAGCGTGGGGGTGTAAAACAAGAATCAAATATGGAGGGACCTTCAGCATCTATGGATCTAAAAGATGAGAAAAAGTCAATCAGTCAAGAGGATGATGCAAAGAATCTTCAGGCTAGTTCAAGAATCAGATTTCTTATGTTCTTTTTATAAAAGATAATCTTATTTCTTAAAAACTCACCAGATTGTGTATATATATATATATATCTTGTAGGATGAGTATTTCAAAGCATATTATGCTGCTCTACTTCAGAGACAAAAAGAACAAGAAGAAGCTGCGAAAAGGGAGCAGGATTTATTAACCAATAACGACTCCACTGGTGTTGACCCCTCGAGTTCTAGAAAACGCCAACGTGATAGTGATGGAGAAGGTGATGTTGAATGGGAAGATACTCCCACTGCAGGTATATATTCATTTTTCTTATTTTCGTATTTGATCTTAGTTCACCATGCGTTCCAAATGGTGATGATTAATGGCAAGATTAGTGTGAGGTTGTAATTTTAGTCTGTTTCAAAATATGTTTGAGTTGGGTTGATCTACTATCACTTTTTTTTGGTCGATTTTTGTAAGAAAAATTACAAGTAATTAATGTGTCGGCTATTATTACGAAAATCTTGGAATAAAAATATTTAGGAGGTTGTAAACATTTATAATAGACATTTAGGCTACTTTTTCCTTACAAACATCTTCTAAAATATATGTACAATGGTTAAATAGTGGAGTTCATTCTTGAGCCACGATTCATAATGTCGTGTAACAATTATATGAGTACACATAATCAGCACTCGACTTCCGAGTGTTGAGTGTTTTTTTCTGCTTAATTCTTTGATTAAATCTAAATGAAAATCTACATTTGAGATGTTGAAATTTGAAAAAAATCAAAACTTTCAACTTCCAGAATAAAAAGTGGACTCATATAATAAATTTGAATATTGAAATAACACAATTTGGGAGGTTTTAATGTATCATGAATATGTTGTTAGTGACTTTTGAAGTGCTCAACGTGTTTTTCTATGAGTGAACTTTTAAACTTCACCACTTTTACCCGTTAGAGGTCGATTATAATCCAAAATGACGTCTTCAACCATAAACGAGTCTAAATTGACACTTTCTTGTTTGACTTTCTGTAGGCGAGACTTTCAAGGTTGACTTGAATGTTGAAGCTGCAGACCCTTCAGGAGATGATGAAGATGACGAAGATGGCATCGATTGGGAAGAAGGTTGATTTCCATATTTATCATTTTTTAAACACAACTTTTAAACTTCACAGGTATGTGACTGAAGTCTCGTTTCTCACTTCAGTATGTGGTCGTTATCTAATTTTTTTTGTTGAAAACATGTGATGAACGAGAAAAGAGTTGTCTAGATATGTTTATGGTGTACATCATATAAATACCAGTGTTAAAAAATTTGGCCGCCTCGGTAGAGTAGTTGCTGATTAGTCGGTTATCAGTACATGACCGAGGCGAGTTGAGGATAATCGAGCAAAGAAATGGAATCAGTGTCAAGATCACAGAGTAAGCAGTAAAAAAGAAATCAGCCTATTTCTTTGTCAAAGATAAGGAATCAACATATCTTCTCCCTTTCTAAGGACAATGAATGAGCCATCTTCTTCATTTTCAAGGAGTGAATCTATCTTTTCATTTTTACAGTTAAACAAAAAAAGTCAACCAAGAAGTCTTCTTTTTTTTACAAGGACAAAAGATGAATATATGCTTTTTTCCTTTTCAAAGATGAAGAATGAATTACAATCGGTATTCATTGTTGCAAATAAAATAGAAGAACTACTCTTGAATGTAATTGGTTTTTACAAATGAGATCTCTCAATAAAAATCTACTCAATATATAACCAATTCATGATAGAGGAATTTCTAATTTCGAATGAATTCCAAATCTCAACTCTAGCAATCTCACAGTTAGGCGATGCGATGGCTGCATCAAAGTCGAGACGTGCATTAGGTCGGCATCCTTTGTTTGATCTCTCACCAATTTAAGTAGCTAGTCGATTGAAAACGTCTCTTTCGTCTTTTCTTTTTGCCTTTTTCTAAAAGCGTGTATGCATTTTTTTGGACCTAAATCAAACTTCCCATTTGACTAATAGGCCTGAATCAAAGTGAAAGTTCAATTGGTTACTAATTCAAATGATTGAGGAAAGAATGTCAAGTAGATGCTTCTTTTGTAAAACATTGTGTTCAAAAAGCTATACAAGCACTTACATAGCAGTATTTAAACCAAGATTCATCGTCATTCTTGTATATCATACCACCGCTTTATTGGCCATCAGGATTTTATAAAATTATAGGAATTGAATTTTATAGAAGTTTGTTCTTATGCTTATAAAACCCATGTTTTAGAGAAGTTAATTATCTTCATGTTATCTTAATGTAACTCAAAACACATACCCATTTCTTTCTTGTACACACCGACTATTGTTGCACGTATATGCTTTGTTCTTTGTCGTCAAAACATTCATGCAAATCAATTTTAGATCGATGATGGTCGCTCCGTAGTCTCTTGTGCATCGACCATGCTCATTTAACTTGTTCTTCAATATTTGTTGTCATTTTGTGCCATAAAAGGATTTTGAGATCTTGACTTAAATTATGAAGAAACTAGGGATTGCATTTTCGAGTTTTATTAGTGTGGTTCTTATTTCAAGTTGTATTAATGAAGTAATCTTTAACGAGTCTAATTTTTTCTTCTGTCTCCTCTCTTTATTTTGATATATGTTTTAACTTCATGAGTTGAAGGATTTAATATAATAATATAGCAATCTTGTAACCAAAATCACATACAAACCCTTCTCCAACTCCCTTCATCTTCATGTAATCACACTTCCTCTAGGTCAAGGGGATCTAGAAAGCTTCTGTTTTTTACAAATTAGATAATACTTTATTTTCTTAATTAAAAAGAACACATCTTAACTTAAGGTTTTGAAGAATGAACATATTTTTCTATTTATTTCTTTACTTATATTTATTCGCATATATTCCCAAGTTCATGGGATCATTTTTGGGGTTCTTGACATTTAATATTTCAAATACATTTAAAAGTTCACAAACCCAAGAAACATAGTATTGAAGAAACTCATCAAATATCCTCAGGTTTATGGCAGTGAATTTATTATATATTGTCACCAATTTTATTATACTCTCCAAGAGTTATAATCAAAACATTAGAATCCAAGCGAACCACTTTCACATAAGAACTATTCTGGACCGTACATTTCAAATACATCTATGGAATTTAGATGCACTTAAAGAAAAATACATCTAAATTCCACAGATGCATTTAAAATGTGTGGTCTAGAATGATTATTATTGTGCTTATTTATATTTAAGTTCTTAACAAAGCTTAACATCAACCCAAATAAGGATGATGGATTGGCAATCCAAGCGAACCGGTTTCACCAAAGAAGAACATGTCTTTGACTTTCGGGAAAAGAAAATTTCTATATCCTCCTACTTCATCCTTCTACCCACTAGACGATGACACATGGATTCTAGTTCTCTCTCATCATCTCCTCCCTTGATTATTAACACGTCTTGTTCTAATGAGTAGGAGAATAGGTTGGAACAATTAGTAGGAGGATATAAAATATCTTTTCAGGAAAAATCTGTTAGTATATATATGCATATGTATTTGTGTGTATACTGGCCCACAGTCTTTGTTAACATGCATCCATAGGGTGTGAGATAACAAGTTAAAAACGAAGGTCAACATAATAGTCAACAGATCCTCAGTGGTTTTCCGGAACATGCTTATCTAAAAAAGCCTGAGCAAGATTGCTGAAACTAACGCTTATAGCACCAGCAGCTGCATACCTTTTAATGATATCCACCACTTCAGGCCTCAAAATCTCTTCTTTTGTTGATGCATCACACAGATAATAAAGGGCCCCAAGAGCATAATTCACCTACCAAAAACTCTTAAAACTTTAACAAATATGCAAAGACATTATTAGCATTACAACTACTAGCATATGATGTTTTGATCTCTAATTTCACCTAATATTTTCTATTCCAAAAGATAAAGAAACCAACAAACAAGTCGAAGATGATTGTAAAATAGCAGTATATCATGTATTTGTGCTACTGGAAAGATCTCTTTTGTCACTCGGCCTGCTTATTCGTAAAAAAGTTGTATTTCTCAGCACATTTGCTCTTAACTATCAGTAACATAACATTATGTTCACAACAGCAAACTAATCAAGTCGTTTTATTTATCCCTTATAAGTAAGGCTTACAATTCGGGTTAATAGGTCGTGTCATTTCCATGTCAACCCATTTTGGACCCAATTTAATTTCGTGCCGGGTTCGGTTCTCGTCGCTCTATTTCGCGTTAGGTTCTGGTTGACCCACTTTTTCACATAATTAACATATCATCAACTTATGGTAAGCCTGTTAAATAATAGTTGTACCTGAATAACTTTGATTGAAATGAGTTCCGAATAATAGCTAGTCTTTTGATAACTAGTTCGGTTTTAGTCAGATACCCAAAATTTGACCCCGTGGGTTTTCGGTTTGAAAATTTCATATTCAAGTATTCTCGAATAACAGTAATAATTCTAATTTTTTTTATAGATCTTGTAGTTTATTAACTTTATTTAGGTCTTATAGTTTGAAGTTACGTTTTTTTGTGGATCTACTTTCAGACTTCACTTCCTTTTTTTGTTTTGTTTTGACGGTCAGTAAGTCATGGCAGTAGCTTATGAATATATGATTTTATGATGTGGCTTCAAATTCCAAATCCAATGTCCATAGTTTGTTTTAATTTTAATTAATAATAATTATTTAAGTAAAGCGGGTTAAACAGGTCAACTTCGGGGTTTCTCGTGTCGACCCATTACTGACCCAACTTATTTTCGTCTCGGTTTTGGGGTCGTGTCAAGATTTGTCAGCCTTACTTATAAGCATAAAGTACAATGTCAACATACAACCTCTAACTATTACTACTTATAGGACATTTCAAATACCATCAATCTAATTGCTACATAAAATATTGCAACCATTGGATTTGTTACATATATTGAAAAGTTATTATTGAAACATAAAGTACCATCAAATACGTGCACATCAAACAAGAGCCAAGTCTTTCAGCAAATTGCATTGAAACAATACCAAGCAAATGAATGAACGTAAGAGATACAAAAATGATGAGGTTGTTTGTAATTCATACCGTATTTTTTACAGGACTTGATAAACATTGTATAAGAAGTGGTATCCCATCACATTTGATTATTACTGCAGCATTTGCAGGATCTGTAGACATAAAGGAACAAGGTTAATGCAGATGTTAATCATGGTAGCATTCCATATTTTCCATCACAATTAGAACTCTGGAGTGATCTAAGCTTATAGATCTATCTAGAGGAGGCGATTTTGACCTGTTTACTCATTAATGGGTTGATTCAGATTATGATTTATCTCTAACGGGTCAGATATAAAAAAACTAGCTTAAAAGAAAATGAATCAAACAAGTGAAACATGGCCCAAAGTGTATTTTTAATACATAAAGCTTCCAAAATAGTTCTATTCAGAACAATTAGATTATTACTGAAAGAATAATTTATTTATTTTTTGTATTTGATACACTTATTATATATTAAATAAAAGCCAAAAGGGTAGAAAATTTGAATAAAAAGTTTAAATGGTCGACCCAACCAACATGAACAACTACCCATTTTTACTCATTACCCAACCCGTCTGGATCGCCTATTTGCCATCTCTTGATCACACTGATAGCTTAGAACATTCCTAACATACCAACACATGAATTGCAGATCCCTCCAGCACCAAACTCTATAAGCTTCTCATTGTGTTCTGTTATGCAGTCGAGGAATAGTTCCAAAACGTTAAGCTGTTTACGGTTGAGTATGAATGTCAGGTACAATAGATATTGACAGTAGAAAAATGCAACCCAAAGAAAACAAGAGATTTAACCTGGCGCAGAAATGTATAATTGTAGGGATCATATGCAAAGTTTGCCAAATTAGCAACAACTTTCTCCTTCGACTCTGCAATTACAAAGGATCATTAAGAAAAAGAAATTGAAGATGCGACAGCGAAGTGAGTCCCATTTACTTGATATGAGGACAAACCATAATGGGTCATTGGGGTCCAAAGGAAAGAGACGGTATAAATGAATGGAAACAAGTTGCCTTTACTTGATTAGATCTTTAATTGAAGATAAATACAATCTCAAAAAGACAATCACACTACAACATACCTTCAGTAGATGCATTCTGAAATTGAGCTACGAGTTCCTACAAACATAAAAAGAATATAAATATGACTATAAAAAATGGATGTGAAAGCTATGATTACAGTTTGTTATTCCTCTAAGAGTACAGGAAGAACCAAACTCATGCTTGTATTGGGTGTGGATAGCAAAACTTATCCCTTCTATTTATAACATGAGTTGTTTGGTTTGGTTACTGCTTCTTTCAAAGTACTGAACCTAAAACGAACCAAAAAAGATGCACATTGGGTGGGTAACATCCTTTCCAATGCAGTTTGCAGTCTGGCAGTTAATTTGTAACATACCTATAGGCTTATAAATGGGCAGGGGGTAATGTGTGTTATGTGTTGGCCCGTCCAGCATCTTTCTATTAGGTAAAAACATATCACATGAGGAAGAATGAAACAAAAATTATAGGTCTATGAACCACACCTGAAGATACTGTACCCTAGGAGTGCCATATTTCCCTGTACGCTCTTCTTGTCTTTGACTATTAGTGAACATATGGTAATCTGCCACGTGTAAAAATAACATCTTAAAAAGAGCTAAATAGCTAATGCCTTTCTTAAAGAAAAACACTTATAAACATTTTTCCAAAATTGACTAATATTGTAAATACAAAGCCACTAAAAGGGTGAAGGGAATAGAAGTAGAAGACTGCAAAATGTTCGTAAATATCTGGAACAAGAATATAACTAATATTCTGGAATTTTTTTCTATGTTCAATCCCCATCTTTCAGCAGATATTATTTAAGAACCGAAAAAAGAAGGAAGATAATCAAGAAAAAAGATACGCAAGAATAGGATAAAACAGAAATGGCACAACATTTATTTTGTATAAAAATTGGTTGCACTGTACATAGGCATAACTTAGTTTAGGTAGCCTCACGGCCCTCACAAAATTGATATGCACAAATGAATGTTGGTTCATGAAAAAAACTACAAGAATACAAATGCGAAGAGTAAGATATGAAAACATATAGTCATGTTAGCTATCATAAGAATAACATGCTCACACAAAAGATAATCATGATACTTATTATAAAGCAGCATGCTTAATAATACCAGAAGAACTAAAGAAAAAAATGAAAGGTAATGATCTAAGGAGTATTAGTAAAACTAAACGGAAATGGAGAAAACATAGTTAGCTCATAATTCATGCGAATAAGTTCATCTTGCCAGACTTTGATATTCTTACATAATATATTTCCACTAAATAAATAATAGTCCATCATAAGATTTCTTAATATTATATCCTCTATTGTTGTTAGCTTCATTTGAATACTCGGCTATGTTATCCTTCTAATATAGTACTATAGTAGATAGAAACATCAATGAGATTGTTGTTGAGTTTAGATTTAAACTTTCGATACAAGGCTTTAGTTCTGGTAACAGTAGGAAGAAAATAACATCAGATTAAGATAATGCGGTGTGTGAGAAAGATACAACTGATTAATTACTCTTCAGTGATATTTGAGTCTCTTTTCATATAAATAATACATGCGAATTATATAATCTCATAGTCAGATTCCCTGTTGTCCTTTAAAACAATTAATATTCTAAGCATTAAAATAACCATTACAATACTAATGGGGTTATTCAATTCCCCAGTGCATTATGTAATTGCTGAAGAATGCTGTAACCAACACTTCTGTGTATTTACATTCTTCTGGGTCGTAGATACACAACATCAAATGGTATTAATTCGAATAATCTTTGACAGCAGGCAGGGAATACAATATACACCAGCATTCAAAGGTTTCCCGGTTCTAAAATTGTATAATAGCAAATAAATTCTGCAATACATACTAAATATGAATATGGAAAGTGGTCATTCAGCAACTGCATTCAATTTTTCGGATCACTGGATAATAAAATTCCAATTAGTCACATCTACATTATGTTTCTGAATCAGTGGAGAACAAAATACCAAATTACCACATGTACACATTATCACATAGAATACAGATAATTCAAAAAAGTTACACTGATAATCAACTTGATCTATGTGGTTTTATGGATCAATAACCAAATCAGCAGATATGATTTTATGGTAAAAAATGAACTTATCCAAATCAGATAGCTACTTTATGCAAGTTGAGGGACCGTATTGCTAGCATTGCTCATGGAAGGTTTTATTGCAGCGTAGATGTCTTTATGTATAAGTCAATTAACAGATCCACTTTATAAGTAATAGAACATTGCTTTTGCCTCTTAAATAAAATAATATAAAGACGCCCCTAATCTTTAATCTATGCTAAATAAAGAAGCTATCATTAAAATGTTGCACTGTGTAGACAATTTTTTTTAGGGATTATGTATGCATGTCATAGCTGCTGGCATAAATGTACCTGCCCAAGTATGATTAGGTTGCTAAAAACTTATGATGTTCTTTATCACCTACACCAAGCAGATTGAAGGAACAAAGCATGAAACTACAAATCAAACTTGCATATGGGACTTGATTGATATCGATACAGAACCTATTATTGGTAATGTTCTGTTCAATTATACCTTCATTTATCAGTATTCGTGGCTTTCAGTCATGGTTCATAGCACCCAACAACAAGTGACCTATGTTTCCACCTTAACCACAAGTTCTTATCAGCATTGTTAACAAAACTAGCAAAGGAGAATTCTTCTCATATCCTTTAAGTCAGAGTTACCACTATTAACAGCAAGTCAGCAACATAAGATAAAAGATAATGTTATACAAGAATTAATCTTAACAAATTGGGCAACAAGTACGCATACATATGCTTACATTTTCGTTTCTTGTGTCACTAATCAGATCACAAAGGCCTAACATTGCTAACCGAAACAAACCACCATACAGAGATATATATCTTTAACTACACTTGCTTATGCATTTTAGCGAACACCTAGTAGGCATGTTCAAAATTCAAAGATTAGAGGCAGTGGGCATGTTCAACGATCAAGTAGAATACACTTAAGATCAATAAAATATATTCACATAAACTCACGGGGCATGACATATTTCAATTTACCTGTTATTGCTGATAAAAAAAGAAATCCAAGTTCTTGTTCGAAATTACCACCACTTTGAGTTCCGTAGTTCAAGATCGGCTCTCTGGTATTTCTGTGTTCAAGATTTTCTCAATCGGCTCTGTGGTGCTTCTGTTTCGAATTGGAATAAGAAAACGAAGGGAAGATTAGTGGTGCTCAACATGCTCTGAAGTCGGTATGATAAAATAGTTGGGGAATTTCGTATATATATTAAATATGACAATATGACAATTAGTCACAAATTCAAATTGCATCTAATTTTCTTTAGGGGTGTTTGTTTTAGCTTATTTTCTCGGCTTATTTTCCATAAGCTTATTTTTTCTTGTTTATTTTTTTAAGATTCCGTCTTATTTTGCTCTTTTAACTCATAATAAACTCAAAGTTAGAAAATAAACCGAATAAAACTAGCTTATAAAAAATAAGTCCGAGAAAATAAGTCTTGAATAAGCTAAAACAAACACCCCCTTAATGAAAAAAAAAAGAATAGCACCTCAAGATGAGAATCCATCAAATATGAAATTCAATATAAAACAACTTTTCTAATATTATATATACTCTTTCTAACATTTCAAAATAATGAAAACATCATATCTAACATATTTTTAGTGTTATCATTTTAAAATATTTTTAATTATAATCAATACAGACTTGAATTTATTGTCCATAGTTGTTATAATAATGATCAACAACTTGTAAATGATACAACTTTTTTGTCATTACGTCTGCCACCCCCTCCCGTCGACATTTCATCGCTAGTTTGGGTTGACGTCGTTTGTCATTGTTTTTTAAATTCTTAATTCTTTCACGTTTATAATATTTAATATCTTTTTATCTATACCACTTTATCACACGTACATATTATTAAGTCTATTGATAAAAAAACTAACATAAATAAAATCTATTAAACAATCTTAATAATTAATTTAGATAGAAATTCAACTATCAAACCTGAATATAGCGTTACCGTGTTATAGTATAAGAGCAAAATTAAAAGCAAAAAAAGAAAAAGAAATTGATTAAAACGATTTGGTTTCTTCTGGAGTCAGCCACCGTCGATTCGTCTCCCAACTCAGGTCAGTTGTCTATTCTTCTATTTGAATTTCTGCAAACTGTTTGTGTGTGTCTCTCCAGTTGTTTATGCATTTCGATTTCAACTTTTGTGTTAGTATATGCAGCATCCTTGTGTACTATACTGATGAACCCTAACTCATGATTTTATTCGCGTGTTTAACTTAATTATCGAGTAATTCTTCTGTTATTTCACAATTTCACCAGCTATTACTGCAATGTAAGAGTTAATTACTGTTCTTACCATCCTAATGGCAGAATCGTTGCAATTGCAAATCAGCGATTTTAGCTGATCAAATGCAATAATCGAACTAAAAATACGTATTGCGAATTTATGTTCTCATCCTTGAGATAACCTAGATTCTTTCTATCATTTTTTGAAATCAACGATTTCATCTTTTATTCTCAATTCTTTTAATATCTTAGAAATGTAGCTTTTTTCCTAATTTTTCTGTGGTCATGAAGTGATGATTTATCTACACATTAGCGATTCCAATAGGTACAGAATAGAAGTTGAGGGAAATTTGATATAAAGATTATTTTCTTTAAATTTTATTTTCAATTCTCCCACTAGACAACTAACATCTAAGCTGTTTGAAAATTGATCTTGAACCTGGCTACAATGTACAGTTGAACAAAATTTGTGAGTATGTGATGATCCCTGAAATTTGTTAGCTTGCTAATTCACATTTTTAGTAAAATAGATAATTATAAATTAATAATTATGTTACTATGTTCTTCAATTAGAAGTCATATAAATCATGTGATATTCAAATAATTGTAATTGCTTTGTGGAGTTTTATGCTTTATCACTTTCTCAACTTGCAACTTGATAAATTACAAGAGAGGAGCTCTCCCTTTTTATTCTTAGGCACTTAGCTCCTTCCCTCCAAGGAAAATTTAAATGCATGAAGCTGATAGTTTAGCGCTTTACCTGCTACACCTGTCCTAAGTCCTAACTTCTTAAAGTCTCTTAAAACTTCTACATGTGAAACTGAATTGATTAACCAAGCAACAATAGATCAAAATCAACACTTTCTGTATAGTATTCATTAGATGTGTAATTTTTTATTGAAGCCCCTGAGATTTGAACCCTTGACCTTCCTAATGGGAGGCAAGAGGACTATCCAGTAGACCACCAAGGTAATGGTTAATTTAATCATGACTAAATTAACTATTTGGATATTCATGACATTTAAAAGACTTTGTTAGGATATAGATGTAATTTTATTTTTTAATAGGGATATATATGTAGTTTAGGAGTTCCGTAAAGGTATAGATGAAATTCTCCCTTAAAATTTAAAGTCCTCAAGGGTTGGCAGGTTAGTTATAAGACTGGATTCTTTTACCAAAGAGTGGGTTACCCAGGTTTGAAACCCTTCATACGTTGTGTGGGACATGGAGAGCGTTCAAGCTTGTTTGACAGTGGAGTTAGACCTGCAAATTTAGTTGGTCAAAGGTCAAACACCATGGTTGCCACACGAAATAAGTAAAAACTCATTATTGTGACTTCAATGGGCCTTATTATACGTCATCTCTTGGTTTTTGGTCTAGCAGGAAGTAAGTAGGCAACACATGTTAAAGAAGTTACAAATGAGCCAGATGGAGAGAAAGGATGATGCCTGATACGTACATGGATAAAGAATCTCCAAACGATGATGGGCTGGTGCTTACAATTGGGTTCGAAAGTTGTTTAGGCTCAATAGCCCATGGAGTGTGCATGGTAACTTTGATGGATTAAGCTTGCATGTTGGACGTGAATTTGCATGTGTCTTTTGACATTTCTCTTGTTTTATTTGTTTAAAGTATTATGTTATTAATGTGGCTTTTGGGATATTTTAAACCATGGATTTGTAAAGGCTTTATATAGCCGTTTTTGGTGAATGAATGGTAATGAAGAAATTTGACAACTCTCTTGAATTATTGCTATAATTCTTGCCACTTTTGGGACGTGATCCTGATTTTGGTTTGATTCAAATCAATAGGTCTTGATTTGCAATCCGTTCAACAAATTATAGGTCTAATTTGTTAACACATCTATCCTTGTTCGTTTCCTACTCATCATTATCATATTATCACAATCCAAATACGTATCATTTGTGGTATCAGAGCCCGGTCAGCTATTGATTTCTATAAGCTGAAATGAATTTCGATGATCCTGAGTTTCTACAAAATCTCCAAGAGGCCTTGAGGAATGTGCAAGATGGGGCCCGTAGGAAACCAAGACGTGGTGCGTTTGTGGAGGATTTCAAAGTGACGGAACTCCCTGAGTTTAATGGGGGAACGGATCCTGAAGCATATCTGGAATGGGAGCGAAAAATTGATCGAATGTTTGATTTTAAAGACCTTGATGATGAGAAGCGATGTAAGTATGCAATACTGAAACTTGGAAAAGGGGCTTCCCTGTGGTTTGAGGGGCTGAAAACAAAACGAATTCGTGCCGGAAAAGAAAAGATCTCATCTTGGGAATCTTTGAAACGTAAACTCAGAAAAAGGTATGTGCCAACAACTCATCGAATATCTACTTATCGTAAAATTGCTGATTTAAAACAAGGGAAACTAAGTGTGGGTGAATATATTGAAGAGTTTGAGAATCTGACTTTGATGGGGGAAATAGAGGAAATAGAAGAACAAAAAATGTCACGATTTTTGCGTGGGTTGAACCCCAATATTGCTAATGCTGTTGAACTATATCCATATGCTGATTTTGATACACTTTGTGGTCTATGTTTGAAATTGGAGGCACAAGGAAAGGCGAAATATGGGGGAGGGTCAAATACCGACTATAGTAAAACCAACCCTTGGGCTAAATCCGAGTCTACCTCTAAACCCACTAGCAACCAGTTCACATCTCCTAGTACCGGAGGCCCTAGTAACTCTACTCCAAAAATTACTAGCTCGGTTAAGGAAACGAGTTTGGCTAAAGTTCGATGTTTTAAATGTCAAGGGTTTGGACATTATCAAAATGCTTGTCCAAATAAACGAGTAGTAACCTTGAGGGAAGCCATTGGGTATCGTGAGGAATTGGAGGAGGAGGAAAGATTGGGTAACATCTTTAACCTTGGAGGGGGCAACGAAGAGGAGGAAGAGGTGGAAGGGTATGAAGCCCCATTGTATGATACGGCCCTGGTTGTTAGAACTCTACAAACTCAGATTGTATCCACTGATACGGACCAGCGAGACCAGTTATTTCACACCAAGTGTCAAGTTAAGGATAAATGGTGTAGTGTAATTATCGATGGGGGGAGTTGCACTAACGTAGCTTCAAGTGAAATGGTGTCAAAACTTGGGTTAATCACTACTGTTCATCCTAAGCCGTATTCACTTCATTGGTTAGATGATGGCAATAAAGTTAAGGTGGCAAAACAAGTAAAGGTTGGATTGACTATGGGTTCTTATGAAGATGAAGTTCTTTGTGACGTGATTCCCATGGATGCTTGTCATGTGTTGTTGGGACGTCCTTGGCAATTTGATAGGGATGTGACACACAAGGGGAGGAGTAATGAGTACGAGTTAAAGGATAAAGGCAAAAAAATTGTGTTAAAGCCCATGTCATCACAAGCAATTCGTTCCATGAGTACCAAACAAAAAAAGAAGTCGAATTTCACCATGTTGGCTAGTGAACGGGAGGTTGAGCAAGCTATTGATTGTGGGGAAGTGGTGTATTTGTTGCTAAACAAAGAAGATTCTATGGAGAACGTGAAACTGATGGAGGGCAGCCCCATTGCTGATTTGTTACGTGAATACCAAGATGTGTTTCCCAATGACTTACCACCAGGTTTGCCTCCTATCCGTGGTATTGAACATCAAATAGACCTCATTCCAGGAGCGCCATTGCCTAATAAGGCTGCTTATCGGTGTAATCCGGAAGAAACAAAGGAGTTACAAAAACAGGTGGATGAACTTGTGAGCCGAGGTTACGTGCGTGAAAGTTTAAGTCCATGTGCGGTGCCCGTTTTGCTTGTACCCAAGAAAGATGGAACGTGGCGGATGTGTGTTGATAGTAGGGCGGTAAATAACATTACCATCAAATACCGTTTTCCAATCCCAAGGCTAGATGATATGTTGGACGAGCTTCATGGATCGGTGGTGTTTTCAAAAATTGATTTGCGAAGTGGTTATCACCAGATTCGAATGCGTGAAGGGGATGAATGGAAAACAGCCTTCAAGACCAAGCATGGGTTATATGAGTGGACCGTAATGCCTTTTGGTCTCACAAATGCTCCTAGTACATTTATGAGGCTGATGAATGAAGTTTTGAAACCATTTTTGGGCAGATTCGTTGTGGTTTACTTGGATGATATATTGGTATATAGCAAAGGCAAGGAAGACCATTTGATACATTTGAGACAAGTCTTTGACGCCCTTAGAGCTCAAAAACTCTTTGGAAAACAGGAGAAGTGCTCATTTTTTGTTGATAAAGTGATGTTCTTGGGTTATGTGGTTTCTAAGGATGGGGTGTCCGTAGATCAGTCCAAAATTGAAGCAATCAAGTCCTGGCCTGATCCTAAAAATATAAGTGATGTGCGTTCATTTCATGGTTTGGCCTCGTTCTATAGGCGTTTTATTCGCGATTTCAGTACTATTACTAGTCCCATTACTAATTGTTTGAAGAAAGGTACATTCACATGGGGAGAAGATGCGAAAAGGGCATTTGATACAATCAAGGAGCGTTTGTGTGCTGCTCCTATTTTGGCTCTTCCAGATTTTTCTCAACCCTTTGAAGTTGAATGCGATGCAAGTGGAGTGGGTATTGGTGCTGTTTTGATTCAAGCCAAACGTCCCATTGCTTATTTTTCAGAAAAATTGGGAGCTGCTCGTTTGAACTATTGCACTTATGACAAGGAGTTTTATGCCATTGTTCGAGCATTAGATCATTGGAGTCATTATTTGCGTGCAAATCATTTCATTTTGCATTCAGATCATGAGTCTTTGAAGTACATTAATGGGCAGCAGAAGTTGAGTCCAAGACATGCTAAATGGGTGGAGTTTTTACAATCTTTTCATTTCTCATCAAAATATAAGGATGGTAAAAGCAATGTGGTAGCTGATGCCCTTTCACGTCGTTTTACTTTACTTGCTACACTTGATGTTCGTTTGTTGGGTTTTGAGACTTTAAAAGATTATTATGGGGATGATGCTGATTTTGGTGATCTGTTTGGAAAGTGTGCGAATGGTGTCCAAGGAGAGTTTATGATTCAAGATGGTTTTCTCTTCAAGGGGAATCGGCTTTGTGTCCCAAAACATGTTGTGCGTGAATTATTGATACGTGAAGCACATGGTGGTGGACTGGCTGGTCATTTTGGAGTAGTCAAAACTTTGGAAGTATTGAAGGAGCATTTTTTTTGGCCCAAGATGTTAGGGGATGTAACTAACATTGTGGGTAAGTGCGTAACATGTCATATGGCTAAGAGTTCATTCAAACCTGGTTTGTATTCTCCATTACCAGTTCCGGTGCGTCCTTGGGAAGATGTGTCCATTGATTTTATTGTGGCTTTGCCTCGCACGCAAAGGGGTAAGGATGCCATTATGGTTGTTGTTGACAGGTTTTCCAAGATGGCTCACTTTGTTGCTTGCCACAAAACTGATGATGCTAGTAATGTGGCTGAATTATACTACCGAGAGATTGTACGTTTGCATGGGATCCCCAAAACCATTGTTTCAGATCGGGACTCCAAGTTTTTGAGTTATTTCTGGAATACTTTGTGGCGAAAGGTGGGAACCAAGTTGTTATTTAGCACATCACACCATCCACAAACGGATGGTCAAACTGAAGTCACAAACAGAACCTTGGGAACATTGTTGCGGGGTTTGGTAAGCAAGACTCAAAAAGATTGGGATGTCAAACTTGCCCATGCTGAATTTGCTTATAACCGTTCTCCTACGTATGCTACTAATCACTCTCCGTTTGAAGTTGTTTATGGAGTTAATCCCTACTTACCGTTAGATCTGATCCCATTGCCAAAGGAGGAGTTGGTTCACAAAGACGCTGATTCTAAGCTGAAATCTATGATGAAGTTGCATGAACAAGTTCGTAAGCGTATTGAGGCTGTTAATGCAACTTATAAACAGAAATCCAATAAAAATAGGAAGTCGCGGGTGTTTGCTGACGGTGATCTAGTGTGGGTGCATTTGAGAAAAGAGCGCTTTCCAAGCAAACGTAAAAACAAATTGATGCCAAGGGCTGAAGGTCCTTACAAAGTGATTGCACGTGTGAATGATAATGCATACAAAGTGGAGTTACCGGGGGATTATGGGATGCATGCTACTTTTAACGTGGGAGATCTTTCACCCTATCTTGATGATGATGGTCTTGTTGAATTGAGGTCAATTCCTTTCAAAGGGGGAGGGGATGATACGTACATGGATAAAGAATCTCCAAACGATGATGGGCTGGTGCTTACAATTGGGTTCGAAAGTTGTTTAGGCTCAATAGCCCATGGAGTGTGCATGGTAACTTTGATGGATTAAGCTTGCATGTTGGACGTGAATTTGCATGTGTCTTTTGACATTTCTCTTGTTTTATTTGTTTAAAGTATTATGTTATTAATGTGGCTTTTGGGATATTTTAAACCATGGATTTGTAAAGGCTTTATATAGCCGTTTTTGGTGAATGAATGGTAATGAAGAAATTTGACAACTCTCTTGAATTATTGCTATAATTCTTGCCACTTTTGGGACGTGATCCTGATTTTGGTTTGATTCAAATCAATAGGTCTTGATTTGCAATCCGTTCAACAAATTATAGGTCTAATTTGTTAACACATCTATCCTTGTTCGTTTCCTACTCATCATTATCATATTATCACAATCCAAATACGTATCAATGCCAAGCCTATGGAGACCAATGATCTGATGGATGTTAATGTTGGAGATCGTTGTCTAAAATCAGCTGGTGATCATTCAAAGGAGAAAAGGATAGAATCAGTCTTAGTTGAAGATGGAGATGCAGCTGCTCTACATGAGAAGGGTAATCTGGGTAATGATGGTAATTTGGGGAAGAAGGACAAGAAGAAGAGGGAGACAGAATCTAGTCAAGATAACCATTTGTGCACTAAGAAGGCACGGATAGAAGAAAAGAATCAGGGCCCGATTAATGAAGGCGAGTGTGATCTGGAATTAAGAAAAAAGAAGAAGAAGAAGAATCATGTGGGCCATGAAAAGGAACCTAAAGCAAAAGGCAAATCCAAGAAGGTTAGCTTCTCAGATCATCTTGAGGTATTTCCTTCATCAGATGCTGAAATCAAGAAGCCACCGATCCAAACAGACAACCTGGTCAGAGGGAAAAGGTTCACCTCAGAAGAAGACGAGATAGTAAAAGAAGCAGTCTTTACTTATATAAAAACGCATGGCTTGGGAAAAAAAGGTTTAGCAAAGGTTTTAAACTGTGGGTCTTATCCCAAATTGAAAAACTGCTGGAAAGAAATTGGCAGTTGCATACCGAATCGCCCATATGCATCCATCTATTATCGTGCTCATATTTTGTTCGAAAGAGGCGAAAAACATGCATGGACTGAAGAGGAAACTGAAATTTTGCAGGAATGTTATGAAAAACATGGTAACAACTGGAAACTGGCTGCTGAAGAACTTGGTAAACATAAAACTCATGTGAAGGATAAATGGAGACAAATTAAATCAACCAACAGAAGTAAGAAAGGAAAATGGAGTCAGGAAGAGTACCAGCAGTTGCATGATTTGGTGAACTTGGATCTGCAAATGAAAGTAGCTTTTGATAAGAAAAGGTCAAAGCATGGGATGCTGAGAGACGATATTCATTGGGGTGCAATCAGTGATAAACTTTCAACTCGAGGTGATAAACTTTGTTGCAGTAAATGGTACTCACAGTTGACATCTTCTCTTGTTGAAGAAAATAAATGGTCTAATGTTGATGATTATCGGCTTATTAGTGCTCTTTATGATTTAGATGCTGCCTGTGTGGAAGATGTAGATTGGGATGGTCTTCTTGAGCACAGGCCCGGTGATGTTTGTAGAAAACGTTGGGATCAAATGGTTCTTCACATTGGTCATCATGGGAGTAAGCCGTTTTCTGAACAAGTCGAAATCTTATCAACCCGTTATCGCCCGGATATGGAAGAAACAATGGAGGCTTGGGACAGCAAACCTGCGGTACAATGATGTTGTCAAAAGGTATGTTTTTAGTTTTCATCGTTCTGTAATCTATTTTATGTTGGTTTGCATCATATTTGACTGAGGATTTAAGAATCTGTTTCGATAGCTGTTTTTTTTTCATAATACAATGAATCTTAGCTTTAACGAGGCATGTAGTGATTTTTTCGCAGTGTTTTTGTTTAAATGGTTAACTCTATCTCCCAATTCTTGTAGTTCCTTGTTTGCACTTTTGACTAATTTACTTAGAAATAAGTCGATTTGAATTTTGTTCCATCTTAAGCGGGTCAAATCTGAAAATGACTTGAAGGGGGGTGGGGCTGTAGGGTGCTAGACCCCCTCCAAGCAGTCTCTACAGACAATATAATAGATAAGTTATATTCAAAGAAACAAAGGCATGTCCAATTACAAATTAATATGTGAAGTATGCTTATATTATTTTTATTTTTTGGTTTCATTGAAGTTTTATCAAGGTAAAGCATTCAAATCATTGTTTTAGTTAATATCATGTTTTTAACACATTAATTCATGACAAACGAACTAGCGATCATTAGAAGACTTTGTTGATTGATTTTAGCAAAGCTAAAACGTTATTTTAACACATAAGTGTATTGTATTTAAATAAAACTTTTATTATTTATTTATCTAGCTATATAATGAAACTTTTTCATACCGTTCATAGATATTTGTATGATTAGTGCTATGATAAAGTAAAACCAATCTCGCTATACTAAAATCCTAGCTCCGTGCCCTGAAGGGGGAGTGGGCTAATCTCGTCCATGTCTCTTTTTACTACATACAACCTCATAACTCATGCTTATCAAAGGATGTGGGTTAGCCTAACCTCACCTCGGTCATGCCAACCCGTGGTATCAACTACCAACGAACTTGTTTTGACTTGTAAGTGGTAACCCAAGCCACCTAAATATGCTTGTTTGTGGCCTTGATCTTTTATACACAAGTCTTTCAGTTGGATGCATGTATTGTTTGCCGATCTATCCATTTGGACCTACTTGATTAAATAACATAAAATGGTTTTATAAAATTACAGTTGTTACTGGTTAAAATTAAAGACGTTTTTATCCATTTTACTTGCAAAATATACATTATCGGCCTGTTATCGAGTTAATTCAAGGAGAGGAAGGATCTAAGGAAGAAGAGGAGCAATTGTTTTGTTGAGTTTTTTTAAGAAGGAAATGAAAGGATTAAATGGGATTGAGAGGGGCTATTTTACTATTTTTATGTTATAAAACTTTCCTCCTAACTTTGAGATGATTAAGAGGAGAAATTTATCTATTCTTCCTTTTTCTTTCCTCCCCTTCCATCCCTTCCCGTCTCTTTATTTAAAAACTTAATTGCCGATTTGATGGTTGTTAGAATCCTAAAAAATGACGATGGTAAAACAAACTTAAAAGGGAAAAAAACAAAAACATAAAAGTCAAATGAAAAGTCAAAACTTTAAACAGAAACTTCTAACGTATGTAACTATATTGCTGTGTTTAGTAATAAAAAACAAATGGGGATGTAGCTCAGATGGTAGAGCGCTCGCTTAGCATGCGAGAGGTACGGGGATCGATACCCCGCATCTCCAATTCTTTTTTATTTATCTTTTACGTCCTTCACGTTTCAATAAATTACATTATAAGTCCTCCATGTAGATAGATAGCCTTTCAAGAGAGAATAATACTATTTCAGGCAAGCCCTATTGCCATGCCAAGGCAATTCATAAGAAGTTTTATTTTAACTGAGATAAAAAAACTATTAATGAAATCATTGCTCTAACAGTCTTAACTATATACCATTTATCATGCATTAGTCGTAACAAGTTTTCTTAAAAATTATGCCTGTGGTGATGGTGTTGGTCGGTGATGTTAGGAGATTGTAGCATTGGTGACGGGGGCGAGGGAGTAGCGTTTGGTGGTGATCATTAACCCTATCACCACTAACTTCTTAAATCATTTTTACATAAACAATAAGAAGAAAAAGAAAAAGAAAAAGAAAATACACGTCACGAGCTTGATAATTGTCACGCACTCATGCTCGTGATCACATGTTAGGCAGTGTAGCATCACGTCAACAACACTTTGTGATAGGGTTTTGAAAAACATTTACCACATGTCCTATTAGTGTGGTAACAAACTTCACATCACCATTTTTTTATCGTATCGTCACGTTAGTTTTTTTCCTTCCACTATTTAACCATGTTGAGATCACTTCCCAATTCCTATCACATCAAAATATATGATCTACCTAATGCGTTAACTAACCAGAAATTGGAATAAAAATAAAAAATAAAAAAGAATATTACGCTCCACTATTTAGTCCACCCACAAGGTTGGATCAAGTGGTTATCACCCTTGCCTCTAGAGTTAGAGGTCAAGGGTTCGATCCTCACTCCTTGCAAGGCCGGAGGTCCTTTTCTACATTTAGTAGAACTGGAAGCATCATCTCTACCATAGGTAGAGGTATGGGTGTCTACATCTCAACCTCCCCCATACACCGTGCAAACGGTATTTGGGACCCATAACCCGTGGAAGACGGTATTGGGTGTTACTTTACTTTACTTTTATTTAGTCCACCACTTATGATTTTGAAGTATTCACCATAGTCATCATATGGTAAGAGTAAAAGGAGTGAAGAGTATTGAGGGTGTACGATGGAGTGACCATTTGGGGGTGTGGTGTAGTACCACTCCATAAAGTTGTGGTGAGAGGAGTGTACCACATGTGGATGATATGTGTGATGAGGGGAGGTTGGTCTCTTTTGTTTTTTTTTACCTTTTCTGTTAAATTTTGATTGGTTAGTTGAGTAATATGTGAGTTCAATAATTTGATGTGGTGAGAAGTGACCACTACAACAGTGGTTGATTAAGTGGAAAGAGAAAAAAGCTGACGTGATAGTAAATGGATATGGTGGGAAGGGGTAAGACTCACACTCACCACTTAGGGGGTGGCTGTGATACCATTGCAAATAATAGACGATGGAGTTGGGATGATGGTGAGAACCACTTGAAGGATGAGTAAGGAGTGGAGGGAAAGTGAGACCAAATGGATAGTTTGGCAAACAATACATGCATAGCGGTGGGAGGAGTGAAACACCACATAGTGGTGGGAGTCGCCACACTTTTCATCACATAGCCATTCCGATTACTCCTCAAGCTGGTGATTTTATTATTTTATTTATACATTTTAATCTATTAATAAGATGTTTTGAAAATATTTACACTTTGCTTATCTAATTATATGTGCCTGTAGTAAATTAAAAAAGAACAGTTTAAACTTATTTACTTCAAAGGGCAAATCTTAAATAACCAAGATGCAGCACTCAAACAACCTTTAACAGAAAACTTATGCTATGACTTTTACCCTCTTTGCGCCTTAAATAACATTGACCGACGCACGTATAGACTACCCGATTGCATTACTACTGTCATTTCTACAGAAGACCCCGGATCATTGATCTCATAGAGACGAGCTGAAACTTTCCACAACACGTATTTTGATATAAAAACAGTTGACAAACACAATACAAGGACGAGTCTACACATTTGCTGTGCAACTCCACAAACGCATTGAGAACGCTATTGGCATTATAACATCTACTTCTAAGTGTAATAATGAACCCCCTTTTCTTGTCCACACCTACAAGCTAAATACTTGTATACTAATTCGATTATCGATAAAGAATGCCACAAATATTAGCACCTTCTCATTATATTCACGACATTTTCTCCAATCTCCGTTTTTGTCTGCTCAGAGACGGGACCATCTCCAATGTACATGTCAAAGAAAGCCCCTGAATACACGCATAAGTTGGTATTTATAATCCCATAAGGCCAAAATCCCATTTTATATGCATTCATAAAGAAAAGAGTCCACATTTGACTTTTGAAAATCAAAAGAGGAACTTCTTAGATGGAAGGGTAACATTGAAGGTTTGAGGTTAAAGAAAAGTGGCGAAAGGAAAAGTGAAGACGATAATAAACAACTTACTACACAAATCCCTGCTATGAACGGCACCAAGCCGGTTGCCTTCAACTACATACAAATCAAGAAAAAAAATATTGAATTTGTTAATTTACTATCTTATTATTCAAAGTGTGACAGCAAGGCCTTATAGCATTAACAGAGAAAAATATGTGTCAAGCATTAATTATGATTTGAGTATGAGAGACTCACTTTCAGTAACAAGATGTCCATCAGCCGTTCTTTGAAACTTTATCGTTGTTCCCTGAAGATTGCAAGAATTAATCATCATTTTCTGATGAAGCCAGGATACAACTGTACAAGTATGTAGAACTATAGAATATATAACAATTGATTACCGCTCGTATTGGAATATCTTCTGAGAAAAGAGAACCAAAACTTTTTAAGCAGTCGTAATCAGTGTCTGGGTTCATCTGTAATACATTAAAGAAAAGCTCTGATGGATATAACTACCATATCACTATCAGATTAGAATTTCTGAATATGTTTTACCTTAATCAATCGGGCTCGAAGTGATCTCTCAAAAGCACTATGGAAAACAAAGTTTCAAATTAGAGAAGATATCAATATCATAACTTCACATATATAATTATCATCTCATCTAAAATAGGAGTTGACAATATGGCAGTAAAAGAAATAAACTTTTTCACAAGATCTATATTCGAAAAAAACTCACTCTCTGACTGTACTGATTTTAATTCCATTGCAGCTGACCACAAGCCTAATTGTCATGCTTATGTCCTCCCTGCAGCACATCAGAGATTTAGAATTAGGGATATATAACCAAATATTAGAATAAATTTTCAACACTCGATTAGAAAAAGAACCATGCAAACCAGTTCCCATTTTGCCACTCCTCTCTAGTGAAAATGTTAAGTTCAAAATCTATGATGAATTTGAAGAAAATTTGTTTGCATACCCTTGCAGTAGTTGTTTTTTTTTTCAGAACGACATAATCAGACACACCACACACCTAGATACCGTTTAGGCCAAAATCCCTTTGGTGTTTCAGGCTTTCAGCAGTTCTATTAATTTACATATAACAGCACCCAACAAAAAACTGAAAAGTCTTTCCGTTATGACCTAGTTTGGTTAAAAATAAGAGGGTCTTTAGGTAAAAAAATTATTGAATTCACAGACAATGCCACAATGGTGATTGTTTTCCGCAAACATTACCAAAGTATGATATATTATGATGTCTTTTAACAAAATAATTTCCACGTGTTTCTAATCATATACTGGCAGTAAATTAAAATATTAATATCTCAAAAGGAACCATCTTGGGAAAAAATCATTATGGCATACCTGAGAAGATCAGCAAAAAAGTTATGATGCTTGTTGATCTCATTCTCTGGAAGAGAAGCGTACTTTGAACCCAACTTGTTACATACATCATAAGGGTGAACATCTATAGAAAATTAGGTAATAAGAGTTACAAGCTGGAACAGACTGATACTATATGTGAAATTTCAAGTTAGCTTTTGAGTAAACTTACAAAATCCAAAAGCATAGAGCTTCAATGATTTTATTTTAACTATTTTCATAGTTTTTGATCCAGTTCCAACAAGAACCTGTAACATACATTACCCTGGGTTACAACCACCAAAAATTTTAAAAAAAAGAAGATAATCATAATGGAGTTAAAACAATCAACCTCCGTATTAAAGCTGGAATTACTTCCTCCAAAGATGTTATCCAATATGGTTGGGAACTCAATGCCAGTTCTTGTTTCAACTGCACGTGCTGAACAATTAGAAGTTCCATAATTATGACCACATCTTCGTTGCTCGACCTCACATGGACTATGATTCATACTTCTCCCAACAACTGGATTATCATTTTCATGTGAAACAGCAAGAAAATTCCTTGATCTGGTTCCACAAACAAAAGCATAAAAAAGACGATATCAAAACAAATATTAGAGCATTTCGCAGTGTTAATAAAATTTAAGCTGAAAAAAGGATGATTGAATGTAATAAGAAAAGAAGAGCACTCACCTATTGTCGAGTGGTGGTACTAAGGTACCAGCTAATGATATTGCAGGAATGAATTGAAGCTCTTTTGCCTTTCCCAACAATTGCTTTATTGCAGTCCTTGAGAACTTGTTAAAAAATTCTGGAATCTCGAGTGCTTTTCTTCTATAATGAA
This sequence comes from Pulicaria dysenterica, assembly GCA_947179395.2. Lineage (NCBI taxonomy): Eukaryota > Viridiplantae > Streptophyta > Magnoliopsida > Asterales > Asteraceae > Pulicaria > Pulicaria dysenterica. The sequence continues at coordinate 62,384,338 of OX359294.1, forward strand.
TGAACATTTTCGGAAGATCGTGCTTTGTATGTGAAGCATAATTGGTTTGACCAGAAAATTCACGTCTTTCAGGAATTATATTTGAATTTGACCCACTGGCACACCATAACAATACACTGCCAGTAAACTTTGAAATGCAATTAAAAGTTTCTTGAAGAGCAACACTTCCAGGTTGGTACCAGTGTCTAGAATGATATGGTGAATTGTCTACAAATGAACTGATATGATACAAATATCGACTAGGGGAAAGAGCTTCCACGGGAAAGAACTTAGGCCGTCCATCATCAAGATCCATTATAAAGAAATAATTTTTTTTGCACAATTTTCTACTTGCCTCCCTTCAATAATTTGGAGTCACACTCAGAAATGGAGATAGTTCCAAATGATGCAAAAAAGATCAAATAACCACAAGCGAACAACACACCTACAAAGAACTAATCAAATTAATATTTATGTAATATGCAAATGTATATAGAGCGAAAATCAACAGTTAATGATCAAACAACAGCATCACAAATATCATCATGCATTGCAGCTAACCTATTCTTTCCTTTTTACAACTTAAACCTCATATAGGCGACAAGTTGGCGCCACAGAACAAAATAAACATAGATATGTCTGTATAACCAATTTCATCAGCTCACAAAATAAAGTCAAAACTCCCTATACACCGGCACTGCATTTTGATTTGTGATGTCAAATGATTTAGTTTCATCTTCAAGAATATGTAATAATTAGTTTAAAATAAAAAATTTATATTGTTATACATTAGCATATATATTGAACTTCATAGAAACAACCTGTTTTAACATTGATTTGAACTTCATAGTAAAATGCATATTACAATTGTATCTACCATAATATCATATATTCATTCATATTGGCATCAATAAATTGAATTGTATCTCCTTTCTCCCTTTTATGTAATCAATCCAGGGTTATAAAAACAACACACTATTCTCAAATGTATAATTACTATAAAAAAATACCTAATCAACTCTCCTTTGCCACGATTTAAACGGTTCTTAGTTCTCAAATCACCCAAAACACAATATGAATGTAACTACCAAATTACGAAGCAAACTATGAATACAAATATACAAATAATAAAAATAAACCTGAAATTATCACGGAAGGCAATGCAACAAATCCAGATGATCGATCACGCTTTCGTGTCCAAAAAGGACGGCTTTCTTAGGGCTTTTGCAACAGGAATCGAATATTCCTTTCGGCTGGAAACATGAAGGAGAATTTAATTAACTGATCAAAGCTTCTAAGCTTAATTCTTTTTCTGGAAAGAGAAAACAAAAATACCTACAAACTAATCAAGAAATTAGCAGTTTTCTTTGAAATTCTTCACGTTTTCCCCATATAAATTGGGGAATTGAAGGACGAAGGAAGTTTCTGGTCATGTTAAGCGTGCAAATGTATCTCTCTGTTTGTTACATTGATTTGGTGTGTTTGGACAAACTCACATGAATATATTTAAACAGCAACCCCTCAAGGTACACGTAGTTTCATAAGTTGCCCTTTCAGTTAAAGGAATCTACAAATACGTCCTTCAGTTGGGATTATCTTTCTAATATAAATAAAGGACTAAAAGTTGATAAAATTTATTAGACGATATGTATCATTTATTTAAAAAAATATTATTTATTAATTTAAAATCAAAAAATCAGTTTTGATTTTTTAGGGTTAAAATTATTAGAGATAATTTCACATACGCCCTTATTAAATCATACAAAATCGTATTTATTCACCTAAATATATAAATTTCATATTTACCCTTTATAATATTTCAAAATATCATATTTAACCAAATTCTTAACTTTATCATTCAAAAATATTTTATAACTATTTAAAATTCCTTTTCAATTATAAACAATCACGTTTAACTTTATTGCCCTTAATTGTAAAAATAATGATTGATGACTTATATAAGAAATACAATCACGTCTCTTTGTACCATGACACTACGTTTCTGCCGTGAAGTTTGCTCTCCCACTAGCATATGTTTTCACCACTGGTTAGAATATTGATGTCAGACGTCGTCATTTTTTTAAATTCTCATTTAATTCACGTTTTATTATAATTTAATAAGCTTTTAAATTCTCTTTGTACTGTGTTTATTAACAAATAATTTATGAACATAAAGTTCTTTTATAACTTGTTCTAAAACTATCTACTAACATCAGTTGTATCACTATTAAGATTTCTTAATTATATATTAGTTACATTACTTTAAAAAGAAGTTATTATAGTGAGAAACTTAACTATTTATTTAACATATTAACACCTATAAATGACAAAAAGTATGCATCGATTTTTGACACAAGGAACGCATGAATTACGGCATCAATTCCTCATCCAAAGATATCATCATTTTCATTCTTTGATAATACTATGCTTCATGTATTAGTTATTTAGTTGCTTTTAACTAACCTTTCATTGAACCATGATTGTTGCTTTGCTAGTTTTCATAGTTTTCATTGCAACCTATCCAGAAGAGAGGGGGGGGGGGGGGGGGGGGGTGTTGGTAGTGGTGGACCTGGTGGTGACGAAAATGGTGGTTGGCGTATGTGATGGTGGTGACCAAGGCGGAGGTGACAGCAATGAGTAACGATGACAACTGCGAGGGTGGTGATCATGGTTGTGACAGAGAAAGATGTGGCACTAGGAGATGATGAATCATAGTAAAAGAAGTGGCGCTAGGGGGTGATAATGGTTGTTGCCAATTTTAAATTTTTTTGGATATTTTTGTTAACCAGACATGTTTTATGACTTGTTCATTTTAACCTAAAGATTATTTCTAATTTTAAAAGTTGTTCATTTTGACATAAAGCTATGTAAAATTAATGGTTGATATTGACACAAATATTTTAAATATGTTACCTAATTTGGCTCAAAGACTTAAAAAAATTTATACAATTATCTATTCTATCAATTGACAAACTAACCAACCAATTTATCATGATATTTTTGGGAGTGTTTTAGTCATTTAGCTATAAAACTTAAGAGTTATTCATTATCACGAGATATTGAATTTCACGTGACTTTTTGCTACCCTCCATCCCCCTTTTTTTCTCTCATCTGCCTAATTCTCAACTAAGTGCAGACTGTGATGTTTTCTCCCTTCTTTCTAACTTCTAAGTTAGCTTTATTAATTTTATCAAAAATTTAACTCAAATCTAATAGTTTTGATTGAAATTGCCAACCATCAGAACGTAAAACACTTGATTGGAACAAAATAACATTTTTTGGACTAAAGTGACTAAACACAACAAAGGGAAATCAAATAACAAACCACTCAAAACCTAGGGGTGTTTAAAGTTATCCGAATCCGAATACCCGTTTCAAAATATGGTTGTTTAATAGTTATTTTAAACACTTTTTATAAAGTGATATATATAGACAAAAGTTCAAACGAGAACTGTTTTTTGTACGAAAACTGTTTTTAAAGCCATTAATGACTCATTAATAAGGGTATTTTGGTAATTTATATGTTTACCCAACCGTGAATTGCATCAGGTGAGCTGTCATTAATTTGTGAGGCTTGATTTTTCCGAAATAACCCTCATTAATGAGTCATTAATCAGCCATTAATGAAGTATTAATGAGCAGCCAAAAATTTTTAGCCATTAATTAATTTTAATTAAGAGCTAAGATTGGTTCTTGTATTTCTCGTATGAAAAATAGTTCTTGGTTGAACTTTTGCCTATATATATATATATATATATATATATATATATATATATATATATATATATATATATATATATATATATATATATATTATCGGATATGTGAAATCGAAATTTTCAGATACCAAAAATTACTATTTATATTTTTCGAATATCCAATTTTAAACATCTCCATTAAAACCTGTAAACTATACCCGGGTGAAGGACGAAAGTCGGATACAATACGTTTTGTAGGAAGGCAAATGAAATATGCGGATTTATAAAGGTGGTGAAGAGGGGGAACGTGCACACCAACACAACACGCTTTTAATTTGTGGGGGCCTCGCATTTGTGATCATACTTTTAATAGATGTCGACTAATTTTGCATACTCTTTTAATAGTAAAACGCTACTTAGACTCAGTTTTATCAATAAACACACTTTGGTCTCTTACATACTTCACAATCTGTAACATACTTTTTAAGAATAATATTTGTATCTTATAATTTACCCAAAAATTACTTATCCATATTGAATTTTGACCGGATACTATAATTTTATATATCAATTATTGACAAGTTAATCTCTATTTCCTGCGATAACAACATGCCGAGAAGTGTGTTTTTTTATAGTACCAAAAGAAACGGGGGAGGGGGGGGGTGCTCAATTGCATTACCGCATGCCAAGTAGGTATTTGCGGTATGATACTTCAAGTAGCTCCAAAACTCTTATCCAATCTCAATAAAGATTTATAGTATTTGCCATAACTAATTCTCGTAGGCTTGACATTATACTATATAACATTTGACAGGAAATAATGAACAGTAACTAATTAATTAGTATTTAAATAATTATAAGCTGGTTGCTGGCTAAAGTAACAAATGTGTTTCCTTCTAGAGTGGTTAAACGGTTTTTCCTTGACAAGGAATGCCTGGGTTCAAATCTTCTTAGCTATGCTGTTTTTTTATTTTTTTCATTACTTCTTTTTTACTTCTCTTGATTTTTGGTCTGCATATTAACTCTATATGCCATTTTTTAAAATACACCGTTCATTCATATAATATAATTATTTTATATTCTTTAATTAATATTTACTTTTTTTAAAACCACCCTGTGTATTACACAGACATTTAATTCTTATTTTTTGTTTCCCGCTGCAACGCGTGAGTCACTTTCTAACTAGTTAATAAATAAAACCCACCATGTAACGCCACCCCTAAAGAGCTTAAAATTAGAGTTAATTTAAACTTTTTAAACATCGATTATCAAAAGTGTTGCAGCGGAATTAAACACCATTTACAAAAACTACAAGATTGACTCGGCTAATTAATTACAACAAAAAGGTTAGCCAAGTTCAAAGCTACAAGCGTTACCAACTAGTTCCGACCACCGGATCCATACAGACTACAACGTGTTCCCCAAAAGGTATTTACAATACAAACTACCACCAGTCCCGCCTCACCAGGCATCTAGCATCAACCTGCGAAAAAGATAAATCTTGCACCGTTAGCTACAACTAGCTAGTGAGCACCAATTACACATAAGCAACAATAAGCAGGCTATCATGTATCAGAACAGCACACAGGGCTATCCTATCATATTGTGACGTGACAAACGTGTCAGCAGTAGTCGTATGTTGCAGGGGAGCTAACCCCGCTCAACAACCCAAAAGCAGTCCACATAGTACGCCAATTATCTATCATGTTGGTTCCCATCTATCAAGGAACCTTACTCCTTAGAGGAACGGCGGCCTGCAGGACCATCACCCAAGCGTATACTACTTGAGTACCGTTAGTGCCCGGGTACTAACACCCGTCTACCCGAGAACCCAGCCAAGTATTGACACCCGTCTACCTGACTGACCTCCGTGTTCTCCAATTCAGTGTCCGGACAAAACTTCATAAACAACTAGTTGATCCAATAAGGATCCAGTTCATGCGCGCATATAATCACAACAATATCGTTCATATCAACAATAATAATACTAAGCATGCTTGTACAACTTTATCATAACATACCTCCATTTCCACTTATCAATACACCAATCATGTGTCAACATGTACTACAGATAACTTACCTACTGAGACTCATGGGAAACCGGTACTCACCTCGAAACTACAAGAGGCAGATATGCAATCGGGAATCCCAAGAGCACACAGAATCGTCTGAGTCACCTAACACCAATAAACATAGATAAACACCCTTTAGTATACACTACAACAGACTGCACTAACAACAGTCTCAACAAAAGGTCAACATGGCTTCTGACAGCCTCCTACGGCCGCAGGAACATGTTCCTACGCCCGCAGGACACCCATCCAACACGTACTACGGCCGCAGTACATATGCACTACGCCCGTAGGAGTTCTTACCAAAGAACCATGACCTACGGCCGTAGTAACCATATACTACGCCCGTAGTAGGTATCCTTTGGTTAACTACGGCCGCAGGTTATGTACCTACGCCCGTAGTCTTGTTTCCATCACCCGTAGGTGGTAATCCTCATAAATTCAATCCTACGGCCGTAGCAACCATTACCTACGACCGCAGTAACAAAAACAACCCCTACGGCCGTAGTAACATAATACTACGCCCGTAGGAACCATAATCACAGTCTGTTCTTGCTCTGTTCGTAAACAGACGCTGTTTTACGAATTTTGGACACAAAAATCACCTTGAATCCGTATTCAAGCGTTTATACCACACTTCTAACATACATACTAACTTACTAACATGATTTGGACACAAAACAATCACCAAAACACGTATGAATCTATCAAAATGGGTCTTTACACCATGAACACCCAAAAACTAGGTTTCAACTAGAAAACTTACAAGAATGATGATATAGAACCGATTGCTAGCTTGGATTCTTGTGGAAATCAGTTTCTAATCCTTTCCCTTCTTGATTTCTATCAAAATCTCCAAGTGTGTGTATGTGTAGGCGTTAGTACGTACGTATGTGTATGTTGTGTGTATTTTGCGGGTTAACAGAGGATAAGGAAGGCTTTAGGCCGACCTTAAGAAGTTTATACCCCTTCTCGGGTATTTTGTTCTCCTATTCAACTTAAAATACAACTTATGGTTATCCGTTTCAACTAACGGAGATATTTTTGGAACCACTATCCAAAACCGTTCAACTATTTGTCTACTTGACCAACTTATGACAATTTCCACAATACTACAGTTTTATCCACAATTAACACCAGTTAACACCAATTAACACCAATTAGCACCAATTCATGTTTAAAACACAAATTAACATTTAAGACACCATTTAGCAACATTTATACTACATTTAGCAACAAAACACCAATTAAAGTCAACGTACAACTGTTAAAGCTACATATACTACAGTTTACAACTAAGCCCCATTTTGGGGTGTTACAAATCTACCCCCCTTAAGAAGATTCCGTCCTCGGAATCTGTTCGTCTACAAACAAGTGAGGGTATCGAGCTTTCATGTCATCTTCCGTTTCCCAAGTCATATTCGAACCCAGGTTATGCTTCCATTTGACTAACACCAGTTTAATCAACTTTTGACGCAACTTTTTGGTTTTTGAATCAAGTATCTCTACAGGCTCTTCAACTAAGCGCTTTGAAGCGTCAACCTTCAGTTCTTGTAGAGGCAGAATCTGGTTCTCCTCCACCTTGCACTTACGCAGATAACACACGTTAAACGTATTGTGAATTCCAGAAAGCTCTGGAGGCAACTCTAGCGTAACTGTCTGATCGTTAACCACGCGAATGATCCGAAATGGACCAATGTAACGTGGACTCAACTTACCCTTTCTACCAAAACGAATCACGCCTTTCCAAGGAGAAACTTTCAGGAACACCCGATCGCCCTCCTGGAATATAACTGGTCTGCGTTTAGGATCAGCATATACTTTCTGTCTGTCACGGGCCGCTTTGAGCTTTTCCCGCGCAATCTTCACTTTATCTGCCGTAATCTGAACAATCTCAGGTCCGGCAAACTGCTTTTCACCGGGTTCTAACCAACATGTGGGAGTACGACAACGCCTCCCATACAACATTTCATAAGGTGGCATCCCAATACTGGAGTGGTACGAGTTATTATAAGCGAACTCGACCAACGGCAAGTGAGAATCCCACGCCCCACCAAATTCGAGAACACATGCGCGAAGCATGTCTTCCAATGTCTGGATCGTTCTCTCTGACTGGTCATCTGTCTGCGGATGATACGCCGTGCTCAGATGAACACGTGTACCAAGTTCATGCTGTAAACTCTGCCAAAAGTGTGAAGCAAATCTCGCATCACGATCCGACACAATCGAACATGGCAAACCATGTCGTGACACCACTTCATCTACATACAGCTTTGCTAACTTTTCTAGCGGAGTAGACTCGCTGATAGCTAGAAAATGAGCGCTCTTGGTCAATCTATCGACAATGACCCAAATAGCATCATGACCCCTAAGGGTCTTCGGCAATTTCGTCACAAAATCCATTGTAATGTGATCCCACTTCCACTCAGGGATCTCTAGTTGCTGCAAACTGCCATAAGGCTTCTGATGTTCTGCCTTAACTTGCGCGCAGATCTGACATTTTTCCACAAAAGAAGCAATATCTCGCTTCAGAGTAGGCCACCAGTACAATGCCTTTAAATCATGATACATCTTTGTGCTGCCCGGATGAACCGACAACCTAGACTTATGAGCTTCCCGCAGTATCAGCTCACGATTATCACCATGAAGCGGAACCCATACGCGAGACTGAAACGTCTTTAGTCCGCGAGTATCATCAACAAGTTGATCTTTCAGCTTTTTCATCGTTTCTGCTTTCAGGTTTTCATCTTGTAACGCTACTTGCTGCGCTTCCTTCAATCGAGCAATGATATCGGGAATCACAGTAAGTTTCATGAATTTAGCATCTGTGGTAGAGCTCTTGCGACTCAATGCATCCGCCACCACATTGGCCTTACCAGGATGGTAGCGAATCTCACAATCGTAGTCTTTGATCAACTCGAGCCATCTGCGTTGTCTCATGTTGAGCTCTTTCTGCGTGAATACATATTGCAGGCTCTTGTGATCCGTACAGACCACACACTTGGTGCCATAGAGATAGTGCCTCCACAATTTCAACGCAAACACCACAGCTGCCAACTCAAGATCATGAGTCGGATAGTGGCCTTCATGGGGTTTCAATTGCCTTGAGGCGTAGGCAATCACTTTATCTCGCTGCATCAACACACACCCCAATCCAGAATACGAGGCATCACAGTAAACAACAAAGTCTTCAGATCCCTCAGGTAAGGAAAGTATTGGAGCCTCGCACAATAGCCGTTTCAAAGACTGAAACGCTTGTTCTTGAGCTTCCGCCCAAACAAATGCAACATCTTTGCGGGTTAATTTAGTCAGAGGACCCGCAAGCTTAGAAAAGTCGCGGATAAACCGCCGATAGTAACCAGCTAGGCCGAGAAAACTTCTAACTTCAGAAGGAGTTCGAGGAACTCCCCAATTCATAACCGCTTCGACTTTCGCCGGATCAACTTTCACGCCATCGCTGCAGATCACGTGACCGAGAAAATGAACTTCTCGTAGCCAGAACTCACACTTTGAGAATTTAGCGTAAAGCTTCTCCCGTTTAAGAGTTTCGAGAACCTCTAGCAAATGCAACTCGTGTTCAGCTTCAGTCTTAGAATAGATGAGAATATCATCAATAAACACAATCACCGATTTATCAAGAAATGGACGACAAACCCGATTCATCAGGTCCATAAAAACCGCAGGAGCATTGGTTAAACCGAAAGGCATCACCAAAAACTCGTAATGACCATAACGAGTACGGAAAGCCGTCTTTGGAACGTCTTCGTTAGCAACTAACACTTGGTGGTATCCAGACCGCAGATCAATCTTTGAGAAGCACGTCGCTCCCTGCAGTTGATCAAACAAATCATCTATCCGCGGCAGAGGATACTTGTTCTTTACCGTTCGCTTATTTAGCTCCCGGTAATCAATGCACATTCTCATAGTCCCGTCTTTCTTTTTCACAAATAGCACCGGAGCACCCCAAGGAAAAGAACTCGGACGAATAAAGCCTTTGTCAAGCAACTCCTGAATCTGCGTCATCATCTCGCGAACCTCGGAAGGAGCAAGACGATATGGAGCTTTAGCCACAGGGGTAGCCCCCAGAACAAGATCAATTCTATACTCAACATCTCTGACTGGCGGTAACCCAGGCAACTCATCAGGAAATACCTCTGGATAATCGGTCACCACCGGAATATCACGAACAACACGTTTCTCCAGTTTAGCATCAATCACATGTGCTAAATAGCAATCGCAGCCTTTCGAAACCGACTTTCTTGCTTTCAACAGAGAAATGATAGGAATATCTAACTTTCGTCTCTCTCCACGAGCCACAGCATATGACCCGTCAGGTAAAGGAACTTTAATCAACTTCTTGGAACAGAAAATCTCAGCGTTTAACTTACTAAGCCAATCCATCCCAATCACAACATCGAATCCCGCAATCGGCATTAAAAGAAAAGAAACAGAAAAACTACTCCCGTCGATATCAATAACTGCTTGAGGGACATTATCTACAACTGGAACTACTTTACCACTAGCAGTCTCTACTCTTACGGGCTCAGACAACACAGATACAGGCATTTGCAATTTATCACAGAAAGAGACAGACATAAATGAATATGTAGCTCCAGAATCAAACAATACACATGCTGGGGTAGAGTTAATAAGAAAAGTACCCGTAATCACGTCCCCAGCACCCTTCGCCTCCTCTTTCGTCATCTGAAACGCCCGCCCTTTAGCACGGGAAGCGTTGTCTTTCTTCTGCCCTGAGGCAGATCCTCCAGCTCCAGCATCGGACTTTGAACGACAATCTGTAATCCGGTGCCCTGGCTTGTGACATTTATAGCAGACGTTCTCCTTAAACTCGCACTCATTCACCGAGTGCCCTTTCTGACCACACCTAAAACAACGAGTAGTGGCCTTTGAACAATCACCGGCATGGTAGGTGCGACACAGAGAGCACCACGAACCCTCAAACTTAGCCTTCTTCGAAGAATCAGGCTTTCCCCCAGTCGACGACTGCCCCTTGGAAGTTCGGCCATTTCTACTCAACTAACTATTTACACGTAGACCACAGTTAGTACACCATTTATTCACCATGTACAAATACTACAATTAACCTATCACATAGGACAACCACATAACACTCAACTCAACCCCAATTACCCCGATAGGAACACTTAACGATGGTCGGGCCCGAGCTTGAGATTGAATACTTCTACGAGTACCCAATTCCTCAAACTTAGGCTCTGATACCTACTTGTAACGCCACCCCTAACGAGCTTAAAATTAGAGTTAATTTAAACTTTTTAAACATCGATTATCAAAAGTGTTGCAGCGGAATTAAACACCATTTACAAAAACTACAAGATTGACTCGGCTAATTAATTACAACAAAAAGGTTAGCCAAGTTCAAAGCTACAAGCGTTACCAACTAGTTCCGACCACCGGATCCATACAGACTACAACGTGTTCCCCAAAAGGTATTTACAATACAAACTACCACCAGTCCCGCCTCACCAGGCATCTAGCATCAACCTGCGAAAAAGATAAATCTTGCACCGTTAGCTACAACTAGCTAGTGAGCACCAATTACACATAAGCAACAATAAGCAGGCTATCATGTATCAGAACAGCACACAGGGCTATCCTATCATATTGTGACGTGACAAACGTGTCAGCAGTAGTCGTATGTTGCAGGGGAGCTAACCCCGCTCAACAACCCAAAAGCAGTCCACATAGTACGCCAATTATCTATCATGTTGGTTCCCATCTATCAAGGAACCTTACTCCTTAGAGGAACGGCGGCCTGCAGGACCATCACCCAAGCGTATACTACTTGAGTACCGTTAGTGCCCGGGTACTAACACCCGTCTACCCGAGAACCCAGCCAAGTATTGACACCCGTCTACCTGACTGACCTCCGTGTTCTCCAATTCAGTGTCCGGACAAAACTTCATAAACAACTAGTTGATCCAATAAGGATCCAGTTCATGCGCGCATATAATCACAACAATATCGTTCATATCAACAATAATAATACTAAGCATGCTTGTACAACTTTATCATAACATACCTCCATTTCCACTTATCAATACACCAATCATGTGTCAACATGTACTACAGATAACTTACCTACTGAGACTCATGGGAAACCGGTACTCACCTCGAAACTACAAGAGGCAGATATGCAATCGGGAATCCCAAGAGCACACAGAATCGTCTGAGTCACCTAACACCAATAAACATAGATAAACACCCTTTAGTATACACTACAACAGACTGCACTAACAACAGTCTCAACAAAAGGTCAACATGGCTTCTGACAGCCTCCTACGGCCGCAGGAACATGTTCCTACGCCCGCAGGACACCCATCCAACACGTACTACGGCCGCAGTACATATGCACTACGCCCGTAGGAGTTCTTACCAAAGAACCATGACCTACGGCCGTAGTAACCATATACTACGCCCGTAGTAGGTATCCTTTGGTTAACTACGGCCGCAGGTTATGTACCTACGCCCGTAGTCTTGTTTCCATCACCCGTAGGTGGTAATCCTCATAAATTCAATCCTACGGCCGTAGCAACCATTACCTACGACCGCAGTAACAAAAACAACCCCTACGGCCGTAGTAACATAATACTACGCCCGTAGGAACCATAATCACAGTCTGTTCTTGCTCTGTTCGTAAACAGACGCTGTTTTACGAATTTTGGACACAAAAATCACCTTGAATCCGTATTCAAGCGTTTATACCACACTTCTAACATACATACTAACTTACTAACATGATTTGGACACAAAACAATCACCAAAACACGTATGAATCTATCAAAATGGGTCTTTACACCATGAACACCCAAAAACTAGGTTTCAACTAGAAAACTTACAAGAATGATGATATAGAACCGATTGCTAGCTTGGATTCTTGTGGAAATCAGTTTCTAATCCTTTCCCTTCTTGATTTCTATCAAAATCTCCAAGTGTGTGTATGTGTAGGCGTTAGTACGTACGTATGTGTATGTTGTGTGTATTTTGCGGGTTAACAGAGGATAAGGAAGGCTTTAGGCCGACCTTAAGAAGTTTATACCCCTTCTCGGGTATTTTGTTCTCCTATTCAACTTAAAATACAACTTATGGTTATCCGTTTCAACTAACGAAGATATTTTTGGAACCACTATCCAAAACCGTTCAACTATTTGTCTACTTGACCAACTTATGACAATTTCCACAATACTACAGTTTTATCCACAATTAACACCAGTTAACACCAATTAACACCAATTAGCACCAATTCATGTTTAAAACACAAATTAACATTTAAGACACCATTTAGCAACATTTATACTACATTTAGCAACAAAACACCAATTAAAGTCAACGTACAACTGTTAAAGCTACATATACTACAGTTTACAACTAAGCCCCATTTTGGGGTGTTACACACCATATAGAAGTTTTCACTGACGGTTCTTTCGATTATCATATAAGAAGTAAACAATGTGTCCATTATTAAAGAACATGTGTCCTATTATAGATTTTATGTATATAGACTTTAGGAAAGTATCACTAAATTAATGCATGCCAATTAAACGACGAAAATTAATAGATTGAGGGAAAGTATTATACGGACAAATGCGAAATTGGGTGTTTTGGTCGGTAGTCAAGTGGTGATGAATATATATGAAAAAATAGGACTAGATACAAAGAAGGGATGAACCAGGTATTCATATTTGGTTCAACAGACAGATGAAACATGTCATAGTTATTGATATTTTTTTGTATGACTCATAAAATTTAAGTTATTAGTAATTTTCTATTTATTTAAAAACTGAAAACAGTAACTACATCTTAATGAGTAACAACATTAAATGATACATGCAGCTGATATCATAGAAGTTAGGTGATATTGTTTTCATAAATCAATAAAACATAATAGTAGTAATAGAACAATTTATGAGGTATGGTTACTCTCTTTTTCAAAGTCTAATACAATGTAAACATTTACATAGATGATATAGTTTAATCTTTCTTTCTTTTTTCGTATAAAGTACTCTACTTTTGTCAACAACTTATTTTTTAAATTAGCATAATATCTATCACTTGATTGATATTTTTATTCGAAAATGCTTACATTATGTTTTGATTTTACAAAAATTGACAATGTGTTAGTGATTTTAGTCTCACCAGTTCATTTAGTGTAATGAAATTTATACGTGTGTTTCAAGGGGATTGAACTTTGTTCTAAAACAAGTATGAAGAGTGTGGAATACACGTTTGTATTAGTCTAAACCGGTCCCGGTAATATTTAGGGGGCAACGCCCCCTGAACGAAAAACAGGGGTCCCGCTGAACATTTGAGATACACATAGAATTCTTGATTTTTAAGGGGTTACATTGTAAATCTTAAACTTGGTAACCTCCGTTTTTTCAGTTAATTTCAAATTTCGGATGAACATGTGAGATACACACAAAATTCGAAACCCTCTATATTCTTTCTTGTTCTGATCATTTCCTGTGCCAAGAATTTTGATCTTACACTTCTATAATTATCCCAATTCGGATTTTATAATACCAGACACATACGGTCGAAATATCGAATTTGAAAATGAATTACACAATTGTAGAAGTTCGCAGTTCGTTGATCTAACACAATGTATATGCTCTAATTCATATACCAAATCTCATATTTATCAATATTTTTTATTTTTAACAAAACAAAATATTAGAGAATCTATCCAATTATTCCATTGTACTACATAGAGTCATAGACAAAATTCTTAATTTGAGTGTGTTTTTTTTCCTATAATTTTAATTCTTTTCCCAAGAGGTTTATATATTATTCTATGGATCTTAAAAAAATAAATGTTTCAAACTAAATTCATTTTACTAAATTATCTATTACGATGACAAACTCATCTAAAAAAACATTTTAATTTCAATTTCGTTAACTTTGAAAATGTATATCTCGTCTATGTTATTCGTTTTCGGTGATCCTAATATGATGTTATTCATTGTCGTGGTCACGCTTATAGCGTGTTTTTTGTTTTTAACCAATGGTATGAAAGAAAACTAATTTTATGTGCATTCAATAATGATAGTGATGACAGTTTTTGCTTTTTACTGAGGCGTTAGTGATACAGACATAATTATTAATGATTGTGGTTATTACTACGAGTACTCTTTGTGAGATTAAACTCTTAGCTCAAGGTTTTACATCAAATTTTATTTTTATACCCTAACCTTCTAAATTATTATTATCTTTTTTACTTGTAACATTTGTTGTCATCTAGCTATCAGTTAATAAAACGAACTGACTAGATGACTACAAAACTTACTGTTTAATCAAAGTAAGTGATCTTGGGAAGGCTTATGTTGGCTACCGCACAAGAAGAGGTCCAAGAGGATATGTATCCTCTACACTTCTAACTCGTCCTTTTAATTAGAACGAGCGGATAAAAGATTGAATGGATGAAAGATATATCATTTTCGACATTTGAAAGATAAGAAATGGGAGTGATGTGGTAGAAAAATGCTAATGGTAAAAGGCAACCATTCTCTTTAAGTTATGTTATTATAACCGAATAACTCTAACTAAACCAACTTTAATTTCTTTTCTATTTTGTATGGTGAACTAAAAATTATGAATCCATGTTAAAGAATCTAGTTTTAAAAGAGAAAGACATGTTCCTCCACTCTATCATATTTATATCACTCTTTTGTTCATAAATTTTTTCTAGAACTATTCTTTTAAAATTAACATCAATATGTTGCTTTCAAGAAAAAATATTGCTTTTATTTTTTAAAGTTAATCATTTTGATTGAAACATTAATTTCCCCACGATTATGACAAAGTTGGACGATTTTCTTGTTGCAACCCAAAGCTTTTGTTGTGTACCCTCATTTGTCATATAACCCATGTCATCTTATGTTTGTTCGATTCAATAGATCATTCAAGTTTACTATCATATTAAACACAACAAAACTTTCTTTTTTTTTTTTTTTTTACAAGATCTTGATACGACTCGATGATTATCAATGAGCCACCCTAGAGGTTAATCATCGAAACCATTGTCGAATTGCTTTAAGTTTGAGACTTTCTTGTGACACGCTAACCCTAAACGACATGGTAAGAGAAGATAAAATAGCCTAAATGTGCTTTTATATAACTTCTTCGGTAGACCGAAAAGAAATTTAAAAGTTAAAGAGATGTATAATCATAAATCCAACATTCTTTTTTCAGGAAGAAAGCTACATACATGGAGGAAATATATGTGAAAAAGTCGCGGCGAAAAAGGGATAATAAGAAACCAATGAACTGGGAATATAAAACCATATTTTTTTTTTACCTGTGAAATACCATACTGGTTGATTGTGTAGATCCCATTGTCAAAAATAATTTGATGAAGCTTTTACTGAAATATTGACATGTTATGGCCTGTGAAATGGTGGGAGCTGTGTAGTGTCACAATAAGCCTGCTTCAAATTGGTTTCTCCTTCTTATTAGGGTTTCATCTACCAGTTTAAAAGTTTTCTTCACAAGCTTCTGGTCAAGAGCGGTGGTTCGGTAGATCTTGAACACTCGGTCCTGGTGATCACATGTTACGTTTTGATAGTACAACTCTTCAAATTTCTTCTTCACAAACCTGCAAACATCATCAGTTTAACATAGAGTTGAATTTTGACAATATTTACCATAAATTTGTCTTCTAAGATGACTGGCAAATTATGGGTTGGGCAGGTTAGGTAACTGGTCAAATGGGTCGGGTTGACCTGTAAACACTTTTTCCCATTTCTTTTACCGGCTTCTGTATATTAATTTGTGTATTTGAATAACTAGGTAATGATAGTGACGATATAAAAGTACAGATTGCCAAAAGCTGAAAAGCTTCAACGACAAAACAAAGACTTCAATTCTGGTCATTGTGTAGGGGATGAATAGGGAAAGAAGATGGATATTTAATTCAATAACCAAGTCAAGTTTATCCCCCCCCCCAAAAAAAAAAAATATATATATATATATATAAAGTTTATTTGAGAACCATTTTTATTGCGAGAACCGCGGGAACCAATCTGAGCCGTCCAATTTCCCCTCCCTCAATGTCATCATCACCCACCCATGAATTCATCCATGAATCCACTTATCAAATCAACGGCTAAGATTGGTTCTCGCGGTACTCATACTAAAATCGGTTCTCAAATGAACCTTCCCCATATATATATATATATAAATATGTAATAAGAGGCAGCAGTGCTTACTCGTATGCATGTTCAACTTCTTGCTTTCCTGTTGAAACCGGTTGATAATCTTTGAACCATTCACATACATTCAGGGGGACCTATGAAATCATCTCTATATTTTTAGACTAAAGAAGCAGATACTACATTAGATAGAGTTCCAATTACCACTTACTTTCGAAACCTTTTTCTCGAAAATGTCAAACTTGTTTAAAAACAGAATGAAGGATGTTTTCTGCATAGACCAAAAAAAGACAAACAGTTGGTAAGAGAAGTTTCCGTAAAAGATTACCACTCATGTAGATCTTTGAGATTTAAAGTCATGAATATTTTTGACAATGGAACATTATATATAAGCGGTAGGCCAGTGGGACAAGAAATATAAGAATAGAACCCCAACTTAAGATTGTTGCAGAGTGATTATAACCTCAAAACATTTTTGCTTTAGGACCCATTCGAAGAGTTCTTTTGTCTCCGTCATTCGGTTCTTGGTTTCATCTTCAAATAAGGTTTGATCATACCTGGAAAAGGAATCAGATGAAGTATGTCAATCACATTAGTGTTAAGAGCTTAAGTATTTACTAAATGCAAAAGGTCAACTTAATCTTACTCGCTAATAGCTGCACAAAATATGACAGCTGTAACACCTTCAAATAGATGAATCCACTTCCTTCGTTCATTTCTCTGGCCTCCAACATCAAAAAGTCTATATACTTCCCCACTTTTTTTGTTCTCCCCAACAGGGCTGCAAGCATAAGTATTCTTAAAACATTAGTAGTGCATTTACCAAGTCCACTCAACAAAATCAACCAAGATATTGCAAACAGATAGCCCTATTTTTTTTGGAGAATTGCATTGACCATTTTGTAGGTCTCATTGTCTTGTCGTGGGAAGAAATTAAGATGCGGTTGTGGGTGTCATTTACTTGATGCAAACAGACAAAGATGAATGATGGGAGCCACAAGTTGCAGAATGAGGAATAGACTAATAGAGGGAACACTATAAATAAATTGAGCATCGAAATTCAAAAATGATTACATTTCCAACATTTGAGAATTAAGAAGACAAGGAAATAGAAGATAAAAAATATAGAATTTTTTTTCGGAAACAAGTTTTACCTGAACTGGATTTCTACAACGCCGGTTGTACGAACACGAGCATGAAGAACATCCTCCTGCTCATTAAAAACTTGTTAACTTGATAATAGAATCAAACAGGAAAATTATATTAGAACCCCTATATTAACCAAATTTCATCAAGAAATATTTAAGCAATAAATTATCACAAAGAGGTCATTAATATTTAATAGAGGTGGCAATTTGAACTCATATACTTATGAATGGGTCGATTTGGGTTATGTTTTCACTACCATGCCAAAAGAGTAAAATTATAAAATTAGCTGAAAAGAAAACAGAACGAATGGGTGGAAATTCTCAAAACTGTTTTTTCGTTAAGTAGAACCTCCTAAATCATAGTATTACATAATTTGATTATTATTGATACCGGATATTATTTTGCTAACATATTTGACTCCCTAATTGCTTATAAATAATTTCTAAGATATTTGGGGATGAAGCATGCCCCAGGTCAACCTGACCCGAGTCGAACCATTTAATTCTCAAGCCTCCTCTATTAATCATTCAAAGGGAATGGTCCATCATAGTGGGGGCATCCTTACTCGGCCCGCCTTTACATTGAAACTGCATCTATATTGAAACTTGTAAAAATATTTGTTTATTTCCTTTTATACATCTACTACGTATTAGATATAGAATCAGGTCTGGCATTACATGATAGAATAAAAGGAGCTCAAGTTATACACCAATATGAGATTTTACTTCCAGGAAAACATGTTCTTCAATATAGAAACCATTATGCTAAATTTTCTACAATCATCAGGGTGTGTTTCTACATAAAGAAAGAATATGTAATAGTGCAATACATTAAGGGATATCACCCTGATAGAGTAGGCAACATTGTTTGCTTTAGGTAAAGAAAGAATATACCTAAAGTAATGTTTTTTTTAACTTAGATACCTTTGTAGGAATATAATTTGCCTCTGACAATCTCAGCAAGTTTTCCATGAAATAATCGGCACAGTCTGGAACTTGGAGTTCATTCCCACGAGCATATGTTTCCTGCATGCAATAGACACAATATAAGACTTGACGTTAACCACAAAGATGAACATTAGAATTTTCCTAGGCTGCAAATATATTTAAAAATTTAAAGAAAATTGTAAGATATTTATCTGCATTCCAACTACTCAGCTCTAGCAATCATTTTATGTTTTACAATACCTGTATGGCTGGATCTCTCCAGATCTTCAAGATGTCCTGAACAAGCTCTTCGGTAAGGCGAGGAAAATCCAACCTGCCTCCAATTTCTGATAGTTTCTCTCCAATTTCCTAGAACGCATAAATGTTTAGGATCTCAAATTTTTCTCCAACTACCAGATGATAGAACAATTGCAGTTAATGGAACCAAAAAGTTTCTTGTTATGATACTGTGCAGGGGATAATAATACAAATTCATTTGATGGGCTTAAAAGAAGAGGAGTTCGTGGTAGTCTTGTGTCAAAGAACAAACCACATTTCAATTTGAAGTTCCCATAATCATTGTAATAGGGGTGTTTCGGTTTCGATGTTGTAAAATGTAAATGATTATTGTACTTTGAAGTTTCCATAATCATATTATAAGTTTGAATACGTATACTCTGCTTTAGATCTGACAAATTATCAGGTTCGGACACTCAGTTTCACACTGGTTGTAATAAAACTGATTATCTAAAAGTAAACAAAAATTACTAATTTACCCCTTCTTGGAATCTGATTTGAGATACTTTTACCCACAGTTCGCAAAACGTCGTATCTTTTCTCAGAAAATGTCCTTTTTAGTCATATTATCTCTTAATATTCTGAGATATTCATGCTTGGATGTTTATACTTCCAATAACATAACAATTCCAAACACTAACTTCACTACCCTCTTTCATTATAATTGATATCTGAATCTAACAATTCAATATCACATAACCACTTTCAAAACACACACCCAAATACCCCCATTTTCGCATGTGTAGTGTACTACTCTCTCTTTGTAGAACTACAAACCGGACACAGAGAAAATAAAAGACCAGTGTTTCCGCATAAACATATTTTAATCTAACTCTACAAAAACCAGTCTCTCCTTGTACATGCAAAATAAGATAATACAGTTGATGAACCAATATAAGAAGTAATGAGCGCATACTACCTTATTGTCAACGGATAAGCCATACTTTGATGAACCTGCTTCACTTTGAGCCAACTCCTTTGCCCCATCATGTAATATCTATTTGAACATGATAGAAATTTGCAATCAATATAGTAATCATGGCACCCTCAACATCACAAAAATTCAGGAAGTTATCAAAGCACATGTTTCAGTTTCTTTATACTTCACAATTTGCCAAGTGGTGTGAAAACAAAGGAATATAATCTAAACACACCCTTTCAAGTATTGCATACTTTTATTGTCTGGTAGACATTCGCATGGATGATTGAGGTGTAGCTCTGGAGCTCTCTCTCATCAAAACCGGTTTGAAAAAGTAGTTTTATCTGCAGAAATGATAATGCTTTCCACTCTTCAGAACAAGAAAAAACACAGTTATCAGTAATATTTACAGACAGATTCGTACAGTGATGCTACCTGTTTGAAAATAGTGGACTTCCCCGACTCTCCAGCCCCTAAACGGAAATGATTCCAGTTAGCATACTCGTGAGAGGATTTGAACAATAAATATACCACTCAAAAACACGTCATTAAAGAAACCTAATGGCCATCTTTATAAGTTTATAGCAAATAAGGGTTGACCCAAATTCCATGTATAGACTTTCAGCAGCTAAGTTTCACTTATGACTTATCAATATTTACATAGATAATGATCTGTCTCTAGGTTCAACTTTTGCTCTGTGTGGTATGGCTACAATAATGTGGCATTATCATTCTTGTTTTACCTTCCCCGTTAAAATATACTTTGGGTTCTTATAATATATCTTTAGTAACCACAAATCTGTTGCATATGAAAATATGCAATGAATACTTTCAGGACTATTCACTTAACTATAACAATAAAGCATAAAAATTTCCATTCAAGGACTTGGTGGACTTATAAGGATAGGTCAAAGTAATAAAACACATATAAATGAATGAAATTAATAAAAGCAACTCTCACACACAGAATGTAAAGTGGTAAAAGCATTACATACCAAGTAATAGAAGTTTCTGAATATGTTTCTCTGCCTTTGTTTCTCGCTCAATCCGCCTTTCTATTTCTGCTGCCTGAAAATCGTAGCATTAGTGTCAGATTGAAAGGATATATGTGGAACCAATGTTGTAAAACTCATATTCCAAGGCCGAGTACTCGGCGAGTACTCGTCACAAGGTGGGTGACCTTGCCGAGTTGAGGTGAATCCGAGTACTGCAGAACTCGACCCCAACTCGGTCAAACTCAGGATGATTCGGTTCTTAATTTATTTATAAATACTTAGTCTCTTTGGTTCCCATACTTAAAGCCATTTATTCATACACAGTTTCCTCGTGTCATGAGTTACCAACTTGTTTGAGTATTTATTTTCTATTTCTATAGTCCCATGCACGTGTCATACCCTATAATTTTGAAATTTATATATAATAGTTCCAATTCGAACTCGCTACACCCCAGTCGGTCGCTCGAGTACCGCCCAACGAGTTTTACAACATTGTGGAACCAGTTAGTACATGAAAGGGCAAAACTGGCACAGAGATAAATGTATGTCCATGTTACCTGAGCATTTTCTTCAGTGTTAGCTTGATTACTACGTTTGTGTCTACTGCAGAGTAAGCCCATGTTCTGAACTATAGTATCTAGCATGGAATTTTATACCAACGAAGATTCAAGGTGCATTTATATCAAGTCTTGAGGAATGTATACTTCTAGAATACAGAGCTCGCCTGAAATACATCAGATATCCCAAAAACAAGGGCTTAAGAAAAGTTTAATTTCAGAAATATTTCAGGCTGTGCTTAATGATTAATTTCTAATTATGCAAATACATATATAGAGAAGTTTGGTACTTGCAAAGGAAATACAAACACAGTCGCTGAGAGTTTAGAATCCAACAAGCAACGCATCAACTGTTTGATCTCTTTGTCACAAATTTAATTTAATAAAAGAGCAAAGTTACATACAGTATTAAAAAGAAAAAGATCAACCTATGAACCACATTCGTTGATTGAATCACATATCTAAAATCTTGCAACATTTTGTTTCTTTATTGTAATTGACATACTTATAATTCACTAAAACGAGGCTCTTGCATAGTGGGTGGTAATATCACAAGACAAATTTACCTAAAATTCCCTTCTGAAATAGATATATACTTGTTCATATAAAATAAGAGAGATTCTCAATCCTCCTACTCACTAGTCACTAGAGTCTAGACCAAGACAAGTGGATAATTAGTAAATTACAAGTGTCATGGTTTAGAACGTATGATGATGAACTTGAAAGATTTAGGAGGAAATAATATGCAAGCACAGAAATTTGTCGTAAACAAACACTGGTCAAGGAAAAATGCTAAAGAACATGCATTTCTCCTATGCAGAAAATTTGATAAATAGTAAAGCCATCATCTAGAATTCAATCATTCATTTGTATACTTTTCATATATTGGTTAATAACAGAATGAGATCAAACATCTATATTAATGTTAAGTGTCACCAAACGGTTAGTTGGTCTTCACACTAGGTTAATATTTGAATCACTTTTAACATCCCCTAGATTTATATAAAATTACATCTATGTTTTAAATTACGTGAAGTTTAATGGAAATTAAGGATCTCCAAAAAGTGCCTGAATTTAATCTAGTCTTTATATTGCAGTTACAGTCGCTCATTAATTCTTCAGCTCTTTCGTGACCACTTTTCACCTAATATTGCTCCAATACCCTCCCTCAAAACAAGAACAATGTATCCTCCATTATTCTCTATTGAAACAATAACCCCCTGTCCCAGTAATATCCTTGCAGATTGATAAGTTGAGTTGACTTCAACATTTAAAAACTGAAGTTAGAATCTTTAAACAAATTGGTAAAAAGAATAAAAATGATAGCTTCCTAAATCATAATAGATAAGTATCCATTATGCCCATTCAATATTGTAATTAACATGAGCATTCAAAATCAAGTTAATGTTAAACTGAAACGAAGCATGGGTGCTTTTGCAATTGACCATACAAAGATAGTCAATTTAACTTCTATATTTTCCTGAAAGATTAACACTGTCACATATGCTGATATGCCAGTCAGACTCAGATGGGATTGATTACTCATGTCCCAGTACACGATCATCGATGAACTCATTTTTCCAACATTCATACTTAAATTATAAAAAAAAGGGTACTTCAAATCAAGAAATCGCCAATTAATTAGAAAATTAATACTAAGAAGAAAACGTATACTAACAAGTAACAACGATGGTGTCAAAACCCCATAAACAACATCGGAATGAAGAGCAATGCCAATGTGCAGCAAACAAATTCATAGAAATGCATTCAAATGCCAGAATTACACCAACAAACGCAACAATTTCACTTCAGATATCATCAAATTCAAGCGGTGCTTCAATTAAAATGCAGAATCAAACAATTGGCAACAAAAAGAAACACCCAGAAAGTAAACATTGATAAAGAATTGGTTAGTACATAGAATCAAGCAGAGAATATGCAGGAAGCAAAGATGCTAACCAAGATGGGAGCGTAGGATCTACCGGCAGAGATAAAATGGAGGATGTTTCAGTCACAGTGATCTGTTGGATCGATGGGGAGAGAGAGAGAGAGGGAGTTGAAAGTCCCAAAGTGAGAAGGGCAGTTAATTTGATAGAACCATGGTTTGGTTAAGTTAAGGTTGGAGTCACTGTAGACATCACTCCATGGAAAAAGCCAAATGCTTTGGATGAAGCTGGACTCCATTTTGACTAGGGTTTTGCTACCTCCTCAAGGATTAATATATTTAATTTAATATATAAATATTGACAAAACTTTTAATTAACATTGATATTAATATATCAAAGGGCTTGAAGCCCAGCGATATCTGGTGTTATGCAGAAATGTCATCTTCCAAGAGGTTGTGGGTTCAAGTCTCAGCGTGGACAGTGGAGTAGATTAGGAGTAGGTTTAGTGGGTGTGTGCGTTTGCCGTTAAAAAAATATATATTAATATTAATATATCTATATTATACTATTATTTATTTTTATTTTTTTGAACTAGAAAACAACTGACTTTCTAAATCTAATACTAAGCCTACTTTTTGTGTCTATTATGAGATTTTAACCACATTTTGTTAAACTTCTTACATATATGATATCGCTAGATTATGAATCTTTGTTTATTTTTTATTTTTATATATAGTATACCGGAGAAATCGGAAAGATAATTGTAAGAATTATATGTAGATTCTATTACATTAAATGTATATATGATAGTGATAGCCATATGATATGTTTTGTGAATTACACTTTGTGTCTTTGTGAGAAAAAGGTCGGTCTCAAGATACCATTTACAACAACCATAGTATTATGAAATATTTGGTCTATTATTTAGATTTAATAAATTAAAACGTGTTAAAATTTTCTTCATATGTGACTAAACAAAAATCACTAAATAGAGTCAGTTTTATAAAACTATTTAATAGAGTCGAAAATTCTTCTAACTAGTGTATAATAAAATATTTAGCTTATTTATTTATATGGTATAATAGAAGAATTATATTTATTTATATGTTCCATATTTGATTTGATTTGATTCTAAAGTGAAAACCAAAAATCGAATTCAATGTTGTGACACCCGAAAGCAATTTCGACTAATATTTATTTAAAAAAAAATTTGGACTTTATTTTTAAATTATTATAGATGTTTTGCGGAAAATCATCTAAAATAAAATGATCAAGTTTAGTGGTAAATTAGACAACATAAAAACTTGTGAAATTCCGCTGGTTATATGTTAAAGGTAATTGTAATGTAAATAGGGTTTTATTTAAGATTAAACCATAACTTTGGCGGGTTCTCTCGAGAGATCACCAGAAACAGAGAGATTGAGAGCGAAGTAAAAAACATTGTGCTGATTTTAAAGAATTCAAATTCTCAGGTTGCTAAATTAGGTTAATGGTAGGGTTGATAATTTTTGACACAGTCTATAACCCGATACGAACAAAATAAGAACTTACAAAATAGGTTAACATGAAACCTGAACCGAAAATAAGTGAGGCTAATAATGGGTCGACACGGTTTTTTTAAAGCAGGTTCAAGTCAACCCAAAATGGACCTGTTTAACCCAATTTACCTTAATAAAAAATATTATTGCTAATTCAAAGTTAAAACTTAAAAATAAAAAAAGAAAAGGATATTAATTTTTGGATTTTTATTTTGGTGCTATTATTGGATATTTATTACCACCACAACAAATTGAACTAGTTAGGATTGGTAAACGCCGAAACAAAAATGACAAATAAAATTTATAAAATTCAAACAATAAAAAAAACCAAATCTGCAAACTTCACGTAACTGTTAAAACAAACAAAATGGAAATATAGAATGAACCTCTTATATCTTAATAATGAGAAAAGTCAGAGTCAAATTCCAAAATTCCAAAATTCCTAATTGAGAGTCAAATTCTTAATATATTTTTAAGAGAAGTTATAATTATTACGATTATTCGAGAATACGAAAATTTCAAACCAGATGTTTGAAGCGATCTAATTGTAGGTTATCTGATCAAAGCCAAACTAACAATTAGTAATGGAATACCGGTTGATTAGAGTTTTATTTTGATCAGTGGTTATTCAGATATCAATATTTTTTTAAGAACTTAACAATAGTTGATGAAGCGTTAAAGTTGTGAAAAATAGATCAATCCTAAACATGACCCACACGTAACACAAGACAAGAATCGAACCCGACAAAAAATTAAATTCAATTTTATGTTTTCTCAAGTAAACATGAAATCAGTTTCAAGAAATTTCAATAAATTCCAGAAACAGGAACTTAGGGAATTTTAATTTCTTTGATTATTTCATTTCAACACAACAAGATGTTGATTCCAGTGTATTTGAAATTGCATATCCAATATGATTAGAGTTAATTTATTAGCGCGAGATCGTAGCATGTTACACGAAAGCGTCGCTTTCTCTGTAGTATTGTCACACAGTTGTCCACGGGTATAACTGTTTTAATAATTTAAAATGCTAGTGGCTAAAATATTTATGTAAAAAGTAATAAGCACGTAAACATTGTCAATAAAAAATTCCTAAAATCCCTTCAAAAACCAACATAAGAACAAAGATTGTGCTCCCGGCATTAAAGCAATAAGGACGAGGTAGAGTGTGGTGCCACATACAATTCACAAACACTACTCCCCCGTCTTTTGGTATAATAAAAAACCATACTTTTCGGCTGCATGAGAGATTAAAGAAAAAGAGAAAGAGAGAAAAAGAGAAGTATAAGATACTTTTTAGGTAAATGCATGTAAAATATGAATAACATGAGTATTTTCTAGGGTGAGCACGAAAACCGAAAAAATTGAACCGTACCGGCACCATACCAGAACCGGTACCGAATTAGAGTTTTCGGTCAGGTACTCGGTATTTGAAATATTGTCAAATTGGTATTCAGGACTACTATCGAACCAACTAAGTAAAGTAGGTACTCGATACCGGCACCGATACCGTATATGAATACTCGGTATGGTATTAGGTACTGTCTGTAAATCGAATTTGGTATTCGGTAAACCAGTAACGATCGATACTGGTCAGATTCCATGATCACCCCTAGTATTTTCTATGTTAAATTACTAAAAAATTAATTAAAAAATATATAAAGTTTTAATGTACTTTTAGCAACCAAATTAGAATAAGAATATAGTAATTAATATATAAGACAAAATCTACAAGTATTCAGAAGTCAGAACCTACGATGTTATTTTAAACCCGGTTTTGTTGTTAATGTGTGTGTGTGTGTACGGATAATCTGGTCAAACTTTTTGAAAATTAAATGTCATCAAAAATGATTGATTCTTCAAGACAAAATACAAGTCAAACATAAATAAACAAACACACTTTGAAAACAATATCTTGTTGGTCATTTTCCACACAAATTCCTTTTTTTTTATTTAATTTATAAATTAATTAATTAAATTCATACCTACCAATTCATCATTCATTTATTAATTTCTACTTTTCTTCATGCAATTCTTACTTTTTGTCTTTCTATAACAATTTTTTCTTTTTTATGAACTATTTTTCCTAAGATTTTTATGATATTATATATGGCAAGATTGTCTTCTCAAGAAATAAAAAAATAATAATAGTTTAGCTAACATATCTAGATAAGCCAATATATTCTTTTACTTTTTTTTTAACGGCAAAGTTAGTTGTTAGTAAGTTAGTAACACCAAGTTAGAATTAAACTCCATTGCTAAGGTTTGAACCATGGACCTCCTAGAAGGCTTTACCTCCCCCTCACCCTTAACCACTAGGCTAAGAGATCATTGGTTTCTTTTACTTATAAACGTTTTCAAATAACTCAATTTTGCATGAATTCTTATTATACGTTTTTTAAACAATAATAATAAAACTAGTAAGATGTTAAATAAGAGCATACAGTAATTGTTTTATATGAGATGTTAACAAAAAAGTAATGAGTTATATGAAAATACACCGAGAAATACAACACCAAAAAGTTACATACAGATCAACTCCAACGGATTATATCTATGTATCGAACTTTAAATAATTCTTATTATATATATGTAACAAACTTTAAATAAATATAGGGTTTAGTTCATTTTTGTGTATCCAACTTTACACCTTTTGCTATTGTATGTACTGAACTTTCAAACTTACCATTTAATGTATACAAGTTTTAAAAAGTTATCAAATAATATATTTAACCTGCTATAGAAGGTTTTGTGCTGATGTGGTATAGGTTTTGATGACTTGGATGGTAACATGACAGGTGACATGGCATGTTAAATTAAAAAATAATTCTAAAAAATAAAAATTCTTCATCTGCATCCCTTAATCTGGATCTTCATCCCTTCATCGAAAATCGAAAACCTCATCTTCATCCCTTCATCGATCCAGATCTGCATCCATCTTTCATCGAGGGTTTAGGGTGGCGTTCATGATTCATGCTAGAAATCGAGGGTTTAGGGTGGCGTTCATGATTCATGCTAGAAATCGAGGGTTATGTTAAATCGAGGGTATGAGGTTTAGGGCTTTTGTTCGGCGGCGGAGGTTCAGGTTAATATCGGCGGCGGTTCTTGTTGAGGTATCATCGACTTCCACCATCATCTTCATCGGCGGAGGTTCAGATCTTGTTCAGGTATGTTTCGATTTAGGGTTCAATTGCCAGATCTGGTTTAATCGATTTGTTCGTGGTTTCTTTTCCTTCATCATCGATTTTGTATTTTGAGTTCTAGGGTTCTTACATGAACCGGTTATGGTGATTTAGGGTTTACATCGATTTGCTGGTTCCTTCATCAATGGTTCCTGATTCTTGCACATTCATCGATTCCTAGTTCTAGCACCATTCTGCGTTTCAAGATCTGCGTGGTCTTCTACTGCTTCGAACCGTGATTTCCGGTACATCATTGGATGAAGATGAATGTTTCAGATCTGTTTACATGTGAGTCGACGGTTTAGGGTTCTTCCAGATCTTATCGGCGGCGGTTTAGGGTTAATCTTGCACGAGATCTGTTTGTGATTTTATGGATTTCATCTTCCATATACATATTTTTGGTTCAGATTCAAAGTAAGTTCAGATTTAAGTTGTTATTGGTTCAGATTTAAGTTGTTCTTAGTTCTTGGTTGCGATTAGGGTTCATCTTCTTATCTGGATTTTTGTTTCAGATATGCATGTTCTTCATATCTGGGTTCTGTTCTTCATAAGGTTCATGTTTTCATCTTTTTTTTTCTTCAAGAAATAAGAAATACTGATGTGGCCTTGAATTTAATGACAATGACATGACAATAAAAATAAATAAAAAAGTTAAAGAATTACCGGTTACCTGAAGAACAGGTAACCGGATACACAAAATTGTAATCTTTTGAAACTTGGATACATCAAATGGTAAGTTTAAAAGTTCAGTATATACAATAGCAAAAGGTGTAAAGTTAGATACACAAAAATGAACTAAACCCATAAATATATTATATATATTATATTTTTAGTTCTTATATATAATATATTCATTACACTTTGATGCACTAGACCCATTTTATATATAAAATAACGTTTATTTTTTAAGCACGTTAGTAATTTATTCTTTAATTCAACTTTGAATTTAAGCATATGCTTGACCTCAATTTCTTGTAATTTAATTTTCCTAAGGCGTATGCAATATTAGTCCGATTACAACTTGCGTTCAGATTTTACGAAGATGCAAGTCTTCGATTTTGTCAACACATCGTATCTAGAAGACTAGAAAGTTGATCTTTCTCGATTAAATTAATTTTCAAACGTTTTTCTATTGTTAAAAGAAGTTGTGTTTTAAACAAGACTATAATTTCTATATAAAACATTAGTTTAATTTTTTAGTATTACATGTAACCAACTAGATTATGTCTCTATATGATATACGGGTTAGTTTATAAACGATAAATATTAGGCATTAATAATAAGATATTTAATAATTATATAACATGTGAAAAAATTGAAAACTAAAAAAATGATAAATAATTGTTGTGATACTTGCAAAAATGAATTTTTTTAATATAATATCGAAATTTTATTCACCCTTTCTTTTAAATCACTATTAATTATTTGAGGATGAAACTATTGTTGTCCCTTAATCCGTCAAGTAAATATATGTTTTTGGCAGTCATGAAATGCGTCATGTTTTTTGTAGTTTGATCTTAAACAAACTAATTTATTTTTAGATTTGATGAAGATGCGTTCTTACAACTTTTATAGTCAATATTGGTTTTAATTTTGAACAAATAAATAGTTGATGAAGATCCGCTTCTTACATGCAGTTTACGAATGGTTATAAAACTTCCACTAATTATTGCAATCATCATTTTTGTAAGAATAAAGCAAATTTAATTTCTATTTTGGCATATATATATATATATATATATATATTGATGTATGAAGTCTAAGTTATAAAAATTTAAGTCCAATATTCGCCTTTTCTAGCACACACACAAAATAAGCAAGTATATTTAATTGTGCAGTAGCACAGTAGAGACAAGTAATGGGTATCGTATATACGAAGAGCAATGCAAGTGATAGAATGAAAACTAGACTACCAATTAACCTAAAGTAGGGGCTTTCAGTTTAAAGAATTCAAATTAACTAGAAAACTAATTAAAATAATGAACTACTAATTAGTGCTGATACTTTTGCAAAGAAAAACTGAAAAGAAAACACGTATCCCCTAATTCAATACTTAAGATCAATTTAATTGATTAAAATAGATTGACTTAACTATACTCAGTTTTCAATTTCATATAGTTATTGTGTAAAAGATTTGATAGACAACTTCCGATTGAATATCACGTCTAAAACCAACCTAGTTCATAATCTATTAATCAAGTTAAACTATATTCAACAAAACCCAATCATGTCCATGGTGGTAAAGTTCAGATCTTTTGGTTTAGGTTATATATGGTAACTAGATACTGATTACTTTTCCGAATAAACTCTCAAACAACAGATAGACAAATCGCTAAAGAGGCAAATACATAATATAAACTTATGATCTATACTCAATATAAGCTATGAATCCAGAAATGAAAGTTAAAACCCATAAAGATTGAAAAGTTGATTAAATAAACACGAAACTAGAATAAATCCATACAATAACCAAAGAAATCATGTAACAGTCGTGGTGTTCAAGATTTGGGATTTACAAAAAAAAAATCTTCACAATCAGATGTGTCACAACGGAAGACTTGAAAACAACACATTTTTAAAACTGTTAAACTATTTTAACTACGCACTAATATGAAAACCACCATTACGGGGAGGAAGTGAGCAAGTCGGCTTATTTGGGAATCACATAAGAAAGAGGTGCAGATATGCCCTTAGGGTTTCTTTATCATATTTCAATTGATATATTATATATATTTAATTATTTATTTATGTTTAATAAAATAATACCTTAATACTTATAATAGAGTTTGGTGACGCCTATGATAATGGTCATGTACTTCTTTATTTGTCTTCAAAGCAAACTCTTTTCTAGCAACATCCAAATGAAAGAAGAAAAGAGAACACAAAGATGAGAGAGATGGATGGTGCCATTATTTCTGAATAGATGTCTGGTTATGTCTGCCCATATCTTATTGAAATAATATATTCATCTTCTCCGTATTTTTGAATTATGGGTAACTTTCTTACAGTAAATTAGAATTAATGTATGTTATTATTTAGTTAATATATTGACCTAAATAAATCTTTCACGGATTATTATCACGGCTCATCAAGTTATCACTGTGAATTGCTATCATTGGGGTAATGTTAAAAAAGATCCGTTCCCTCATTACTCAGGTGGCGAGATGTATATGCTTGTGATTCCTGATGTTACTGGATGGAATATTATGGATTTTTTTTAGTTCATGTGTTGGAGGTTCAGCAAATTTGCGTATATGTATTATTGTGCCCCCTTTGACTTTATTGAAAAAACATTCTTGCTTTTGACGATAATTTTGAATCAATGATTGACCTTGCGGATAGACTTGGCAGTGTTGATATTTATTTTTCCTACTTTTAAATAGATAATTATTTGTTTTCATCTGGATCGCATCTACTTACGTTAGCGTCACCAAGTCTATTTCTTTTTATTACTACTCTAATGTAGCTTGAGTATATTTGATTGTAATTTTAGTTAATATTGGAATATTTTACTTTCAATGTAATTTTAAATTTGCAAATTATGATTGCCTCCTACGTCCTATCTATCGCAAACGACCACCACAACTGTAACACCCCAAAGTGGGGCCTAGTTGTAAATAGTTGTATGTGTAGCTCAAATAGTTTTACGTTGACTTTAAATTGGTGTTTTGTTGCTAACTGTAGTATAAATGTTGTTAAATGGTGTTCAATATGTTAATTGGTGTTTTAAACATGGATTGGTGCTAATTGGTGTTAATGGGTGTTAAATGTGGATAAAAATGTGGTAATGTGAAAAGTTGTTTGATTATGTGCAGAGATAATTAACAGACATATTGTATCCAATGTTATAAGAGACTAAAGGGTCACATTGCTACACACCCAATTCAGAACAGTTGGATTACACCATTATTTTGTGTGGAAATAATTAATCAGTTAGATTAATTATTAAAGAAAAAGAGTAAATAATTAATCAGTTAGATTAATTATTAAAGAGATAAACGAATAATTAATCATTAGTATTAATTATTGAGAGATATAAATAATTATCCAGTTTGGATTAATTATTAGAAAGGAAATAAATAATGGACTAAGTTAATTAATAGTTAATTAATTAACTAGTAAAAGTCCAGGGGGTCAAAGTGAGAAGAGATGAAAGTTTAATTAAAACCAGTGGGCTTTTAATTAAACGGGCTTACGTCCAATCTAATCCTTATAAATATGTTCTTTAGGCTTAAGGATTAAGGTGGGTTACACAAGGGACAAAACCTAGCCGTCACTCTCTCTTGCTCTCATCGATCTCCGCTCTCTCTCCCTTTTGCCGATCTCTCTCGATCGCACTCTCTCTCTCGGGTCTCTTCTCTCTCTCGCCGAATCGAAGCAAGCAAAACACCAAGGTGTTTTGCGATCTTGATCTCGACGCATACACACATACAATCAAGCTTGGAGCTTTGTTGTTTCGGGTGATCCAGGAGCGGTCTAGCAGCCAATTCAATCGGAGGTGCAGTAGTGGTGGACTGTCTTTAGCAATCCTAAGGTTTTGTTCAGGTATAATTCTATAACCTTATCTATGGGTTGTTTGTAAGAAACTATGTTGATCATATATAAAAATTATTAAAGATCCTAACCCTTTTGGGGTTTAGAGGGTTGTGTTCAATCCAGTTCCGCTTTTAGGATTGAACCAGTGGAATCAAACCCAGGCTTGACCAGTTTGTGTCATATGGTGGTTTGGTCAGGTTCAAAACCCTTCAAAAGTGTCATAAGTTGACCAAGTAGACAAATAGTTGAACGGTTTTGGATAATGGTTCCAAATATATCTCTGCTAGTTGAAACGGATAACTCTAAGTTGTGTTTTAAGTTGAATAGGAGAACGAAATACCCGAGAGGGGGTATTAGCTTTTAAGGTCGGCTTAATAGCCTTCCTTATCCCCCAGTTGAAGCTAAAAACACACATACACACACTACATACACATTTGCGTACGTACAAACAAAACCACACACAAACTCTTGTTGGATTGAAGAAGAAAACTAAGTTAGATCAAGATTAGAAGCTGGATTCGAGTACTAAATCAGTTCTTGTTGACCTTGATCATCATCTTTGTAAGTTTTATTGTTTGAAACCTAGTTTTGGTGTTCATATGGGTGTAGTGTCAAATTTGAAGATTTAAGTGTGTTGTGGTGTTGTTTTTGTGTCCAAAACGTGATAGTGAGTTCATAGATATGTTAGATAACGTGTATAAACACTTGAATGTGGATTCAAGTCGATTTTTGGTCAAAAATGGTGGTTTGCAGCGTCTGTTTACGAACAGAGCAAGAACCCACTGTAATCGGGGTCCTTGCGATCGCATGGATGGTCCTTGCGATCGCAAGCATGTTGATAAGCCTTGCGATCGCATAGTTATCCCTTGCGGTCGCATGCATGTGTGTGTTGTACTTTGCGATCGCGTGCATGGGTCATGCGATCGTAAGGAGGTCGTTGTCGTGGTTTACAGTCTAAGGACGAAGAATTGTTACTTGAGGTCGTAAGTACATAACTTGCGATCGTAAGCCCCCAAGAAACCACCCTTGCGGTCGCAAGCTGGGGTGGGTTGGGTAGGACCCTTGCGGTCGCAAGGAGGGTGTTTAAATGACCCTTGCGGTCGCAAGGAAACCCCTTGCGATCGCAAGCGGGGGTTTGATGTTGACAGCCTTGTAGCCTTGTAGTTTGGGTGGTGTTAAGTGTTGTTAATTGGTGTCTAAGCCTGAACCTAATGTGTTAGGTGATTCGTACGATTCTGTGTGCTCTTGGGATTCTCGATTGCATATCTGCCTCCTGTAATCTCGAGGTGAGTACCGGTTTCCCATGAGTCTCAGTAGGTAAGTTATCTGTGGTACTTGTTGACATGTGATTGGTGTGTTGGTACGTGAAAATGGAGGTATGTTATGATAGAGTTGTACAAGCATGCTTATTATTGATATGAAAGATATTGTTGTGATTATATGCGCGCATGAACTGGATTCTTATTGGATCAGCTATTTGTTTATGAAGTTATGTCCGGACACTGAACTGGAGAACACGGAGGTCAGTCAGGTAGACGGTGTTAGTATCTGGCTGGGTTCCCAGGGTCCTTAGGGACTACGGATTAGGGAACTAACGGTACTCAAGTAGTATACACTTGGGTAGGGCTCTGCAGGCCACCGTTCCTCTATGGGACTGGGTTCCTTGATAGATTGGAACCAGCATGAAAGACATGGTGTACCACGTGGATTGCTGTTGGGTTGTTGAGCGGGGTTGGCTCCCCTGCGATATACGACTCCTGCTGACACGTTTGGCTCGCCGCAATATGATAGGATAGCCTTGTGTGCTGTTCTGATACATGATAACCTGCTTATTGATGCTTATGTGTAATTGGTGCTCACTAGCTAGTTGTAGCTAACGGTGCAAGATTTATTTTTTTCGCAGGTTGATGCTAGATGCCTGGTGAGGCGGGACTGGTGGTAGTTTTTGTTGTAAATACCTTTTGGGGAACACGTTGTTATATGTATGGATCCGATGGTCGGAAAACTTGTAGGTAACGCTTGTAGATAACGAACTTGGCTTAATTTTTGGTGTAATTAATTAGCCGAGTCAAACAACGTTGCTTTTGTAATTGATGTTTAATTCCGCTGCAACGCTTTTGATAATCGTTGTTTAAAAAGTTTAAATTAACTCTAATTTTAAGCTCGTTAGGGGTGGCGTTACAACAACCGGCCACCATCCCTCTTTTTTTGCCGCCACCGCATTGCACGGGTATGTTACTAGTATATATATATATATATATATTAAATTTATAAATATCATATTAAACTCTTATTTCGTTCATGTGTTATAATTATTTAGAATATTTAAACCAACACGTAAATCACACGGATATTTAGTTTAGTAGTAGTAGTAGTAATAATAATCCTTAATATATTAAAAGAATAAGATTATGAAGTCATCATCCTGTTCTAGAACTTTTTCATCAATCATTTCTTTTTTTTTTCAATTATCTTTAAAATTAGTTGTTTTTACATAAAAAAAACTTTAAGCCTTGCATATTGTTCAAAATTTTCATTTTTTAGGTGATTGGTTTTTTAACACTAAAATATATTCACATAAAATTTATTCAAATAATTTAATAGATACATTTTTCGTGGCAATTTATGTAAACACCCTAGACCAATTTGAATATTTGATTACACTAATATTGAATTTTTATTATCCAATTTATGATACTATTTTATTTTGATGATCAATATTAAAAAATGGCGCTATAGCAT
Source organism: Pulicaria dysenterica (assembly GCA_947179395.2). Classification (NCBI taxonomy): domain Eukaryota; kingdom Viridiplantae; phylum Streptophyta; class Magnoliopsida; order Asterales; family Asteraceae; genus Pulicaria; species Pulicaria dysenterica. Next base: position 62,420,003 of record OX359294.1, read on the forward strand.
GCATTCCATTACATTCTCTCTTTTTTAATTTTGTTTTCTATCATGAAGATCGATGGAGATAATCACGATTCAAGTTTCTACGTTTCACATATAGCAACTGTTTTTTTCGTGTTTTTCTTCACGTATACATTTGCTAAGAAACCCATATTCTTCAATTATAAAGAATAACCAAATGGATTTCGTCAACACTCAACTCTATGGAGCAAAGTAAACTTCAATGGGATAGTCTTCAAGAAAAACGGTTCACCAAAACTACAGACGACATCATAGTTAATATATCTATTTTATATTATATTATTTGTTTTATGAAACCTAACTACAAATATTTGTCTTTATTTATATCCACTATATAAAAAGTTAATAACCGTGACGTTCATTATTATTACATATGTTGTATGCTTTATAATTATTTTACTATACATAATAGTACTATTTAATATAAAAAAATTTAAAATTTATTTAATTATTTTCGTATTTATATATCTCTTGTTAAATTAGTGATAATAATAATAATATTAATATGTTTCTTATTTTTTTAACGTAGCACATGGTCACATGGCAACAACCACCAAACATTATAACCTAACACATGTAAATAAAAAACAAAGATGATGGAATTGGAATAAAACTAAAAACTTGGCTAAAATTACGACAACAAACTTCTAAATATGATAATATATCACTTACCAATCATCTTTTACTTTAAAGGTATAGAAATATGTATCAAGTGTGGTTCCAGATTCCAACAGCTAATTCATTTATTTTATACCCTTGATAACCATATAACTAGTTAAGAATAAAAGAATTATAATTTTAGTTTTTAAAATTAGTAATCTTGTTTTACATATAGAAAGTTAAATCTAAGGTTTCTAGCGTAGTAGTATAAGAGTAATTTAGGTTTGATGTTACTCATGGACTAAGGTCATAGGTTCGAGTTCTACCGCGAACATATTTAAAGTAGATTTAGAAGCCGTTAAAAAAACGTATAGAGAGTTAAAATCGAATTAAAAAGTAAGTATAAAAATTATGGAAAGTTAATTATAAGAACATGAATTATAATTAATGTTTTTAAAACTATAATTTTCTTTCTTATTCTTATCCATAATCCTAAAAACTATAATTCTCATTCTCCTTAAAAGAAAAATCATGTTAACTTCTGAATTAACTATGGATTAGTGAATAGCTTAAACCCAAAGTAAGTACCTAAAAAAAGAAGGTTACTTGTTGAGGGCTCAGTGTCTCACTGGCGTAGTGCCTTGAATAGGTCTGTTGGTTGTTGGGCTTTTTAATAAAGTTTGTAGTTGTATTATATATTGCAATTTGCAAGTCTAGACTTATTTTTATGAAAAAGCTTTCAAAAATTTTTTTTTATGAAATTTGGTTACATAAATAGGAAAACTTGATGTAAATTTGGTATATACCGCATATAAAAAGTGAGTTTTAAAAGTTTAATATGTGATAATGTAAGTCTTGGACGTATAATACATACAAAAGTAACCCATGTATAGTTTGATAGATAACGAGTTTTTCATTACCCGCGTAATTACGCGGGGTAAAAAATATATATATATATATATATATATTAGCTTACTACATGTATGAACGCTTATTTCTTATGTAATATTATGGTCGGAATTGCATGCATGTACAAACTCCATATCATAGCTTTCATATTCAGTCCAAAGTGGTTCATAGCAATGCCAAGCCATGGATTCATATTTGAATAGAGATGCACAATTTGCATTGCGGATCTCTTGACTTACAAACAAAAGCATTACGGATCCCTTCAATGCTTATGCTTGGACTATAACGAAACCTAAGAACACGCCAAAATTTATTTAATGGATAGTTTGGAGTAATATGTGATCAAACTCAATTTTCACAAATTACGGTTCACATTCTGCAAATAAATCACAAAACAGAACATAAATCATCCCCAAAAAGAATGTTGGTAAGTCTCATAAGACAACAATATCATATTTAATTTTGCCAATAGTGGTATTCCTTCTTCATGCACTATGCTCTCCTCCAAACGTCCATATAAGAAAAGAAATCTTTTTTTAAATTTGAAATCAAATACAGAGACAAACACATAAACAAACAAATAATTCATAAAAAGAAACCCAAAATTCTAAACAATTATATGCATAAAAAACTTTATGTAAAAACCTCTCCGAAAGATTTACAATATCCCACACATAAATGGCATGTTCATCATGACAAAGTAAGTTATTTTCTACGTGGAACTGATAATTTCAAAGGAATTGTAAGCAATAGAGTTTTATTGATTCATAGGCTTCACACTAACTCAATTCTAATCAGCCAACAGCTTCAGCATCTGATTAACAAAGTTGTAGTAACAAACTCCATTTAATCCACTGATAATCTTATCAGTTATCTTAGCCATAAAATTTCAGATCTTAAGGCATAATTCAAGACACTAAAAGTTTGTTCTCATAAGCCAAGTCTAGCATGAATGAAGATCCTAAAGGAATTCCTAAGATGAAGAATCTCGATCATTCTATTAATTCCATTTGAGTTATGAAAGGCAGGTTGATTTATACGAATAAAAACCGTATTTTACCTTTATATATATATATATATTTCAATTACATAAACAAAGTCCATCAAAGAGCATTTTTCTTATCAATTACATCATGTTTATTGATTGCTCTTCCACTGGACTTCTTTATCCTATACTGACCATTCATATCAGTAAACTTGATAAAGTAATTTCTATAATCATGAACCTATAAACATGAGATTGATGTATCTTTTTACTGTGAAAGTATAGTTATGTACTTACTTATTTTGCCTCATTATAGTATTGATACCAACCATAATTACAAAATTACGGCGTCCGTATGACTGTTATCACAAACTGTACATACCCAAATACAGCTAGCCTGATCACAGTATTGATTCCAGCTGCTTCAAATCCGGATTCATGTTTTGTGGTGGATAATCTTCTTCGGGAGTGTTGTATGCATCAGCGATTGCCTTTCCCTTTTTGAGTACATCAGCAGGAACCGTCTGAAGTAGGCTGCATATGCAAAGGACGGTTAAACAGTTACATATTCACTTGGAAATAAAACAATATATCAGAGACTGATTCAATCGCATAACTGCTAGATGTGATCGGTAGCATGTCTAAACGGGTGATTTTTCCATGTGGATTGAAACAGGCTTGGTCAAGCTGACCAACAAACACTTTTCTATCCGCCTTTATGGATTTTGATAACTTATTTATGTGCTAAATATTATTTAGAAAATTATATTGTTACCAAATTAATCTATTCTTATTAATAAAGCGGCTTAAAATATTTTTATACATTTAGCTACACTTGGAATGACTCTACTTGACTACTTGTTTGACGCGTTTCTTTTCTAGTTTTGTTAGCTTTACTCATTTGATTGGTTAGAGTCTTAATAAAACATAACCCAACTTATATACAATTAAATGGGTTGAAATTTGCATCTCTAATAATTGTTGAAGTTCGTATTTTAAAAAATGCCTTACCTGTTTAATGCATTAACAGCAATGCCGATATTTGACTTCATTGACTTAACCGAAGCTCCAGGCTCATTTCTTGATGCATGTAGCAAAAGTGAATCAAGTTCTTCTAAGGCTCTTCAAGGCAGGAATATGTTAGTCGGAAAAAAGTGGACATAGGCAGAAGGTCATTTATTGTTACAATTTTCATGAGACGGATGAAGGTAAATTACTATTTATAGCCAAAGTGGTACCTGAGACATTGATCCACATCATTGGAAGCAGTTTTATCATTGCCAACTTCATTTGCATACTGTGCTACCTGTACATTCATTTCAGGGCGTTATATGAACACAAACACTTATACAATATTTCACATATTGTCCAATTTGGACGTAGTCTATAAGCTCAATATTGTTTTAAAATGTCAACTATGCTAAGGTTCATTATGGCACATTTTAACTGCAGGCCCACTTAAGAACAGAATGACTCTATTAGGCTTCTTGGTCTGGCAAAAAAACCCATGACAATAGATTAATGTTATATATACTTGAAGAGTTGACGGTACAACACGGTCAAAACGCTGTTATAATTTATAACAATGGACCTAAGAAATGTGCATTCAATATGTAGATGACAAAGGAGATGCAATTAGCTAATTACATTTTCATATTTAAAAAATAGGATAGGATCATGACATGTTTATATAGGGTTATGATCATACAACATATTTGAAGGCATAAAATCATATCTGCTACATAATAGCATTAGTCATGGACATGAACTTTGTAGCTCTTAGGTTCAGAACATTTATGAACCATACATTTTATTTCTACAACTTATATCCTAAAGGTATAATAGTTAACCAGTAGCCAATACCGGTCAAGGAATTTTCGTCTCAGAGTTATATGTTATCACTACATTATCCATTGTAATCCTTAATGGTAAATTTTTAGTTGATCCAGCAACATCAAAACCATTAGAGGTACAATTTCAAACCATTTGACTTATAAATGGGTCAATTTAGGTACTGTTTTATCTCACACTGGTGAAACAGAACTTTTTAGCTAAATGGGAATGGCCAAGATAGATTGAATGAATCGAAAGTTTCTAAGGCTATCTTTAAAGCATACAACCTCCTAAATTTTTTATTTAGACAACTAAACAATTATGAATATTAGTTTATAACATTGTTTCTGGTATCATACTTTATGCGTTGGTTGTTTCTAATACAAGTGTTTGTAGGTCAAACCAACTATATTATCTTGCCATCTTTAGAAACCGGTGTATGTGAAATTTTCTTGCTACTGATTTATCTTTCTACATGTCCTCTAGAACAAGAAGGCTATGTGGATAGGAAAGTTCACAAAAGCCTGGACTTACTGCCCGGATGTTCATACGCAGTGATGCTGCTGGTCCAGCACGTAATAGACTCCGGCATGCTGCATATTGAGGCTGGTCAGCTTCTAGAGTTTTACCTGTTAAGTATCCGAAAAGAAGACTTCACTATTATATATTACCACAATATCAACATTATCCTAAATCATATTAACATTTACATTAACACAGGAAACTAAAACCAGGAAGATATAGGCTATAACTAATTAACTATCTCAACAGAGCACAAAAGACCATTGTCATGTAAAACTGAGTCAACTTTTATATTTTTTAATTGTGAAAAATAGTGTATGTGAGCTGATGCCAATCATTCCAAACAAGGCAAAGTAACCAAATTTTAATTAGTTATCAAGTCATTCAGTCCATGGCAAGTGCCTCATTTTCAAAATTTATGAAAATAAAGGTTCTATGTGATTCTAAACGGTAAAATTGATTACACCACATGATGTTACCGCAAAATAGGCAAACCAAACTCTTTAACAGTGAAAAAAGGATCACTCAAAACAGTATTTAATGTCTTCCTCTGGTTCACTAAAACTACAACAACCCAAGCATTGAAGCAATATACTTTAGGTGTGACTGTTAATCATATGTCTAAATATGCTTCCAGAATGACAGAACAGGGAAACATCATGTACCAAGATCAATACTTACAATAGCTTCTAATAATGAGGATGGATAAAGGGTAAGTTTAGCATGAACGTTTCTGGTTTCTGAAAAAAGACATATACTTAAAATTCATTTGAAAGCAAAATCACCAGAAAAGTAGCAATTGATTTCAATATGAAAACAAATACAGTGATTAGCCAGGATAATTCCATATGGTAAATCAAAGTGTCAAATACATACTCTACTTGTGGTCAATGTTTAGGAATTAAGGTTACCTAATTCTTGAATCTGCATTTCTGTCAAGATGATCGCGGGTACATAAGCCTCCAATGGCTCTAGCTTTTTTCTAGTTAACACATTTGAGAAAAATGATTGTTAGAGAGAGAGACTGAGAGAGAGACTCAATGTAACTAAAATATCATACATAGCAATAGCACAACATCCCTCAGAACCACATGAAAAACTTGCTTCTATGTAAAATCGCACTTCAGTTCATAATTTACCTTTTCACGTACTTATCAAATGGGCTGCCCACCGCATCTGCATCCAAAATTGAAGTTCAAACTCATATCTCAATGACTCCGATACAGTAAGTAAAGACGATCGTAATGCAAATGAAGATCTTATTTTGCGTGTGAATTAACGGTTAACTAATACTAATACTAATACTTACAATTGGGGAAAGAGAGACAATGGAGGAGGAGGACGGAGATGGAAATCAATCGCCTACTTTGACGCTGTTCCTGGGGGAACACTGCGCACCTGAGTGTTAAGGTCCTCAACTTTTTGTCCGCCGTTAACGGCAGCACAGTGTGCCGGAGAAACCTGGAGTTGAAGTGGTGGGTGCTAAATTGCGCTGTGGTGGTGGTTGTCGCCATCTCGTGCCCTTAAACCTTTTCCCCTGTAGAGCTCCTCACCTATAAAGAGGTTCTTATCCCTTTCCCCAACATTTCTTACCCAACACAGTTAACCCTTTATTTATGCAGTTCCGATTTACTAGAATCCGTTCATAAATACCGGATTTAACGGTTTTTTTATAATCTAGTTTTTTAGGCTTAATTTCTGAATTTTCAGCGTTAGAAGAAGAAATTAAGAGTAGCTATAGCTGGAAGCTGGTAGTTGGAGCTGAAAGCTCTGTATTTTAGTTATATGTGTGTTTCGCAAATTAGCTGGTAGCTAGAGCCGAATAGTGTAAAATGATAAAAAATGACAAATCATAGAAATAAGAAAAATTATAGAAACAATTAAAGGAGGTATTTAGGTAATTTGAAATATAAAAAGTTTCCTTCTAGTTTTAAAAGCTACTTTAAGAAGCCAAACTTCTAGTTTTTTTCATCTGAATATGACTTATAGCTTTTTCTTTCAAAACAAAAATTTACCAGCTCTAATAAACTACATACTAAACACACCTTAAGCCGGACATGTAAAAAACAAGTCCGGAAAATAAACACTTGATTAGCTAAAACAAACACCCCCTTAATCCTGTACCTTATCTGATTACATAATTAGTTTTCTTTAATCATTTGGTTAGGAAGTTAATACCGGTGAACATTATAGCCTAAGCCTTTGAACTCTGTCATGTTTCTGGCGCAAAATGAACATGTTAGTCATTTTAACCCTAGAAAGCCGCGGATGTCTAAAAACTAAAGTCTGCTACACACTTTTTAAGAAGGATGTCATTGTTCAACAAGAAACATAGTGAAACATGTTACACGACGTCAGTCTGAAGCTACACCAGTCACCAACAAACTTTGGGACAGAGCAACATTCATCCGTGACCAAATATTACATGTATCTTAAGAATATGACTAAGACTCTCCGCATCCATCACGAGATGGAGCGTGTGAGAGGTCTTCATAGTCGCGAGCACCATTGCCCTCCTTCGTGAGGGGTAGCTCACGGTCACGCGCGCGGCCACGGTCACGTTTGTGAGCAGGTTTGTTTCCTTTTTTTTGTGATGTGAAACATGTGATGGATGCATGTAGAGGTGCACATTTCCGGTTTTCAATCCGATCCGGTTCGGTTTCTATCCGATCCGGTTTTTTGTTCATGATCTAAAACCGGGTTTTGTAATAACCGGTTCAGATTTGATCCGGTTTAGATGAGTTAAATGTGTATCCGATCAAACCGGTTACGGATCGAAAAAATCCGGTTTTATCCAAAACCGGTTTGAAAATTATCCGGTCTTCACTTCATGTGTTCATCCTAATCTTTTATCAACACACACAATATCTGAAAAGAAGAGGGATGGCGCCGACGGTGGTGCGATTGCTCCGGTGGTGGGGCAACGGTGCCAGATCTGAAAAGAAGAGGGATGGCGCCGGTGGTGGTTCGATTGCGCCGGTTGTGGGGCAACGGTGCCAGATTTGAAAAGAAGAGGGATGACGCCGGTGGTGGTGCGATTGCGCCGGTGGTGGGGCAACGGTGCCAGATCTGAAAACAGCATGCACATTTACTCACACACACACGCCTAGATCTTAGTGGCCGGTGGTGGTGGTGGTACGTAGAATGCAGAGAGAGAGAGAAGGAGATAGAAGGAGAAAATGGAAAAAGAAAACAAATGGGGAGAGATGACAAAGAATGCAAAGAGAGAGGAGATAGTGGGAGAAAAGGACAATTAATGCACTGTCATTTATGAACCTATAAAGCTGATCTATGAACCTATAAAGTTGTGTATAGTAAATGCAAATGTCAGATAAATACATCAGGCTTATCAGACCAGTTTTTTTTCCGGGTTAAATCCGGTTTTTTAACCTGTTTTTTATGAACCGGTTTTTTATCCAGTAAAATAACTGGTTACCTCTACAAAGTCCAATCTGGTTATGCTATCCTGTTTTTTTAAACCGGACCGGTTTGAAAAAAAAACCGGTTTAAAAAAAAACCGGTTTGGCCAAAACCGGTTTCGGATAGTATTTGCGCGAAATCGGATATTCGGATTTTTTGTGCACCTCTAGATGCAGAGTTTGTGTGATGTGATGAGGGAATAGTGGGGGAATGATGTGGCTGTGTGAAGCGTATGATGGATGCTGATGGTCTAAATCAATTTGATTTCAACCTACTTTGTCAACACAAACTATGTATGAAGATCACTTTTCGAACACCCATAACGGACACATATAATAAAGAAATCATTCCGTTTAATACACAGGTTAATAAACTAGTACGATAATAAAGATACAACAAATGCCTCTGAAAGCCGTGTTCATCAATACAAACCTTTTATTTCTCTTAATTTCTGTACTTTTATCCGGTCATGGTTGACTCTATCATATGATTGCGGAAAAGGGCCCATGCCGAGTAAATAATATATACAAAGTATAAAAAACAATGTTTTATCCAATATAAAAACTGTCATAATAGACATATAATAATCAGATATGTGCTATTCCCTTGCGAATAAAAGTGAAAAAGTAGCATCACGCTCGCATATAGGATTTCCGATATTACATAATACAATATAGTGTATACCAAAAAGACTTTCGTAGCTTGAGTAATGAGAGAGATATAAATCAAAAGTTGACATGGCCGTGGCGGCATGCATCTAGTGTTCTACCGTTCATTACATGACTTAGTCATTTATGCTCGAATCCTTTGACCTTTTTGTATCGAATCTTTTCATCCATTTCCTTTGGGTTGAGGTAAGATGAGATATTGCTGCATGAAATGAGGGGCCCGTGTGAGATGACGAGCCTTTCTGAGGAGATTCTGTGGATGGAAGCTCAGCAGGAAGTGCAGAAGCCGTGCTTGTTAAGGCGTTCAGCACAAGGAATGCCAAAATGGGAGAAAGATCCAATGTCCCTCCAAGTGGTGGAATTACCCCTCGAAAGATGTTCAAGTAGGGGTCACATAAAGTGCTGCAGAAAGGAAATCAACAATTTCAGGAGTCTTAACAGATTGTAATTTGATGACTAAATCAATCAATGTATAAGAATCGTTCAACATTCAGTGTGTTTGATTACTGTCTCTAAATGAAGACTGTGCTTAATGAAACAGAAGTCACAAGGACTTGCTGATGGGTCACACATCCTATTACTGGTATCCTAAGTGCTTATGGAATTTGATCAAGAGTTCATATGATAGTACCCACATCCAATTGTTTCACTTATCAGATACCAAATTACATGAATTTTACAACAATTTGTACGCCCGGGTCACTAAACTAGTAAAATGTGTTCTGCCCTTAGAATTAGGTTGAATTAGATGGCACATTTGTGAAAGTATGTTGCTATACCATATGATGACCAATACCTCTAAAGCCTATAGACCAAAATCAAATATCAATAGGATTGATTATTAGTGAACATGTACCAAGTAATAAAATTCTAGCTTCAAAGTTCACCCAATAGTTTCTTATTAGCTACCCAATAGTTAAATCAATTTCATAAAAGTGAACGAACGAATAAGAACCGGAAATGATTTAGGGGCTCTATATAATCTTGAAGCAGAATAACAAAATGATTGCCTGATAAGTATTCTAAATAAATCATCCGAGTAGCGAAAAGAACATAAAAAAAACATATAATTTGTGATCATCCAAAGCATTTTAAAGATTATTGTTTCATAACCAGAATAACAATTGGTATTCTAGAAACATTACCTGAGGGGACTCACAATGGCAGGAGGAGAGTTGGGAAACCAGGTGAGAACTAGCCTCACAACCAACAATGTGTTGTAGATATTCAAGAAATTTAGAACACCATTAGATACCACAAGCCCTGCCACTGAATCTCCTGGGATAATGGCAGCAAAATCGTGATTTGATAGAGACTTTAAACTCCTTTGATTTCTACGGTTGATCTGGAACAGTAGAGTTTGGAAAAGGTCACTTGTCAACATGTAAATACATTGAAAGAAGCAGTGTATATGTAATGGAGTAAAGATTAAAGCTATATTTTTCTCTGATAAAACCCTAATCCAACAGAGACACCATGAACTAGATAATACCCTGAATTATTACAGTGTAATCCGCCCAAAACTGCTTCAATTGCAAATAAATCACCAAAGTTACGGATAGAACGACGAAATTACCTGGCAGAACTTGTGGTATTCAGAGGAAAGCGAGTGCAATTTGGTAAAAAGAGGATTTTCGGAAGCAACAAGATGCAGAAAACTGATGCATTTATCAATGGAGTTGTGGATGTTGCGAATCAAAGTATTGGAGGATTCGGTGAATATCTTTTGCAGGTGATTGACACTCGTTGCGGATGCGGATTTGAAGAACAAGAGAGTGGAAGTGTGGGAAATGGAAAGAGGTAGCCCTATTATCGCTAAATTGTTGGTAGAATTGATAGTCCTGTGATGTTTGATGGGTGCTGCTGACTTATAATCACATGAATCCTCTGTTCTTGAAGATGAAGATGAAGATGAAGATGAGGATGAAGAATGCATTGTGGTTTGCTATGAGCAGAAGAAAGCTGCAGTCTCTTGATTTCTTCTTTGTTTGGATTTGAAGAAAGGAGTGGGGAGATAGAGGATAGGATTTGGTGATGTATGGTGAGAGCCAAAGTTCCACACATTGAAATTGAAATAAGAAAATAAATGCATATATGTTTTAAAAAAAAAAAAAAAATTTGCAAAAATGGATAATATGGTAATATGTTATGTATTAGTTTTCACTTTTCAACTTAGGTGATATAATTTTATTTTATTTTAAGTATTAATAATGTGGTTTAAATAAATGAAGGTAACCATTGATGCTATGATGTTTTATTGATTTAAAAGTTATAATATAAATAATTAGATTTTATTTTTACTCTACATTTTATGTGTGAAAAAAAAACTGTAAAATATTTACCTTCTAACAAAAAAAAAGGTATTGATAACTAGTTTGATTGGTAAGTGGTATTTATTTAACTAATGTGACCCAAACTCATTTGATACGGCTTGTATATTTTATAAAAAAATAATAATAACAAAACTAAACAAAGTTGAATTAAAATGCGCACACTCTTTACTCTCTCACTTTAACAAAAATCACATTTAGAATCGTCACTCTTACCTCCGCCACGACCCCCTTATACCCCTACCACCATCGTTACAACTACCTCCCTCCTTCCTCCCTCATCGCCGCAACAACCACCTTAAAACCGTATCACCATCTCTTTACCAACACTGTACAAGTTTGTTGATATATTCCGATATTAAATACAGTGGCAAGTTAACTGTTAGTTTTGATTTTATTGACCATGACAAGTTTTGTTAGACACAATACTAAAACTGTCTTAACACTAAGCTATGTGGCTATGTCGGTTGATTTATATTTTTACAGGTAGCTTATAGGGTTGGTAAATGGCAAACGGAAAGCTCTAGCTTGACAAGCTCTGTATTAAAGTGAAGAATTCACAATGCCCTTTCTTTTTATAATTTGATACTTGTTGGAAACAATCATGATATGTTGTTAACAAGTCTAGATATATATGATAATATCATGTTGAACGGTTAAAGCTAGTGGTGTGCGATATTTTTAAGTGAATCTTAAAGGTCTTGAATTCAAGTTTTATGATAGACAAGTTGTACATTTAGAAGTATCTTAGGAAATGTAAATTATAAACAAAAAATATTTAGTTTCTTTGGTCAAGTCTTTCTCACTTGATTCTCTTTTATAAACGATGAGGTGTTACATTCATTTAGATGTACAAATCAAATGCATTAAATGTCGAACAACTCAACATGGTATTGAATAGCTCTATCCGACTACAATCGAACTAAATAAACTTTTTTTCTCAAATATAAAACTCATATCTTCTTGTAACGCCGCCGTTTCACAAGCTTACTTTATAAAATAAAGTTAAAGCGTTTAACCAAAAGATATATTTACAAAACACAGCGGAAGCTAATATTAGTTAATTACACAAACTGTATCAGTGTTTAAACAAAACCACCAGCGGAGTTACCAAATATCTGCCGACCATTACTCAGAAAATCAGAGTTAACAAAAACAACCAGAAAGTAGTGTTCCCCAAAAACTTCGGCAGTACAAACCAAAACATGGCACCCCGTCTCACCAGCAGCTAATTACCTGAACATTGGATATAAACATGGAGGGGTTAGCTATAAATAGCTAGTGAGTAACGATTAAACATAAGTATCGTTACAAAAATGTTATAACATGCAGAAGGTATCATCAAGTAACAAACAAGTCTATTCAAACAACTAGTGATGTTCCGGTGCCCAGGAGGAGTCACGTCTTGCAGGGTTGTAAATCCGGCTCAATGATCCAAACTGGGGGAAACCGAACACATCCATAATATCGCGCTGGTGGGGGAGTGGATAGCAGTCCACCATTGCATTAACGAGCGGGGAAGTCCGATGAGAGCCCCTTTAACGAGCGGGGAAGTCCGATGAGAGCCCCTGGTTGAGGCACGGGGTTTTGCAAGAACCCGATCCGCGGCCGCGAATCACCGTACCTCAACAATAACAAAGTGCCGGCACGAACACGTATTGACCGACTCTGGCCATATCATAAACATAACTGGCCTACTCAAGCCATAACATAACATATTGGGCTACAAAAGTCATAACATACATATTGGCCTATAAAAAGCCATAATATCATCATACACCGAGCTTATAACATGATTGGCCTACTCAAGCCTAACATAAGTGCATAACAACGTATACCATAACAAATGAACAACACATAAACCATAACTTACCTTAAACATGGTTATAACATGTTTATCACGAAACCTAAGGTTAAACGGTACTCACCTCGAGATCACATGAGGCAAATATGAATCCGGGAATCCCAGGAGCACACAGAATCGTCCGAATCACCTAACACATCATGTGTAGGTTCAGTCAACATCTAAAAGTACTATTAATGCTTCTACGTAAACGTGCAACGAACAACAAGAAACAGGCAACCTAAAAGAACTACTACGGCCGTAGTAGATAGGTCCTACGGCCGTAGGACACCTTCCAAACACCTCCTACGGACGTAGGAATACATCCTACGCCCGCCAGAGTTCCTTTCCTAAAAACCATATCCTACGGCCGAAGGGACCATACCCTACGCCGGTAGGAGTGATTCTTTGGATACCAACGGTCGTAGGTTATGTACCTACGCCCGAAGGCTTCTTTCCATCACCCGTAGGTGGTAAACCATACAAAACACATTACTACGGCCGCAGAGAACCCTGCCTACGGCCGTAGTGACAATGACAACCTACTACGGCCGTAGGGAATACTTCCTACGCCCGTAGTAAGCCCTGTTACAGTAAGCTTCGTCCCTGTTCTTGGACAGCCGCTGCAACATCGATTTTTACCACTCTTTTCAACCCAAAACTCCATTCCAACAGTTTATACATGTTACTTAATACCCATTTGAACTTACCAAATCAATTGACACAAAAGAAAAACACTTAAACACCACTTGAACCCTCAAAAAGGTGAATCTCACTCAAGAACACAAAATTAGGCTTTTGAACACAAACACTTACAAAGATGAAGGAATTCAGCAGATTAGCACTTGGATTTGGTATTGAAATCGCAAACAATCTCTTCTCTTTGATCCTTTCTTCAAAATCCCCAAGAGCAAAGTGTGTGTGTGCTTTTACGTATATTAGTGTGTGTAGATAGTGTGTGTTTGAAGTGTTCACAGGGATAAGAACACAACAAACCGATTTGTGGTTTAATTAATTAGATCACAGGTATTTTGTTCCCCTTTTCAACCTACAATTTAATACCCGTATACCCGTTTCATCTAACGGAGATATATTTGGAACCCTTATCTAAAACCAGTTACTAATATACCAATTTTACTTATTAACATTACTATTTTATATAACACCTTTTTATCACGTATAATTAACAAACAATACATTTAACAACAAAATACATTGATTAAAATCAATGTACAAGTACACAAGCACATAGTACAACACAGTACAACTAGGCCCTAATTTAGTATGTTACAAATCTACCCCCTTAAAAAGATTCCGTCCTCGGAATCTGTTCTACCAGAAACAAATGAAGATTCCGTACACGGACATTTAAACTAGTTAAATAATAACTAAATAGTTATAAAAAACTATTAAAGATTTACAATTACAACTAGGCCCTAATTTAGTATGTTACAAATCTACCCCCTTAAAAAGATTCCGTCCTTGGAATCTGTTCTACCAGAAACAAATGAAGATTCCGTACACGGACATTTAAACTAGTTAAATAATAACTAAATAGTTATAAAAAACTATTAAAGATTTACAATTACAACTAGGCCCTAATTTAGTATGTTACAAATCTACCCCCTTAAAAAGATTCCGTCCTTGGAATCTGTTCTACCAGAAACAAATGAAGATTCCGTACACGGACATTTAAACTAGTTAAATAATAACTAAATAGTTATAAAAAACTATTAAAGATTTACAATTAAAATTTATATGTGCAGTAGATAAAAAATCAGACTTCATTGATTAATCATCAACCAATAGTCGAAATAAAATAAATGGGACGCACAACTCTGGTTGAGCCTGAGGAGAGTGAAGAACAAAAATGGGAACTGAAATCGGAGAATCCTCCGGTGCCGGACGTCCTGAGGCGAGTAGCAGCAGGGAAGATGCCGGTCCCAGTGCCACTCCTTCCAGTACATCTAACGCCGTACGCCGGCGCTTCCCTCTGGCGGCACAGCCGGAGATAATGAGAGCAGCGCAGAAGGACGACCAGTATGCTTCCTACGTCTACGAAGCCTGTCGTGACGCCTTTCGCCACTTATTCGGTCTCCATCTTATCTCAGATTTAGGGTTTTACGTTTTTATAGTTATAGTTAACCATGTATGTGTTTTGATCGGTCCTAATCACCAAGGAAGATCCATTTTAGCTTCTTTTTAACTTTTATCTTGATGCTGTTTTAGGTACAAGGGCTGCTATATCCTATCAGAGTGAGGTTTGTTCCGTTTCTTTTATTTAGTAACTGTTTTTATGAAGTTAGGGCTGTGTGGATTTTATTATTCCTAATTGAATCATTCATAGATTCTCCACGTGCTTGCAATTTGTTTTAAACATATCGAATTTGGCCGAATTACACAAATGTAATCCCTAGTGGTAATTACACGTGCACAAGTACCAAGTGGTTTATCGACTATAGCTATAATTCAACTATGTGTATTTTGTGTTTTAGTTGGATTTGAGTGCTCTGCATCCAAGAACATGGGGGTAAAAGAGGAGGGGTCATATCGGCTAATAGTGCTGCTTGCAAAGCAATTATGGACGTTACATGATTACATTGAGTTCAACTATGTTTCATATCTAATTTTGAATTCCTCTATTACCGAGGATGAATCTGCCTCTTCAATAATATCTGAGTATACAAGTTCTTTGGAATTACATGAATGAAGATGACAATAAAAAAAGATAACAAGCAGCAATAAGTGTTTGTTTGTCACATTGTTTCTGTATCGTTTCTTTTACTTGCCCTATTGACTGCGTCACTGTTCCTCAGTCTTTCTTAAATCATCGACTTTGATATTTTAACTATGGATGCATCCTAATGGGGGTCTCTGCTTTTTTGCTTCCTTTAAAAATTAGAAGTGGCAAACTGAAGATCTATGTTTATCTCAAAGTTTTGAAATGTTTGAACCTTCCCATTTACAAATTGGTGTGAGTATTGTCGGAGTTAGTTTCTTAAATTTGCTTGTGTTTTATTATGCAGACAAAGCTTTTGGGCCAGATGCTGTATTATATTCTAACAACAGGGGCAGGACAGCAGACACTGGGAGAGGAATATTGTGATATCACACAGGTGCCTAGATTATAGTTTATGCTCTTACATGTTTTGTTGCACTGCTTAAATAGTTATGAAGATAAAAAGTATTAGTATGAAACTAACTCGTACCTAAAAAAGTTATCTGGAGAATGAGCATGGCATTTAAATAGAGAATTTAATATGAAGCTAATTTTTCATATTTGCATGATTGAATAATAGTTATGTTACTCAGTAAGCAATTGCAATGCTCATTATATATTGAGAGTTGAACTGTAGTGTATATTAGGCTACAAATCAGGGGTTCAACCAGTTGAGCTTGTAAATATGTTTTAGAATAATAATCATCCGAAAACGTTGAGCTTGCCTTAACTAGTCAGGGGCGGCGTTATAAGTCACCGGAATCCTTGTAAATAAAACACAAAAGCTCCAACTTTCTGACTGACTATCTCAACAGTTTGTAGACTTATGTACAAGGCTGCCTTTTTTTATGTTTTCTTTCCCATCTGTTGGAATATATTTTTGCACCTTTTCAGCATCTCATCTCATGCCTTCCATCTTTCCTTTCTCTGTTTCTCCTTTTTATGATCCTATATAGCACCCGATGATCTGATTTCCTGCAAATTACAGTGCATCTTCTTGTATATAAGGATGTCATTATGTCAACTAAATATGTCTAGCTGAGAAACAAGTACCAATTAAAAGAAAATAACCACGACTATTACCAAACTTGAAAAAAATAAAACCCAACAGGCCGCTATTTACTGCTATTTGTATGATAGAGATTGACAACAGGGGTCTAATCTTAATCACTCTCTTCAAAGTTACCCTCTTCTATACCCTCACCACTTTCTACATCCACAATATCATCTTTAGTCGCAAGATCAACATCCTCATCTGATTCATCAATTGGGAATGGTCTACTCTTACTTGAAGATGATGCATTTCTTGTAGTATAGTGTGTTGGTTCATTAACTTCACTTGCACATGCTAAATTACCCCAAGTGAGTCCTTCATCACAAAAAACTAACTCACCCTCTTTATTTATTCCAAATTCCATAAGCCACAGAGGGATAATGCTTATCCTAGTTGTTTTGTGTTTTCAAAATTTTCAATTTTGTCTATCCTAATCCCTATGACCCCATGCATTTATATGGCTTATATGACTGTTGAAAAGGAATAGAGAAATTAGCCGTTGAAAAAGTAGATTTTGGGAAGGAGGCCTTGCATCACCGTCTTAGGACCTGTTGACCAAGAGCATCGCTTTGTACTGTGTGCTGGAATTTTTCTTTCTAAGGCGGCAAACCTAACATGGCCTGGCCTCATCACCTCATGCCTCACCTTTGTGCCCTTTGACAACATAGCTGGTGCCATTACATGTACGGGTTAATAAATTTTACAACTACAAAAATGATGGATAAAGGAAATAAACTATTGAATTGATATATACATCTTAATATGTTATATATGTAGATCTTAGATTGGACTGATACATCCAACATATGACCAGGATTGATCTTTTTAGTTTTGCTAATTTGTCATATCAGAGATACCAAGTTCTTTAAGAACATTAAGATTAATACTTTTAGGTTGCTGGATCATATGGACTTCCTCCAACACCAGCGAGGCGTGCCCTTTTCATTGTCTACCAAAGTGCAGTTCCCTACATAGCCGAAAGAGTCAGGTTTAATTATTTTCTACTAATCTTTGTGGTCTGCAACTGTGGATTTGCTAATGTATTGTTAAACAGATACATGTATCAAGCTTCTTTACAGTTATGAACTCTATCAATCATGTAATTTGCAGCTCTCGAATTGCTTCCCGTGGCATTGCCTTGAGTGAGTCACTGTCTGATGAACTACAGGGAGACACTTATGGGAGCAGCCAAGATCAGTTATCTGGGACTCAAGCCTCTTCTTCTTCTTCTTCGCAAGTAGTTACTATTTCACGTTTCTCAAGATTGAAAGAGAAAATTGGCGGGCTTTGGTTGAACACAGTTCAGAGATGGCCTGCGGTATGTCATATACCATTTATTCTGATCCTTATAGCATATATTATCTTATCTTAAGATGGGATTCAAACAAAACGTAAAAACAACAACCTCATAAACAAAAAACTTCAAAAATTTGTTGTATAATTTGTATTTCCACTTCTTTAGAGTTTTTTGAACTTTACATGATAGTCTGATGCCATGTTTTTTTGAGTTGCCTTTAACATTAAAAGCAATAGGTTACAGCTCATAACCACCTTTTTTGACCAGTTAAATATTTCCCTTTCGAATCCAGGTGCTTCCGTTAGCTCGTGAGTTTTTGCAGCTGGTTCTTCGTGCTAATCTTATGTTCTTCTATTTTGAAGGTGAGTATTCTTGGATGTAGGTGGAGACAGAATAGTTTATTTTTACAATTTACATAGCAACTTGATTACAATGCAGGTCTATATTATCATATATCAAAGCGTGCAGCAGGCATTCGTTATGTATTTATTGGAAAGCCGATGAATCAAAGGCCTAGGTATCTTTCATCACCTATCTTTAAATTAAAGGACTTGCTAAGATGCATGAAATGTCCAGGTTTGGTGGTTGGCTCTTTTATTCTTTGCCTCTTTGGAGTGGGTGGGTCTGGAAAAGTAGATTATTTTGCTTCTAGTTTTTTATAGCTTCCAAAGAACATCTCTGAATATACTATCTCTCTCCCACATTCTCCTTCTCCCTCTCCCTCAACCAGCAAACTCATATGCATGCCTCATTACCTACTTACATAGGTGTGTAAAGATGCCAAACCCCTAGAAGATTTAAAGAGTTCTCTGAGAAATGTCTGTGTTTTTAAGTGACAAACTAAACATGGTAAATCTCGTGTATGGTGTGAGAATTGAGGGTTGAAGTGTTAAACTCATTACTCACATTAGTGAAGCAAATCAAACATTTCATACGCTGTATGGTAATTATTATTTTACAGAAAGTTGTCATTAGAATTTGTATCTTATGTGTTACTCGTATCGTGTGCATATCTAGCTTCTTTTTCAAATTGAATGGTTGAAGATGGCCTATGTCTTAGGTCATGTTTTACCTATATTGGTTGAGCATCATGATGTATGCTTCTGATTAGGTATGGTATATTAACTTCTTTAATGTTACATAATGCAGATACCAAATATTGGGAATGTTTTTATTGGTTCAGTTATGTATCATAGCAGTTGAAGGATTGCGGCGTAGCAGCTTAGCATCCATCACAGCCTCTGTTCAGCACACATCCTTAAGGGTCCACCAAGCATCAGGAGGTCCTAATTTTCTTCAATTAAATATATGATCATTTCCTTGTATCTCATAGTCATAATTCTCATTTGTGCAAACATCATTACAAACTTACTTAGTACATTCTGAAAGGAGCACACACGGGACTAAATAATCTAAGGAACGTATGGTCTGTTGAGATTTCTATCATTTTTCCCAGTAAAGATGCTTTAAGCTTCTCTGCTTCTGGACTTGTGAAAAGTTTTAAGGGATTAGTACAACTAAAGTGTTGATGATTATAAGATAGAGCCACACAGTACTTTATCATGAAAGAAACAGACCCAAGATAACAAAATCAATCATGATAATTTGATTAATTTCTAAAGAGGACCGAAACATGCCACTGGAAGAGTCTACCACTACAATAGCTTGTTAAGAATGTAGAGGTCGGCTGAGTAGTTCTGAATGATCAGTAACTGTCATTTAGCCATATGCAAACTATCTTCCTTGCAACCATTGGAAGATGAATATATAATCTGTATCCTTGGGGCATAAAAACACAAGCCAAAATGTAAGACATATAACTTGTATTGTTAGGCCAAAGTAACACAACCCTAAATGGGCATCCATTGGAAGATGAATAGATAATTTAAATATCAGGAAACCTACTTTTAAATTTAAAAACCCATCATAGGGGTATAGGGTCTTTGGTTGTATCGTCAAGAGAATCCCTTGGACAAAAGAGAAAGGGTGCTGATGCATGATTTCTATTCTATTGCAAGTGGAAGAAGAGACCTTGCCCATTTAGGTTATAGTTTAAGAAGTGATTAGTATTACCGCACTCTAGAGTTATTTAAGCAACAAACCACTTTAAAGAAATTTATTTACGTCAAAAAGGAAGTGAAGAAATAAAACCGAGTTTAATTGAATGCCTTCTGGGGTCTAATGAACAATGCTTCAAAAGATATAGGGTTTTGATGTCTCCTAAACCTATGTTAAATATAGGATTATATGAGAAACTCCCACCCTTACTGGTTTTGAGATTCTACGATTTCTGATATTTGAAGTTCTATTTATTTATGTGTCATGTTAATTGAATTGAGTATCCTAAACTTCAGTTATCCATGTTTCGGATATGATTGGATTATTTTAATCCATGATGTACTAGGCATTAATGAAATTCCTTATGGTTAGGCTTCAGCGATAGAACACGAGCTATTTAATTAATTGGAATAGTAATAACAGAGAATGGTGACAGTCTCTCCTACTACTATGATACTTCTACTTATATATTTTTTTTGCGTCCTTGTTTGTTTAATCCTGTATATGTAGGGATCAAAACTTTTCTATATTATTAAGCCTAGAGTAAACCTCCATGAGTTGAGGCGTATGTGCTCTTACATTACTTCATCCCTCCTCCCATAGGTTCTGTGTACTAATGAAATCTTGTCCTTTCATATTTGTTCTTATGTTTACTTGACCACTCTTTCTGTTTTTTCTTTATAATCTTTCTTTGTTAATCTGTCAATTCTTTGCAGCAAACAACATGCTCTTCATATGTTCTACCTTGATGGTTTAACCTTCTCTTTTTGATCTTTTCCTTGTTTATCAGGACGAGGTCTGCCGGTTTTAAATGAAGAAGGAAATTTGATTACTGGGGACACTGACAAGAGTTATGGGGTAGCAGACACCATGTCAAGTTCAGAGGTACGCTTGCTTCTGGACTTGTGGATTTGATTTGCATCATCATTTAAACCCTTTCATGCACTTGTACTGAATTTTTCTGGGTTTCACATTTAATCATTTATGTTAAAATATTTATGCTGCTCATTGCCTATTAAAAACATCTTTGAAATCTTTGTCTTATACTCCCTGTCAAAACTTTCTTAATTCCCCATGTCAATTAACTCTTATTCATATTCATATTCTTGCAGTCTCAATCAATTGGAATTAGCAAATGTACGCTTTGCCTTAGTAATCGCCAAAATCCAACCGCAACTCCTTGTGGTCATGTGTTTTGCTGGTATTGCCTCTTTACCCTGACACCTTTCTCTAGTTGTGGCAGTTTCGGCCAGTTTATGTATGAATGGGTCGATTTGGGGTATTTCAATATCTCAAATGGGTTAAGAAAAATCATTTATGAGGGGAACATGTCAAGGCGATAGAAAGTCTCCTAAAGTTTTTTGTTTAATGCGTACAACCTCATAAATCATTTTAAAGATTTAAATTACCATTGTAATAATGTTGCTTTTGTAATAATTATTTAATACCGGGTAAAAGTGGGCTAGTCAACCAAGCCTGAGCGTTTTGACCATTCCAAAAACTAAAACTGGAGAAACACGAACCATTCTGACCATTACCAAAGTAACCTACCATCTTGCCACCACTACCTTTCTCTTATCTCACCTTCATCCCTTCCCCATGCTCTCCCTAATGTTGTTTTTATTTGTGTGTGTGCAGGAATTGCATCATGGAATGGTGTAATGAAAAGCCTGAATGCCCTTTATGTCGTTCTCCTCTAACACATTCAACTTTAGTTTGTTTATATCATTCAGATTTTTAATGCCCAATTATCCCACTATATTCGTACTTCACAATCAAAATGAATGTTCTCTGAAAAGTAAAGCTCTCCTGAAGCAATTGCTTTGAGATCATAGAATACCGTAACCATACCAAAGTAGCAACCGGGCTTTCATAAAGCAGCTGCCGTCTTGTCCGTATTACCATACAAGGTATGTCAAGAAGCATAATAATCATTCCAAAGTTCCAGGTCCCTCTGGGTTTGTGTAAAGCTCCATTTGTTGAATTCTGCACTTAATGTTCTCTATGTCATCATTATGTCATTTGTAGAAATAATGATAATATAGTGTAGAATTTTTATTGCTAGAACAAACAATGGGAAAAGTGTAAGCCATAGATAGACAAATATGATCTTCATTACATTTTACAAAAAAAAACAGCAAGTAAGGTGTGCTTTGCGGGGTTCTCTTGATCTTAGCTTTGAAATCTCTTGAGAGACAGGAGCTTAAGTCTAAACATGGAATTGAAATCTGAAGTCCTTTACTTAAGGTATATCTAGTTATGGTCTCTATGTTTGTTTGTAACAAAAGTACAAGTGTTAGGTTCTGAAAGAATAGCCAAGCAAACAGATAAATCAACATCTTATGATATGTAAATAGAGACGTCGTATCGACAACCTCTCCTCACAAATGCGACAGCTATGCCGATGTTCAAAGCCTTTATCATAATTGAGAAAGGCTCTTCCAATTCTCACAAGTTTGCTTTCACCCTTGCATGTACAAAAGAAAGCCATAAATAACCTATTTGGATAAGTGAACACAATCACTTGCCTACCCAAACATGACACCATAATGTGTTTGGCTGGATTTTGATGGCCTTGCATGGCACATGGTGACATGGCCACATTGCATGCATGTCGTATGTATGACTGAGGTTATGTATAATTAAATGTTGTAACTCATGTTTTTTGCTGCAAACTATGTTTTATGCTTAAATGGTCAGTTGCTGAAACTTGAATTTGTCTGTCATTAATATTTAACAACTAACAGTTGATTTATTTTTTCCATTTTTCTTTTTTATTTACAGAACAGTTGGCTATTTAAAAAAGCGTTGGTAATGCTTATACTTTATTATACTTTAAACCTTAAAGATTTTTTTTTAAATTGGTTAACATTTGCAACTTGCGAGTCTTTCTGACATAGGTTTGGACTTGACTCGAGTATATTCAAGATCAACTTGAGCTTGAATCGTAAAGCTTCAATATTTATTTCATAACCAAACTGAAATAAATTAAGTCGTGCACAAAAATAATAACAAAAATTGAGAACAAGTCAAAAACGATTTTACATAATTCTAATACGAATAAAATTCATCATAATTGCATGTGTAAAATTTAATGTAGTTTATGTACACATCTATATAGTTATATATCATATAAAGCTCGTTGAAAGCAGAGCTGCGCTTGTTCTATATTCCGAGCATGTTTTTAGGCTCGAGTTTAAGCTCAACCCAATAAAATTCAACTTGAATGGGTTCAAGCTCAAGCTAAGCTCGAATAGCTTAAATAAACTCAGACACGTTTGCAACCCTACTTTATAACCCGGTTCTCAAATAAGACTAAGAGTGTGTTCGGCAACAAATTTATAGGGGATTATATGGGTTTGAGATTTTAGTTTTCATAATCTCCCGCCTTTTAGACTTGTTCGAGTGTTCAAATTGAGGGGATTACTAAAACATATATAATCCCTCCAAATTTTATTGAAGTTGATTGTTATGTCTTCCTTCCATGTCTGACTACAACCCACAGTGTCAAATTGCAACGAGGTTAGTGCTTGATCATTCTTCTACTTCACTGTTTTGTTTTGTTTTGTTTGATGGTTCCTACGGCCGTAAACAATTTGATGTCCATTTGCGTTTTGTGATTGTGATGTGTTTTCTATGAACCTGCTAATAACATAACCAAAATTTAAGAAAAAAAACTTAACTAGTAGACTAACAAACTTAGTTATATAATTGTACCTTATACAACAATTCAAACATAAAAAGAAGAGAATTTTGAATTAAGATGCAAAAATATAATATCAATATCATTATCTAGTCAATATACTATGTGACATCCTATAATATATAAGTATTGATAGACACCCTTAAAGATTGAAGCAAACTCTCTCTCTCTCTCTCTCTCTCTCTCTCTCTCTCATTCATTCTAAGGAATCATGGCTTCTTTTACTCACACGTTAAAAAATCAGGGCAAAACTCCAATCCTTCATTTGCCACATAATAAATTCAATCATTAAATTGGGCAACCATGTGATGTTCTGTTCAAATGGCTTTAAAAAGTGACTACAAATCTTCAACATCAGAGATGGTAGATTCTATATCTTCTAATTTAGTTGTCTCCAGAAACCAAGTTTAATGATATTCAAACCATCTCTTTATAATATACATATTCCTTACAAATACACATAGGCCTACCTCATGTGCCTGTGCAAGACATTCTGTATGCAAAAAATGGCTGTCGCGACATCCAATCCTGGCTGCATTACCAAAACAAACGTAACATTAGTAAAAGTTGAGGTGGCGGTTTGGTTGGTCAAGCGGATTGGGAAAACCAAAGTTGATCGGACTGAAACACTTTTCGACTGAAATTTTGTTTTATTTTAATAAATTGTCTGTTAAGCGTGTTATATAAAACATAACCTAAATCGCCCATTCATAGTGAACGGGTCAAAATTGCCACCTCTGCGAATAGAACGCTACAAGTGATTGCCTTGACTCGACTGTTACATTTTTCTTCCATTTGAGTCATCCTCAATGGCAACATTGAGAATGCTTGTCACTCCATCCTATTTCCTAGCACCAAAAATTTCATTGTGCAAAGTTTCTAGATAAGAATTTACATATCTTCCTTGTCATTTGATGAAGAAATAATTTGTCGAATATGGTTTTCGTTCACAAGATTCTCGATCCTTGTGTCATTATGGGTATCTCAGAAACATCATGAAGTAAAAAGTTGAAATTTTTTTTAACCAAAAGGAGGGAATTTAAGTTAGGTTTCATAGCAAAGAAAGATGAGACCTTTAATGAGAGCGAGGTTGTGTGATTATTTGGCAGGCACAGTCGTTTCTAGCTTATGCAGATGAACTTCTTGGGGAAGGAGGTTGCATTTGATCTTCAACTCGTCAAATAGTTTCTTCAACTCTAAAACCAGTTCACTTCTCCTCTTACTTTTTTCAGGATAGTCTTGAAAGTTCATCGTATGATTGAAAAAGAGGGCCACCTTTATCTTGTTTACATTTTCAATCTCCTTCACAACAAAATTGTGATTTGGGTGCCATAATTGGGGATTTTTCTCCAAATACCTGACCACAAGTAAACAATCACTCTTAAACTTGTTATATTAATCAAGAAAGATGTATGTGTTTATTTAACTTACTTCTTTATCTTGTCTTTCAGCAGCCCAATTTTCTCAAACGGTGTTGCAAAATCAATAGAGAATTCCACATTATCTCCCATATCTGGGCTTCTATAGAAATTGCTGATGGGCTTTGTAGACAATATCGAATTGGGATAATATACCTTCTCGTTATCAAACCTCAAGAAAACTGTTGTTAAGATATTCATCTCTTCAACTATCATCTGTTAAAAAGTCAAATCAATCAAATGGAAATTAATTATGCTAATTCCATTGGACATCCAATATTTGAAATTGTTATGCAGTTTTCATGAGGAGCAGAAAGTGTATGAAAGACAAAAGAAAATGTACAGATGGTACCTGAACCCCGTCAATGACACAACGATCACCAACATCAAATGGATGCATTATGAAAACAAACACAATAGCTTCGAAAATAGTCTTGCACGTGTTGCCGAATATAAAAGCAGCCACAACAAGCTGTGATGAGAGTAAGACAAGTACTTTGGTGCTAGCAATTTCAGTCAAAAGAAGCCACACAACGATAACTATGATAATCAAAACTGCAGTAACAAGCTTGTCCAGTTGTTTTACTGCTGTCTTGGTGTCACTTAAAGCATGTGCTAAAGCTTTACGTCCGTTATAAACCTTTACCTGCATATGTAAAAAAGATACATGAGTAATTATTACACCTCAAAAGAACCTTGTTTTCATTCATTCTTCTATTTGTGAAGTTATGATCATAGGATCTCATGTGGGATTTTAGAAAACGGTAATCAATTGCCTTTTTTGGTTAGTACCTAAAGGCTAAAGCATGTTTTAAACAGAATTTATTTGGTTCAAATCTTTTAATTAATTGTTCCCTAATTTGGTCAGTATGTTTAAGCATTCATCTTTTTCCACCATATGAAGGAGACAGGAGTCTTACCACCCATTCTGTTAAAGTTTTCCTATCAATCTCTCCTTTTTCGCACACGTCAATGAGTGGAAACACAATATCTACCTCTTCCTTGATCATGAACCTCCTTAGATCCACATCTTCAATGACTCTACACAGTAAACACATATAATCAAGTAATAGATCATGAATCAATGTACACATATTTTAAACATCATGTAGATGTAGAAGTTCTTACGTAGAACCTTGCTGAGCAACATTTCTAAAAATATGATAAGCAGCAGCAATTGCTTCCATCTCATTTGTAATCTCTTTATCTGCAGATTCACTTGGTCTGTCGTAAGCACTTTCTTCAAGTTCACCAGAAAATGTGGTGAGCCCTGAACTTGATATCACATCAACCAAAACCTTCATAGTCAAAGCAGACACTTTTTCTCGTTTCATCTGATGGAGTTTACTTACATCAATCACATCTTTTTTCTTCGAATCTTTCCCCTTCCCCTTCACTTGAAAACTCAAATGACTTTTACTAGTACTCGTCCCAACCATTTCCAATGACTCCATAACTGGAGGACCCGACAGGGTTAAAAGAACATACTGAAGAAAGATTGATTCTTGAATTCTATCAAAGAAATTGCTGACATGGAATGACGTTGCCAAGATCTTGAGCAATAAAGTCTTTAAAAGCCACAAGATTGCACCAACCAAGAAAGCAACGATCGTCCAAGTTATGTAATCCAAAACCCGATCTGCAGTTTTTGATCTTTCAACATGTTTGCTATTGAACAATGATGTCCAAGTAACGAGAACAACAATCAACCAGATAGATACTTGAACACTCTTCTTTAACCCGTGAACAAAATACAACACCTTTTTTCTCAACAAGAAATTCAATTCTATCAGCAACACAATAAAATGCATAAGCCAGTTGGTGATTAACATACCACAAATGATCACTGTTACAAGCACAACCCATTTCCACAACTCCAAGCTCCATTTTTTGTAATTCTTCAACTTGCTAACCGTCAAGCTAGCAACCAAACAACCCAAAAGAGATAGCAACACTAGCCATTCAAAGAGAACTTTCATCTTCACTCTCTTATACTTCAATTTCTTTCGTACACTCACCTTCTTGTAAATTTCTTCATCATCATCATCGACCCCCCCTGCACCTCCAGGTGATGCCATTAATGGAGTTTTTGGAGTTATGGAAATAGTTCTGATGGTCTCCTTTACAGGATTACCATTTGGTGAAGCATTAGTGTTGCCTGCCATTTTAGGCGAGGCCCGATTCGAAGCAATCCTGGGTGAGCTTGAGGTCTGGCCAACTGGTTGAAGCATTTCATCATCGAACATGTTATGATCAATCACAGGTTGTTGCTCACCAAACCTGGATTTTGGCTTCGAGTAGATAGATCTTGTCAAGGTTTTTCGCCTCTTTAACGTTTCAGAAGCGGGGATTCTGGGAGGCCTGTTAGGGCTTGGCATAAAAACTACATTTTCAGGGTGAGAATCAACAGATTTTCTATTAGGTGACTGATTTACAGCACCACTTGCAGCTTTCACATCTTTATCTTCGCCGGAGACTGTCAGCACCACTTCACCGCTCTTTTTGTTCTCCGCCATGCCTATCTCCCCTGCTTTTGAGCTTCTACCATTTGCATCCATTCAAAGTAAAAAACCTAGAATTCACAGTACAGAATCCGACTTCAAATAAATTAACATCTGTAGCTACACAGCATTAACAAATAACAGCTAGTGCTTCCATGATTTCCTCATGAACTCACTAACTTCAATCTAAAGGGGAAATCAAGTTAAAAATCAACAACATAAAGTTATCATCAAACACATACACTCACATCGATAACACAACTATACAAGAAGTATCAAGTCAACAATGAGTCAATATATAATCAATCAATCAATAGCAGAGATCTGTTACTTACCTGACACTGAAACAACTTTGACTTTATCCATTTACCATTTACAACAAGATTAAGATGAGGAGGACGAGCTAAATAGGGTTAATGGCTTAATGTAGAGAGAGAGAGAGAGAAATGATTAAACAAGTGCAGAAAGTAGACTTAGACTTGATATATTAACAAATGTTTTCTTCTAGAAAGTGAACGTGTAAGAAAGGCACGTTTGAAGTCACACTGGGAGCCTCAGAAACACAGGCACATGCGAATGAGCCTGAAGAAGTAGTGGTTGATGAGTTGAAGGTGGGAATGGAGGAAAACGAGAGATGGATATGGAAGATAATCGCCGTGTAATGAGGTGGCCGGAGAAAAAGAATCCGGTGGCGGACAGATGTGAGAAGACCTGTCTGTACGTCCAAAAAGTTGTGCCCCTACTTCTTTTTTATAATGGAGAAACCTATTACCACTTTATTATTGTTATTATTATTATTATTATTATTAATTATTAGTATAACTATAGTTTTTAGGAGATAGGAAATATACTCTATCAGAATTTATTTTAATTGCTTTTATATTGATAAATAATTTAAGTGAATGGTATATTAGCTATTTTATTATTTATTTATTTAAGTGTTTATAAAGACGAAAATATTTTAGATATATGTTTCTAAGTATATACATCTTTTTTCCATTATTATTATTATTATTATAAAAAGGAAGTGAAACTAGAAATATCTAAGATAAATGTTTTTATACTTATAAATACTTAAACAAGTAAATGATAAAATGACTAATATGTCACTTATGTATGTCATGTTCTTGAGTCTAAAAAGAAAAGAAAAGGAAGAGGAGAAAAGTTTTTCTTTTCAAATCATCTCATTTTATAAGTATATGTATATTAAAGATAGTAACATAGATATTGCCAAACTAGTAAAGGCATATGTCATATCCCTTTATTATTATAAGAATATATTTTAAAAAAATAACAGGACTAAAAAAAAAACTCTTTTCCACACATACATATTAGAACGTATAAAGACAATTTTGACAAAACATAATTTACACATATTTTTAGTGGGGCTTTAACCCTTTAACATCAAAAAAGAGACCTTAAACATCACCACTTCAGGTGTGGTCACAATAATTTTGTCTCAAAAATTTCCAATCGTAAATATATATACTTTCAGATAATTATTAAAAGGGATTTTTTGGAATTCATAAATGTGCTATTATACATTAAAAAAAGTGACGATTCGTATATAATAAAAATTGTCTATACATAACAATTTATACATTATTAATGTGTATCATATGTTGTTAAATGCTTATACATATTATATTAAATAAATTGTATTGTATGCAAATCGACTCTCGTTCAAAACCGTCATCTATAACATCTATCTATATAATTTTGTAAGTGACAAACAATAATACAAACACTAACGCACAAACCTGACATAATGCACGTACTCGGTAGTGCGTGTATCTATCACACAATACAAATAAGTGGGCAAAGTGCAAAAACATATTTGAATCTAACAAGTTTTTAAAATCAAACAAACTGATATATAGAGTAATATTACAACATACGCTAGCCACTACCTTACGGAATACTTTAGCAAACATTTGTATAAGTGAACACCAGAATGGGTGCTTGTTATAGTGCATAACAATCGAGAACGGGATCATATCTAGCTACGTTAGCGATACACGTCGAGCTCGAGTCACCTTATTCTCACTATCTTTTTAGTTACGTTAGCGACACCAAATCTATCTTATTGTAGTATTTTAGTTTTGATTAATTATAGTATCGTAGTATTATAGTTATTAATCTCATAGTAGTTTAAGTTTTTTATTTTGAATGTTGTTTATTCAAATTAAATGGAATGGAATTTTAGTTATTTTATTTAATTTGAAAATATTATTCTAGTATCTATTTTACAAATATTATGTTTTATTATAAAAAAGTAAAATTAAAAAGAAATTACTTTTATCATTGCGGTTAGTGGTGGCAGTGACAGAGCATTATACCGTGACCATTTAGTATTGATTAGTTATGCTAGAGTGACAACTAATTATGATAGTAATAACTGTTATCATTGTGGGCATGGGCGGATCCAGCTTTGAGCTGGTGGTGGCACGGACCACCAACCAATTTTACAGACGTAGTGAAAAGTTTCAACGTTTTCGAGCTGGTACCATCAGACAAATTTTAGGGTGCCACAAGTGATTTTTAGATACCATCAAAATCTAATAAAAAAGATAAGATATAGTTCAATCTTCTATTTATACATTTAAAATACTTTAGTTTACCTTAAAAATAACAATTTAATATGGCTTCATACAAATTGTGTTTTGTTTCAAATTCTGGCTCTAAAATACCGGACCAACTGAAAGCTCGTTAACCCAACGTGATTAGCTGAAAACCCGGAAAAAAAACCCGAACAACACCTTCAATTTTTGATTAATTTTATTTTTGTCATTATATGTTACCATCAGTCAAAAAAATCATGGGTCCATCCCTAATTACTGAAACTCTAAAACAACAAGTGATACAATAAAAAGAGCACAATCATCTACTCATCGTCATTATACCAAAAAAAACTATCAAAATGGCAAAACCTCATATATACAAACAAACAAAACAAAAACAAAAAAATAATAAGACAAAAAACAAAAATGATTGATTGTTCAGGAGCAAATGCCTAATATACTATATAGAACCCAAAAGTGTACTACTTTCATCCATCAAACACATGCATATATAGAAGCCAACAAATTTTTTTTTAAAGGCATTGTATTTGTTAGATATAATTAAAAAAACTAGCTAGATGCTAGTTAATACAACAACGATACAAACATTAAAATTTAAACCCGATCACCTATCCCGCTAAACAACTAATAACCAACATTGACAAACCAATCCGGTCAACCTAACTAAAAGTCGTAAAGCACAAAGGGCAGCCACCCGGTGGGGTCGAACCTATTCGACCTCCATCTAAACACCGACCCGAACTAACAAACTCACAAAGGTTGCGACATCCAACCAGGTGGTGGCAATACGAAATTTCAGAATAGATTAAATGGACCGACCGAAATTGTTGGGACTAACCACGAACCACACGAACTAACCACGATCTAAAAACTAACCGCGACACTATCTGAAACAGTTGGAACTAACCACACACGAACTAACCACGATCTGAACACGGACTAATCACGACCCACGAACCACACGAACTAACCACGATCTGAGGCAGCAACCAGATCTGAAACACGAAACCTCGAACCAACCACGATCACGACCCACACGAACCAACTGAAACTCGTTGTGAAAACTTGTAACACGGATCTGAAAACTCGGTCTGAACTTGAACAAACGAACTTGACGGTACTTGAAAACACGGATCTGAAAACAGCAACTGTAACAAACACGGATCTGAAAACCGCAACACGGATCTGAAAACTCGTTCTGAACTTGAACAAACGAACTTGACGGTACTTGAACTTGAAGAAACTCGATCTGGAAACAACGAACACGAACTTGAACAGCAACGAACTTGACGGTACCCTGAAACTTGATCTGAAAACAGACGATCTGAACCTCGAACAACACCATCCTTAACGGCGACCTTGACAAAAAGCGACCTGAACCTCGATCTGAAACCGAAACGATCTAAAACCAACATAACCTTGCCGGCGATCTTGACCAAGATCTGCAAACACGGTGGCCTGAAACTCGAACGGGTACTTGTGAAACATCTCGAACGGGAGAAAACGAAAACAGTAGATGAAGAAGAAGGATCTCCGGCCGTCGGCGTCAGCCGACGGCCGGAGAAGATGGTGACGGCACTGAAATTAGGGTTTTTAGTAGGAAGGCGATTTGAGGGTTTTTAGGAGGAAGGCGAAAAGATAAATGACTACTTGTATAGTAAAGATGTTTAATATTTACTACTTTCATCCATCAAGCCAAGGAGGGCACTCTTGCTTGCATATTTTAAACATCAAAACATGCATGTGTGTTGTTTGCATCAGTCAAACAATTAATACAAAGAAGGCAAAGTGCAAGCATGCATATATACTTGATTAATATTTCTCAAAATCAAATAAACCAATCTTCAAAAAATGGTAGATGTAGATGGAGATCGAAATATGAATGTACGTAGAAATTAAAAAGAAACAATCTTCAGATTATATTTACAACTCCTATGAGTTAGTAACGCATCATGAGAGGGATATAATAATATGGGACGATTTAAACAAGAACTTATTTTTGGAAGGACCAATCTTAACTATTGATCAGAGGGCCGGTTATGAGATTTTAGATAACCTGTGCACTTTAGAAAATATAGACTCTAAAACAACTCTTTTTCAACATTACAATCATTCTCGGCAAAAAAAAAACAACATTTCTAAGAATCAAATAACAATTAACAACAATTATCAGTTATAAATAAGTATATGTAATACTATGTATGGATAAAACTTTA
Organism: Pulicaria dysenterica; assembly: GCA_947179395.2. NCBI lineage: Eukaryota > Viridiplantae > Streptophyta > Magnoliopsida > Asterales > Asteraceae > Pulicaria > Pulicaria dysenterica. Next base: position 62,452,676 of record OX359294.1, read on the forward strand.
GGCCCTAATAGAAAATGGGCCTTGTACATGAGCACTTCTCCCTAAGACCCACACTTTGGTAACCTGGTTGAGTGGTTGATCGAAACAAATCAATGGTTACTAATGGTAATGACTTATTGATGCACTCATTAACGATGAGTATTTTGAGTAATATAAAAATGACCAAAATATTCTTATCAATAAGTAATTAATGATGTTATAATAGTTCTCATACAAAAAAAAGTTTTCATTAAAAATTTTTTCAATAATAATAATACTAATAATAGTTAGAAATATAGAAATAAACACGTGATGAGTTAGTTGTGATGTGGTCGACAACAATATGTATGATTGTATACCTATGTAAACTGCGTCCACATCAAGTGACCACAATTAATATGATGTAGCAATAGTTGCACATGCTTACACAGAATATGCGGTTACATAAATCAAAAAAGCTTCTTATCACATGTTTTGTAAATTAAATCTCGAAATATAAATCATTTTATATGTTAGTTTATATTCTTATGAATCTAGGAACTTTTACATGCATTATCTTCGATAGTCTACCGTTTATATATAGATACTAAGGTGGTGTTTGGTTTGATGGATTTTTTTTGAAGGAATTGGATTTTAGGATGGAATTGGATTTTGAAGGATTTGGAATTTGAATCTAAATCCTTCCTTCTTGTGTTTAGTATTTTGAGGAATGGAATTCACTTCCCCACCACAAACCACCATCGCCACCTTCACCACCACCTCACTACCGTCGCCGTCGCCCCCACTGCCGCCGCCACCACCTCACTGCCATCGCCACCATCACTACCTCACAGCCGTCGCCACCTTCACCACCACCATTGAAAAGAAGAATGAAGAAGAGAAGAGAAGAAGAGAAGAAGAGGTTACCTCGTCGGAACCCTAGATCGCCACCTTCACTGCTGTCGAAACCCTAGATCGCCACCACCTCTGGGAAACCCTAGATCGCCACCACCTCTGGTCGAAACCCTAGATCGCCGTTAGCCCTTGGTCGAGCTTGGTCGCCGTCGAACGCCGTCGCCCTTGGTCGCCGTCGCCCTTGGTCGCCGTCGAACGCCGTCGCCTTTCGTCGGCCACCGTCGAAGCCCGTCGCCTTTGGTCGGTGGTGTACAAGTTTGAGGTCGGGATTTTAGAATCCATGGGGTATGGGAAGGATTTTAAAATCCATCAGTCATGGGAATATATTCCATCATTCAAAATCCTTTTCCCTTCTTATTTTTGAACCAAACATATGATTTGGTTGGAATTGGATTCCAATTCCCACCAATTCCCAAGAAATCCATCAATCCAAACACTACCTAAGAACATTCGAGATTATGCACCTACCATTCTTATATAAGAGACGTTCTCATTTGATCGTGTGTGTCTCTAATATTTTAAATATTTAATATTTTTAACATTATTCAAAAAAACGTCATCAATATCCATCAACGTGGATTCTAAGAAGAAATAATGTAAAATAAACATATCCTAGAACAAAAAAGATGTAGAAACAGAAGAAGAAAGTAGATGTAGATGGAAGACAGATGTATTTTGCAGCTAATACATTTTTGTATTGTCCATGCATATCAAACACGACCTAAATTTGTTTTAAAAAGTCAAATTTAACTCTATACACACAACCAAAGATACCCCTATTTTTTTAGACAAATGTATGAGTTACAAAACTGTAATTATTTTTGTAACGAAATAACTAAAGTGTAAGTCATTCTTATAATGTCTTTGCTTTTTTTAGGTGAGTTCGTCCCTGATTTTGTCAACGTCATGTAAATCTCTCTATAATTTTATTCTCACACACACAACACACAAAAAAAAAAAGACAATTTTCAGAATAGAAAAAGACCAAGTAAAAGTGGAGTCGTGGATGTGGGTCACCTAATATATTGTATTTATTATTGTTTTTTTAACAAAATAATAAGTATTATTGTTATTTTATTATTATTATTATTAAATTATGTATATATGTAAAGAAAAATTAGAATTGCTTTCCTGGTGAGAGCTGTAATTATCAAGGACGTGGGTTTTAAAATCATTACTCATTCTATAATTTATTTTATTTTATTTTTAAATTGTTATCTTTTTTTATACTACATAATTTGTGTTAGCATGTTTACTAGGATTGGGACTTTTTATATATAAAGTTAAAGATAATATTTTGATAATCTTTAAATATAAATTAAAAATTAACTTGATTGTCTCTATTAAAAAATTATATATGTTCATAATTAAATCTCAATCGAAAATTCAGTTTGATTTTAAGCTTGTGAGTCAAAGTTCTTTGTTATAAATCAAAATTATTAAAGATGAATTTATATATGCTATCATTAAATATTAAAATATAGTATTTGTCTGTCTTGATTTATAAATATCATATTTGTTATTTATAACATTTTAAAATATCTTTAATCACTAAAACTTGATTTTATTGTTTTAAACTGTAACAAATAATGGTCGATGACTTGTATAAGAAAATACAATCACATATCTTCGTATAATAATGCTACATTTATGGCATCACGTCTTCCTCCCATCGCATCGACGCTTCCACGGTTTGTTTGTGTGTTGACGTCTTCTATCACCTTTTTTTAAACTCTTATTTCTTTCGCGTTTTATAATTATTTAATATTTTTTTAACCAGCCTTTTAAAAAATTTACATTAATTAAATATTATTATAAAGCAAATATGATATATGCTTCTATCAACATCTTTCTTAGATATTTTTACACACAATCATTTTAAATAAGCTCTATGTTAATCATTTTATGAGTTTCTCATTTCTAGCTAAATAGATCATTTTTTCTCTTATTGACAAACCTAGCCGTATCCGTCTTTACTCCTTGGGCCTTGATTATTTAACTTGCATCGGTGCTTGAAGAGTTGAAGGGACACGAAAAATCATCGAATCGTAAGCTCGTAACTAGTGCGTCGCATTAGTCATTAACAACCATCTCTTTCTCTCTTCATTTTAATTATTTAATTTTTAATTGAATATTCATGCATAGTCCTTAACGCCCGGTTCTCGAGTTTTTTAAAGAAGGAAAGGGAAGGAAAAGAAAGGGAAGGAAAAGAAAAGAAATAATATGGTTGTGTTCTTGAGTTGGAAGGAAAAAGAAGGAAAGGAAGGGGGGAACTCCTTCCTTCCAAATCATCCCATTTTTTGGAGGATGGTTTTTTAACAAAATAACCTCTCCTTCCTCTCCCTTTCCTTCCCTTTCCCTCAAAAAAACTCGACAACACACAACGCTCATGGTTTCCTTCCCTTCCTCTCCCTTTCCTTCCAAAAAATAACTTGAGAACATAGCGTAAGAATTTGGTTTGGTAGGAGTAACATTAAAATATTTAAAAGTGAGAAAAAACTGACATGAAAATATGTAGAATATGATACAACGTGAGAGTTACTAACTTACTACCCAGCCAACTTTTTGTTATGTCATGTGTGTCTAAATATGGGTTTTATTATTTTGATAAGGAAAATCATATATATTTCTACTATATTCATCTGCTTCACTTCTTACTCACCGGAAAATAATATGTTGAAATTATTAATTATTTTTTCTAACATTATTAATTTTGATACTTGTTTTAATCTTGTGAATAAGAAAATAAGTAGGTACATTTTTAGAATGAAATAAAACCTCTCTTTTAGACTTTTTAGCATATATGTAAGAAGAAAAAAAAGATATTTATAATATCTATTTTGTGTAGTATTGTTCAATATTTTTTTCGTTATCGTTATTATCGTTGTTTTATTGTTTTTGGCATTTACCTTGATAATTTATATTCAACATGTGTTTACGGTTATTATTTTTATCTTATTTTCTTGTATTGTCGATTACGATTGAAATGTAGATCTCAATAAAGTCATGAAAACGGGGACGAAAAATGGTGTTTGTCGATAGTAGCTTTATTGGTGATAAATGATAATGGTAGGGAACAAGAGACCAAAAGCTGATTATGAAGTTTCTTATGACATTCTAAACAAACAAAAATATTACACTTGTCAAATTTCATGTGAATTCTAAGGGCACTTGTAGCCGGTGGCTAGAAGTCCATCGGGTTCAATCGGGTTCTTAGGCTAGCATCAGGTTAGGTGGTACTACCCCTTTCGGGTTCCTCCGTCATTTCCACATTCGGTTTCCCTAACTTAAGACAGCCGAACGTATTTTACCTTTTTTCTTTTTTTTTGTTTTGTAGTGAAAGTAAGAAGAGAGAAAATATTTGGGTTGTTTGAGTTGATTTAGGATGAGTACTACTTGGATTTTGGGGTTAATTTGGGTTGGGAAGAAAAGAGGAAGAAAATCTAATGTGACAGGTGATAGGTGATTTGTCATTTGACTTAATTTGGGTTGTTGAATGTTATACTCATGGCCTAAAAGCTTGGTTAGTGGTCACTTCCATTAGCTATTTTCGTATCATTATGCCAAATTTTCACTTTCTCCACTTAGTATGCAGTACATCTATGATATAATCACTATGAACGACTTAATAATGAATTACCATTAAAAACAATTTGTCATCACCACGCATCCCCATGACATAGTCTATAACACGCCGAGCCACCGCCACGTAGTGAAAGTGTGGCAAGCCTCCACCCGAAGGTGTGCTTCTCCATCATCTAGAGTGCTTGGTGTGAAGAACGTATCAAAGTTTTTAAAATATGATAAAACATATAGTATATGTTATTCTGAGAGCATTTGTAAGGTTTGGTTGATTTTATCATGTAAGAGCAGTTATATATTATGCTGGTGTCTTTCTTCTTAAGCAAATTTTTAATATATATTAAAGGAAAAAGTTTATGAGATCCTCAAATTATTTTTAGAATATTTTTTTACCAATCAGAACTATCTGTTTTACAAAGAGCTTCAAGTTATATTTGGAAAAAATTTCCACTAATCATCCCTCTTTATTTCTTATCTACCGACTAAAGATTTTCTTATGTTAAGAGTCTTAAGACGTGAATTTTGAGTTTGGCGAGAATTTTAAATAAAAAAGGTTATCCGTCATCTTAATTAGATCCCATGTCATACAAAATGATTCTTTAACAAAATTTAATTCTTGATTCAACTATTATCACAAATCTATTGGGCAATTTTCACCGACAACTATTTTTTTTGAACAACAATTTTTCATTCATATTCAAATGTTGCTAATACAAGCAACCATACACAGTGTTCTGACTTCTGATCATATGAATACACAAAATACCAGCTATAAACTTCATATCACTCAACCAAATAATACATTTGCATCCCATCATTATGCCACACACATTCACTAGTTACCCACAGGTCATTATTACGACCGTATGTACCCATTTTCACAGATAACTATTAGATCTCATGTCAATTCATATTTCAATAACAACTATCATCGCAAATATGTGGACATATTAATTTTCTTTCTTCATATTCCGAATTTCATGAATATTTATTGATTTATTATCGCTATATGGATTTATAATATATAAGATTTCACAACATAAATATTTAAAATTTACATCAACATTCATGTTTATACAAGGGGTATTCTAGCAAATAATTAATAGAATATAAAATATGATAGACCATGGTCGACCATAGTCCTGGTGTTAAATGAAGCCAAAATCCCTGGTCAGGTAATGGTCGGACCCTGGACAATGTCACATCTTAATACCAATTCACCTCAAAAACCATCTTATATGACATGTTTGGTTATTTGTGACATACCAAAACCAAAAAAATTAATGGCAAAACGTAAAATGTCATTAACACCTACATGTAATTGCGCTTTTGACCCATTTCGACTTGAATCACCATGGATTCAACATCTCAAAACACACAAAAATCCAAAATTAGACTTGAAATACTTTTTTGATAGTCTCTGAACTTGAGAATGAATAATTTGTAGGTAGTTGCACCACTTGAAGCGACAACACTCCTCATAGACTTCAATATTCGAAAGGAAATGGCCACATGCAAGAGCAAATTAAGCATCTAGAAAACATCCAAGTCTTATTATATTTGTTCTACTTATTCAAATATTAAATGTGAAGTAATATATTCGTGAATCTTCTGTAATTGTATCTATGTGTTTTAAAACTAGCTAGTGTCCTAATCATTGATGTATATATTTTTTAAAATAGAAATGATGTATATGTAAGACAAGTAAACAATAAGTAAGTTAAACCAAGTTAGTCAAAAAATATAATTTTGCTTTGTTTACAAATGTGAATGACTTCTGTGTAACTTTTATAAATATTAGATTACTTATTCATTAATTTGATTCAGGACAATATATATGATCTGGTCATTTATTTATTACGTTTATAAAATACGAATGTCGAATTAATAAAACATTATTTCAAAAATCTGAAATGTTTTTTTGTTTCAAATGTATGCTATATAATTGGTTTTATCGGTTATTTTTTGACCATACATGATTGAAACCCTGATAAGATTCAAACGTTTGATCTTCATTATAAGAGACATATGATCAAGCCGGAAGGACATCATATGAGGAGATGGTTATTTTGGTGTTAATTTCTTATATAGATTCATAAATATATTATAAAATTTATGAAAAATATAATAATTTTCTTTTTTAATGATATTTTATGCGCATTTATGTTAGCATTCCTAGTTGCTATTCCTAGTTTTAGTTCAAAAATAGAGATTTAATAGTTTAAAGTTTAAACAATAAAAAAATGACCTATCTATAAGAGGTAAATGGTAATGTATGTTATAAGATAATCTATATGGTATGTAATTCGGATTATCCAGTGCAGATGTCATATCAATATCATATTATCTTTTCATTCTCAACTTCTTTTTAACTCAAAAGTTAGTATAGTCTTACGCAATCTTATTTATTTTTATTTTAAAATATATATATTAGATAGAGAAAGAGAGAAGAGAAGAAGAGAGATATAGAAAGAGAAAGAGAGGGAGGAAGGATGATCGGGTTGGGGGACTCGAAACTCTCACCCGATCGGGTTCCAAATGAGGGGCGTACATGTATGCATTTGGAACCCCAGAAGCACAAAGCTCAACCCGAAGATTAATCCAAGGCCTATATTAGTGACCTAAGGGTATGTTTGGCGGAAGTAGCTGTTAGTTGTAGCTGGAAGTTGTTAGCTGATAGCTGGAAGCTGGTAGCTGGAAGCTGGTAGCTGGAAGCTGGTAGTTGGTAGTTGGTAGCTGAAGCTGAAAGCTGTTTATTTTATTTATATATGTGTTCGGAAAATTAGCTGGTAGCCGGAGCTTAATAGTGTAAAATGATAAAAAAGACAAATTATAAAAATAGGATGAATTATAAGACAATTAAATAGAGTATTTAGGTAATTTGGTATATAAAAAGCTTCCAGCTAGTTTTAAAAGCTACTTTAAGAAGCTTTTTGTTTTAGAGTTTTTTTGTTTAAAAAAAAGCTTCCAGTTTTTTCATCCAAACATGACTTGTAACTTTTTCTTTCAAAATAAAAAGCTACCAGCTCAAATAAGCTTCAAAAAGCTCCATACCGAACATACCCTAAATAGTTGACATTTACGTATACGGTAAAATTTATTTAAAAAGGTGACAATTTGAATTTCACATCAATTGGATGTATTCATTTATCAGCACTAACTTGAGCTAGCAATCCTGCACGCGTGAAGATGATCCGAAAACCAGTGCTTGTGAAGATTCGCTCACAAAGCCATGGGATAGTGCCGTTCATAATCATAAATGGGGCAAATAATTGGTTCGACAAATTTTTTGTGATGGATTTTAAAGCCACATAACGAATCTTGGACATTTTGAAATTTAAATACCATTTGACTTGATTTTGTTAGAAGATGTCCTTTATAGGGTGTGTGGAATGGTTATTGTGTTGAGTAGTTCTTGAATCATGTAAGCCTTATAATTGTTCTTATCACTTTACATATTAGAATAAAATAAAACTTACCTTGTTGTCCAAGTTTGATGAGTGTTGAATGATTTGTAGATGATGATCCAATATTAATGATATTTGTTTTTCACTTGTAATCCTTGATTACATCATTACCCGATGGGAGGGTTGAATCAGAGTTCTTACTTTGTTCTTGATGGCGTTTTTTGGCGTGAGAGAGGAAGAAGATACCAGAAATCATCTCTGATGATATAAGTCACGATGAAAAGATATATATATATATATATTAGATCATCAAAATCTGGATCATTAGATCATCAAAATCAATGGATGAGATTTAACGATGGCAAAACTGTAATTATCATGTATTAACATAGGGAAGAAAAAAAGGTAGACATGGACCCCCCCTTCAAACAAGACCACTCTTCTCATATTTTTCTAAATTTTTTTTGAAAATGAAATTTTTGTTTGCATTTTGAGCAGAATGTAGTGTTGTTGTGCGGATTTTGCATTTTTTGTTTGAATGTGTAATTTTGCATTTTGGGCTGCATTTTCATTGAATCGTGTTGGATTTGCATTTTGCATTTTCATAAATTTTGCATTTTGAAAGCATCAAGATGACCTCTGCATGTTTATATTTTGCATTTTTCGTTTTTTTTTTTGCATTTTGCATTTAGAATGAATACAGCTCAAAATACAAATTTTGCATTTCAAAAAAAAAAAGTTTTAGAAATATATCAAGTCTGGTCTTGTTTGAAAGAGGACGAGAAACTGAATCTAATAATATAACTTTTTTGTTAAGATTTTTAAAAACGAAAGAGTTATGATCATTTAAAATAAGTGGGAGTTTTTTATTTAATTGTATTGGTTAGCCTGGAGGGTGCTAGCATAAGTTTTTTTTTCTTTCTATTTTTACCCTAAACAATGTGTTACATGTCATTTCCAGTATGGTTCTTTATGTTAAATGTATCTTCAGTATGGTTCTTTATGTTCTATGTTTAAGAGATGTTATATATATATATATATATATATATATAACCTTACTCTCTCTCTCTCTATATATATATATAGAGAGAGAGATAGATTTTTAACCGACTCAATAATATTAATAAATTATGCATGAATTTACCACATTGTCCTTAATATGTTATTTTCACAAATAACAAAATAAGCGTGAATGATTAGAACATTGGGTATAACTCAATATATGTCCTTGTAAAAAGACCACATTACATAAATTGTTTTTAGACCACTATAAAGAACATATTTCCATGTCGGACGACGGACACCACCTAATAACTAGAGGTAAGGTGACCGATCTTAAATTTTAATTTTTTTTATTATATTTAGTTTGTATCATAATTTGTTAATTTAAATTCTATGATATGTTAGTAGATAAAATGTTTAAAAGTATAAGATTTATTAATGACTCTTCTAAACAATTTTCTAGCTCGGTCACAAATGCTTATGGGCATGACTCTTAATAAAAAGTAAAAAAAATTATAATCCCACGTTTTCAATCTTTCAATGGTTGCCAACATTTATGTGAGCATTAACATCTTTTCCCAATACTATCTCCTTTTTCACTTTTCACACTAATACTACCTACTCGATCATTTTTCATATAAATATTTTTCTCGATGCTTTATCATCTTCATTATCAAGTTCAGATTCTTTAGATGCATTTGGTAGATATGTGTGTAACACATGACAACCTTATATCCAGTGGCGGACCCAGCATTTTTTTGACCGGTAGCACCATATAATGCGAAAATAAAATTAAATAAAATTGATGGCGTGGTTCGGGTTTTTTTCGGGTTTCCGGTTAATCGGGTCGGATTAACGGGATTTCGGCTATTATTTTGGTATTTTAGAGCCAAAATTTATAACAAAACACAATTTATATGAAGTAATGTTAACTAAAATGCTATTTTAAAGGTATAAATTGAAAGATTAAACTATTTCTTATCATTTTTTTTTAAAGTTTCATTTTTCCTTTAATTTTGGTGGCATCACCGGTAGCACCCCCAAAATTTACCGGTAGCACCGTCTCAAAAAATCGAAAATTAACACTACGAACCATAAAAAGACCGGTGTCCCGTGACCCCCCCCCCCCCCCGTGATACACATAGGTCCGCCCCTGCTTATATCTTTCATACTTTATAAAGAAAAATGATATCCCAACATAAACATTTAACGGGATCAAGTATCCATCTTTCCATCTTTCTACCGCACTATCCATATCAGCTCAATATTCTCTTTTGCGCGCCTTCATATTTTTATCCTTATGAAACCAATTTAGTACTCATGTTACTAACCTTTTTATCGAAAAATTAAAAAATTGTAAAAACAATAAAGTTAAAAAATTAGATTATTAAAATAATAATCTAAATAGTTAACTGAAGTTTAAAAAATTACAAACCTTGAAAATAATTAAAATATTTCATTGAAGTTACATAAATATCCAACTACTCCGTTACAATGTTTTAGCATTAGCTCTTTGCATGCTAGTACCACTTGCGGCCTCGTCCATACAAGTCCTCATATGATTTGCATATAAAAATGTAAAAACAATATTACCAAACTATTAAATAAAAACTTTTATATAAAATAAATTTGATAAATAATTTTTAAATTATTTCAAACTTATTGTAACATTCAAGCTTTATTCATAAACATTATTGCCTCATCCGTTCATGTTACCACATGTATTCAACATCATTCTTGTTTAATCGTTACTGCCGCATTACGAGAGTACTTGGCTAAAATAATTATATATACAATTATGCGTATTCATGTAACACGTTTTAGGATCCATAAATTTTACAAAATCAGTACTTCGCTAAAATAAATGTGCATGTCCACTCCCATTCAAGTTTCTTGCCTAACATAAGTACACATATTAAATAAGCCTATATTTAATTTTCCTATATATATATATATATATATATATATATATATATATATATATATATATATGATATAAGCATTAATATTCCTGTGGTTTTAAAAAACTCGTTTTGGTTTCATTATGATTTCTTTAAAACTTAAGACTTGACTATGCCGTCTCATCAAGATTTAAGGCTTGGACATAGAGTTTGTATACGTTAAGACCGAGCTTGACTTATAAGCCGTTTTTTGTGAGGTGTGTTAGATGTACTTAGGGGCGGACCCAGGATTTTCGTTGACTAGTGGTATCATATAATGGTAAAAATACAATTAATTAAAAATTAAGAGTGTTGTTCGAGTTTTTTCCGGGTTTTGAGTTAATCGGGTCGTATTAACACGGTTTCGGTTGTTGTTCCGGTATTCTAGAGCTAAACTTTAAAATAAAACACAATTTATATGAAGTCTTATTAATTAAATTGTTTTTAAGGTAACCAAAAATATTTTAAAGGTATAAATCGAAGATCAAACTATATTTTATCATTTTCTTAAAAGAGTTTCATATTTATTATATTTTGTGGCATCAAAAAGTCATTGGTGGCACCCCAAATTTTGACTGTGACACCGATTCGAAAACGTTAAAATTTTCACTTAATTTGTAAAATTGACTGGTGGCTTGTGCCACCGCCAAACTACCTATGGGTCCGCCCATGGATGTCCTGAGCTATATTGGCGAATATACATAGTTGTTCAAAATGATGGCTAGATATAGCGAAAAAAATAAACAATTTTGATGAACTACATGTTATAATTATATTATGTGTTCTTATAATTTTGTATGCATAATTGTATATATAATTATAATTTTATATACAATATTGTCGTCTTAAGTTACAACTTATGAAACGCCGTAAACTCGTTATGTTTTTTAAGCCTTGAGGTTTGACAATAGCGTCACGACATTGCTCACGTTATTTAGAACCTTGAATATATATTAGTATTACTAAATGCAAAAATTCTAATCTATTTCAACCCAAATTCTAATCAAATACATTTTTACTGCCTTAAAACCGAATAACCCGAAACCCGACCGAACAACACCCCTTAGCACCCGCCGAACATGGTAAGTATATTCTGTCCACACGTAGGAGATGCAAAAGCACATAAATTTACAACAATTAATTAGCTTTATGTTTACAATAATAAAAAGGACGTAAAAAACAAATCGCACAAGATCTCCACATTTATATGCTATTTGGTTTATCGTACCTTGTGCTTGTTATGCTCCATTCTCCGATAGTCCAATGTTTGTCATTTTAAGTATTTTTATTATGGTTTATTTTATATAATACTAACTAAGTTTTTAAAATGTTTTACTACAATTAATTTAGTAGAACACTTTTCAAATTTTATTATGATTCTGTGAATTTTCCCTTTTTAATTACTACACTGTTAATTAACTTAACCTCGATCAGAACATAAAATAATTAGTTATGGATGATGTCTCCCTGAAATTAAATATGCCGCCCTATTTATATTTTTTCAATTATAAATTTATCATCACTTACATCTGGAAAAGTTTTTTTATATTACTAGCATGGTACCCGCGTCAATGCGGCGGCGACGACTAGTTTTTATCAGCAACTTGTCCTTTTTAATTATTGAGTCAATTAAATTCCATAAATGTTTATAGATTTAGGTTATAGGTTATTCAAATTCATAAGTCTCTTTATACACATTTTCATAATTAAGTTCAACTATTTATCATGTGATAGAATATTTATAATAAAATATTTTGTTGACAAATATTTTGTTATAATTAAGTTAAATAGCATTGACTTGATGTTTTAAATATTTTCTTATTATGGAAGGTTTTTTTTACTAAAATAGTATATATGAATCTGATCAAATCCATCTAATAGTTACTTCATTTAACAATTTTTATTTACTTTGATTTAAGGGTAGTTTAGTACTTTCCGACCATTTACTTAAAAATTAAGAGTTTTGAAAGTTGTAAATGCTATATAAAGAAGTAAGATAATATAGATTCATACTAAATCTTCGTGTCTATTAAATGATAACATTTGTAGTATATGATTCAGACTATCTTTTCGTTTGATTTTAACATGCGTAACTAATGAATAAATATTAAGTAAGATAGATTAATAGGAGGTTATATATAACATCTCTTAGCATCGGTCGATCGATCTCTGCATATATCAATAACTTCACCGACTATTCTTGTCATTTTTAGCCACCATCACGTACCACCCTCCTCTACCCATGTTAGACCCTCGCCCATTAAATACTTCACAAATTAACACGTCTCTCTTGTAATATATCGTCAGAAAGTCCGTCAGTAATTGATAATTTTTTAGTAGCTCACCTAGCAGAACATTTTAATCAATATGTGTAATATGTTCAATCTCCAATGATTTTATTTATATATGCATATCGTTTTATAAAATACATTTACATAATAAAAATTTTGCAATTCAAATTATATAAAAAAGTATGCATACGTTCAGAATTAATATATATATATTTTTTTTCAATTTGTTTAATCTTCTTTATTTTACAATATAGTTTTAATACACATCATTATCATTATCATCATTATTTGAATTAAAGTTGAACTACACCATAAGTAAACCAAATAATGTTGTCTATAATATGTAACATTCATGTAATCATATTTATTTCACGCAAAACATTAGTGCAAATTAATCAATAAGCATTTCATGTAAAATTGTTTATTAAATGTAAATAGAATAAAAATAAAAACCGACCGCTATTAATTTAAGCATCCATATGTTCTACTCAAATTGTGCTTTAATTTATTCAAAGGTAAGGGAATTTGAATATTTAGAAAAATGTTATTACAAATCACCATCGGAGCGAAAAAGAAAAGAAAGAAAAAGGGAATGGCTATTATACTTGTAGTTCTACCCTATTGAAGTATTTACGCGTTACAAGAAATCAATACATATATTTATATGGACAATTAAGTATCTAGCTAGTACTGTGTTTGTTATCTATTTATAGACACGGAAATAGTTATTTTGACGTTACTAACTGTCAAAATACTTTTATGTTACATTAGAATCATTAACAATTTTATTGTTTATTTCTATGAAAAATAAATAGTCCAAGTGGTTTAGTAGCATATATATGGATCAATGTTAGCAAGAGATTCAGAAGATAAAACTTCACAAGGCATGAATCTTAATCATGCATGCAAAATTGCAGATGATTTATAAAACAGTAGAGATAAATATTATGAGAGTATTAAAGTTGTCATTCGAGTTTTTTTGTTTTTTATGGTAAGAAAAATTCTTTTCTATATCAAAAAATTAAAGGCATATAGTACATTTTTTGAGTTGCAAACGAGTTGAGGAGAGCTTCTGTTCAACAGATCTGGGCTTGACTCGAGTGTCCTTAATTATGCTAAGCTCAAGCTTATCTCGATAGCTATCAACATTTGTTAAATATATATCTAAGTAAAAAATAATGTTGGATAACAAGCACATTTCAAAATATGTATATAAGATATAATAAATATCTATTAAATTAACAATTTATCACCTCCATATGACTTGTCTTTAGGGTGGTTTATAAAAGAGAGAAAAATTAACATAGTTGTAAATATGTAATCAAGTTTGAAAAGGTGCGCCATGCTTTATCAAGATCATTTATGAATTATTATTTCAAAATATGAAATAAAAACTATAAAAACCATAAAAACTAAAGAATTTTAATGAAACATTTTTCAAATTTAATTACTATATTAATTTAAAATAAAGACTATAAAAACCATAATAAAGTTCAATGATAATAGTATTTGAAGGGATTTAATTTTATAAATAGTTTTATATACACATGTATATTATTGTAGATATAAAAGCTCAATAAGAGCTCAAGACAAGCTATTTATATTCTCAAATCTGGCTAGCTCGTTGTATATTTAAATCGTGTTTTTAAACTTTGATATCAACTCGAACATAATAAACCTTGATTTAAAGGTACTTGACTATATTCAAATCAAACTTGAATAGCTCGATAAAATACCAACTCACTTCCATGATTATGTTACATCTCACAATTCCATTTCACTTTGAGTAAATTCCAATGTTCTAAGAAGCCTGTCATGGGGGCGTCATGACATTGACAAGTCGTGAGGCGTGATTCCTCTTTTAAGAAACGAACCTTGACGTAAGTGTTAAGCGTGATGCACGCCAAGACACACTTTTATATGCTACATAATGAGTTTTTTAATGTGTAACATTCAGAAAATCATTTATCTAAAAAAATGAGACTTTTTTATCCATTTGATATCGTGTATATATATATATATATATATATATATATATGTATGTATTTTGTAATTTATATATGTTACGTTGCTCCTCATTTGTGCAACTTTACATAATTTGTATATAGATAATTATAAAGTGCATATATATAATTATAAAATATGTACAAAATACAGCTTTAAGTCACACCTTAGAAACATTATAACTTTATCATGACTTCTTAAACTTAAGAGTTAACCTCACTGCCATAACATCTTACGTTATTTAGATCCATGATAAATTTCGTGATTCCATTTGTCTAATACAATACACTCACCGAATCAAACGTCACCTCATGTTTTACCTGAAAGGGTGCGGTATAAAAAAGAGGCTGTTTATACATGCAATATTGGATGTGAAACGTATTGAAATTGACGTATTCTTTCTTATCATTTAGCCAACTATATGATTTTAGTGCAATGAACATATTGTTGCAATCTCAATGAATAAAAGTTATTTCTCACCTTTTGACTATTTTTCTTGTATAAGTTCAATTTACTCTCTTACCCTTAGACATGATTAAAAAGTATCATGATGTGCTGTCACCCATAAAACATTTTGAAAGTTAGTATTAAAGTTTGGATTATGACTCTCGTGTTTTTTTTCTTTTTTGATTTTGGTTTAATTTAGTAAATGTATTCTAAATTGTTATGTTTGGTTATTATGTGTATTGGATTTTAAAGTTTTTTTATAGTGTGTAACATTTAATGTGTTGTTATTGTGTGTACAATATTCTATTATATATACTGAATTTATACATTTTTTATTAATTATGTAACTAAAATAAATACAATAACACATACTAAAATTTTGATACATACAATAGAAACTTTTAAAGTTCGATACCTAAACGCACACACACCCTAGGTCTAAAAAGATAAATAAAATGCTGACACTCATACATCTGTTTAGAGGAAAAAAGAAAGAAAAAGAAAATGCTGGCAGGGACTATGGAAGCGTCGAAGATGATGACGCAAGTGGTGACTATGGCGGTAGAGGCCATGGATGGTGGCTTTAAAGATAAAGGGAGAGAGAGGTATGAGTAGGGCCAGTCCAAACATTTTATGGGCCCTGGGCAGAAACTTAAAAGAGGGTCCTGAAACTAATTTTTTTTCACTGAATATATAATTTGTATAGAGCATATATATCACTAATTAAAGGTTTAGAAAAACTTACTAGTAGATGACATCAAAGCGGTTATTAATGTCGATTCTCGACTCATATCTTCAAAGTTTTTATGTCTTCTTGAAACTACAAGTACAAAAATAAACATCATAAATATAGCTTCTTTGAGATTTTCGAGATACGAATTCATTAATAACTATATGAAGATCAATGTTATCTAATATATCATTTTCCATCCATAACATAGTCAAACCATTTAACAATTCTTGTGATTGAGTAAAGCAGATTGCCTAACTGATTGAGTAGATTAATATGGTCTATGACAGATTCATAAACACCTAATTAACGGTAGATTATTAAGTAAAGCAGTCAAGGATTAAATAAATTAAAGTCAAAGAACTGGAGGATTTGCTCCAATTATGAATTGCCAAATGTCAATTCTGATTCCCAATTCACCGAATGCCAATTGCCAAATGACAATTCTGAATTCCGTATTCCCAATTCGGTATTCTATAATTAAAAAAATAAATTAACGACTGAGATTATACAGAGTTTAGACTTTAGAAATATAATGAAATATAGATTAATAGACTTACTAAGTAATTGGGGCAGAAAACTTAATTCGATAGGCAGTCCCGGTCTTCAACAGTTCAAGACTTAGTCACTTAGGCACCTAGCCAGTTAGGGTTCGTAGTACTCACGAGGTTCTCGATGTCTGATGTTTCTAAATCTGATTTCTCGATGGTAAACCGTAAAAGAGAGAACACTGGATATAGAGATTAGAGAACTGACAGAGGTCGAATGGTCGATGATTGATGATTCGATTTCGATGAGGAACTGAGGTCGAGTGCGATGATTGATGATGGATGATTCGATGTCGAACGGTTTCGACGATTTCATTTCTCCAGGCGTTGATTCCAGTTCTCCACGAAAACTCCAATTCTCATGCGTCGATTCTAACTAGGGGTGTGCACGGTTCGGTTTGGTTCGGTTTTGGGGTAAAACCAAAACCAAACCGAAAATTTCGGTTTTTGGAAAAACCAAAACCATTCGGTTTTTCGGTTTTCGGTTTTCGGTTTTATGTTCGGTTTTCGGTTTTTGGCTCGGTTTTTAGTGTTTTTTTTTTTTGAAATAGGCTGCTGCAAATCATTAACTTAGGCTGCTCATAGTCTCCTGTTTGGGTTGCTACAAAACACAATATAGAATGATATATACAAGATTTTATCCGAAAACATTGAAACAAAATAATTAATAAAGTGTCCAACATAAAACACATTTAACCTATCATAGAAATGTGTTGAACACATGAAGAGTTGAAAACATAAATAACAAAGTTTGATGCTTAGTTGCCTTAAAAGTTAAAAATAAATTTAAGTAAGTGTAATGGTTCGGTTCGGTTTCCTACAATCGGTTCGGTTTTTTATGTTCGGTTTTAAGTTCGGTTCGGTTCGGTTTTTGTGGGCGGTTTTAGAAGCAGGAACCGAACCAAACCGAAAATTTCGGTTTTTGGAAAATTGAAAACCAAAACCATCGGTTTCTACAATGGTTCGGTTTTTTCGGTTCGGTTTTTTCGGTTTTTGGTTCGGTTTCGGTTTTATCTGCTCACCCCTAATTCTAACTTCCGTTCGCCCTTCCGTCTAGACGTTTAGTCGAGAGTTCCCAGGGCCGGCCTGCTTGCGGCCTTGCTTGTTTGGGCTCTTTGAATGTTAAAATGGGCTTATTTCTTTTTTTTTTGGACTCACTAACATATATATATATACACAGCAGAGTACTAATACGAAATGGGCCCTTATAATTGGGAGGCCCTGGGCTGCTGCCCTTGTGGCCCAGGCCCAGGGACGGCCCTGGGTATGAGTGAGAGGAGGATAAGAGGTGATCTCGTATCAATTATATTTCACACAGAAGTTATAATTTTTTTTTTCAATGGACCAATTATGTAATATTAGAAGGGTAAAGTTGCCATTTAAAACATTAGAAGTAATCATGTTAGAGTTAACGTTTAAAGGTTTAGGAGTGTGCGAATTTTGAAATAAAATGACTAAATTTATAAGATTGTTTGATGAAGGACAAAACTTAAAATTTAACTATATCTTAAAAGATTAAAAATAAAATCTAATCTAAATAAAATGAAACTTATTGCTCTTTTAAAGAAAACAAAATAAAAACAATTTCAAGTTAGGTGGTCATGAAAAAGATATAAGAAATTAAGAAATGACGTGGTGGGGATAATGAAATATATTCAATAAACATGGCTAATCATTGACTCAACAAAAAATAATATGTATTAAACATAAAACATATGTATTGGAACAAACTATGTTATATATATTATTATTTATTTTAAATGTCATATATTTAATTTTGGGTAATTATTATATTTATTTCTGATCTAGATCTGGTTCGATTAGAATAGTTTTTTTGTTCAATCAAGCTTGGGATGGATTGTTTTCTTGGTCACGGGACCAGTGGAGACCATGCGGTCTCTTTTCAATCTGGTTTGTACTATTCTAGTCTGACGATCTTTCTGTTCAAATTTTTTTAGATTTGGTTTGAACTGTTTTTACTTCGGTTTTTTAACAATTTAATATAAAATAATTGAACTTGTAACATATACTCATATTACTGTGAAAGAAATAAAAATACATATAAGTTTTAAAACAGATAAACTTATCGATCATTTATTAAATTGACATATCGAATTGCCCTTTTAAAACACCTAAACCGCATTTAAGGCCCAAAATGTAATTTAGCTTTTGGATCTTTGATTTAAGCTTCAACTAGACATGCACATATACCGGATAATACTATAACCGGTTATAGTATTATCCGGATCGGATTTTTTGGGCAAAAAAAAAACCGGTTTAAAAAAAAACCGGTTTAGTAAAATCCGGTTTCGGCATCGAATACAAAAACTATAAAATCCGGTTTCGGTTAATGCTATAACCGGTTTTTTAAAAAAACCGGTTTTTTTTTTGGGAAAAAAACCGACTTTTTTTTTTTTTTTTTTTTTAAATACATTTCCTATAATATATACTATAAAAAAACATACATGCGAAAGAAAACTCAAATTTTGATTAATTTAAATACTTAAAAAGTACAATCTCAAGAAAATGAATGAAAGTGAACTTTGGTGAATAAAAGTAGAGAATTTGGAGAGAAAATGGAAGATGTAAGTTGTGGCTTAATCCTACAACATACCCACACTATATATAAGTTTTTTGGGTGGCAAAAGTGTAAAAAAAATGAAAAAAACGGTCAAGAATTCTCCCAAACGGCTATAAAAACGGCTATTTTTTTGAAAAACGGCTAGTAGTAAAAAATCGGATAAAAACCGGTTTTTTATCCGGTTAAAAAAAAACCGGTTTTTTAACCGGTAAAAAAACCGGTCGCCCGGAAAAACCAATAACCGGTCGTACTATCCGGTTTCAAAATATCCGGTCCGGATAAAAAAAATCCGGTTTTTCTAAAAACCGGTTTCGGATATTTTTTCGTATAAATCGGATATTCGGTTTTTTTGTGCACCTCTAGCTTCAACTCTTCAATAGTTCAATACTTCAAAAGTTCAAATGTTTTAACTTTTAAGGCCAACTATTTAAGAGGATGAAGACATAGCCCATTTTCTGTAGAGGCCCAACTTTATTATTGCCAACTAATTTAAGGAGATTTTTAGCCTGCTTTCAAATGCTTCATGTGAAAACAAAGAAAAGCTCATTTAGTCTGCTAATGTAAAAGTTATACTTACATATTTTTAATAGTTGTTGTTTAAATTATTTTATTGTTTATAATATAAATATTTACAAATATTACGATATATAAATAAAAGATGTTAACACATATCATTATTTATCTCTGTTAAATTACTTTATGATACTACAAACAAAAACCCAACAATAATCAATATTTTTTTGGGAACCTATAAAAGGTTTTACACAAACAATCTAGTCAAAGTGTTTCAACCTTTTCACTATACACAAAATATATGAAAATTTATCTCGTATAGCTCCTTTAAGACAAAAGTAAGAACATTTATAAACAACAACAAACATATAAATGTTTTGTAGTTCTTCTTTTAACCAATTCTTAGCATTTTTTTATCCAAATGTTCTTTAACCGGTATGAAGATGGTAAATTGGATATTCCATGATTGAAGATCATGTGCCAAGTTTGATTCGTAGACTTTTACTATATGTTTTATATACCATACCAGCTACACTATTATCATGGTCATGGTTTTAAAAAGTTTGTATTGGCTTCGTCATGACTCTATCAAAGCTTTAGGGTTGACCATGTTGCTATAACAAGGACCAAGGCTTGGGTGTAAGATTTGGTGATAGAGACCGATTCGAGGTGGTCAATCTCCCAAGAATTATAGACTAAGAAACAAGAAAAACTAAAACAATTTACTTTATCATTTCTTTTTTAAAACTAAACATTACAAACCTATTTATAGAGATAAGTTAGCTACAAATTACTATCAAGAACATGGGCATAAACATAACCCACGTACAAACAATAAATTGCATGAAATAGGAATTCTACTCACAAATATTTTAAATGAAAGATATGTTAGTCATTTAATCATTTAATCATTTAAGTGTTAACTATTTACGAACTAGAAGTGGGTACATTTGTCATAGGTGCTTATAGCTGTAGTATGAGGTTCAAATCAGAATGTATATTTATGTGAGAATGAGAGACATAATTTTGATCCTCCATTTAATTTGATCGGATGGTTTACAATTGCACCTGCATTTTATTCATAACCAAACCATGAATTGCGACGCCATGAATTTCAACGGATAATTACGACCGTTAAATCTAATAGATAAACAAATGAGAGACTTAATCTTGGACTTCCATTTAATTTGATCGGATTGTTTACAATTAACCCCTCATTTTATTTATAACTCAACCATGAATTGCGACGCCATGAATTACAACAGGTGATTACGACCGTTAAATCTAGTAGAAAACATCTAATCAATGGATATGATTTGTTCTCTCATTCTCACCTAAATATCCATTTACATTCTATTTCAATAAAAAAAAATTATAATATAATTTGTAATTTGTATGTGAACTAAAAGAGGGTATATTTGTCATCCTCTTTAAGAAGGTGCCAAAGTGTAAAATACAAAGGGAAAGAGGGACAAAAAAGAAACAGTCAGATGAGTTGAACAACATAAGCGCCAGATTTATAAAAGCGCCTACTCTCCCCAAATTCGCCTGCCTCCCTTTTTTTTAATTCCTTAATTTTTTAATTTGTTAATTCAAAAAATCTTAATTTTACTTTCTGTTCCTTAATTTTCAAAATTGCGGTGCGTTAATGGTGATCACGTATATGTGATTTCGGAGGTACGACTTTTCTCCTTTCTTTAATCTGCCGTAAATTCACAATTCTTTTTTCTCTCAGGGAAAGAGATTAAGAATCCGTGAATTGAGAATTGGTGTTCGTCGAATTTCAATTGGCGATTTTCTCTATCGAATAATTTTGATTTCGGACGTAAGATTGAGGTAATTGGAAGTTTTATCTATCTACATTTATCAATTATGCGTGTCAGTGTGTGTTTTTGCTGATTTAATTGTTGGATTCTGAACACCGTGCCAGATCTAATTCAGTTTCGATTGAAGTAATATGAGATTTTCATATGATTTGAATATTTTCAGTTTGCGTTTTAGATTTTGAGTAATTGATTACTGGTTGAATCTGGTTTCTTTGTTTGGAATTTTAGTGCAATTATCATGAAAGGATCTTTGTGAATTAGCAATGTATCAATGTAGCTTCTTAGCATACAGGAACTGCAAAGATGCCTATATTGACATTAGTGTAGTGTTGGCAAACGAAAATTTGTAATAGTTTATATTTGGGGACATGTAGCATGTTAAGTTCCAGTAATCTTCAAGCTACTTATTTGCATGTTGCAAATAAAAATCGCCATAGTGTTTACTTTGCTCCAGTGTTGGTAAATCTTCAGGCTAAAATTACTTTTCTATCTGTTGCAAATTGGTGGTGGTAATGATTTTGGTCCATAAGATTTTATATTTTTGCATTCCTAAATGGTTCTATAGACTCTTCTAACATGAAAACAGTTTCTTTTTATCTACTGTTACGTTTGAGGTGTTACATTTTTGGCTTCCAAGCAGCCAAGCTCAATTCAAAAACTAGGATCATACAAAAGAATGGCATTTATGAGCGAACTGTGCATTAATAATGCAATATAATATCCTGTTTTTATAGATCTTGTTACTTAGGTTTGATATAATATCATGTGCCTAATATTCCTTTCATAATATAAATGTGGCATAAGATTCCATCAAGGGTGAAGTTTTCCTGGTGTGGTTTGGCCATATCTTTTATTATTGAACACTTAGTTGGAACATGGAAATGTTGAATTAGCGATCTGAGAGGGATAAGTTTGGCCTTTCAACCCAGAGAACAAGGCACACTGATTTTTTTTTTGTCAATTTTTGAATTATCACTGTTTCCCCAAGTAAAAGCAGAAGCATGATATAATTAAGCTTAGTTACATGTTTAGTTTATATGGTATTATATTATAAATAGCATGTCACTCATGTTAAATGTATAGATGTTCACTGTCTTCAGATTTCTATATAATCCATTATAAGTATGATTTGTTTTTCAATTGTAAGTGTTTATTATATGAAATATAAGAACATGTTAATCTTTTCATTTTGGTTTCTAGACTTGTATATGCTACATATAAATTCATCCTATTATCTAATATCTAATCGCTGTATCCTTGTAACGTGGTTCTCAAGATTGGAACTTTCTAGTGTAGCTTTTTTGCTAATTCTCAACAAAATTACTCTAGATTTCTCTTGTCTAAGTAAACATATAGCAATTTTAAAATCAAGTTTGAAAACTAAGCATAATTGTGTGTTGCAGTGAATTGATTAGGATAACTTGAACCGATCATGGACCCTCCAGCAGCAGCAGAAGTAGAAACAAAATCAGAGAAATCTGATGTAATGGAACGTGCTAAAAGCTATGACTGTGGACTCTGTGACACTGAAGTTGTCTACAAAATAGCTCAAGAACTCCTCCCAGGATTAGCGTCAGCATGTGTTGACAACACAACGGGTGGCATTTTCACAAGCGCTGGTTCAGTAGCTGTTGATATGAGAAAAGAAATGGCTGATTATTTAACACAAAGAAGCGAGACTTACGTTGCTGAATTCTTGCTCTCTGAAAATACCTCTGGGTTAGAATTATCCGAACACCCTTATGATATAATCATAAATCTCATTGACGATTTTGCAGCTTCAAAAAGAAATATGTTTAGTCGGGTTTCTGAGTGGGTTTTAAGTGACAGAAGAGAAGATAGGATTGATGATTTTGTACAAGAAATGGAAATTAACGGGTTCTGGTTATTAGCTCGAAGAGAATGTGTTGCTTCAATGTTGCTTAAGAATGTTGACTACAAAAATTCATTTCATTGTAATATGGTATGTAGCTCTGAGGAAGAAATTGCTAAGCATAGATCAGAATGCAAATTTAGACCTATGGATTGCACTAATGAGGGATGTACAACTAGGTATTGTGCAGCTCAGAAGGAACACCATGAAGCTGTTTGTCCTTTTATGATACTCCCGTGTGAACAAAAATGCTCGGATTTTGTTATGAGGCGTGAAATGGATAGGCATTGTGTGACTATTTGTCCGATGAAGCTCGTAAATTGCGCTTTTTATACGGTGGGTTGCAAGTCTAGTATACCTAGGTGCAATATCCAACAACACAATGCTGATGATCTCTCTTCTCACTTGCTTTATATCATACGAACTGCTCATAAGGAAGCAAATGATGATGATCTCAAACATAGGGTGGAACAAATCCGCAATGTGAGTTTTCTTCTCTTCTTTTCATCAAGAATAGAGGTGGGAACTGGGAAGATGGGCAGTTAAGTTAGCAGGTAGAAATGGGTTCAGCTTGCAATGGACTGGCTCGGGTTTGTTTGACCCACTAACACATTTTTATCCATTTTTTAAAATAAGTTATAATTAATTAGTCTTAACTACAGTTACCGAAACAATTTTATTAGAATAAAAAATCTTATTTTGGCTTTGGGCAACTTTCAACCCATTCGATTTGTTCCACTTTTAGCTAAATATATTGATTTGACCCGTTTGTTTGAGATAAAGTACAACCCAAATTGATTCATTCAAAAGTAAACAGGTCGAAACTGCTAGCTATAAGATGATTATGGCTTTTAATTCAATGTGCATGAGAAACATGTAAATTTCGGTTTGTGGCAGCTATCAAATGTAGAAAAGTTGGCAAGGGCACGGGATACTAGAGCTTTGACTTATTTGATCAAGGATGCCGAAGCAAAGCTTGGACCACTCGAAGTCAAAACCAAGCCACAAGCTGAATCACCTGGCCATGAGGACATCAATAAAAAGGAATCGCCCACAAAAACTGAGCCAGTAGTCAAAGATGGTTCTGACTCGCCCAACGAAAAGGAAGAGCCTACAGGGTCACATACAGCCAATGAAAGGAGGTCCTCAACTGAAAAACCTGTCATAACAGAAAAACAAGAAGAAGAAGCCAAGTTAGCCACCAAAGAAGTGCAACCACAATCGCAAAATCCTGCCGAATCAACGATCACAAAAGAAAGATCTGCTGACTCACCAGTCAAAATAGAGGAAAACAAAGATAAAGAGCATGAAGACAGTGAATCACCAATGGAGAAGGAAGTTTTGAGAGATGTACAAGAAGAAGAAAGTAACAAATTAGCAGCCAAAGAAAAAGAGCAAAGAGGATCACAAGAAACCCCTGAGAAACCATCCCAAAGTACAGAAGAACAGGCAACAAGATCACCAAAGAGAGAAAGTTTCAGAGAGGAATCATCAAACCCTGTGAGAGAAGATTCCATGAAGTCACCCAAAAAGGAAACGATCAAAGAGGAATCCAGTAGCGATGAACAAGATTCCAAGAGATCATTTGAAGAAGAAAAGAACAAACAGTTATCAAGTAGTGATGAAGAAGATACAAAGAGACCAGCTACAAAAGAAAGTGTCAAAGAATCAGATATAAGTGATGAAGAAGAGTCAACAAAGTCAACCGAAAAGGAAACAGTCAAAGAGTCATCACAGCAACAAGAAAAAACACATGAATCATCCGGCAGTGATGACGAAGAGTTGATGAAATCACCATCTGATTCATTATGAAACCATGTCAGCTGAGTAAACAATATACCGAAATCTATCTTTTATGAAAAATTATGTTGTCATTCTTAGATTGCATCCTCTTGGAATATCAATATATGAAGTTTTGAATATGTAGGGCTGTAGAAAATATTATGTTCTTTTGTATAACTTGAAATATAGAATGTTGAACCTTTTTAATTTAAGAAGTAAATCATATCTGGTGTCTTTTGCCTTCTTGGTAATCAATTAGTCATGGTGTTGAACTCAGCCAACTAAGTACATTAGGCGACTCGAATACAACTAAAGTTTGTGTTTTGAGACATTGACCCGACACATTTAAAAATAAGAGTGATCTTGAGTTTATGTGTGTACTAAATTGAGATTTGTGTTTTTTGGTGTATGTTTGAACGGTGGTTTAATTTATAGTGACGAGTGGTAGAGGGTGGTGGCATGTAGTCGTTTTCGGTGTATACTAATGACTAAGGATGATGCATATTCAAACAAAATTTTACTTATACGAAACAGCTAACAATAGAAATTCACAGTGGTAAATTAAATGACCTATCCGGTGGCAAAACTTAAAGATATGACTACCAACGTATCTGACCAACATATTTTGCTCTTTTAACTTATTATAATGTATCAATTCAGCAAAAATAAACATCAACTATAAATTAAAACAAAAACAAAAAAAAAATCTTGTAAATATGTAGTTTCGGTGTTTAGACGTAATTACCATTTAATATATACATCTAAGAGCATGAGACAGCATGCTCTCAGGCATGCTAAGTTGGAGCTATATATTGCTTAAGAGAGAGGAGAGAGAAAAGATGAGAGAGAAAAAAAGGTATTTTTTAATAATTTTTTTAAAGTGTGTGAAACGTGAGTAGTACCAGTGTTTAAGCATGACTGACGTACGACGTGGGTTATACTAATGTAGCTAGAAGCATGTGATACTTCAAGAAGAGTGTACCCTGTGCTCTAATAAACTAACCTCAATTTAAGTAATACTTACCAAGAAAATAAAAAGAAAAATAAAAAAGTAATAATCATTAATGAATAACAGAATAAGAAAATTGTTATTTATTCTTATTATTTGTTTCTACTTCATCCTTCACTTCTCTTATTAAATAAGGATTTTGATAACCATAACCTTTAGGGTTGTGATAAAAATAAAATAAATTATTTTTTAGTTTTTAAAAATGATAATCTTGTTTCATATTGAAAACTAAATAAAAGGTAATCATAAAATGTATAGAAAGTTAATTATGAAGACATAGGTTATGATTTTCATTTTTGAAAATTAAAATTACCATTTATATTTTTAACGATAGCCCTTAGGGTTGTTATCATCCTTCATTAAATAATGATATGTGTAATTTACGTATTCTTTTTCTTCGTCATCTTTATTAATTTTGACATTTATCTTGATTTTATAAATAAAATGATAAGTAAGCAGATGTATAATAGATTTCTGGCCAAAAATACAACTTAGCATATAGTTGAGGGGCTAGTTTTGTAATTAAAAATTGGAACGATACGAAACGACCAAGCACTGTAATTATATACATACTGGCACTGACTGTAATTTCTTGGTCTTTTCATTCTCACCCTCCTTTTACGGCGGCGCGTGCTAATCGGACGCCTTCGATTCTCCTCCGATTCTCTGCCTGATACAACTACACTCTAACTCCTTGAGGTAGTCTTCATATGCCCAAATTCTTCTCTGTATATTTTTGAACTCTTGTCTCTTTTTTCATACTCTATTAATTTCATTTGTTGGTTGTGCATTTTACTGTAAAACTTATGAGAATTGAGAAATGTTTGCATTCAAACCCTGACTAGGGTTTTAAGTTTTATGACGATGAATCCCAAATAAAAACCCAATCAAAGATCGTAACCTATTACTTTTATTGGAAAATAATACGATGATGATCTGATCATTAATCTGTAAATTCAACTTCTGTTGGTGTCTGGCTTGCACTAAGGTTTTACTATGGGTTTGAGTTTGATAGAACATAGGAATAGAAATGTGTATGAGATTAGGTATCAAAGTTTGCAGGCTTGTAAACTTATCTTCTTAATCCAGGAAGGAATTCACAATATGATCAAAAGTCATATGTAAAGAATGAAATACATACTTAGTTAATAATAATATGTATATATTACAAAGTAATTTGTTTAATTTTTTTATTCACTTATCTTAAAAGGATTGGAAATAAATACTTTATTCCTAATGTTAAACCATCTAGAAGTCACTAACCAATAAATTGAACTTAACTAGAGCAGTGACAATGGCCACTTTTCCACTCTTGATCGGAGCCCAAAACACGCGATAAAGGGAGAGCGAACAGTTGGAAGTTTCAGGTGGTTAGGGAGTGACAATGATGTGGTAGAGAAGGTGGAAGTGAAATGGTGAACGATTGCTAGTTAGCTTACAATGAAACGATTCTAGTTTGATAATGTTAGATGGAAGTAAGTAATTCAAACAAATGCGTTAAAATTAACATTCAAGTTTGACAACATTTATAAATAATTATAATAATTAATATATTGACCTATATAATTCTATATTTTGCTGTACTGTGCTGGTGCATTCTTATAACTATCAAATTACAGGCAATGGGTTCATCATTATCATATTCTTCAATATTGTTTCAAAGTTTGATGTACACATAATGCAGAAAATTTTACGTAACAAACTTCAAAAGTAAATAATGACATTCATCTTCATCAGTCTTCTATTTATAATTACCCTCTTAAAGTAAAAATAAGAAGAAACACATTTATGATAGCTAGAATTATGCCCAGGAGTTCGTGTGTTGAGCTTAGTAGTTTTATTGTAATCAAGTTAAAGTGCCAATATGACTGTTGATTGTAATAAGGCTGCACTCTATTCCTTAGAGTGTAGATCACATTCTATATTAATAACAAAATATTTGTCTTTTAAAAAAATAGAAGAAAAACATTTATGATCATTAATATAGACAAACCAGATTGTTGATGGAAACCGAGCAGAACATTGACGAAGTGAAACAGAGATGGATTCCAAATTTTTTATGCAGATTAACAATGCTGACCAGAGAAGGAAGCATTACAATCTAGACAAGCAGTTGGTGAAATGGAAGCTAAATTGGCGGCAACACAAACAAAAGTAATCCATGCATGTTCATATGCAATATTAGTTCTTCATGTCTTTCTAGTTAACCTTGTGCTTTTATGATCCGAGTTTAACTTGCATGTAACATGCTTAAATTCATTAATTTACTACTTTCTTTTCTATGCATAATTGTTTAGGTTTCCTTTGCCAGCATCTTTCCATACAGCATTCTGATGAGGATTTTCTTTACCATGTGTACTTTTTGTGTGTGTGTAATTATGTACTTTTTTTTTTGCAGATGAGCTCTAAAAGAGGAGGTGGCAAGTCTATCAAGGGTAAAAACATAGTTGGGGCTTCTGAAATTGGTGTTGACCAGTTGAACCCGGCAGTCCAAGATGTGCACTTGGATACCAAGAAAAACAAAAAACGAGCTGGAAATGTTGTTGCTCCCAAACAATGGGCACCTCGGACTCCTAAAAGAAACCCATGGGGTCAACCTGATACACGGAGAACTGGTGGACGGGGGAACGCACGGGTAAGGGCTCCAAAAAAGGCATGTGCCACCCAGACTGGTAGAAGAGGTGATGCTAACAACCAACCAATAAATAGATACCCTGATGAAAACAACTACAATGCCGCCTCAAATGCAATTCCTGCACCTCAGCAGACGGAACGCAATTGGAGCTCTGGGTCAGGCAACAACACCTGGCAGTCGGGAAATGATGCATGGAGGAGGGCAAATGTGTCAATTCCTCAACCTTCTGGTGTGGAGGAAGATGCTGATGATCACAATGACAATGATGAACTTGATGAATCCGTATCTGAAATGGATCTTCACAGTGACGACGAGTATTATTCAGATGAAAGCCCTAAAAGCCACGAGGAACGGAAGCAGAACAGGTGGTACTATGACTTTTTTGAGACTCTGGATACTTTGACCATTGACCAGATCAACGAACCAACAAGACAGTGGCATTGCCCTGCTTGTCAGAACGGTCCTGGTGCTATTGACTGGTATTGTAGTCTGCAGTCTCTAGTGACACATGCTAAAACCAAAGGGTCCAAAAGAGTAAAGATTCATAGAGATCTTGCACGAGTATTGGAGGACGAATTACGCATAAGGGGAGCTACTGTCAATCCAGCTGGTGAATCTTATGGACAGTGGAAAGGACTTAATGAAGTTGTTACAGACAAGGAAGTCGTTTGGCCACCAATGGTTGTCATCATGAATACGCAACTTGAACAAAATGATAAGGAAAAGGTATATCACTAATCTTGTTAATAAGATAAACGCATTATGTTTGATTTGGGTCATTAATAAAAAACGAAAATTTACTTTTCAGTGGGTTGGCATGGGAAACCCGGAGTTTCTTGACTACTTTGGGTCATATGAAGCAGTGAGAGCACGACATTCTTATGGGCCAAAAGGGCACAGGGGTATGAGCGTGCTGAAATTCGAGTCATCAGCTGTAGGATACACAGAAGCTGAACGTCTGAGCAAGCATTTTGAAGAACAAGGTACAGACAGATATGCATGGGAGAATAACCCCGTTTTGTTCTATCCCGGTGGTAAAAGACAATTATACGGCTACATGGCAACAAAAAGAGATATGGATGTCTTCAATCAGCATTCTCATGGTTTGAATCTTTCTTTCTTTTTGTTCTCAAGATTTGGAAAACTGCATTTGACTCGCTTCATATGTTTATTTAGGGAAATCAAGGTTGAGATTTGAAATGGTTTCTTACCAAGAAAAGGTTGTTGAACAATTGAAACAAATGAACGAAGAAAACCAGCAACTGCAATGGTTTAAAACCAAAGGAGCAAAAGACCAGATGCATGTGAAGGCGCTCGAAGAGACTATTGGGTTGGTGTCCCAAAAACTAAGAAAAAAGGAATTGGAGGATCGTATTGTGAGGGAGAGATCACAACAGTACCATGAGGAAAACAAGGAAGCGGTAATTTTTATGAAATTAATGCTACTTTTATATGCTTTTCCTTAATTTGATCTTTTCATGGTGTGTTTTCAATTAGATGGATTCGCTAGAGCAGTTCTTCAAAGACCAACTTAAATTAATCCAAGATGAGAGGAACGCAAAAGTAGGCCGCTTTGATAAGATGCAGCAGGAAGAATTCAGAAGGGTTGAACAATCTTTGTCTGCAGTGGATCCTCAGAAGAGGTATTGTTGGCTCTTTTAATTATCATTAATAATCATGATAGGCACTTGGGTATCTTTTCTTTTTTATCATATATCTTTAATGTCATCAATCGTTCTAATGTTTAAACGCTCATTATGATGAATAAATCGATTCTTGTTAGAGGTTGAAATATATTAGTTGTGCTGAGTATGGTGATTTGTATTTGAAGGGAGGAGAAGCTTGAAGAATTGAAAGAATTGAAAGAATTTGAGGAAGAAAGGGAGAAGTTGAAGAGCATGTATTGGAAAAAAAAGATTGAATTAGAGGAATGGTTTGACGCCGAGTTGACTCGGTTGATGGACAAGCACACCCATAAAAACTAGCAGCCAACCAATAAAATGAAGTCATTTGGGATTATATTATGTTCTTGCTGGTAAGTGGTAACTCGAATTAGAGGATTGCTTACTCGATTACTATGCTTGTGATTATGATACCCCTTTTTCTGAATTGACACATACAGAAAAATGTTTGACCATAAAGGTATCAATTAGATCAATGATATTTTTAACAAAATTTGAACTGATAGCCTGTCTTTTACAGATCTCTTGGTGACAAGCTGGCTTGCATTTGTTGCTAAACTTGCTCCTAGAAATCTCCTAATGAATAACTTCTGTTAAAAGTTAAAACTATATGCAAGGGTGTTATTCGGGTTTTTTTTCCAGGTTTCGAGTCTCGTTAATCGGGTTTCTAGGTATGCAGCCAATCAATCATGGTCATTTAAGTTATAATGAGAATTACATTCTCATCATTTTTTTTGAACAATGAAATAAATTCTCATCATATTTGGAGGTCTTACAAAAATAGTGCAATTACTTCCATTATTTTAAGGGAAAAAGATGTATAATGCTACCTAATTGTCACATTCGTATACATTTTTAATGAGTAAATATTGAAATGGTTAAAATACTACCATTAAGAAAGTATGTGAGTGTGGCGGCGCTTAGATTAGATGACGCTAGCAGCATACATCATATCGGTGGGGAAGAGGTTGTTGTGGTTGATTGTGTTGGGTCGGAGGAAGGGTGGCGGAGGTAGTGGATTATTTTGAGGTGGTGGTGTACGGGTGTTTGAATCCGCTGAAGATCCGACCTCAAAGGTTGGTCTAGTATGGCGTTAGGTTGGCAGTGGTCTCAGCTTGTTTCGATATCTGATTGGTTTGCTTGGCCAACCGGCTAGCTGCTCAACGACCGAAGCCATGGAGTTTCCTTTCGTGGTGGCAGGCTCACTCTCAATGAAAGCGCCAATTTGCTAAGCCTTTTTTAGATGGCTTAGATCTCCTTAAAAAAATAAAAATAAGACAAGTAGGGCAATTTTCTGTATATTCCCATAATGAAATTATAATGAAATAAATGCAAGTGCTGCAAACAGTAGTAGACTCCTAACAACTAGCAACTATGCTAACTCAAATGTGGAACATGGCCACTTCTTGACTCCCTAAAAATAGAACAGAACATAACAAACTAAAGATTCAGCTAAATAACTCAATTTCAATGTGCATGAAACTACTAACATGCATGGGTTTAAGGACACTAAGCAGGATTTTATGGTGAACTAGAATTAATTAGTTAATTGGTTTGAATAATTTGAGTCAATTATAAGTTTCTTACTAGTTTCACATCCCGCATTAAAAGTTGTACAATTGTACATTATGGTTTTGAATTTAGTTTTAGTTTCGTGAAAAATCCTTCTGTAATGCTCATTAGGACTTGTAATTATGTTTTTAAAGTGGAGTTTCTAGTGTGGAACTTAGCAATTTGTATATGAAGTTGAAGTGGGTTCCTTTAAAATTTTAAGCTTTTTTTACTAGGTTTAATGAACATGTGGCTAATTAGTTAGTTATTGTGCTTTTCTAAAGGGCAAATTGCGTGAAAATACAACAAACTATGTCAATATTGTCATTGTATGCAACCAACTTTATTTTTTACCTAAAAATACAAACAACTTACAATTTTGATTCATTGTATGCAATTAACCTGTGATATCAGGTTACCAACCGGTTTCTCCCTCATTTTTTGTTTTTTAAATTAATTTAATTAAAAAATTATTATTTTTCTAGAAGAAAATAAGAAGTGGCGTTTGATGTTCAGGTGTTTGATGTGATTATTGTTCGTCAAATAAAAAGCAGATCCTTATGAATGGTTATTTACTTATTTCTGATTCAAATAACAAACAACAATACATATCAAATTGAAGAAGACTCTAGATCTCAAGAGGACGATTTTGGTCTTGCTTCATATACGTTCGGTGGTGGTTGTTTGAAGGCGGCGCCTGTGGTGGATGTCACATCGGCGCCGAATTTGGGATCTAGGGTTTTATTGTATTTAGGGTTTTCGAATGCAGATGCGCCGTAATCGCTACGGCGACCGGAAAATGAACTCAAAAGTGATGAGGATGGTATGTAAGTGTGGGGTTTTATCGTATTTAGGGTTTCGACAGCAGTGGTGGTGGGTTGAAGGCGACGGCGGTGGTAGATTGAAGGCGACAACAGTGGTGGGTTGAAGGCGACGACGGTGGTAGCGTTTGATATTCATCTTGGCAGATCTAGTTGAATAACTAGGGTTTGTGACTTAGATCCGAGTTTGCGATTTGGGTAATCAGTATGTTCTAAATCAGTTTCTTTTGATATTCATCTTGTTCCTTTTCATGAGTTGGCTTCATCTAGTTTTCATGTTTCAGCTTCATCTTGGTGCCATTATGGTTCATTTGCAGATCTGGTTTTCACTTGGTTGTTTAACAAGTTTTCGATTCTTACAGATTGTTTGTTCTAGAAATTTCCTCGCAATTCATGAAGTTACGGTTCAAAATGTTTAACAAGCTTCATCTTGTGTTTTGGTTTTTGACTTTTTGTTGTAGACTCATTTGATTTTCTTGCTTTTGGTTTGCTTTTTAGTTAAGTTATGAAAAAATCATATAAAGCTTTGAAGATGACTCAAGAACATCATGAACCTTATGAATATTTTAATCAAAAAAAATTTAAAATTAAAAGAAATAACCGGCTACCTTATTAGAAGGTAACCGGTTGTATACGATGAATGAAAAATAAAAGAAAGTTGTATTTTTAGGTAAAAAATAAAGTTGGTTGTATACAATGGCAATTTCGATATACTTTGTTGTATTTTCGCGCAATTTACCCTTTTCTAAATTGTCTGGTTAAACTATTTAGTTAGTTGAGATTTGAGAAGATCATAAGTTGCACTCTAAAATCTAATATGTTGCACCCATATATAAAGGGTTATATGCACATTAATGTAACGAAGTATGCGCGGTTTAATATTGTGTGTAACAAACTATTTTTTTTTGCAATTAATACAACAAACTACCCGGTTTTAACATTATGTGTAGTTTTTACCGTATGTTGCCTGTTGCCAGTTACCCATTTGATTACTTGGCATTAATTTGACCTAAAGTTGAATCCACAGCTTACGTGTTCTTCCACGTGGGCGTAGTTCTTTTCATTCAGACCTAAGTTGGACGCATTATGTTTCAAAGGCTCATTTAATAACATTTTCAAATCCTAACCTCCGACCACTCGGTTACGCACCAAAATTGCATGCGAGGAAGGAAAATCTTTGTTGGATTGAACCAAAATTCTCGTTACCAAAGCACTTTGTTGAAGATTTCGACCCATAAGAAGGTATTTATACTTGAAATTTCGTGAAAAATGTTGCTAGTTTGATGTCCCGAGTATGTACTCTGTTGTGGAAATTTTCATGAAATCTTACAAATGCGTTTGATTTTTGTTTTATTGTAGTGGCATTCTTCGAATGGGTTACGAAACTGAAGTTTTTGATGTGGAAATACACTACGATGGGGCTTTCATGTTTCAACCACTGAGATACGACCATGGTGAGGTTCTTAAGGTAAAAATTTCTAGAATGGAGTTTGAGGACTTTAGGGACTTTGTTGCCAAAGAGACAGTCAGACATGGCACACTTTTCATGCAATTTATTACAGAATTGTAGGAAATGAATTAGACACAGGGATTACACCTATTTCAAATGGTAATGATCTTATAGATTACTTTGACGTAGTTAAAGAATATGGTCCAATGGAAATGTACTTGGATCATTTTAATGTGAACCTTGATACATACATTGATGGTACTTATAACAAGGTTCAAGTAAGTCCCCCTCCCCTAGTCAATGAAAATGAAGAAGGAAAACAGAAGGCTGAAGCAGATTTACAAGTTGATGAGGAAATGCATGATGAAATTAGTGATGGTGAGAACTTTGATGAACTTAGTGAATCCAGTGATGCTCCATCACTAGACCACTTGTCTGAAGGGGAAGATGAATTGTTTGAGATGAGAAGCAAAAAGAAGACAATTAAGCCTAATGATGTGTTTAAGCAAAGTTCTAGTAATGTAGATGATGAGGAACCTTACAATATACAACTTGAGCATGATTCATTGATAAAGGAATTGTTGGATTCTTTGCATAGGGAAGGACACAGTGAGGATGATGTTTGTCCTAGCAATGAGCATGAGTTTCCAATTTATGATCCTGACAGTCATTGGAGGTTGAAAA
This sequence comes from Pulicaria dysenterica, assembly GCA_947179395.2. Classification (NCBI taxonomy): domain Eukaryota; kingdom Viridiplantae; phylum Streptophyta; class Magnoliopsida; order Asterales; family Asteraceae; genus Pulicaria; species Pulicaria dysenterica. Next base: position 62,487,907 of record OX359294.1, read on the forward strand.
AACCAATTGTTGGTGAGAGGTATGAATCATACAATCAATTGAAGGATTGTATTAGGTACTATGCACTCAACAATGGGTATTCTATATGGTATGAGAGGAGTTCTCAAAAGAGCATCATAGCTAGGTGTGGTCAAAGGCAAGTATTGAAAAACCTTGAGAAAGGCAAACAAGGAAAGGTGAATCAGTATCCAAGTAAGAAGAGTAATGTTAAGGGTTGTGAGTGGAGGCTATATGCAAGGATAATGTCAAATGAAGGATCATTTCAAGTGATATCTATGAATGATGAACACACATGTGCTAGGAACTTTAGGTATGGACCTCTGATCAACTACAAGTTTATTGCAAAACACTTTTGTCATAAAATCAAAGCAAACCCAAAGATAACTCTAGGTGAGTTAGCAGAAGAAGTGTTAAAGAAGTTTAAATGCCATGTGACATTACCTCAATGTAGTAGGGCTAGATTCTATGCTATAAATCAGTTTCAACAGTCCTTGGCTGAACATTATGGACTTCTAAGGTCTTATGGTGATAAGAAGTAATCCTGGTTCTACTGTGAGGTTAGATGTGACTGTGAATCCTGATGGAAAAACATACTTTGATAAATTCTATGTTTGTTTGAAAGCTTTAAAAGATGGGTGGAAGCATGGATGTAGGAGAGTAATAGCACTTGATGGTTGCTTTTTTAAGACATCATGTCAAGGGGAGTTGTTGACAGCTGTGGGTAGGGATGGAAATAACCATATTTACCCACTGGCTTGGGCTGTGGTAAATGTTGAGAACAAGAACAACTGGACATGGTTTTTGACTTTGTTGAGTGAAGATCTGGACATAATTGATGATGAAGGTGTGAGTCTATTATCAGACCAACACAAGGTATCTGTTTTTAACATTCAATACTGTTTTTAACATTCAATCTTTCAATCTGTTTTTAACATTCAATACTGTTTTATCTATTAAATTGTAGGGGTTGATTGAGGCTGTGAAGGATGTGTTGCCAAAGGCTGAACACAGACAATGTGCTAGGCACATATATGAGAACTTCAGAAAGGTACACTCTGGTGTTGAGTTTAGAACCTTATTTTGGAAAGCATCAAAAGCTTATTACACACATTTATTTGAATCTGTCATGAAGGATATTAAGAATGCTAGTCCTAAGGCTTATAAGTATTTGATAGATAAAGACCCAAAAACATGGTCAAGAGCATACTTTGAACTATATAGAGGTTGTGACTCTGTTGAGAATGGTTACAATGAATGTTTCAATGCAGTACTTGTAAGTGCTAGAAGTAAACCAATTATCACATTGTTAGAATCAATTAGGATAATTCTGATGGAGAGGATGCATTCATTGAGAAGAAAGGCTGAAAAGTGGTTAGATGACATATGTTCCTCAATTAGGGAAAAAATTGAATTGACCAAGGAACAACAAAGACATTGGAGAGTGATCCCGGGGGGGGGGGGGGGGTAATCTGTTTGAGGTTAGAAGGGGAGTTGATGCATTTACAGTTGATGAGGAATGGAGATCATGTACATGTAGGATGTGGCAATTATCAGGACTTCCATGTGTACATGTTGTTGCTGTAATCTTATTTCTTCAAAAAATGTTTGAGGACTACATACCTATGTGGTTTACAAAAAGAACTTTTGTTGAGACATACAACCACTACATCAAGCCAGTGAATGGTATGAACATGTGGCCCCAAAATACCTTGAACAAGCCATTACCACCAAAGTCAAGAGTCATGCCTGGTAGACCCAAAAGAAATAGACAAAAAGGTGTTGGTGAGTCAAGCAAAAGCAAGGAACAAAAGATGGGTCAAAACATGGGTCAATCATCACAAGGAGGAAGGATATCAAAGAAGGGTGTTACAATTACTTGTGGAAATTGTAAACAAACTGGTCACAACCAAAGAAAGTGTCAAAGGCCAAGGGTTGATTCCCCACCTAAAGTTGCAAAAAAGAGAGGAAGGCCAAAAAAATCAAGTCTGAATACTACAACAGAAGGTATACCAACTGTGGAGCCTACTGAAGCTATGCCTACTCAACAATCTGTGGATTCTGAGATACCAATGCCAACACAAGGTATATATATTTAATCTGTTTTAATCTGTTATATGTAATATGTGGATTTTGATACATTTAATCTGTTATATGCAATCTGTGTGTTGATATATTATATATTAGAAAGTGTTGATATTCAAGTGAATGAAGCAAGTGTTGAAGCTATACCTACTCAAGCAACACAGTCTAGCCAAACAAATGTTAAAGGTTAAGGGAGCCTACTCTCCAAAGCAAGTCAATGTGAGTTTGTGATCTTGTTTCATTGAATCTGTTTTCTTGTTTTCTATTAATTATTTTATTTTATTGTTTTATTAGTGCATCAAAGAAGGATGAGGTTGATGGAGTCCAAAAAGTCTCGCCCAACAAAAAATAAAGTAGTTGTGGAATCAAGTGTTCAAGTTGCACAGCCAAACAAGAGGAGATTCCCAAGTGAGAGGATCACAAAGAAGAAATTGGGGAAAAGAATTGGTGGCCAAAGGAGTACTCAAGATAATGCATTAGATATTGATGATAAAATAGAATAGTTTATCATAGTAGTAGGAAATGAAGTAGTAAATTGTGATAATTGTTTTGTACAATACACTGCCCAAGTAACAATGCTTGTTTTGTTTTATTTTGAAAGGGTATGTACAAGTAACAATGCTACTTAGTAAATGAAAAATGCTGCCTTTTGGCCTTTTGTGCAAATTTGTACTCATCTGAATGTCATGTTCAGCCGTGGGATTTGATACAATATTCTTATCTTGTGACCCATGTTTTGTACATATGTGTTGAAACTCTTATATAAATGTGATGTTATTTCTTTATACAATTCACATAATAGAAAATGGATGAAAGCTGTGATCACTACTTCTACATGCAAATTGAGAAGCATATTAGGAAAAATGGGAGATTGGTAAGTCATTCTTGTTTGCCTTTATTGATTTTTATCATCCTTTACATGTGCAATACTTTTGTCTTGTTTTGCAGAATATACCACCCTTGTTTGTTAGAATGCATGGCCTTGATGCTTATGATGAGGTTGAAATCATTCTTGAATTGAATGAGATAATTGGTTGAAAGATGATGAGCAAACATCATCTAATCAAAGTCACCTTTGATCACCAACTGCCCATTATTCTTGAATTGAATGAGATGAAACACAGAATGCAATTCAAGAATAATGGGCAGTTGGTGATCAAAGGTGACTTTGATTAGATGATGTTTGCTCATCATCTTCCAACCAATACATGGTTGAAGTTCAAAATTAAGAAAAAGAGTATTCCAAGTGTTGTGTTCAAAGTAACCCACTCCTAGTGTAATAAACTATGTCTTAATGCAATAAAAAGTAGTTCATTTCATTTCACTTCATAACAGAGTACAAGTACAGTAAAGAAGCTTACATAAATGAACCTAAGGGGGTGTTTGGTTCATTCTTCTGGGGGGATTACAAGGGAATGGGAATTTAAATCCCCCCAAATCATGTGTTTGTTTTACAAATGGGAAGAAGGATTTAAATTCCTGGGAATGTTTGAAATCCCATGGATAAGGGATTTAGAAATCCTCCCACCCCCTAGTATTTTGAAATCCCTCGGCTGAGGATTTGCTCCGGCGACCGTCCGGCTAATATTCCGGCGAAAACCCTATCGCCGTCGAAGAAAACCCCGAAAATCGCCGTCGAAGAAAACCGTCCGGCTAATATTCCCACCCCCCAAATCGCCGTCGTTCGAAGAAAACCCTATCGCCGTCGAAAACCCTTCGTCGATCTCTGTCTATCCCGAAGAAAACCCTTCGTCGATCTCTTCCTTCGCAGTCTTCTCCGTCGAAGAAACCCGTAGCCGCCGTCTTCTCCGTCTTTACCTTCGATTCAAACAGAAAACCCTAGCCGCCGTCTTCTCCGTCTTTGCCTTCGATTCAAACAGAAAACCCTAGCCACCGTCTTCTCCGTCTTCTCCGTCTTTGCCTTCGATTCAAACAGAAACCCTAGCCGCTGTCTTGTTCGTAGTCATCGTCTTCGTCTGTTCTTCGTCTTCACAGAGAAGGGTTTGCCAAAAACCCTAATCGACTTCGTCTGTTCTTCGTCTTCGCAGAGAAGACCGGCGGGAAGGTGGTGGCCGGCGGTGAGGTGGTGGCCGGCGGTTTGGTGGTAGATTGATGGGTTTATGTTGGTGTGTGAACCAAACAAAGGAGTGGGATTTAAAATCCTCCCAAATGAATTCCCCCCAAATGCAATTCCCATCCATAAATCTCATTCCCCTCAAAATCAAAGAATGAACCAAACACCCCCTAAGATTAAACATAGAACAACCACTAATGCAAGCAAAATATAAACAAATGATTCACTAGCTTTCCCTTTTGATTTAGCCTTGATCAACTCCTCCTTCAACAGTCCAATTTCCAATTTTGAGTTTTGAAGTTCTTCTATTGCATCATCTTCCTTCTTCGACTTCAAATTATGGAGATGCATCTGATACACCAAATCCTTGTAATATTGACTTGGTAGTTCAACATTAATGAACTTAAATCTCTTGCAGCTAGGGAATTTACCCTTAAAAATCAAAAAAATTACAAAATTTAGTGTTGATGGAATGATGCTTACAGTTACGTATTTCGGAGAAAACTTACAAAATTAGGGCACCCAAGGAACCTTCTTCCTGAGTTAAGGTTGGTCCATGAGGTCCTCATCGACATTCGATCTCCACAGTGGCAAACATCAAGGTTTGAATTCGAGAATGAAGAAGAAGAAGAAGATGGCATGTTGCTGGATTGAAAATACGATGGTCAGAGTGAAAAATAGGTCTAATTAAACCGGTACAAGAAGAAGATGAGGTTCCTACGTGGATGGCAACCGGTCCACGTAGGATTTGACTGGTTCATACGGTAAAAACTACACATAATGTTAAAACCGGGTAGTTTGTTGTATATAACCCCATATATAAATCACCATCTTTAAAAAAAATTACAGTATACATAAAAAATTAACATATAGACAGGCTACTCATGACACAATGATAGATTGATAGGTTGACACTGTGGATGACTTGAAAATTGTAGGGGTGAGAAGATGAAGAATAGAGACAATCGACCTATAAGGAAAGAAAAGAAAAAAAAAGAAAAGAAGATCTTTCTGTTTCAAATCTTTTTATTTTTAAAGGATAAGAATTAAAATAAAATAAGCCTAACTCCGATCTAAATTCCTTTCTTTCATCAAATAAAACTTTACCACGTAACTTTTTAAAAAAACTCAACAACAATGTATATTTATTGGGAGAGTGGATTACTTAAAAATTGTTTTGTTTTGAGAAAAGCATCTGGCCTATCACCTACTTGAATATAAAGTGTATATATAGTAGAAATGTATTTATTTGTTTTGCTATCTGCACTAGTTTATTGACCCGTGCACGTACGAGTATTTTGAAAGTTTATTTGAGATATTAAAATTTTTAAATATAAATAATGCAGTAAATAAAATATCATCTTTGTGATGAGAATATACTAATTTCAAAAAAATGTCATATTACAATAAAATTTATACCAAAACATAGATAAAAATGAGACGGTCGTAACTATATAATTACTTTTTCTCTAAACAAAATATATCACAAGTTACTAAAAATAATTTATAAACAACTTATAATTAATTACATTAGTATACAATTTTTAAAAAAACCCCTCACATTTTCTTAAAACCTCTTTATATGTTTTATAAAACTCCCTCAAAATATTCATGTAACCCCCTCCCAATAGATTTAAAATTAATATTTCGAAATTGAAATTGAATAATTTGAAATTAAAATTTCTTATCCACGTATTTAATCTTTCCAAAATTGTTTTGAGAATAAAATAATTTTGAAATTGAAGGTTATGATTGGTTAATTAAAACTCAATTTATGGTTATTTTTGAAAAATTTGCATGCTTTTTATATATAGATATAGATAGATAGATTCCTCTCCATTGGAAAAGTATGCTTATATAATTTTTTTTTGAAAGACAATATTTTATAAACCAAACCAAAAGATACAGAGAACCCAATCTATAAGAAATAGATTGACTAGGTCAACATACCGTGAATACAAGATTATATAAAATGCAACATCCTAACACTAAGCTAATTTAACTTTTTAGCACATTCTTCCGGAACCTGCATCCAAGAATCCCAAGTCATTAAGCCTAATCATTTACCTCTGCCCCTTAACCAAAGAAGTAAATTGACCTGAGTCTCCACGACTTCTTCCTCAGTGCTCCTAGAATGATTTTGAAAAACCAGCTTGTTACGTGACTTCCAAATAAGTATGCCAAAGTTCTGCAAGCCACTTCCCAAATCTTAAACTGTGATGAAGATAGAGATCCAAATGCCTTGTATATCCCTTCATTTAAAGTATTAAAAACAGTGAAATTTATGCCCCGTCATTTAAAAAAATTTCTCCCAAAGTTAAAGCATGATTAACCGACTCCGTCTTATCTAGACATCTTGGACATAATACCGATGAAACATCTATACCTTTGTTATCTAATTTTAACAATCTCTTTGAGCTCACATACCTTCTTTGGAATAATATTTGACCAGAAAGTGTTTGTATTAGCTGTTGAATCTTCTGCCTTCAATCCTTCAATTGCTTTTCTAATGTCTTTAAACTGAGTATGTTTTGTGATCACCCCACTGCCATGTCCATGCGTCTTTTGTATTTTGCTGAAGAGAGATTTTTTTTAAATTGATCAAATAATTGTTGCAACTCTTCTAGAGATCTCCCTCTTGGATGACCCGTTGAATCCCACTTTCATTCCCAATTGTGCTGCACCCAAGCGCCCATATCACAAACCCTTGCGTTCTTGTTTAAACTTCTGCTGAAAATTCTTAGAAAACAATTTTTCAAAGGACCCTTTCCCATCCAATCGTCTAACAAATAACGAAAGGTTGTACCATTACCCAATTTAAGTTTTGTAAAAGACATCAATTGAAGCCCCATTTCGTTAATTTCTTTCACAGCCTTCACAATACCTCCCCCTCCCTGAACCCGAAATCATATCATTTGGATCAAACCCACCCGAAAACCCATAAATGCTTCTGAAAACCCGTCCCCAAAATGAATCACTTTCAACTTTAAAGTGCAATACCACTTTCCCAATAAACTTAGATTGAATGATTTTAAATCCCATTATTTAGAACCCACCCCCCCCCCTTAAAATTACGTAAAACATGATCCCACCTAACCCACCCCCTTTTTTTTTAGAAAATATCTCCTTCCAAAAGAAATTTTTTCTAAAGGTTTTAAGCACTTTAAGGATACTGGACAGAGCATAAAACAAGGAGAAATAGTACAGAGGAAGGCTGGAAAGAACTGATTTGATTAGCGTCAAACGACCCCTAAACGATAGTGACCCTTTTTTCCACTCTACCTGTCTACCATTCTTGAAGAGAACTTGTCCACCACCTTACACCAGTGAACTTTCTTTCGCATATTCATTTTAACTGGAACTCCCAAATACTAGAACTTCCCACCCGACAACCAATGATATTTGCAAATCTTTCTAACTCTGATTTCTCTACTCCCACCCCAAACAAACTACTTTTCTTCCAGTTTACTTGAAGGCCTGAAGCCATCTACCAGCATTTTAATAAATCTATCAGAATTTTTAAATTTTTTATACTCCATTTCCTAAAAAATATCGTATCATCCGCATATTGAAGATGAGACACTTGAATCATATCTTTGCCTACTTTCAGACCCTCAAACACCCCTATTTCAACAACTTCATTCGTCATCAAATTTAAACCTTCAGCAGGGGTTAAAAACAAGGGCAAACTGCTTCATAATACAACGAACTTTTACTAAGCTACCAATGTATACAATGAATTTTAAAATTTAAAAAAAAATACAACCAATCTTCACATTTGTTACATTATATGCAATTGACCTCTTATAGCAGGTCATGTTTGCTAATCCAGCCGGTTACCTTCTTTTAGTTATCTTTAATAATTTTTTTTAAAAATAAATCATTTTCCATAGAACACAAGCATAAGCAGTTAGGGTTCTTCAAAGAGGACTGCTCAGATCTCGCCTTCATGCCTTCATAAAAACACAAGCATACCTTCACCACCAACGTCATGCTCAGATCCAGATCTGAGCCGTGAGTTTTGAACCACCACCGTCGCTTGAACCACCCTTCAAGAGCCAACGTGAGTGTTTATCAAGTGAGTGTTCAGATCCAGATCCAGATTGCCGTGAGTTTTCAAGAGCCACCGTGAGTTTTCAGATCCAGATCGCCGCCGTCACCGCCCTTCAAGAGCCACCACCACTGCCGCCGCCGCTTCAGCCCACCACCACTGCTGCCGCTGTCGGAATCTGACCTCCTTATACAGATTGCTCAAAGGACCACCATCGCCTTCAAATCGTTACCGCCGCCTTCAAACCTTCACCACCGTTGCCTTCTAATCTGACCTGCAGGAACAATTTGTCTTTAAGGTTCGATTTAAGATCTCGTTTATTCAGATTAGGGTTTATTTATACCGATTGTTCATTCTTAGATCTCGATTTAAAGTTATTTTAGATCTTATTTTTAGGGCTTTCATTGTTCTTCATCTGGTTCATTATTTAGGGTTTTTGGATTTAGATATGTTTTACAGATCAGAACATCATGAGGTTTTCATATTTAGATTTGATGTACATATTTATGTTTTTATTCTTGTGTCATTATGAGTTTTGAATTTGTTTACTGATTTGGTTGATTCATAAGTTGTGTTTTTGTTCTTGAACTTGAAGGTGTTCATCATTAAGAACAATAAGTATAAAAACTACAAAAAATAATTAGAAAAAAATATTAGAAAATCAGAATATGACCTGTTACCTGCTCATCAGGTTGCTAATTGCATACTTTGGAAGACAAAAGAGAGTTGGTTGTATTTTATTTAAAATTTTAAAGTTGGTTGTATACATTGGTAGCTTAGTAAAAGTCATTGTATTTTGGAGCAGTTTGCCCTAAAAACAAATAAGGTGCTAGCGGATCACCATAACCCCCTTTGCTACGGAAAATTCTTCAAACGGAGACCCGTTTATAAGAACTGAAAATCTAGGTGATGTTAAACATTCTTTCATCCACCTAATCCAACTTTGCCCAAACCCCATTTGAACCATGGTATCATACATAAATGACCATTTTATAGTATCATAAGCTTTCGCAAAATTCACTTTAAACACTAGGCCGTTCTTATTTTTTCAGCGATCCGCTTGCTATCAAAATTCCATCCAAAATTGAACGTCCTTTTATAAATGCCGATTGAATCTCTCCAATTACTTCATCCATTACTAGCTTGATCATGTTTGATAAAAATTTTGAGAGAATCTTATAGTAACACCCAATTAAATTGATTGGCCGATAATCATTAAATTGTTAGTGTTATGACATTTTCTATACTTGTTAACAAAAATTTTCTACTTATTTTCTTACTTATAAAATCAATACAAATATTAAAAGTTAATAAAAACTATAAGAAAAGAGAATCAGTAAAATCTACATATAATCTTTAAGTGACTAGGAGAATGATATAGAAAAAAAATAGTGAAAAAATAAAACTTTTATTGTTGTATATATATATATATATATATATATATATATATATGTCCTTTTTATATACTTTTCTTTGCACTCTTTTAAAAAAAAATTAAGTTAATTTAGTTTAGAAATGCGATACATATTTTTGGTAATAAGTTCTTTACCTTTTGTAACTCTTATAAAAAAAAATAGTTAGGAAATGAAGATTATAATATTATAATTAACTATCGAAAAAAGAAACAAAATAACTGAATGAAAAAGTCCAAAGTACAATTTTGTTTTTAGTTATTGTTATTATGTTAATGTGTTTTGATTTAGATTATGATCCTAAAAACACAAGTAACACCCATAAGGTTAAATTTGGACCGGTTATGTATGACACAATCAAAATTCAATTAATTTGATCAGAATAATTGAAAAAACCCGAACAATATCCTTTAATTTATTACTTTGATTTTATAACGTCACCAGTACCGCTAATAGAAACTATAATAATTATATATGAAGTTTAGAAGCAAAAATGAAATAATTGAACGAACCAAAATACTAGTTTTACTCTAAAATATAAGAGGAATTATATTGTTGCTCCTTACAGTAATTTCACATTTGTTTCTTTAAATCAAAAAGTTACAAACTTAGTTGTTTATTCTAAAAAATCATACTATTAGTCTTTTCGATGTTTAAAATAAATTACTAACAGTGTGCACTTTTTCAAAATTAGAAAATTAATAATGTGCAGTCTAATAGTATACAATTTTTTAAAATAAAAAACTAACTTTATAACTTCTTAATTTAAAAAATATATAAAATAACACTAATTCTAAAAGGGTTTAGGCCACAAAATAGCGTTATACTTTTTCAAAAGTGTCAATGTATGTTATTTACTTTTTTATTAACCAAATAGGTAATATACTTTGTGATAAACTGTTAAAGTAAGTAATAATTTATAATTTTCTATTAGGATTTTGGCTCTAACCGTAGTTTGCACATTTAGATCATCATCAAACTTTTGTGACATAACCAGAATTCCTTATTAGAGGTTACGGTGGAGTCTGGTCAGCCCCTTGTCGGTAGTCGTTGAGGGCTTTAAAGAAAGATGCATTGTTGCTGTTTTCCTTAAATTCGTCAACGATGACAGACAAAAGACTAATCAGACTCCACCATCACTACCAGAAAAGATTTTCGATCAAAACATCAAGGTTTGGTGGTGATAGAACGGTGAGAGTAATTATAAATTCGGGTCCTTACTTATTTTAACAGATTACTACAAAATAGATTACCTATTTGAATAATATAATGTAAATTACTTACATTGATATTTTTAATACTATCTAGTTACTATACCTTTCTAAAAACACCAACCATATAATGATGATATTGATAAAAAAAAAATTAGAGTTGATTACAAAGATGGTCTCTGTAGTTTGCGCTTAATTTCACATTTAGTCATTTAAACTCGAAAATTACACTGGTAGTTCTTATGGTTAACATTTTGTTTCACTTTTAGTCCTTTAGTCAAAGAGTATATTGGTCATTTTCCTTCCTTATACATGTAACCAAACAAGCTATTACCTCTTTTTACCCTTTTTAAAAGTGAAACAAAATGTCAACTATAAGTACTACTAGTGTAATTTTTTAGTTTAAAGAACTAAATATGAAATTTAACACAAATCACATGGATCATCTTTGTAATTAACTCAAAAAAATTATGTATTGATGTTTGGTAAATAAATAGTAAAACTGTGCCATCTTTCCTGATTGAAACTTTGCGCAGGGACTATTCTTGTAATTAAGAAAAAAAAGACTGATGAGATTTCGGACGTCAATCACTGTAAAAGCGTCCATACATACGGCACCCACACCTCTGCATTTTCTTACACTTCTCACTCTCACACCTTCTTCACGGCGGCGCGTGTCCCTCAAACGCTTTTTAACTTGCTTCATTTTACTCCATTTCTCATAGAACCACCGTCTATCTTCTTCAGGTATAATCTATACGTGCTTAAATCCCCTTTCGTTTATAGAATGTGGACTACTCGATTAACTTCGTTTGAACTTTGTACTACTTATAAACGTTTTTTTGTTGTCGGAAAAACACATATACACTGTATCTCTTTCAGGTGTCTCAATGTGCTTAGATCGTCGTCTGGTTGTTGTTTTACGATTAGTTTGTTACGGCTGTGAGTCGTTTATTTGTATGATTTCGTCTGTCATTACTTCGGTTATTGATACGGAATTGTGGACACTCAGCCCCGTTTGATCTATGTGCGTATTCACTTTGAACATTTTTGCAAGGAAATATGACAAAACTACACTGTATGTTGCTTAAATTGTTTTTTTAATGTTGTTGTTCAAATAACTTTTGGCCTCTGTGATCGTCATATTTAACTCTGTTTTCAGACTGTGGTCGTCTCTGTTTTTATACTTCTTTTACAGTTTTTGGTCGTTCAACTTCAATTGAGGCATGTTTATGTCAGTCAATGGGGCTTTTAGGTGTTGTTAGAATCGTAGATCATTTCCCGCGCTCTTGACGTATCGTAGTTGAACGTTGTACGGAAAATCTGGTCTCGGTGCTTGAGAGATGCTTGCGTTTAAAACCTTATTTAGGGTTTTAAGTTTGATGATGATTAACGAGCCTCCATAAAACCTAATACTGACTTTGAATATGATAATGATATGACTATTAACCTGTAGATTCCTGCACAAAAGTTTAACAACAGAAGCTTAACAATTTCAAAATACTAATACCAATTTGGATAAATCATGGTGTCTGTTCAAATCAAGTGTTGAGAAGTTTAATGTCATCTATAACGTTGTATTTCTCATCTGATCATTGATCCACAATCTAGGCAGGTGTAGACCTGGAAAAACTTACCCATTATTCTCGAGGGTACCCATGAAAACATGTATTACTGGGTGCAAAAGTTGGGTACATAACTATTTGGTTGCGTTTTTTTTATGAACAACTGTTAGTTCTTCATTTCTTACTGGTTAACCTTGCGCTTTTGGGATCCGGTTGTAACCGGCATGTTAAGTGCTAAAATTGGTCAAATTTGTAATACTACGTGCAATTACAGTGAACTGATTTACATACATAATGATTTCTGTCCTCGTGCCTGATTATTTCCTTAGTCTGTGACTTTCTGATACAGATTTCTGATGGGGATTTCTTTACCATGTGCACATTGTGAATCTATTTGCAGATGAGTTCTAAAAGAGGTGGCGGTCAGTCTAACAAGGGTAAAAACGTAGTTGAGGGTGTTTCTGACTTTGGTGTTGATCAGTTGAACCAGGCAGTGCAGGATGTGGACCTGGATCCCAGTCAGGGTGCTGGTTGGGAAGTTATCTCCAAAAAGAACAAAAACAGAGCTGGAAGCAGTGCTCCTACTAAACAACAAGCTTCTCAGACTCCTAACCAGAGAACTATTGGACGGGGCAATGTGCCGGTAAGGGCTCCAAACAATGCATGGGCAGCCCAAACAGGTGGCAGAGGTGTTGGTAGCTACCAACTGATGAACAGTTACTATGAGAGCAACTACAATGCCGCCTCAAATGCAATTCCTCCACCACCGCAGACTGTGTGGAACTGGAATGCAAGGCCAGCCAACGCCTGGCAGTTGGGAAAGGAAGCAGGGAGGAGGGGAAACTTGCCAATTCCTGATCCTTCTGTTGTGGAGGAAGATGTTAATGATTACAATGAAACGGAAGTAGTTGATGGATCTGATGATGAAGACGTCGATGACGACGACGATGATGATGAACTTCTAAATGACGAGTATGATTCAGATGAAATCCCTCAAAGCCATGAGGAACGAAAGAAGAATAGATGGTATGCTGAGTTTTTTGGAACTTTAGATACACTGACGGTCGAACAGATTAACGAACCAACAAGGCAGTGGCATTGCCCTGCATGTCAAAATGGTCCTGGTGCAATTGACTGGTACAGTAGTCTACAGTCTCTTGTGAATCATGCTAGAACAAAAGGGTCCAAAAGAGTGAAGATTCATAGAGAACTTGCTGAATTATTGGAGGAAGAATTGCGCTTGAGGGGAACTACATTTAAACCAGCTGGCGAATCATACGGACAGTGGAAAGGACTGAAAGAAGTTGTCAAAGACAAGGAGATATTGTGGCCACCAATGGTCATCATCATGAATACACAGCTCGAACAAGACGAAAATGAAAAGGTACATCACTGGTTAATTAGCTATCAGCGTGTTCATTTGTATGTTATTTTGTTTTCTGTCATGGATGAAGTTACTAAAATAGTAAAATGAATCCCTACTTTCAGTGGATTGGCATGGGAAACCAGGAACTTCTGGACTATTTTGGGTCATATGAAGCAGTGAGAGCCCGGCATTCTTACGGGCCAAAAGGGCACAGGGGTATGAGTGTGCTGATATTTGAGTCATCGGCTGTAGGCTACACAGAGGCTGAGCGTCTAAGCAAACATTTCAAACATCAAGGCACAGACAGAGATGCATGGGATCATCGCCCAAATCTGTTCTACCCTGGTGGTAAACGACAGTTATATGGCTACATGGCCACAAAAAGAGATATGGATATCTTTAATCAGCATTCCCATGGTCTGTGCATTATTCTTTATTTTTCAGTCTTTATGTTTTGTTCTTAAGATTTTTAATGTCTGTTGACTTGTCTTTTTTCTTACTTTTATTTTAGGAAAAACAAAGCTGAAGTTCGAGTTGGTGTCGTATCAAGAAAAGGTTGTCAATCAACTGAAACAAATGAATGATGACAACCAACAACTAAATTGGTATAAGAACAAAGTGGTAAAAGAAAAGATGCACAGCAAAGCACTCGAAGAGTCATACGGGTTGGTCTCTCAAAGACTAAGGAAAACTGAGGAGGAAAAGCGTATTGTGAGGGAGAGAGCACAGCGTTATCATGAACAAAACAAGGAAGAGGTAATCTTATAATAGCATAGTGATTTCAATAGACTACTTCTACATGATTTTTATTTGTAATTTGTTCATGGTGTGCTATGTTTTAGATGGATTCGCAAGAAGAATTCTTCAAAGAGCAGCTGAAGGTAATCCAAGATGCCAGGAATGCAAAAGAAGGCATTTTTGATAAGCTGCAGCAGGAGCAGTCGTATTCCATGGGTGATTCTCGAAAGAGGTATTGGCACATGATCTTTATCTTTTATAAAAATGGCAACTTTATTGTTATTATTATAACAACCATAGTTACTTGGGTTGCTCTATATTAGATTATCACCTGAGCTACTTTATGGTATATCCACTCGTTAATATGCCTTTTATGATGGAATGGTAAATTTGAAGCAACTCGGTTCTTCTGAGTGATCAAAATATATCCTCTTGTGCTAAGCGTTGTTGATGCAGGGATGAGAAGCTTGAAGAAATGAAAGAGTTTGAGGAAGAGAGAGAGAAGTTGATGAAAATGCATGAAAAGAAGATAGCTGAAATGAAGAGCAGGTACTGGAAGGAGGAGATCGAGTTAGAGGAAGGGTTTAATGCCGAGTTGACTCGGTTGATGGACAAGTACACCCCCAAATCATGAAGGAGAAGGCTGCTGAAACACAAAAAGGTGAGAGATGATCTAATATTTACTGAAAGACCTATGTGTTCTTTTTGAACTTGTGTTTATCTTTTACTTTCTAAGTACCTTATCTCAATATATCATGCCATGGGCATTGGGCATGATTAAAAGAATTGAATGTTACAGACTTTGACATCAGATTGCTTGAAATCTTGCCAGTATTTTCAGTGGTGCATATATGAACTTTATAATCAGTAGCAGATAATCAAGATTAAGGAAAACAACTTATTTCATAACCTAAATATCCCCAGTCCTCAAAGTTATCCACTGTCCTGGTTGAAAGTAATCCCTCTTCTCATAACTCTCAGTAAAGATATTTTACTTGGGCAATCTTTTTTCTGATTCAGAATTTTTTTTTAAACAAATTTAGACTTGTATCAATTTCTTAAATCTATTATAAGTTGGTAAAAATAGCCAAATTTCAGTGTTTGTTTATATTACAGCCTTGTTAATGTGGTTCTCCAGGTTTTCCAATTTCATCAATGGTTTTGAATTCAGGCTGCTCTATTTTCTGATTACATCAGAGGTTTGAATTTGGGTTTTGAATTGAGTCAAAAGGATGCTTAAATGGATAAATTGATTCCAAAAACTTTGTTCAAAGTCATCATCAACTATAATTTTAGTTAATTGTGATTTGCTGAGACCAAAAGAAGGGTTTTTCAAATAAATTAATACAAGTTAGGAGGTGCAAAACACCCAAAATTCACAAAAAAAGGCCATTACGTGAGTGTTGTAACTGGCATTATGTCGCATTCCAGGTGTTTTTCAGATTTCTTAAATTGATTTGGGGAGAATGTGTCCATTTCTTGTCTGAAATGTGATAAGTGAATATCATCAAGGACCATTTATAACGTGACTATTTGTTAAACCACCGGTTTTACAGTTGAACCGGTCCGGTTTTAAGACAACTTATAAATATGTTAACAATCTTAATCTTTTATTTTATAAGATCAATTTAATTCTTTATCTTCACCATTTTTTTAATCAAAATTAAAATTTCAATCTTTACTTTTCCTGTTCAAAATTGAATCAATGGCTTGTATATGAAATACAATCATGTTTTTTTCGTATCATAGTACTATCCTTTACCCACATTTGCCCCGAATATTTTTTACACAATTTGTCGCTATTTTTTAATTTCCCATTTCTTTCTTGTTTTATAATTGTTTTACATCTTTTTATTAATGTTTAAAATTTAACATTTTCTGAACCGACTTACATATTCATGACATCTAATCTAGTAAATATTATAACAAAAGTAAAAATTATTGAAAAGACTACATCTAAACATGTTTCTATTTTATTTTTACTTTCATAGATAAGAGAATTTATTAGCTGGAGAAAAAATTTATGTTTTTTTTTTTTGTTTCATGTTTTTTTTTTTTTTTTTTGAAAAGTTGTGAGTTTTCATTTTCTGAAAATATAGAATAAATGTATAGATAAAGGGGTGAAGCTTCTTTTATTCTAAAAAAGAAATAGAACCTATGTTTGTTTAAAGCATTTTTTTGAAAAAGTATGAGAGTTTGAACAAATCAAAACGAAATAGAACCTAGTTTTTTTTTTTTTTTTTAAACTATCAATGCATAACCTCTTTATTTATATAAGAAAACAGTTATGTACAGTTAGATTAGAATAATGAATGATTAAGATTTTAAATAATAATAATTTATCTGTACGATGCGGCTTGAAATAACATATATATATTTATAAGATATCGATTTAATTTGTCGTTTTTAAACTTACTTGAAGTGAAAAGAGTAACCGCTTGAGTTTGATAATTGATAACATGTGAAAATTATACAAATTTATAATTAACTGGACACTTGAGTTTGATAATTGACATCATTTTAAACTTATATGATTAAATTCTGGGTAAATATTCAAATCATAACTGTTTTTCGTATGAGAACCAATCTGAACCATGCAATTCCCCCTTCTTTAATGTCATCACCAACCAATGAATTCATCACATGCAGTCTGTCACACGTGATCCCCCCATGCGCTACATCCATGAATTTCACTTATCAAATCAACGGCTAAAATTGGTTCTCGCAGTTCTCGTACGAAAAACTGTTCTCGTTTGAACCCTCCCCTTGTATCTACCCTAATTAGTTTAGTTTACTAATAATTAATTGGATGTCAACTTATTGTTATTCTTAACCTTTATTTCAAAAGTTATTCTTTTAATATAAAAACGTAAAAAATCATGAAAACCTAAATAAATATATAATTCTAATATATTTTTTATAATATTGTTTACAAATTTTTATAGTTGAGTATAGTATTATATATATATATATATATAGAAATTGGATCAATAGAACCCCCCCCCCCTAAACAAAAACTCCAAAGTCCAATTTCTGGCCGTTAGATCGATCAAATCAATGGTTAAGGTCTACAATGACATTATTGTAAATAACTAAACAATTATAAGATTTAATTAGAGAAGGAGGGGTATTATGGTCAAAGCCCCATTTTTTTTTATTTTTTTTACCGTTTTGATCTTTAAATAACCATAACTATTTCATTTTTTTGAACTTGAGCAAAAAAATTATACCAATCTTCTCATTTTTTAATCCTCTTTCAAACGAGACCACTCTTCCTATATTTCTGAAGAAAAAAAAATCAACGAAATGACGAAAATGAAGAAATTTATCATTTTCGTCACCTGCTGTTATATCATGTAATAGCAGGTCCCGAAAATAATAAATTTTGTCATTTTTATCATTTTCGTCACCTGCTGTTACATGATATATAAGAGGACACGAAAATGATTAAAATAACAAATTTTTTATCATTTTCGTGCCCGTTTATAACATCAAGAGCAGGTGACGAAAATGATAAAAATTTTGTCATTTTTATCATTTTCGTATCCCCTTATATACCACTAAAACAGTAGGTCCGAAAATGATAAAAATGACAAAAATTTTATCATTTTCGGACCTGCTATTTAAGTGGTATATAAGAGGATATGAAAATGATAAAAATGACAAAATTTTTATCATTTTCGGACCTGCTGTTTAAGTGGTATATAAGGGGATATGAAAATTATTAAAATGACAAAATTTTTATCATTTTCGGACCTGCTGTTTAAGTGGTATATAAGGGGATATGAAAATTATTAAAATAACAAAATTTTTATCATTTTCGGACCTGCTTTTTAAGTGGTATATAAAGGGATATGAAAATGATGAAAATGACGAAATTTTTATCATTTTCGTCACCTGCTCTTATATGTTATACAAGGGGGCACGAAAATGATAAAAATTTCATAATTTTCATCATTTTCGTATCCCCTTATATACCACTTAAACAGCAGGTCCGAAAATGATAAAAATGACGAAATTTTTATCATTTTCATCACCTGCTCTTATATGTATACAAGGGGGTACAAAAATGATAAAAATTTCGTCATTTTCATCATTTTCGTATCCCCTTATATACACTTAAACAACAGGTCCGAAAATGATAAAAATGACGAAATTTTTATCATTTTCGTCACCTGCTCTTATATATATACAAGAGGGCATGAAAATGATAATTTTTTTTTATCATTTTCGTCATTTTTGTAATTTTTTTTTCAAAAATATAAGAAAAGTGGTCTCGTTTGAAAGAGGATTAAAAAATGAGAAGATTGTTATAATTTTTTTGCTTAAATTCAAAAAATTGAAATAGTTATGAGGGGTGAAAAAAAAATAAAAAAATGTGGGTTTTGAGGGTTGGAAGGTGAACGTGAGTTTTAAGCCCTTGGATTTCGTTTTCCCATTTTGCCATTTTAGATGAGTGGCTGAGATTGGGACTTTGGGGTTTTTGTTTAAAGGGGGTTTCTATTGAACCTCACCCTATATATATATATATATATATATATATATATATATAGGTTGCGGTTCAAACGAGAACCGTTCTTCGTACGAGAACTGCGAGAACCGTTTTCAACCAA
The DNA here is from genome assembly GCA_947179395.2 of Pulicaria dysenterica. Classification (NCBI taxonomy): domain Eukaryota; kingdom Viridiplantae; phylum Streptophyta; class Magnoliopsida; order Asterales; family Asteraceae; genus Pulicaria; species Pulicaria dysenterica. Next base: position 62,507,019 of record OX359294.1, read on the forward strand.
TCAATTATTTACTTGTCTTTTTTATTTTCTTTAAAATAGAAAGGGTATATTTGTCTATTAATAAAATACTGCTCTTCACGTTTACTGTTCCCCACAATAAACCCAGTTCCCATAAATCTTTTTTCCAATTGAATCGCTTTTCCCTTTACGTCGGCGATCGAACAACCGTTGTAGCCCTTCCCACCGCCCACCACCGATCGGCCGCCTCCCTCGATCGATTATGAGGATACAGCACAAGCAAACTAAGCCGGAAATCTGATCCTCCCTGTTTACGCCTTGACTCCACGTCTGCTCCCCCACGCTGGAGATCTGATGGAAATGTTCAGATTGTAGAAGAAATTTCAGATCTGCTATAATAATCTCACATTTCACTCAATGGGATCTAAAATTCATAGTCAGCGATCACCTTCACCAACATCTCGGTAGCGAAGCTGCAACTACTATCGTTGTCTAAGCTTTATGGAAAATGGTTGCATAATTTTTGGTTTTGGATGACATAAAAATCTACTTAGATCCCCTCAGGAAAGATGAATACATCGAGGTACATACCAATTTGATGCTCTGTGTAAAAAAAACAAAGAATCGATGAAAATGATTCTGAAATTTCTTTATAGTTCCATCATCCATGGTTATTATGGTACTAAGCTTTGGAGGAAGGCAACACGAAGCCCAATAAAAAAATCAAAAAGTCAAAACGATTAGTCGATGATAAACATTCTGAGAAATAGTTCTTAAATATCGTGTATCATGGCTTTGGAAATTAAATCAAATTAGGCAAGGATAAAAAACCCACCAACTTTATATATTGAAGTTGTTGATGAAGTGTGATTCTGAATCTACTGGAATGATTTTGAAGTTGTTGATGGAGTGTGATTCTGAATCTACTGGAATGATTTGACTGTCAAACCATGGTCACTATTTTTCTTTTTCTTATTTATTATTTTGACATACTAATATTATTATAATGGTATTAATGTGTATTTACGAACAGGTGCATCTCTACATACATATTTCAGTGTTGGAAAAAACTAGGTGTACCTGTACAACCAAATTTGCACATGTGCAAACATATTTGCACTTGTGCAAAAGTATTTGCACATGTGCAAACATATTTGCACTTGTGCAAAAGTATTTCTAATTGCCATGTGTGAACGTGATTTAAGGAGTGGTGATGAAAATTATATTGATTTCCTTATTTACCCTTATTTCTAATTGCCATGTGTCATCTCCATGTTCCTCCTTACATTTTATACCCTAAACTTTTTTTTACTTGAACCTAATTCTATATATATAATGGATCAACAAAGAACCTCATCTTAAACAAAGAACCTAAATAACTAATCTGGACCATTGGATCATCAAAATTAATTGATGAGATTAAACGATGTCAAAACTGTAATTATTATGTATTAATTTAGGAAGAAAAGGGCAAACATGGAAAATCCCCCCCCCCCCAAACAACCTACGAATTAAAAAAAAACCCAAAACTTTAAATTGTCATAACTTTTTAAGTTTTGTGAATTTAAACAAAAAAAGTTATACCAATCTTTTAGTTTTTTAATTCTCTTTCAAACAAGATCACTCTTCCCATATTTTTCTAAATTTTTTTTGAACACGAAAATTTTGTTTGCATTTTGGCAGCATGTAGTGTTTCTGTACGAATTTTGCATTTTGGGTTGAATAAGTAATTTTGCATTTTTTGCTGCATTTTTCATTTGAATCATATTGGATTTGCATTTTGCATTTTCATAAATTTTGAATTTTGGAAGCATCTAGATGACTTGCATTTTATATTTTGCGTTTTTCTTTTTTTCATTTTGCATTTACGTTCTACGGATTTTGCATTTTTGTGTTTGAATGTGTAATTTTGCATTTTGGGCTGCATTTTTCATTGAATCAGTTTTGTGTTTGCATTTTGCATTTCATAATTTTGCATTTTGGAAGCATATGGATGACCTGCATGATGATATTTTGCATTTTAATAATTTTTTGCATTTTGCATTTAGAATGAACACAGCTCAAAATGCAAAATTTGCATTTAAAAAAAAAAGTTTCAGAAATATATCAAGCCCGGTCTTGTTTGAAAGAGGACGAAAAACTGAATCTAATGATATAATTTTTTTGTTAAAATTCTTAAAAACGAACGAGTTATGATCATTTAAAATAAGTGGGGTTTTTTTTTTATGTTGGGGCTCGCTGGGTTTTGTCACTGGAAGCGTGACTTTTTCTTTTTTTTTTTTAATTTTTCAATTTTGTCCCTAAATAATGTGTCACGTGTCATCGTCAGAAGGGTTTTTTAGGTTCGATGTTTAAGGGAGGTTCTTTATATAACATTACCATATATATATATATATATATATATATATATATATATATATATATATATATATATATATATTGGATCAATAAAGAACCTATGCTTAAACAAAGAACCTAAAAAACAAATCTGCACCGTTAGATCATCAAAATAAATGGATAAGATCAAAAGATGGCAAAACTGTAATTATGATGTATTAAATTAAGAAGAAAGGGTAAAAATGCAAAATCCCCCCCAACAAACTCGATTTTAAAAAAAAAAACCCACAAAAACTTTAAATTGTCATAACTTTTAAAGTTTTATGAATTTGAACATAAAAATTATACCAATCTTTTAGTTTTTTAATCCTCTTTCAAACAATATCACTCTTCCCATATTTTTCTAAAAAAATTTTTGAACACGAAATTTTCATTTGCATTTGGGCAGCATGTACGTTTTCATTTTTTGCATTTAGGTTTTGAATTTAGGTTTTGCATTTTGCATTTAGGTTTGAATGAACCAAGCATCTACGAATTTTGCATTTTGGACTTAAATGAACCCAGCTCAAAATGTAAACTACGGATTTTGCATTTTGGGTTGAATGAACCCAGCTCAAAATGCAAAACTTGCATTTCAAAAAAAAAAAAAATTCTGAAATATATCAAGCACGGTCTTGTTTGAAAGAGGACGAAAAACTGAATCTAACGGTATAATTTTTTTATTAAAATTCTTAAAAACGAACGAATTATGATCATTTAAAGTAAATGGGGTTTTTTTTAAAACCCAGGTGATCGTTGAAGGAGACGTGAGGTTTCTTTATTTTTTCTTCCAATTTTTCACTTTTGCCCCTAAACAATGTGTCACGTGTCATTAACAAGGGGGTTCTTTAGGTTCTATATTTAAGGGGGGTTCTTTGTTTAACCATACCCTCTATATCTATACTATATTATAAAGCATTTAACTTTCTCTTTCTTAAAAATTTTAAGACTACTTAATTTTAAGTAGTACAAATTTTTTTGCTTAAGATACAAACACTTAAAGCAATAGCCTAACCAATCATTTAATTGATTATCTCAACTAATTTAAGACAATTATTATTTTAATAAATCATTAAACATCACAAAAATTATTTAATTTATCTCATGATGACGAAACTACTTACATCAATATAATTTTAAGGCTATAATATATTTTTCTTTAATTATTCAATAATAATATTTTTTAGTTGTTTTTCAAAAACTATTTTAACAACTAATAAAATGGATGATTATAAAAAAAGTAAAGAAATCAAAAAAGGTAGAAAATACATGGATAGGTTGACTAACATCGCATTTCATAGACCATACCCTACTTTTTAAATCAAACATGTTATCGTGCACAAACTATTGTCATTGCCGCCGCATTGCGCGGGTGCAAAAAGCATCAACTGAGGATCTACAATGGATCAGCTGATGGTCCAAGACCATCAGCTGAGGAAAGTTTCAAGATCAGCTGAGCTATCAAGGATCAGCTGACACAATCACATTGATCAGCTGATGTGTAACACCCCGGTCCCGAAGTGGAACCCGGAGGCTACGTACGGTACATAACAGAGCATAAACAAAAATTACCTTCCAATAATACCTTTACTAACAAAGTCTACATGCCTCAAAACTTCAAAAGGAACATACATGTCAAAAAATTTAAACTACCTATCAAAACCTACTTTCTTGGTAGCTCCAAGTTTCGCCTCGCTAGCACGTCCCTTGTCCTATAAATTACCTGCCGCATAGAAATAAAAATGCGGCTGAGCCAAACGCCCAGTGCGTGGATAAACAGATACAGAAAGAAATATATATATCAAAAAATTCAATTATCGAAGTACATAATAGTCCAATATCAGATTCAAAACAAACAATGCATAACAATAATAACAATAGCCAGTCAACCAAAACAGAAGGGTATGATACAAACCGAGCTCAGTATAGTGAACACTAGCTTAAACAAACAAGTAATTCACCCAGAAGGGTTGCACAGGGAGCTGCAGACTCACAAGTGCCAGAAGGTGAATGGGGTATTGGACACTATGCCACCATCCACAAACAGAAACAGAAATAGAAACTAGGGTCACCCATACGCCTCCAAAACAGAATAGCTCTCGGAGCCAACAGAGGGGAGACGCCGTGACAAATCACACCGCCACGGAAGTGCAACGCCACTGGTGCCGCAATGACGCTCCTATGGTACCTCCATAGGTAGTTAGTTACATAATAGCTCGCATACCCGGAACAGAATCAGTAAGCAGTAATAATAGGCCACTACCGAATACAAAGTAAGCAATAGCAATTGTGGCCAACAGAACAAACAATAAACCCAGCATAACCAATAGGCAATGAAATAAACATATCACAAAGGTTCCCAACGATATAGCAATGTCACAATTGAATAGTAAATGGGTCAAAATGGTAAAAGGAACTTTGACCCGATAAGGCATGAATCAAACAAGATAGGAAAGAATCCATACAATATATGTGGACCGAACAATAGAAATCTCTATAAAGAGATAGATATCCGTACCTTGCATTCACGATCAAAGAAGTCCAACACTACTAGTAGCTTCGGTTTTAGTTTCTCTTTTCTCCGTCTAAACATATATAAATTACCGTTAGTATTAATCCTATTTTAGTTGTCTTGTTTACTAATAATTTAGGGTGTTCTATGACTAAAATATATCACGCTAATTAACTCAACAGGTAGATTATTAAACTATAGTCGAAAGCCTAAATCAAATTTGTTTAAATACACACAGGTGGATATACTCGAGTTTCAAATATGCTGATTTAACAAGGTTGGGCTTGGCTACTAACCTTATGAAATAGTTTGCAAAACACACATTTAGAAACAATTTGCCACCACGTGTTTAGGCTAGACCAGCATCCCAAAACTTTCTGAAACATGAACACTACAGTTACTGTTGTTTAAATTCTCAGTTCATGAGGACTTCAGTCTTATAGGAATATTTCCAGAATACTTAACACCCTCAAACTGTTAACCATCAACATTAAACATATCAGAATATCCATTCCTATAAGAAAATGATTCAATTCCCACCATAACAAAGCTAAATGTTATTTGTAATCCATTAGTGTAATCAACCAACTTATGTTTCTTATCCAATGAAATTTAACAAGCATCATAGGCTTATCAGAAGGACAAAGAACAGAAGAATCAAGAACACTAAATCCAGATAACAGAGCTAATTTGGAACAATTAAGGTACTGTTTTATGGCACTAGTCTGATACCTATGTTCATATATAAAGACCTCAATTAGCAACTTAAACAATCAGTGTTCTGGTTTAATTTAGTCCCAAATACTAATCAATAAACCTTCTATTGTGTTGTAATTCCAATATCGAAAGGCCACATGCTAGAATTATCGTGAGTCATTCTAAGGATCAAAGAAACGTAGATGCTAGCATCAAAGTTATTGATCGAGTTCCTGTGCTTTTCTTGCGTGAGCAGAAGACCAAATAAAACGAACAGAAGAATTCAGCTAACCTCAGTTAATGGCTGGAAACCGAACTCGACTCCAGTTACGTTTAACCGCGATTTTTGTTGTGTTATGCTCTGTCTTAGCTCCTCGATTTCCTTCCTTGCCGTCGCAAATCGCCGCCCTAGCTTCCTCTCTCGCTCCCGATTAGAGTTTTCAGATGAAGGGCTTCGAAAAATCGAATGGTATTTATCGGTGTTGGATGGTTAGCCGTGAGCATTGAAACAGGCGAAGTATCAGGGTTCGTTACCCCTTTTCTCGAGCGGACAGGTAAGGGGGTGTTTGGTTCAAGTATTGTTTTTTATGGGATTGAGATTTAAGATGGGATTTGCATTTGGTGGGATTTGTATTTGGTAGGATTTAAAATCCTTTCCTATGTTTGTTTCAAATTCTTTACAATGGATTTCCACCACCTGCAACCTCCATTGTCATCACCAACCACCAGGGCGAAGGAGGACGGCGACGGCGAAGGAAGACGGCGGCGGCGAAGGGGCAGACGAAGACGGCGACCACCTCGCTGGCTAGGGTTTCTGTCGTCGAAGGGGCAGACGAAGACGGCGACCACCTCGCTGGCTAGGGTTTGCGACGGCTAGGGTTTGCGAAGGGAACGAAGCTCGGCGGCGGCGGCTAGGTTTGCGATGCCTAGGGTTTGCGACGGCGAAGCTACAGAGAAGGGGATGACATCGACAGCGACGGCGGTGACTGTAGTTGTTCGCCGGAAGGGTTTAACGATGATGGAAGGGTTTGATGATGATGGAAGGGGGGTGCGACGACGACGACGGCTAGGGTTTCAATGGTTTCTCGAAGGGGACGACGAACAAACAAAGGCTAGAAACGGTGACGGGGGTGCGACGACGACAAAGGGGGTGCGACGACGACGACGACGACGGCGACGGGGGTGCGACGACTACGGCGGCGAAATCGGTGATGGTTCGCCGGAATGTTTGCCGGATGGTCGCCGGATAGTCGCCGGACCAAATGCTTCATTTGTGGGTTTTAGAAATACCAGGGGGGGTCCAAGGATTTAGAAATCCTTCATTCAAGGGATTTTATAAAATCCAAGGATTTTGATTCCCAACTCAAATTTGCAAACCAAACACAGTATTTCATGGGATTTGAATTCCCATTCCCCCTAAATCCCACCAATTCCCCCCAACCAAACACCACCTAAGAGTCGAGAAGGGGAATCAGATTGGTGTATGGCTTGGGCTTAGTGATTGGGTTTCACATTTATTAGTCCACTTATAACATCCTAGGCCCAAGTTCTGATTTGTTTTAATATCTTTACTTATTATCATTATTATTATAAATTTTTAGGGTATTATATGATGCCTCTCATCTGTCAGATAAGGTATTTACTACTTATCCAATCTTATTCTTCATAAGCTGATCATACTCAAACGATTAGCTGAGCCCTTGAGATCAGCTGACAGTTTAGTTAGATCAGTTTATTAGCTATACGTTGATTTATGTTATCAGCTGAGCAATTCGATCAGCTGAGCAAATCTAGTCAGCTGAGTCTTTCACATTTATCCTTAACTGAGCAAAATTACATTTGCAGTTCAATGTCTGTTAGCTGAGTTATTATTCTATATCTCAGTTAATAGTCTTTCTATGTAATATTTTCTTTAGTCAAAGGCAGAACATGTGTTGTTCTTATTATGCCTTAGATCTTTCTTTGTAAAAGTACTTAACACTTTTTGTATTTTCAAATAAACAAAAAGGATAGATCTTTATCCCCTGGAAAAGGAGAAAGATACTTTAAAAATGAAGATCTCGAAGATATGCTTCAACAACTAAGTATGGCTGGCAACTCTATACTTGGGTAAGTCAAATCTTCAGAAAGCATTGTATTGATTAAAGAACAAGCGTAAAAGGAGAAGTTTACTTTTCCAAAATATAAAGGTAGTACTTTAATAATATAATAATAGATAGTAGGTACACTCATTACTGAAAAGTATGTTCACTTTACACACTTTGTGTATAAAGTTAACTTACTTTTCACCCACTAACTTTATCTATTATAATATTATTAAACCAAGTACATTTGTCTCGTTCTCCTCTTCATCAACCCAGACACCCTTGCTTATATATACTCATGCATGGAAACATGCTAAGTTAGCGAATAGATAGTTGAATACTGAAATCTCATTTGTTGAGAACTAGAAGAGTTAGCATTTTATTTTCAGTATAACAAACTTGTTCATGTGTTGAACATCTTAGACATAAGTTGTTTAAGATTAGCTTAGTCTATGTGTTAGACAAATTTAGTTGCCACCTTTTATTGAACTTAGATTTTCCGCATCTAGTTCATGTAATTCTTGATTCATATCAATAAGAATTATAAAAAAGTAAACCGTGTGTCTCTTAAATTTTAATTTGCCAAAGTTTGTATCCAACCCTCCCTTCTACAAACATTTGTTGTTGTAGTATCCATTCGGGACCAACATATATATATATATAGAGAGAGAGAGAGAGAGAGAGAGAGAGTTAGGTTTAAGTAAAAAAAATATTACGGTACTAAATGTAAGGAGAAAGGAGATGATGCCATTTGGCATTTTTAGTTAAAGGGTATATTAGGTAACCAATAATAATTCTCTCTCCACTCCCTTACATATCTCACTCACGTTTCCTGCTTAGCCCTAGATCCCATTCGCCTACCTTTTTCAAATTCGCCGTCGACCACCCTACACTAGCGTCGACCTTCCCTACCCTAGCGACGCCCTCCCCTGAAACTTCCATCGCCGACCTCAAGTTCCTGTGTCCATCTCTGTTCGACGCACCACTGCAGCTAACGTGGTTGTTGCAGCCGCCGCCGCCACATGTGAAGACAGTCGCCACCACCGCCTTTACGCCTCTATTTCTTGTAAATGGTCAAGGTTCATCGCCTACCACCACCGCCGTTGCAGTGCCGCCGCCGCCGTTTTCGTATCTTGTGCATCAGGTTACCCTAAGTGGTCAAGGTTCATCGCCGGCGACAGCAAGGTGTGCAGGTTACGACCATTTATCCATCCTTTTGCTTCTTGCCGCCGCCGCCGCCGTCTAGGGTTCGGTTTGCTTCATCCCTACGATTCGCTTCATGCCGCCGGTTAGGGTTTCAGTTTGCTTCTTTATCCGTTTTTTGCAGATCCCATGTTCCCGATTTTTTAAATTTTCATTAATGGTGAAACATTTCTTATCAGTGGTTTTGTTTCATTTTTTCTTTTTATTGCAGCAAATAATGATCTGTTTTTTCTTGAACTGTGCATCTGTAATGTTTAGGATTGTGCATCGATTTATTCTTAAATAATCTGTTTAATTTGATGGTTTTGTGCATCGATATATGATGTGTTGTTTTGTTGATTTGTGCATCTATGCTTGAATCTGGGTATATGTGTCTTATACATCATAATTTAATTTCTGGTGTGCATCAACAGATCTGGTGAACAAATAAACAGATCAATGTTTGGAAACAAAAATGCAGTAGAAAATGGCGACCAGAAAGTAGGAGAGAGAATTTTTAAAACTGGTCAATAATACCCTTAACTGTTATTTTTAATAATTAATAGAAAAAGAAAAAAACCACTTTTTTAGGAGTAGATTTGAAAATTTTAATGGCTGAGATTTCTCCTTACATTTTGTACCATAAGATTTTTTTTACTGGATCCCTACCCTATATATATATATATATATATATATATATATATATATATATATATATATATATATAGGGGTTCATTCGAGAACCGCTGTTAGCGCGAGAACCACGAGAACTAATCTCAGCCGTTCCTTGGATATGAGAAGATCATGGATGGAGAGTGTGGAGGGAGAAAGTGTGGCAGGGTGCTGGGCAATGACATTGAAGTAGGGGAAATTGAACGGCTCAGATTGATTCTCGCGCTAACAACGGTTTTCGTATGAACTTTTCTCTCTCTCTCTCTCTCTCTCTCTCTCTATATATATATATATATATATATATATATATATATATATATAGGGTGAGGATCAAGTAAAAAGTATATTAACGTAAAAATGGTAAGAGGCAATAAAAAATCATTTTTATTGATTAAAACTAGTTGTTCATCGATTTCTTTTTGATGAATCCAAAATATTCATCACTTTTTACACAGCAAAAGAGATTTTCAAATACAGATTTTGAAACCAAATTTTTGGAATAATTTGGTGATGAACAAAATGCTTTCATCTAAAAAGTGATGTATATGTTGGATTCATAAAAAAGAAATCGATGAAGAACTAGTTTTAATCAATAAAGATGATGAACTAACAATTATCAGTTGATGTATATACTGAAAAACTATCACTAATCATCCCTCTTACACTTTTTACTTTAATTTACCTTTTATTTGATCTCATCCCTATATATATATATATATATATATATATATATATATATATATATATATATATATATATATATATATATATATATATAATTTTAGTTGAAAAAATATATATCCTATAAGATTAAGTGGATTTTTTAATTTTAGTTAAAAAAACACTTATGTATAAGTGTATTAAGCATAAATAAAAATTTATTAAAGTTTAAAGAATATATCACATAATGTGTGTGTATGTATACATATTGTTAGGAATTGAGAGAATTTTATTTAACTAAAAAGGAATCAGCTGTTTAATGTATAAAAGAGCAAAGTAGGAAATCAAGGCCGGATCCACGCATGCCTCATCCAGACCACCGACAACCTCCAAATGCATCTGTGCTCTTAGTCGCGACCACCTCTGTACCACTCTACCATTGCTCTCGCTTGCTTCGCTGATAATTATTTTGTTAAAACCCTAGAATGATGAAGATATGTGGAATTTGAAACTTAGTAAGTATTTTTGTTTTTTTTTCATTAGAGGAGTATGGGCGAAGATCTAGAGCGTGTGATGATATTACTTTAAGGTACTTTAAAAGATGTTTTATAGTTGTACTACTTAACTTAAAATGCTCTTACAAAAAAGCAAAATGCTTTATATAGTAGTCGATATTTGTAATGTATAAAAGGGCAAAATAGGAAATCAAGGTCGGATCCACGCATGCCTTATCCAGACTACCGACAACCTCCAAATGCATCCGTGCTCTTAGTCGCCACCACCTCTGTACCACTCTATAGCATCGCTCTCGCTCGCTTCGCTGACAATTATTTTGTTAAAAAACCTAGAGTGATGAAGATATGCGGAATTCGAAATTTAGTAGGTATTTTTTTCATTTTTCATTAGAGGAGTATGGAAGAAGATCTGAAGCGTGTGATAATATTGCATAATCGAAATTCCTCTTCTTCCTTCAAATGTTTTATTTAGAATTGTTACTCAGGTTCTACGTAAGTTGCACACGTGCATAATATAAGTCGATCTTGGGAGTTTCTGCCATCACAAGCTTATCCTATGAGTTTTTGAAAAGCTTTCTAAAAAATTTAACATTTCTATTATTGTTGATTATTTATTTGCCTTATTTTACACACACACACACGCACACACACACACACACATACACACACACACACACACACACATATATATATATATATATATATATATATATATATATATATATATATATATATATATATATATATATATATATATATATATATATATATGTACACGAGTTGAAATCTATACATTTCTTCACTCCTGAATTCACAATTTGATGAGTAACTTATATTTTGAACAATATCAAACAAAATGCAGTATAACCAGGTTTTTTTTAATGATAATAGTTCACTCTTGAATGCTTTTACAAAGAATTGTTATATATGGGAAGATTTGTAAAATTGAAGTAATAAACCCTAAGCTGAATTCACACTACAAATAATCAAATCTTCCTGATAAGAATGATTGATTGATTCCTTCATCAAAACAAACCACATGATCCAAAGATCATTGATTCGCTATAGTTGAAATCAAAGTTACTGCCAGCAATTCAAGCACTTCAATTAAAGTCTAAAGTTACCATTATTTAATTAAATCAAGTTACAGGGGATAATTCAAGCATTTTTTGATATACTAAATTGCACTCAAGTCTAGATGTATGAAAAAGATTAACAAGTAAAAAGGGGGGAAAGACCATAAACCGTCCGGTAATCGGATAATGCCGTCGATTAACTCTATTCTCTCTCTATTCATCAGGCATTGAGTTTCATCATTTGGGGGTGTACTTATCCATCAACTGAGTCAACTCAGTATTAAACCCCTCCTCTATTTCTATCTCTTCCTTCCAATGCCTGCTCTTCATTTCAGCCACCTTCGCTTCATGCCTTTTCATCAGTTCCTCCCTCTCTTGCTCGAACTCTTTCATTTCTTCAAGCTTCTCATCCCTGTTCATACAAATTAGCAATCCCGGGTGTACCATAGTAAAAAATGGGTAGAAAACATGTATTTTGACCCGTAACAAGAACCGAATTACCTGTAAATCTGTAATTATTCAGTATTTGCGATAATGAACATTCTAACATTCAAAGGTGACTATTTCAGCCCATTTTATAAATTAGCATAAGGAAAAATGGGTTGAAAGTTGCCTCAAGCGAATTATTAATGCATAAAGCCACCTAAATCTTTTCATTCAGATATAATAGGGCAAATTGCCGAGAAAGTTATGATAAATATCAAAATTTGCCAACAAAGATAACGTGTAATTTTTTTCGCCAAGAAAGGATTGTAACTTTCAGATTGTTAATAAAAAATGAATCTTGACCTGATAACCTTGACATTTGCCATGTCATTATACCCTTTTTAGTAAGAAATTGAGATCACACTCCTTTTTTTATAACAAATAATAATTAGAACCCTTTCATAACACAAAACTACAGGTTACCTTTAGTCGTAAATTTTGATATTTATGTTAGCTTTCTCGGCAATTTTTCCCAGTATAATATGGTCACTACTGAAAGTAAATCAACTTGTTTTTCATGTTATGATTACTGAAATAATATTATTCACTTCCTTTTCCCGCACCAAAGATAACCCGTTTAGAGTGGTGACTTACCCCGAGCGACCAGCCCTAAATTAACTTGGGTAACAATCAAGATAGTTATATAGCAAAAAGAAAGGTGCCCAAGTAAATCAGATAGTTTGAAATATGTTTTATGCATATGAGTACCAAGTCTCAACTTTGCTTACAGAAACCCATAGTTGTTGTAATGATAACAATATATTGACATTTTTACTTAAGATAAGCTCAAGTGTCAATACCTCTTTTGAGAATCGCTCATGGAATATGTTTGCTCAACCCTTCTGCGTTCTTCCTGCTGCAGCTTATCAAAATGGCCTTCTTTTGCATTCCTGGCTTCTTGGATTACCTTCAGCTGATCTTTAAAGAATTGTTCTTGGGAATCCATCTAACAGAAAACATAACATTCAAAAGAAGCAAACAGCACAAAATTAGACAAAAAATAGCAAAATCATGTTACCAGTCTCGTGACAAGACCACATCAATACTTAGAAAGATTACCTCTTCCTTATTCTGTTCATGATACAGTTTTGTTCTCTCCCTCACAATACGGTTCTCTTCTTCAGTTTTCCTTAGCTTTTGAGATACTAATCCGAATGACTCCTCGAGTGCTTTTGAATGCATCTGTTCCTTTACAACTTTGGTCTTATACCAGTGCAGCTGTTGGTTGTCCTCGTTCATTTGCTTTAACTGATTGACAACCTTTTCTTGGTAAGAAACCAACTCAAACTTCAACTTTGATTTCCCTATATAAAGAAAAAACAAATCAAAGGCATTTCAAAGGAGTGACAACAAAAAGAACCTGATAAAAAGGATGAAAGAAAATGCAGACCTAGAGAATGCTGGTTAAAGAAATCCATATCTCTCTTGGTCGCCATGTATCCATATAATTGTCGTTTACCACCAGGGTAGAAGAGAACACGGCGATGATCCCACGCATCTCGGTCAGTGCCTTGATGTTCAAAATGTTTGCTCAAACGCTCAGCCTCTGTGTATCCTACAGCTGAGGACTCGAATATCAGCACACTCATACCCCTGTGCCCTCTTGGACCATAAGAATGGCGGGCTCTCACTGCTTCATAAGACCCGAAGTAATCAAGAAGCTCCTGGTTTCCCATGCCAAGCCACTACAAGTAGAGTTTCATTTTAGTATAATTACTTATGAATTATGACACATAACAAACATACATAAAACGATTATTAATGATATACCTTTTCGTTTTCATCCTGTTCAAGTTGTGTGTTCATGATGACAACCATCGGTGGCCACACTATTTCTTTGTCTTTGACACCCTCATTCAGTCCCTTCCACTGTCCAAATGACTCACCAGCTGAATTAACCGTAGCTCCCCTTCTTCGCAATTCTTCCTCCAAAATTTCAGCAAGATCTCTATGAATCTTCACTCTTTTAGACCCCTTTGTTTTAGCATGTGTCACAAGAGACTGTAAACTCTTGTACCAGTCAATGGCACCAGGACCATTCTGACAAGCAGGGCAATGCCACTGCCTAGTTGGTTCATTGATCTGGTCAATGGTCAACGTATCCAACGTTCCAAAAAAGTCAGAATACCACCTGTTCTTCTTCCGTTCCTCATGGCTTTTCGGGCTTTCATCTGAATCATACTCGTCACTCAGAAGTTCATCATCCGATTCATCAACTTCCTCATTGTCATTGTAATCTTCGACATGTTCCTCCACGCCAGCAGGATGAGGATTCGAAACATTATTTCCTGTCTGCCTGACATTACCTGGCCTTGAGTTCCAGTTCCATCCAGTCTGCAGAGGTGGAGGAATAACATTTGAGGCAGGATTGTAGTTGTTTTCATTGTATCTGTTCACTGGTTGGTTGCTAGAACCACCTCTGCCACCTGTCTGGGTTGCCCACGCATTGTTTGGAGCCCGAACCTGTCCATTTCCCCGTGCTGGTTGACCCCACGGGTTGGGCTTTGGAGTCTGAGAAGCCCATTGTTTGGTAGCAGCACCATTTCCAGGTTTATTTTTGTTCTTTTTAGAGAAAACCTCCCAACCACCATCCTGGCTTGAATCCAGCTTCACATCCTGGACTCCCTGGTTCAACTGATCAACATCAAAGTTTGAAGCCCCTGCTACATTTTTACCTTTGTTAGACTGACCACCTCCTCTTGTAGAACTCATCTGCAAACAGACTCACAAACTAATCATGGTGAACAATAAATTTCACAAGAACTCTGTATGGGAAAGACACTATCAAAGGAAAAAATCAAGCTTTATGCTTATCAAGTTACTATACTTCCAAGAACATGCACAAATTTAGCATTTTTCATGACTATCGACTTGCAATAAATTACATTCTATACACAGCACATAATTGTGGATTAAACCCTTAAAAGAAACACAACATAAATGAAAAGCAACATGAATAAGCCTTGATGATAAGCCAAACACGGGTAAATTCATTTATGCTCATGATCAGATGTGTAATTACAATGTTATAGGTGACATTACACTTCTGACGAACTTGATTTTGTCTACACAGTAAGATTGACCACAAAACCAAGAAAGATTGTAGCTTGTTAATTTTTCAAACCATGATTGCCGAAATACTCAGAACCTAAAGAAGGACATATTAGAAGAACAATCAAGATTAACTGTCAGATCATCGACATAAACTACGGCAGCATCAGAGTTCAACCTTTAGTAGGTTTATCAAAACACTATCTGGTGATTAAACTGAAAACCCTAATCAGGGTTTTGAATGCAAGCACATTTCGAAAGCGATAAAGAAATTGGTGGATCAGAAAAGAAAAAGAAAATCAGCGGGTGGATCGGAGTTAAGGTTGAGCAGCGGCGGAGATGGATGATAAGGGAAGTAGTTTAGGAGTGAGGTCGTACTTACCGGAGAAATCGGTAGTCGCTGCTCGTAAATGTCGCGTCACCGTAAAGAACTATGGAATTTAGTATGAGGGATTGGATATGCTTTTCAATTTTTTATTGCCGTAATAAAGATTCTATTATTTAATGTGGTAGACTTTTAGGAAGTAGTTTTTACATTGTTAATGGACTGAGTGATAAACTTAAGTTATAAGATAAAAGAGATAATGTGACGGTGTGATAAAAGTGATTATTGCGAACAATCTAATGAATAAATCATCACGTTTATTTATTGGGTTACTTATTGGGTAAAGTGTGCAACAATACAATAAATTTTGTTAATATTGTTAATGTATTAACTTTTTTGTACCTAAATATAGAAACAACTTCATAATGTAATTCGTTGTATGCAATGGTTAACCTTTTCGTCACGTTACCAGTTTTTTCTTTGATTTTTGATTTTTTTTATTTACCATCATTCATAAGTTCATGAAGTTTTTAAATGTTGATTATTTGTTCTTGAATGTTCAAAAGTTCTTGAACAAGATCTAAACACCATAACCAGAATCACATAGAATAAGAATTTGATTTATATTAATAGCAAACAATTGGAATTGATTATGAATCTTTATGAAGCAATCGAAATAAGAATTTGATTTATATTAATAGCAAACATAGTATCTTACTTATAAAAATGTTGATTTTGATAATTTACTTTTTTGTTAATCATATTTTTTGTCCTTGTGTTATAGTCAAAATTATGGGTTTGGTCATTTTGTCTAAATAGTTACTGGTTTAGTTTAGTCTCTCTTAACTCGAGCTTCTTGCATTATTGATCCTTAAGTAATTTAAAATGACGTAACTACCCTCATTAATTTATTTATTCATTTACTTTCAGTTTTAATTTATTTCAAAATAAATTTTGATATATATTAAAAGAAACTGACTTATAATATCATCAATTTTAGAATTTTTTTCATCAATCACACCAATTTATTTCCCAAAATGATCTAAAATAAGTTGTTTACTAGGATGTCATTTTTAATGTAATTTAATTTGTTAACACATACATATCTTAACATAAACATATATTCATATCATTTGATTAGGGGTGAGTGTGCGTACCGGAAACACCGAACCATACCAAATTAGAGTTATCGGACCGGTACTCGGTACTTGAAATATTGCTAAATTGATACTCGGAACTCAGTATTAGGGACTAGTACCAAACCAGCTAGGTAAAATATGTATTCGGTACCGGTACCGGTGTCGTATATGAATACTCGGTAAGATATCCGGTACCGTCTTTAAATCAAATTCGGTATTCGGTATTCGGTACAATCGGTACTAGTTCGGTACCATGCTCACTCCTACATTTGATAAATCAATCTACTTATTTTCATGGTTATTTATGTAAACTCGTATATCAATTTAATTAAATAAAAAAATCAAATGTATTTATAAATAGGCTCTACAAAAACTTGATGATGTTATATATGAATTTTTTATTTCTAATAAATGTACTCATCTTTTAAAATATTTTATATTCTTATGTATGTTTTACGATTCTACTATATATGTTGGTATCTTTTAACACCATAACATTTAAAATTTACTTTAACCTTTCTTTATATTTATATACGAGGTGTTAAGCTAGTTAAAAATTAAATAATATCGATTTGAGTACTTAATTAATTTTCTTATATTTTAATCTTTTGTTCTTTAACTCCAATCACACATGGCAACCACCATTAACTTCGACAACTGAAACTACTATGCCACCGTTGCTACTCCGGCCACTATTTAGCCAACAACATTGTGTTACTAGGATTGAAAAAAAAATCAAAACCTAAACACAAAAATCTATCGAAATCAAAACCTAAACAGAAGAAATGTCAAAATTGTGAATCTTGTACATATCTTAAATCAGAAAATATTACAAACCCAATAAAAAACGTAAAAACAAACCGAGGAAGAGAAATAAAGAACAACATGATTGATTATTTACAAGTTTTAACAATCGGCACATCTGGTTATGGTTCGTGGAACTTATATTCTATTTATTTACGGTTCTTGTTTTACGCTTTTTGCAATCAACATTCTTCCTTGTATTTTCTATAGTCGATTGTTAAGCGGAGTTTCTTGTCGATTATGTGAAGTTACATAGATTAGGATCGTACTTGTTCACATGTTCTTCATCCGTTCATCCTTTTTCGACTATTTTTAACCAGAAAGAAAAGTTTAAAAGATTAAAATAAAGAGCAAATGAACCAATTTATTATAAATCATATTTCAATTTCCTTAAAAATATTTACAAACTAAACAAGAATAGATATTTATCATTATCATTCTAATTCTAATCTTTTTGACAGACTCCAAAATGAAAGATATAATGTGAACCACCACACCCCCTTTTTCATATCACTTTTATATCTTGTACATTTCAAATTTTATTCTTTTTTTAAAGCACCAGGCACACCCCCATCTAAATTACTAAATTACACATATTTTGACAACAAGACTTAATGTAATGCCCCAATGTTTGAAAGTTCCGCTATGTTTTATCTTTAATTAAATAATAAGTGTTTATGTGTTTGGTTAGTTGCCTTTATGTGCAATGTGTTTAGGAGTATAAAGTTGGAGGGTTAGTTTTGCCATTTCAGAAAGTTAAGAAAGTATAAGGGCTGAATTGCAATTTCTTCATAGTAGTAGATACATATGAGTCTTATTTGACTCATTATAGTCAAACCATCAGTAACACCAACACATTCACATACACACACATACATCCCTTGTTCTTGGCGGATTTGAGTTCCAAAGTGAAGTTTAAACATCCAAATTCGATCCTATAGTGATTAAGAAGCAAGAGGTAAGAGTTCTTCATGATTTAAAGTGAGTTTTAGGTCAAGAAACGGGTTCATGGGTTGAATCCATGTTTGTGGCTTGATTCATGTGTTTTAGTGTTGTTTTGTATCAAGTTTCATGTTAGAAAGTTAGTAATGATGATATAGAACTCATTTGTATGTTTGAATATGAGTTTAATCAAGTATTGGATGAAAAAGAGTTGGATTCGGCTGCTGTTCACGAGCAGAGCAAGAAGTCTGCTGTACCGACTGTCCCTACGGCCGTAGGGATTATTCCCTACGGGATTAGGAACATGTTTTAAGTTTTTTAGCTGTTTTTGTTCCTGGGGCCGTAGGAAAGGTTCTCTGTGGCCGTAGGAAGGTGTTTTTAAGATTTTGGTGATTTTGTCTCCTACGGGCGTAGGGTTTTTCCTCTGCGGCCGTAGGAGGTAGTTTTCAGTTAAACTTTTGCTAGTCAAACAGATTCATTGCAGCAGCGCTTAGAAGTTAACGAGGTACTTGTTTATTGCTTGTAGGCAATAAGAGATCAGACCAGCAGTGCGGGCTCAGACCCCAAGTGGGGAAGAACTGTTGATCAGAATTGATAGTAAGAGAGTTAGTGTTTCAGTTGCTTGTCAGTAAAATAAGAAAGTATTTGGTGCTTAATTGTATAGCCTGTCTAGTTTATGTGGAAGAGTGTAGTATGAAAAGAAAGTCATAATAGATTTAAGAGATACCATCAGTGGTGACTACTCAGATGTAAATCCAGAAGAATTACCAATAATTCTAGGATTTGATAAGTAGAATTCAATACTAGTATAATGTTAGGAATAGAACCAAAGAGTTAAGGTATTGTACAGATTGGCCCCCAGAGAAGTAAGAGTTGATGATTCAACTGTAATAGTTAACAGATAAGGGTTTCGTCCGATCCATTAGTTCACAGTGGGGCACATTAATACAAGTAGTCGTAAAGAGAAATAGCTAATCAGAATGTGTATAGATTACAGAGGACACTATAAGGTTACAGACAAGAATCAGTACCCAGTTTTAATAAGTAGATGATCTGTTGAATCAGTTTCAGGGTGTGGAATGTTTTTTTTAAGGTTAGAGTTATTGTCAGAGCACCGTTAGTTGAAAGTCAAAGGAGAGAATAGTGTTAAGAAAGTTCTCAGAATATGACTTCCCGTTAATATAGTGTTCTCTTTAGATAAGTTGTAGAGACGTTACTTGAGGGGGATTTGTACTCAAAGTTCTTCAAATGCAAGGTTTGAGAGGGAAGATGAACGAAAAATAGTATACCATACTTTGAAGCCTAAGTTGTGGAAGCATATAGTGGTTACGTTTCCAGACGAGATAGAAGCTATAGATACACGAAAGCAATTACTCGACTCATGGTTTGAAACTAGTAGCAGTTGTAAAATAAATATGGTGAAGGATGCTTTTAGCAGAAAGTCAGATATAGATACGTCAGGTAAGAATGCTAGACATCACTTCGATGAGGGTTACCAGAAGAAAGAATCTAGTAAGGATTAAGGTCCAAGTTTGTCGAGAAATGTGAGCAGGAATTACTAGTAGCCAGGAATAGAATGTGATTTAGCAAAGAAGGTTGAGAAATGTTTGAATTGTCTACAGGTTAGAGCAGAGTATCAGAAATTTTATAAAAAGTAGCAGTTAGATATAAAATGATAGTGTAATGATTTAGATAGAGATACTCGGTTATCCTTAAGTTCCGGAGTAAATTTCAGAAAGATATGGGAACTAAGTCATATCTTAGTACAGTATTCCATCCTTGTAGGGATGGATAGAGTGAGAGAAATATACCAACACAGAGAGATATGCTCAGAGCATGTATAAATGATTTTAGTGGCAGTTGAGATACGTATATACGTTAATGGAGTTCCAGTATGATCACAGTTACGTTTGAGTATTAGTATGTCAGAGTACCACATGATGTATGATGGGAAGTGTAGAGCTCCTATTTTTTTGAGGTGTGGTTGGTCAGAAAGAGAGAATTGAGCAGATGATAGAATGTAAAAATAATACAACAGATGTATGATCGGCTTAGGGTTCCACTGGATAAATAGACTAGATATGTGAGTAAGAAGGGATTGTTATTAGAGTTCCAGATTGAAGACTACGTATTGTTAAAAGTATCATCGTGAATGTGGGTGATCAAATTCAGAAAGAAAAGTAAGCTAGGGCAGTAGTTATTGATCCTTTCAGAATTATTGCAAGGGTAGGGAGAGTAGTGTACAAGCTAGAATTTCTAGTAAAGATGTTTCAGATTCATAATATGTATGATTTCCCTTGTAAGTATGTAACAGGTGTGTCAGTAGTTATCCATCTACAGGACGGGACAAGAGATGAGAAATTAAGTTGTATAAACAATCGGTGGCTGTATTTTAGAGAAAAGTTAAGAGTTGTGTAGTAAACAGATGAAATAGTAAAGATACAGTAGAAACACGAGAAAGGTTTAGATTACACTTAGATGTAAATATGCTATGTTGTGTATGTGATACTTGATTTATGCTCAGTATGCAGTAGACCTTCTGCTTTGGTAGCAGGTAGAGTTGCAGTAGCATTCAGAGACGAAGAGACGTAAGACTACCGTTAGTGCGCTACGGTAGCATTCAGCATGAGTTCTGCATAGTTAATTGTTTAGTAGATTTCGGGGACGAAATCGTCCCAAGTGGGGAATAGTTGTAACGCCCCAAGGTTCGAAAGTTCTTCTATGTTTTATCTTTAATTAAATAATAAGTGTTTATGTGTTTGGTTAGTTGTCTTTATGTGCAATGTGTTTAGGAGTATAAAGTTGGAGGGTTAGTTTTGCCATTTCAGAAAGTTAAGAAAGTATAAGGGCTGAATTGCAATTTCTTCATAGTAGTAGATACATATGAGTCTTCTTTGACTCATTGTAGTCAAACCATCAGTAACACCAACACATTCACGTACACACACATACATCCCTTCTTCTTGGCGGATTTGAGTTCCAAAGTGAAGTTTAAACATCCAAATTCGATCCTATAGTGATTCAGAAGCAAGAGGTAAGAGTTCTTCATGATTTAAAGTGAGTTTAGGTCAAGAAACGGGTTCATGGGTTGAATCCATGTTTGTGGCTTGATTCATGTGTTTTAGTGTTGTTTTTTATCAAGTTTCATGTTAGAAAGTTAGTAATGATGATATAGAACTCATTTGTATGTTTGAATCTGAGTTTAATCAAGTATTGGATGAAAAAGAGTTGGATTCGGCTGCTGTTCACGAGCAGAGCAAGAAGTTTGCTGTACCGACTGTCCCTACGGCCGTAGGGATTATTCCCTACGGGAGTAGGAACATGTTTTAAGTTTTTTAGCTGTTTTTGTTCATGGGGCCGTAGGAAAGGTTCTCTGCGGCCGTAGGAAGGTGTTTTTAAGATTTTGATGATTTTGTCTCCTACGGGCGTAGGGTTTTTCCTCTGCGGCCGTAGGAGGTAGTTTTCAGTTAAACTTTTGCTAGTCAAACAGATTCATTGCAGCAGCGCTTAGAAGTTAACGAGGTACTTGTTTATTGCTTGTAGGCAATAAGAGACTGCCACTTTTGTCATAGAAGTGTATTATTAACTGCTGCTAAGGTGAGTGTACTTACCTTTAGTCAGATTAGCATATGTATGTGCATCGAGTGAACATTATATCAATTGTATGTTTGATATGTGATTTGATTAAGTGAGGTTCAGTAACACTATATTGTAGTATTTAGTATGATCAGTATGCATATATGCACAAGGTGAACGGTATGATATCTGTGTTATGATATGTTTATGTAATGAGTTAAGATTATTGTTTAAAGGTACAATAGCACCCAGTTATAGCATTACAGACAGAGATGGGGTATATTGAGATCCTTATACCCAAGCAAAGTGTCAGGGGTT
This sequence comes from Pulicaria dysenterica, assembly GCA_947179395.2. Taxonomy (NCBI): domain Eukaryota; kingdom Viridiplantae; phylum Streptophyta; class Magnoliopsida; order Asterales; family Asteraceae; genus Pulicaria; species Pulicaria dysenterica. The sequence continues at coordinate 62,529,391 of OX359294.1, forward strand.
TGATTACACCGAGGTGTGGTTCTACCCCGAGACCATTTAACAGTTTGAATAGTTTTGCAGGTGTTCAGCTTGGATGTGAGACATCCTGAAAAGAGTTCAATTAAGCTTTATATGTTTTTATTCAGTTCAGTTAGTATGTTCACTAAGCGAAAGCTTATGTTTTAGTATGTTGTGCATGCAGGTAACCAGATTCCAGCGAGGGTAAGGCCCCAGTGCTCTGAGGAGTTGGATAGCTCCAAGCTTTCGAAAATAGTACTTTTAACACTACTTTTGTGAAACTGTTAGCACTGATGTAAAGTAACTTGTTTTCCACAAAGTTTTGATGTTTTAGGGTGCTAATAAGTAGCAAGCGAATTTTAAAAGCTATTTTAGAAAAGTGGTGTTACACTTAAACCCTCAACTTCAAATATTAAAGAGCAGGACATTAAAGAACATATTAATCACGGTTAAACGCACATTAATACCGCTAGGCTAAAGTTCGTTTAATTCATACTTATCAATTTAGCATTGAGAACCCAAGTAATCTGAATGCCTCAAACTCTGAATACAATTTAAAAATAAAAGATTTACAAAGGCAGAAACTCTCATGCCCATCATCCTGTATGGCATGCCTTCAAAAAACGATTGTCAATGTTATAATGTCACATAGTAACTTTATACCACACATCCACATGGCATAAAGCACATCATGTTATGAATTGGAATTGTAAAACGGTCAACCAAGTGTTTATAAAACTTGATAGAAGAAAATACTTATTGACCCAGCACCACAGCACAAAAAAAGAAACATAAAAAAAGGAAAAAGAACGAAATGAAGAAATTAAAACATACTTGCTACTCATGTGATTCTTAGATCACTTAACAGTAATATCTAATAATCAAATGTATTTGATTCTCCCAAACACAATACAGAAGTTAAAAAGATGTCTCAAAAGTGTCTTAAAAACCAAGTGCAAATTTGTTGAATAGGATGTGCAGGCTGCAGACTATGATTGTTGATTTGACCCAAAAATGTTTCACTAGACACGAGCGCCTCTGTTCAAACTCACCATACGGTTAGAACCATCCATCTGGCTTCCCCTAGCCGCTGAACCACCATAGTTCCGCCCTGACCCCACTCCTGCACTATCTTGATACCGTGTACTCTGATACCCACCTCTAGATTGACCTGTCCGGTCCCTTTGATAACCCTGACCAGGACCATAGGGTCGACCACTGCCATAACCAGACTGTTGTCGCCCTTGTGAGTATGACATATTGTCTTGCCATTTTGTGCCACCAGCAACAGATGCATAGTCCTGACCCTCCCGACGCCTCGAGGGTAGGGACTCCAAGCCACCGCCACCTAGCCTCACCTCTATGGCCCGCTCGTTGCTCTCTGCAAGAACTGAGAGCTTTTCGGTTAACTGGAAAGCTAGAGTTTGTAATCGACTATGCTCAACTTCATGAAAAACAATGCATTGTGTAGGTTGGTCCCAGCTAGCATGAAGCTCCTCATTGATCATCATCTTGCTCACAATACAGTGGGTTTGACTTTCCGAGAGGTCAAACATCTTTGAAAGCTGTTCCAATTTCAATGTCTCGTATGATGCCGAATAGGTGAAAAGGTAGGTCCTTAGAGCTTCTTCCTTGATCTTGCTTTTTAACATTTCTAGAACCGTTTCACGATTTTTGAGAAGCTTCCAGACATCAAGTGAGTTGATGACATTAAAGGATGTTTGGAAGTCGCCTTTGCTAAGGGCTCGAGTTGCTGCCATAACATGGTCCCTCACGTTTTCAGGGGGGCCAGTAAAAGTCTGTCTGTCACTAGAATCAAGCAACCGTCTTAGTGTCTTACTTATGACTTTGCGCCTTGCATCATGGCTGTTTGCTGCCATATTGGGAACCTCAAGCAACATGGCACAGATCAAATGTACAGCCTCCAAGAGTTCTAGGTTAATGTGCATGTGGTATGGCATCTGCCTCCTCCTTTCCAGGCGTTCCTGCAGAGATCAGTAACTTGAATTAGAGCAGAGAAAAAAGGCAGGTCATAGAGCACGTAAATTATGGTACAACGGGCTATTTGAAATATTATGAATCTTGTGCAATGTAATGATAATACAGAAGTATGTTGAACAAAGGAGCATACTAGATGTGTTATGCAACAAGATATGTTTATGATTTTAAAGGTAAAAAGAGCAAAATCACATCAGCAAGTTAAGGGGCTGGTAAAAAAATGAAAAATGAGTGAGCCAGGCAGGTCCTTGAAGAGTCAAAACATATCATTTTTATCACCAGTGATGTAGGGTTAACTCGCAAATACCTTTTTGTTATATTTACTAGTTTAAAGATGATTAACATGTTAAAAAATGATAAGAAACTACATTGTTACAATTATTTGACTTATTAAATAAAACATTTTACAAGGGTTAAATTATTTGAACACACTTCGGATGACTTTCAACCCGTTTGACCCACACTATCCATTTAGTTCCCTTTATGGTTAACCCTGTCAAGATAATCACCTCGACTACAAATGCATCAAAGCAAGCAATATTCATATAACCAGAGCTTAATACCTACATTCTTCAAGTGTAAAGCAAGTAGCAGGTGCTGTTCCTTAGTTATGCTTATAAGAGTTATGGAATGCACAAAAATGTAAGAGAAAAAGTGCAAGGAAGTTATTTGCAAGAATTACAACCACACATATCAATACTATCAACTTCTAATATGTTGCTCCACTGCTGAAAGAAAACAAAATAATGAAGAAGCAAAATCTTAAGACAGTAAAAAGCAGCAATGCCTAAATAGGGCAATCTAGAAAGTAACACCACACAATTGTGATGCATAAATAGCTAATGCTTTTGCTTATGATTTCAATGAGTAGGCCACGCAAACTATGCATGTCAATACGCAACATTACAAATAATTCAAGAAGCACGGGTTAGGCAACCACGATGTGATAGTTTCTTAATATTAAAAACCTCCACTGAGGGGGTGTTTGGGATTGCTTACCAAAACTGCTTCTTAACTTTAATGCTTTTTAAAATGACAGCTTAGTTTACTCACAAAGTCACAATAATCAGATTAGAAAATTTGGCTAAGCAATTCATAACACTCTCGAAACAGCTTATTACAACATCAAAACCAGCAAGCAGATAGCCACTTTAATAAATAATCCCAAACGCCCCCTAAACATTTTGTCAGGATGAAGGGTTCAACTAAAGCTCACTAATTAACTTTGTGCCTTAATATAATATGTTCCAACCCAACTGCTTCAATCAAATCATTGAACTTAGAAAGAATGACAAATTCAATACAGTAAAAATACAACAATAGTCTTCTAGAGAAACATACACAGAACTGATAAACCCATCCTTTTTGGGACACATTACCATGCAGAGAGGTAAAAAAAGTAGAGATACAAAAATGAGCCGGATGGGCAGATTGGTGACCGTCTGGCAGATCAAATATGTAGTTTTTGGTACAGGTCGGGTATCATTGACAAGCAATGCTTTGTCCAAAAATATTAAATCTTTTACAAATTGTTGGTGTATCATACTATATCATATAGGATAAAAAAAACTGTAATATGCCTGTACTAATATATTTTTGAAATAAAAGTAATGTACAGGTTTTATGCATTAAATATACACTTTGGGCTGCTTTAGAATGTTTTAAGCTATTGTTTTACTTACTGTTTTTCTTCAATTTTGACCAGTAGAGATAAAACATAAGCAAAATCTACAGATTTTAGGTCTAAATTACCACCTCAAAAACAAAAACTTCAAAGAAGCTACCATGTGCATGATTAATTAGTAACTGAGAATTGATTAAAGTAGTAATCAAGATTAAGGTGATTATTGGTGATACTAATTTATAGATTTCATTTCAAGCTAAATACCTGTTCTGGAGTCTTCTCATGATAGCGACTTTGAGAGACACCTTGTGCAAGAAGCTCTTTCACTCTGCCACCTGAATACAATTCAGAGAGGCAGCCATGTCCTTCAGCAATAAGTCCAGCCCTGAAGGCACAAAGACCAAGCTGAGCCATTGACCTGTTAAAGAGTATCTGAGTCGAGATATCCATGTGCTGAACGCTATCCTGCAAGTGACTCATAAGTAATAAGTCACGGGATGTAGAAAATTCATCCAAGATTGCATGGTGGTAAATGTCGCAAAGCATTGCACGGGCCTTGGTCCGCTCATCACCATGCTTGTATATGAGAGAGACTAGCATATCCATCAGTTCCCTGCTACTAGCTGGAAAACTAGGTTTGCGAGGCACAATCTCAGGAGTGCTCACAAAAGCAGGTGGCCCACGACTTTCCTCTGCTACTTTTGATTCAGTGCCCGATTCTTCTCCATTATCTCCAACGTCTGATTGATCAGCCAAGTTCCTCATAGCACCATACACTTCCTGTGGCTTGTAGTACACAAGTTCAACAAGCTTTAATGCCACCTTTGCTGCAGCCTTGTGATCCCCAACACGTTCAAGATATGATTGGACATTTTGAGCAAGAACAAAAAACAAGGGCTCATCCTGAAGCCTCTCAACATACTCACGAGTATGTGGATCAATACACTGCAGACTCTTAAAGAATTCAACATCTATCTTCTCAAGAAAAGCAGCCAGGTTTCCCCAGATACGTATGGTATCCTTGTAGTCCACTCCTTTTTGTGTCTCATTCTCATCAGGCTCGACAGTATCATCAACCACGATATTCGGATACTGCTCAAGAATATCAAGTATGACAAGCATATTCTGAACACACTTCTTCCACACGTTTATAGGCATGTGACCACTTAGGCCAGGGTTGACATCAAACTGTGCAGAGACCACACTAAACAAGATCTCAAGCTTCTGGGCAGGGGTTTTAGCAACCTTGATTAAGAAGGTAAGCTGTTCCACAAGCTCAAGCCTTCCAGTCCCCTTTCTACCACGAGCAGCGACAACCTCCTTAAACTTCTTGTTAACAGTATCCCAGGTTACTTGGGTTGGATCTTTAAACTGCTTTTCCATTAGCTTGTCTTTCTTGTTCATCATTTTCTCCCAACCAGGCTGGTTTTCATCCTTTTCTTCATCATAATCATTGTCATCCGACTCATCTGACTCTGACTCTGCTTTTGTTGGGTCATCAATCTCTGAACCAGTATCATCATCATCATCCTCATCTTCAGACATCTCATCAGCCTCCTCTTGATCCTCAAAGCTTTCCGGATTTTCTCTACACTTGTTGATCAGATCCTCATACTGTTTGTTATTCTTCTTCAACTTTTGCCTCATTGCATTCAATGCCTTTGCATTGCTGCTACTCATCTTCTTCTTTGCCTCCTTATTCGCCATAGCTTGGTTTAAGAAGTCCTCCAACATCACCAACGCCTTGATATAATTGTTCGGGGCCCTGTCAGATTCAGTGACCCTCATCACCTTCTCAAGCTGCCTGTTAATCTTGTCAAAGCTCTCTTGCAAGCTGACCCAATCATTGATCTTCATAGCATTCTTCATCTGATCAATAGTGGTAGACAACTCTTCGAAGCGTTTGTCTTTTGCAGACTTAATAACACGCTTATGCATGTCAGAATCATCACTGTCACTATCACCAGTGTCAAGATATTTGTTTCTATCAGGTGCATTAGGAGCATCATCTTGTCCCTCATTAACATCATCTTGTTCATAATCACTCACTTCAGACTCGGTCTCGCTATCAGCCTATTGATATATACAAAAAGTTAGCCATAAAATCACATCTCCATATAAGAAAATTTGCTCTAAATTAACACGAGTGAAAAATCCATTCTTTCTCGTGATTTGTGCTCAAATAGCTTAATTTGATAAGTATTAATCATCAAAAGCCAAACAAACCTGGTTACTCCAAAACTTCGACGCCATCTTCTAATCTCACAGGTTAAAGTAAAGCAAATTCCAGTAAACCAGGAGCTGCATAATAATGAATAAATTCTTAAATAAATCAAAACAACCAAAGAGCAGTTATGAGATGCAAAACTATCGCAGCTTCGTGTTTTACGAACAATTAATTGTAAAAGTAATGCGAATCGTAGAATACAAATCTACCACCAAACAAAATTAACGAAGATTGTGGACTCTAATGTGCGTCAAAATAATAAGATATATCAAAAACTTCATTCGTGATTTGATTCGATCTGAAACTAATTGATACAAGAAGAAGATGATAGTTTCGAATAGATACCTGTGCCTGCAAATCGGCGACTGGAAAACCGAGAGATGAGGCTTACGAGAACGGAAGGAGAGCCTGAGTCGGCGGTTTAGGGTTTTCCTCAGTCTGAAAACTCCTCTTTGCGTTAAAAAGATAAATCGATTTCGCTCGAGTTTTTTTAATAATATAAAGGGTAAATGACTAGATGGATTTAGAAGGTGATGATGCGGATGTGTTTTAAGCAAATATATTCCAAATTTAGATTTAAGTTACATAAGATTTAATTATTAAACTTTTAGTTTAGCTTAGATATTAAAAAAAAAATTCAAACAGATTTATAATAAAATTTGAATTTGCTAAAATTTAATTTTGAAATTATACCTTCTTCTTATTCAAATATAAAAGTTTTTTTTAATGATCTAACTCTTAAATTTTTGTTAGAAAATTGTTTAATCCTTTAAGTTTTGTTATTTTTTTATAAAAGCTAACTTGTGTAATAAGTAAAGTGGGCATAATTGAAAACATACAAAACTTAAGGGATTAATAAGTTTTTTTAATAAAACATCAAGGTTTAAATCGTTTTAAATAAACTTTGAGGTTTAAATCATAACAAATTTAAAACTTAATGGTAAAATCGTTTAATGAAAAACTTTGATGATTAAGTCGAAATTGGATTTAAACTTTGATGATTAAACCATTATTGACCCTTTAAGTTATTTAACTTATATTTTTGATTTAATATACTCAACATTATTTTTTATTTAAAATAAATATTTTAGTAGGTTTGTTGGTCAGTTTTTCGAGTTTTGAGTTGTCAGAGCCTCAAGTTCACAAAATCGTTGAGGATTTTCATTAGGTTTTTATCTTGTCTTCATCTTCTTCACTAAATAAATCAACATCTTGACAGCCCGAGAAGAAGATTGTTGCTAGAAAAGAGTTATCGAAACCCTAGCAGCCAATTGGAGAATAAGAGCCTTGACCATCGATCATTTTTTTCGACAAGTAACCCAACGCCTAGTTTCGGCCGACGTTATACGAGACTACCCAATCTTGCTGAAAACAAATAACCCTGGCGATTTATGTGATGTCAATGACAAGATATACCATAAAATCATTAGACTCCATATGCGATGCCAACACCAGAGACTAAGCATTGCCTCTCAATTCCGAAATTTGGATTTCATTCATTTGTGCCAACTTGTTGTTCATTTCAAGTTTTGTGTCGATTTTCTTTATTACACCACCTTGTTCTTGCCGCTCGTAACTATTTCGATTTTATAGTTCATGGCCACAAAAAGGAGGTAGCTAATTGCCTACTAGGTAGGTCAAAAAGTCATTCTTTACTAAAGACAGTTAAATGCCTTAAACTTGTGAAAACAACTTGTTGCTACCTAAATATGTTACTTGAAAGCTGGGATATTAGGAAGAATATACCACTAAAATAATAATAATAAGCTTGAATTGTTTAGATTTGCACACATTAAGACCTAATAAGAATATTTGATTCGAGATAGCATCATAGCAATATAATTTACTCAAGAGTTTGTAGAACTCTTTATATTTCTATTTAATGATATTAAAGTATCAATGTTTCTTCAATAAATACAAGTTATAAGACTTGTAATAAAGGTTCCCCATAGTGTGAATGACTTAGGTGTCAATAAGTAACTTAGGTGCTGTTTGTTTTTTCAAAACATATTTGTTTTCCTCTGATGTCTGCATACATGCAGACATTTAAAGAACAGACCGTTTGTTTTTGCAATCAGAAAAGAGCTTTACAGATCTATTTACATTTATTTCCAGTAGAAGTGTATCATCCTCTGTTTTAAATAGACATTCTCACATGTATATATGTTACACATTCTTGTCCTTGGTTCTAACTTTATAATCATATTATTATATAATACGGACATTTAGTTGATCGTGTGTGATGAACGGACCACTATTCGACCACCGGTCAACCCGGTTGTACACACACATACATATACATACATAAATAAATACATAATACATACACAAATATACATACATACATACACACATACATATACATACATAAAAATACATACATACATACATATATATATACACACACACATACATACGTGCATATATATATACACACACATACCTACAATCATACATACATATATATGTCCATGTATATATAATATATACACAAAATAAAACCCACCCGCACACACACACACACACATATATATATATACATATACATATGTGTGTATATATATATATGCATACCTACAATCATACATACATATATATGTCGATGTATATATAATATATACACAGGATAAACACCCATCCACCCACACACAAACACACACACCCATACATACATATATTACAAGTGTTTTCAAGTTATGCTCAAATCAAGTGTTTAAAATTCGAGTTGTTTTTTATAATTGTACTAAAATGTATGAATTTTCTCATGTGTTTGTTTAAAAGTTTACTTTGTAACATGGCATTATTTCAAATATTTTCTTAAGTTTAAAAAACAAACAGTCTTCTTGGTACAGACTGAAGACAATTAGTCCACATCTATTTCTGCAGACATGGAAATAGACGAAAACAGACAACAAACATTTTATCTCTGAAAAAACAAACATCACCTTAGGCATGTTTGGTTTGTGGATTCCCAATTCCATAATATCTAACATTGAATCTTGGAAAATCACGTGTTTGGATGTAAACTAATGGGTTGTTTGTTAAAACACAATGATTAAATACTAAATAATTCAAAGTCTCTGACTGAATCTGTCTCTAAATGTGACATGGTGTTTGATAAAGGTTTTGAATGAACAATTTGAATGATGAAAATTACCATTTTAACCTTAATGATTATATTATATTATAAGATAAGGTATGGTTGTTTAATAAGACAATGAATGAAAGAATGAGTATTAAGGTAAAATACTTGTTGCTTAATGATTAAGAATGTACTTTAAGGTAAAATGATATTTCATTCAGCACAATCTTCATTCAGGGACAATAATCAAACACGCTGAATGGTTCTATTAAACAATAAATAAACAGCCTCTAAGCTTAGATTTGAAATGAAGAGATTTCATGAAAAAAAACCCACAAAATCATATGAATGAGGGATTTAAGAATGTAAATGGCGTCCATGATTTCCAAGTCCTTATACACTGATTTTTTACATTACAACATTACCCCCTTTTATCTATAAATAAAAATATAATCTATAGATACACTACCTTCTATCCTTCCATTAAGCCTCTCGTTCGTTTTTCTCTCTCTACTATTCACCTCCATCCCTCTCAGTCATATATGGCGAAGGCAACCATTAACTCTCATGCCTGGCGGTCTGACTCCCTCTCATTCATTTCTGTCTAGACTTGTTGCGTTCTATTAAAGACCGATTTACATCTCCTCATCATAAGCTATGACGAGACCTCAACATAAACTATGAAAAGACCGACAACCCTCCCTGTCTCATTCATCTCAGGCGACCAATGACCCTCCTCGTCTCCTTCATCTTTGGCAATTAACGAGCCCTCTCCAACCACATAACCTCCAGAATCGTTGTTTTCATCGGTGACGATATGTGAATAAAGATTTTCATCGTCAGTTATTTTCATCATCGTCTAAATCATTCATCACCATTTCATGACGATTGTTTTTGTTGCATTTGGCTTCATTAATATGTTTATGATAGTTCAAATCATCGAAATCAATCTGTTTGATTTTAGTTATATGGTTTGCATATGAGTTAACTGATCTATTTGAGTCCATGTTGCATGATTTTAGTGGATTTAAGATTATTTATCTATTACTAAGATGATATTGTAAAAGGGGCAATTCTATCATTATTCATACTAGCCTTCTATATCATTTCTCACATATTTTATTAACCAAACAAATGATAGGTTTACATTCCTCCAAAATACAAATCATACACATCTTATAAAAAAATCCGTAAACCAAAAAACCTCTTAGTATTTAGTTTGTTTTACTCTATTGACTTACGAAGTGTTATGTAAAAAGAAGGGAGGGTATTTAGACTTTAGACTAGATTAAAGGGTTATTAATTTATCTGGGAGTAAGTAATGGAAGGTTACTATTGATATATGAAAAACAAAGGCTAATAAATTACAACACACAAATGGTATATTTATAAAAGTTAAATCAAATATATGATAGATTGTGTGCAGGGATAATGTATACGTGTCATCATATCCATAAACACTATGAGTCACTAAAGGATCATACAGCTGTACACCTAACTGATTGAACCAGGAAACAATACATTGTGTGTAAAATAGATAATTAATAGTCAATTAATTATCAAGAGAGAAAATAATAAATAGACATTTATTATTAAGAAAATATTAAATATTGTTAATATTTAATTAATAAAGTTTGGTTGAAATATATTAATTATTAGTTGATTAATTAATATTAAATCAAACGAGAAGGTTTGTTTTGTCAATCGATCAAAGTGTTTGGTCGCGGACCGGGCTTCGGGTCCCAAGGCCTTAATCCAATTAAATAGTTATTTAAAGGGATTAAGCTTTGCATCTTAACCTAATCCTAATTAGCATTTGACAAAAACAAAAAAGCAACACTCCCTCTCTCTCTCTTGTCTCTCTCGGTAGAACCACCACCACTACCACACTCACGGTGGTCGACGGTGGTCTAGGCGGCGCTCATGGCGGAGGACGGCGGCCACCCAGCGGCGGCGACCCCTCCCTTCCGGCTAACGGCGGTGGCGCAAACCGAGACCCCCTTTGCGGCGGGTTCTCGGCGGCGGCAATCAAAATACACCAAAAAGCCGGCGGCTTTTTGGTACTACACACACACGGGAACATTTTTCTCAGGTATTGTTTGCATAAGCGGTCTAGCAGCCTGTTTAAGCGGTGCAGTAGCTGTGTATCCCCCTCTACCAGTTCAGGGTATAATCCTATCTTTATTTTATACTGTTATGGACTTGTATGCATATTATAATTGTTATAATTGTGATTGGTTGTTCTGTTTCCCCACATGATCCAGTTGTGATCTTGGGATAGGATTTAAGTTTATGTTATTACGTTGTGCTTGTTTACCTTGTAAATCTCAACAATATAAGTTATTATTGGTTTTTAACTAGGGTTTAGTACATAAAAGTGTATCCGAGTTAACACATTTTGCTATTGTATGTACTATACTTTCAAACTTACCATTTGATGTATCAAAGTTTCTGAAAGTTACCAATTTATTTATTGGGTAACCTTTTGAACAATTTGCAGGTAATTTATCATTTTTTATTTATTTTTTATAACCATGAATTGCCACATCATTATTTTATCTCATCCCATATTTAACCCATTATTATTATTAGTTCATATTCAAGAAGGAGATCTATCTTTCAGAATGTTCATGATTCATCTTCATCTTCAATACATCATCTGCCATATGTAACAATCAAGAACCCTAAATCAGATCTCAAAATCAGATCAACATTGGGACATATAAACACAATCAAGAACCCTTAATTGCAACAATCAAGAACCCTAACTTAAAACACATTCATCATGATCGATTAAGAACCCTAAAATCGAAAAGAACAAGTCCAGCAACAATTATCAAAACCTACAAGAACAAGAAGGCCTAAAATCGAAACCCTAAAGAAGAAGAACATATCTCACATCAATAATGAAACCAGAAGGCCTAAATCGAACAAGGAAAAAAGCAAGAACAAGACCCCTAAACCATCGTCAACAAATCTGGTGGAAGATAGATGGACAGTCGATGAAGACAAAACAACAACAAGAATCAATTAGATTTGAACAAAAGAGGATAAGAACCCTAAAACCTTTAAAACCCTAAACTTACTTGTGGAACAGATATCAAATCGCCATTCACGAGATCTGAACTGAAGCAGATGAAACCCATGCAGAAGAAGATGCATCGTATGAAGATTAAGGAACCGTAGCAGATCTCGAGTTTGAAACTCTAAGCTTATCTCGAGTTTAAAACCTTAAGCAGATCTCGAGTTTGAAACCCTAGGAAGATTAAAACCGTAGCAGATCTCGATCTCGATTGAAGATGAAGATGATGACAGTTGATGAAGATGATGGTAGAAGTCGCTGAAGATGACGGTGGAACCGTAACAGACGGAGCAAGGCTATGAAGCAATCGTAGAAGATGATGGTGGAACCCTAACTGACGATTGCCCCATATCTGAATAATCGATGAAGATGGAGCAGGGCTATGAAGCATCCAACTTCTAGCAACTTAGTTATTTTATTATTATTATTATTATCATTATTATTATTATTATTAGTCATATGCCAAGTCATGTGCCAAGTCACCATCCACATAAGCAAAACTTGTGTCACATCAGCTTGTAACCTGCTATAGCAGGTTTGATACACAAAATAGTAAATATTTGTAAGCTCAATACATCAAACGGTAAGTTTGAAAGTCCAATACATACAATAGCAAAAGGTGTATAGTTGGATACACTTTTATGAACTAAACCCTTTTAACTATCTTCCATCTTCTAATATATATAAAAGATTAATTAGAAAAAATTTATTGGAGGATCTGAACCCTTTATTTAAAAAATGATTTAATCTTGATTATTTATTTGCTTTAAATAAAAAAATAATTTTGACTTTTTAGAGTCAAAGTATTAAAAACTAATATCAAGATAATTATATGATCTTATCCAAATTTAACTACACTTATTGATATATTTATAATCATAAATAAAAATAAATAACCAATATACCCTAAATAAACTACAATATATATATATATATATATATATATATATATATATATATAGATATGAAGTAGTTAAGATAATAACTAATTTTTTTTTCTTTAGTTTAATTCTTTAAATTTAGTTTTAATATAAGATAAAGTGAAAGGTAAATAAAGTATTGCTAAAAGTTTAGAAAATAAAATTATTAATTTAGATTCCAAATCATATACGTATGATTTAGTTCCTATTTTATTAATTTTTAAAATTAAGTTTTATCTCTTACCTCTTTGATTTGTTCTCTCTTAATAATATTACTAAAAGATTAATGTATATTCGTTAGTATTTTGTATAAACAAATTTGTGATCACCCGTATAGCATATGAGGCAATTAACTAGTTAGGCTAATTTTATTGTAATCAAAACTAATCCGAAAATAAAAACAAATAACTACAATCAAATTCAACATAAAAAAATCAAAACAATATAATTAGTTAAACAAAGGTTGTCTTAATTGCATTATACTTCATATTTAAACATGTCATATCATCTATTGATGCATTCATAATATATGAGTAAGTTTTTATATTTTCTGACGACCTCTTATTTGAAATGGTTGATAAGTTATCATTAGCATGTTGTTGTTTTGGGCTGATTTCGTTGAAGGAGTTGATATATCTGTTGAGTAATGTCCCAAATAGGAGAGATAGTGACTTTGTAATGAGCTTATAAGAGTCATGGGTTACTCCTCTCATAAACAATTGGTTTTGAGTTGGAACCCCACAAACTTACATGGTTTCAGAGCAAGGTTCACCCGGACTCCACGTAACCCACAAGTATCCACGTGTTAGGCTCGAAAAACGTGTTGAGTAATATCCCACATAGGACGGAGAGTGACTTTGTAATAAGCTTATAAGAGTCCTGAGCTACTCCTCCCATAACCAATTGATTTTAAGTTGAAAAACCACAAACTTACGATATAATTCTACTTTTTATTTTTATTTTTCGTATTATCTTGTGGTATCACCGTGAATGAGAGGATGAATCTAGAAGAAATGTGTCCTTTTCCCGATTCGGGTGATGCAGGAAACGTCTTTTTTAAATGATAAATGGACCTCCCAACAATTTTTGAAGTTGTCTCTGGGGTGTCAAACGTGTCAAACCTAAGCTGCAGTTAAATTACTTCAACTACATTATCAACGTACACGATGGACAATACAATGGAGGGAAAACTTTCGAATTCACGATCCAGCCATTTGCTGCGGAAAATTAGAGGTAATATGCATCCAAATTGATCGATTTTGCATATCATTTACTCTGATAATGTATGTTCCTTGCAAGCCTGGCACGCATTTGCAGATTTTACTCGTTCAATTGTTGAAGATCTTGCCCATGGTCGATCTCCGGTGATTTGCATCCATCGTTTTCGTAATTACTGCACTGATACTTCCGGAAACTGGTTAGTTAAAGATAATTTTTCTAATTTTTGCTACGTGGTACAAAAGTCTGAATTATCTACTAAAAAATCACTAGGTTTGGATCAATCAGACAATCGGTAAACATCTGAACTACCTTGTGTAGTATTTTCGAATTTTACCTAGAGACAAACAAACTGGTGCATACCTCGGATGATAGATACAAGGGAGGCTCAGTTAGCTAGTTGGATCAAGCACTATTTAAATCTAAACCCAAAGAACCTGGAGAGCTTAAGGCCACAGGCTGAGAGCTTGGAGGATTGAGGAGTGTAGTAGGAAATATGAGTGAGATTGTTGATATTGATGGATAAGATTGTGCATATTAAATTTTTAGAGCACATCTGGCTTCAGCAGTCAGCATAGTATATGACAGTGTGCATTAAGATAATAAAAAGAAACTCATGAAGGGGAAAAAAGTCTTATGCCATATCTGTTTGTAGAGCTTCTGAGTCATGTTTACATGCAATGAAAAACAGACTGCTCTGAATAACGGTTTCTGTGCTGCTTGTTTTGCATAGCTATTGCAGCCATGATTCCGTTAAGGGAGTAGAGATTCTCATGCTACAACGTGAGTGCCACACACGTAGGTTGGGTGAGTATGCTTGATCAATGTAATAAATTTTGAGGCTAAATTGCTATAGGAGACTCATGTAGGATCCTATTGAATAGCTTTCTTTGATCTCTCATTCAAACAAATTTCTAAGTTTGTTTCAGATGTTTTATTGAGAGTGCTACTTACTGTGCAACAACTTTTGCAAGAGAATAAGCATGGGTCAAAGAGAGACATTTATTACATGCATCCTTCTGTTTTTCGAGGTGAATACGAATCTTCTAGGTTTTTAATCTTTGTAGCTTAGGCAGCACAGTTTTCTACACTATGATTTGGATGTTGTATATCCAGGAATGATCCAAAGTCTTATGCCATCTAAGTTCACAGAAAAGCATATTAAATTTGCAAAAAGTGCATGCCTAACATGTCTTTATGCTATATATATAATATATATATATATATATATATTCTTCCTTAAGCTAATTCTGTTTTATTATATCTCATACCAGAGCAAGCAGTTGTTGA
Organism: Pulicaria dysenterica; assembly: GCA_947179395.2. NCBI lineage: Eukaryota > Viridiplantae > Streptophyta > Magnoliopsida > Asterales > Asteraceae > Pulicaria > Pulicaria dysenterica. The sequence continues at coordinate 62,544,829 of OX359294.1, forward strand.
CCATGCCATTAATGACATCTGCATCCTTCTCCAGTGCAGTCGCCACAACCTAAATGTTGTATGTAGTGCCCTCATCTTTCTGTTATCGTTATTTAATTGCTAGTAAAAACATATATTCCTGAAAGGGTCTCCTTCAATGACTGATCTCCAATACATACTTTTTTTCTTATGATATCTGAATTGGTGGGGATTGCCAATTGCCATTTATGATCAATCTCACATGAGATATGTGCTACCTTTGCTCACTTGAGATGCATTAACTTTGTTTCTGTTTAATATTTAGAGCATAGGGAGTGGTCTCCCTTCTCACTTCGCAACTTTCTGCCATATCATTCTCCCTCTCTCATCTTTCAAACCTCGGCAATGGTCATCTTGCAACCCTCAATATTTCCCTCTCTTTTTAAATTAGAATAACATTCTCTCTCTCTCTCTCATACACAAACACACACACTCTATCTCTCTCTCCTGCTGTAGTCCCCCCTCTCTTTCTTTCCCGTTTGGCATCAAGTCCCCGAGAGGGGTTACCTCGCCCTCCCCGCATGACCCTGCAGTGGTATTCCAGCAAGCCTGGCAGGCCAGGCCACCAGCGGGGTTACCTTCTGTTGCCTCTTCGAACAGATATGGAATTACGATCTATTGCTGATACATTGCCTTGCCTTCCACAGATAAGCATGCCATAGTGGTTAAGTGTGACTGCTGGAATTTCTTCTTTATTTGTTTTTTCAGACCGGTTTAATAAAAAAAAATCTAAACAACTTGCATTGTTAAAGTAAAATTCATAGAATGTTAGTCTAATATCCTGTTCTGCTCCTTCCCTTGCAGGTGTCTGTTGCAAAAGGGTGGGTACCTGATAAAATCATTACAAATATAAGTTTTCTTTTAATCAATACAAAAAAATCCAGATATTATTTTTGGAGACTCAACTTTTGCATATATAAATCGTTAATAAATCAATTTCATTCCATAACTCTGGAAACACTATTAAAATATCCTTATTATGCTGACTTGCAGTTACAGTATCAATCATAAATCATTTTTGCATCAAATCTAAATGTTTGACTTTATCATTGTTTCAGATTGGTGATGGGATGGCTGAGATTTTCAGAAGCTGATAGGATCTTTAACTGTCTAAACCAACCTGATGCTGTAAGAAGGAAAATATCATCTTTTTAGTAGTTGCTGACTTTCTGCTGGACTGAAATTTATGGTTAATATCTGGTTTGTTGGCAGGCACACTCTATTCCAGTACACGTAGAAGAAGTGAAAGGTAGATAAAAAGGATATTTGTAAATGAAAGAATAATGCTTGTTAATATAATCACATAAAACTGTCTAGGGTTTGAGATTCCTAAAGTGTTCTTTGATTCTTGTTCATAGATATCATCAGTGTTGCGGACTACATACTAGTCGTGGAGAAGGAATCAGGTGAGGGCTTCCTACAACAAGACTTGTGGGTCCAACATTCTTTCAATTTGAAACTGATTAAACTATTACATACTTTCCATATCGCAGTATTCCAACGACTAGCAAATGATGGTTTTTGCAAGACTAATCGTTGCATTGTCATCACGGTAAGGGAGGTTTTAGAGTTACATCTTTAGAGGAATTAGCCATTAATTATATCTAATTACAGGGCAAAGGTTATCCCGATATTCCAACACGGAGGTAAACGTTCATTTATTTTTGTTGTCTCAGAATACAGACCGAAAACAACTTCGATCTTGATGTTATTTCTACTTGTGTTTATTTATAAAATAGGTTCTTGCGGTTACTCATTGAGCAGTTGCACTTGCCAGCCTATTGTTTGGTTGATTGTGATCCATATGGCTTTGACATCTTAACCACATACCGGTTTGGTTCAATGGTAATGTCTTCAGATACATGCAAGATGTTGCCATTCATAAGTATGATTTACATTTCAATATATGTAAAAAATTATCTAAATCATCTTTTTTTTTTTAAATATACACATTTAAAGCAAATGGCATATGATGCGAAGATAATGAGGCTTCCTGAGATACAATGGCTTGGAGTATTTACTTCAGATGCTAAAAAATATAATGTTCCACAACAGTGTCTCCTTCCTTTGACAGAAGAAGGTGTGATTCCACATTCACTTCCCTCTAAAGTAGATTTAGTGTACATTTGTTCAATTGTTCTTGTGCTTTCTCTATTGAATTTAATCTTTTTGTCATCAGACAGGACAAAAATAGAGGCAATTTTAAATCGTTGCTATTTGCAGAGAGAAGTACCACAGTGGAGGTTGATGTTGTTCTTCGTATTTTGATCTTTCTTCTTCTATAATACTAATAATAAACCTCTTTAAATCTCTTTCTTCTTCTGAAAAGGTTGGAACTACAGTCGCTGCTGCAAAGTGGAGTCAAGTTTGAGATTGAAGCTTTATCTGTGCACTCGCTTACCTCACTGTCAAAAGAGTATCTACCATCTAAGATTCAAGGTGAGTTTTTCATATAAAATCCTAAATTATATTATGTTATCATTACTACATATCATCTGCAAACTTGGAGTCTTGTTTTTGGAAATTTAACCACTAGTTGCTTTTATTCTGGTAGTATAATATAAAATGCAGTACAGCTATCCTTCTATACCTGAATCATGCTAATTTTCATCATACTTTTTTTAGTCAAAGGTCAAAAACATAGATTCTTTAGATTAACGCAGTATTAATTCCCAATGGAAGGATTAGATCTTTATTTTCCTGATTCAAACAGAACATTTAGTACAGAGTTTTTATGCTTCAAAGCCCCTCGTGATGGCAAATATGTAAAATTATCAAAGTCAAGTCTATTTGAGACGAAGCTGTCTTGGGTATGTAGAGAAATTCGATTGAACTTGAAAAATTGAAGTGCAAATATGTAAAATTATCATTAGGTTGGTAAACACCATCATTTAAATGTTCTAGTATATCTCCACACATTAATACTTGTTAAGACTAATAAAAAAAGAGAAGCATCACACAGATAAAACATTATACCTGATAAGCAATCAATGTATTGATCAAAATAGAAAATATGGGAAGAATTATAACCCCATTACTTGATTAGTTTGATAACAAATACTGAAAGTAGGATGCCAACACGAGTACTTCAGCTAGACTACAGAAACCTAGAACAAACTGAAGAAATAATGTATTCAAAATTCATTCACATCACTCTGCAGTTTGTTGCACCCTTGCCACCTGATGATGATTCTTTGCCTTGACCAGAAAGCTTCTGGAAAATGCTTCTAGAAGGTTTGTCTACAGTCCTTGGGTTTTCTATACGATGCCCTGAACGGTTGGAAGCATCCCCCAAACATTCTAGATGGTTGTAAGGATAGTTTCTTAAGTATCCCTGATAACCGTAGTTGTTAATATTATAGCCTCCTTAACTTGGATTTAAGTAATATCCATTATTATTCACGGGCGATTCTGGCTTTTCAAAAGTTGTTTGAACATTCTCCATTTCTCCATATTGCCAATGCACCAGCTGTGCATCATGTCCTGCTTTCTGTAGAAATTTCAAAAGTAGGAGTGGATCAATGTAACCCGATATATTTATCTTTCCATCTTCCTCCATTCGGAAATTAGCTACTCCTTTTTACCAAAACCCCTCAAAAAATAATCCAAATATTAGAAAAAAATAAAAAAAACATAAATATTATATCATCATGATAAAACATACCATGAACTGAAAACTTTTCAAAACCTTCTTCGCTGTCTTTGGCCAGGAACTCTTGACATTAACCTTGATGGTGAAATTCTGTAATAAGAATTAAGAAATACATATTAAAATGTTCATCTGTAAATACGATACGCAAATATGATTTTCTTAATTAACTTTTTTTTCTTTTGAAGGATTGTTGTCTGAAAGTCCACTCCAAATGCAAGTCCTGTGTGATGAAGACTGTTGAAGTCTTGCGTTCCATCCATGGTAAAGTTTTGTTTCTATGATAGTAGTACTAGGGTGCATTATCGTTCTTATTCTCTTAACATCCATTGTGTTTGATAGTAGTAAATAGTATGATCTATGCCTTTTACTAGAATTTATAATTTTGACCCATTTCTGCATTATGTGTCCAGAGAAATGTTCAATATAGTCCATACTTAATTCATAGTCCCGAGGGACTAATCTTAGCTTTTGGATCAACCCTATCAATGGTCCAGATTGAATTTTAAAATTTTGGGCGGAGTGGCATTTTCGTAATTAAAATGTGATGCTTTTACAATCACATGTGATTGTATACTGAATCACATGTGATTGAATATTAAAATTCCGGGACTATGTTTTTTATATGGACTTTATTGAACACAACCCTATGTGTCCAATCTTGAACTCGATAAAAATTCAAAAAGTAACGCAACCCAATCTAATCTTTAATTGCCCTCACTACAAAATTACCCATATCGACACTACCTGTTTTGGCTCCTTATCTAACCTGCTTGACCTGTGCATTTTGCCACCTCTACCCTCTACTTCTTTCATATCAGTCAGAAGTCCAAGAATTGTTAAAATCTTGAAATTTTATATTTGCTCAAAGTGACTGTTTTAATCGCACAAAGTATTCAGACCAAAACAAATTGAGCTACTTCGATTAAAATATACTAGGTTTTTTATAAAAATATTAAAGGTGATTTTGGGAACACAAGTACTGTTATAGAATAGGGCATTCCTCTTATTTCTGGAGATATATAATTGCCCATTACAAAATCTTACAATAAACTGACTAATCATTTTTTTATTATTAACAAAAGTAACATATTCTACTTCACAAAAGTCTGTCGATTATGATATTACAATAAAAAGCCAAGTATTCATCTTTGCAGCAAAACTCCATAATCTCTCTCTCTCTCTCTCTCTCAACACACACGCACACTCACACACTTACATTATCTTCTATGTGATATCTTCCAACACCGCTTTTGTTTCCATCTCTTTTATTATTTTATCATAGAATGTTAATGAATGACACCAATTATTCAGATTGTAAACGAATATGTGTAAGGCTAAGTCTCTCCATTGCTCAAGGTTCATTTCCAAAGCTCATCTCACTACGTGATTGAGCATATATTGAAGCTTGAGTTTGATTTTTTTTGGACAAGTTAATCTATTGTGATTTTATTTTGCTGATCTTGATGAACTAAAATAGTTTGAATTATTTTGGTTTTCTAATCTGGAGGAACCCATAAGCTCATAAAGCACGCGTTCCAAGTTTATGAATTAAATGCGTCTGAATTACATGCACCACGGATGGTCATGCACAACAATCAGAAAATTTTATCCTTGCGAACCTGTGATGTATTTTCTCAACCACATAATAGGGTATTATTGTTCAAACACATATACTTTGTTTATGTCTGAAAAAATCTTGTTAAATGCAAATCATGTCCTTTAAGAAACGAGGTGAGGACGAGGCATTGTGGAACGATAATTTAGGTACATAGATCATGCATAAACCAATCCATGAATAGAGGTAAAACAAAATTAAATTTTTTTCAAACCTTAAGTGTGTGTTTGGTACAGAGAATGGAATTGCAGAGAAATGATTGCAGAGAAAGGGAATTAGTCTGGAGAAGGAGAATTGAATCTTCTGTTTGGTAGCACAGAGATTTCAGCAGATAATTGTAACAGAGAATCATTTCTCTTGTTTGGTAGCACAGTGAATTGTACCAAATTTATCATTTGCATTTTTACTCTTGGCATAGCAAACAATCAATTTGGGTGAATTAACAATCCAATTTCATATATTTTAAATCTAATGATGATCAATTTAACATCACCACATAATTAGCTCATAAAAATCATTTAAACAGGCAAGATGTCGTGTACCTATTTCATTGGGTAAAACACGTATCTCTCCTCCGCAATATCAAACAGGTAAGGTTTTTCTACTCTGTGTCCGTTAAGGTTTTTTTGTTCATTTTATATTCGTTACTTCTCCATTGTGTGTGTTTGTGTGTGTTAGAAAGCATGAATCACTCGTCGAAAGTTTTTTTTTTTTTTTAAAGGCCAAAATACCATACCATTACCACACCAAAAAAAAAAATACAATACTAAGTCAAATGCATGGCAGCTAAGCCATACCCATTTGCAACCAAAATGAAACGCTAACAGAAAGCAGAAAACCAACCTGCTCGCACACAATTTCAGTAGACTAAATTAGGTGCAGACATTTACACCTTTGCACTAAAATAAAACAAAACCGAAACGCAAAGAACTCGATGGACAGCACCAAACAGATGATGATTAAAGGTGCCATACGTACAGGAAACTCGAATGCTACGAACAAGACAGCAGCTCCAAACTTCACGATCGTAGTTGCAGCGTTTGGGAAAAGATAACCAGCTCGACCAGTCTGCTCTATTCAAACCTTTTATCCCCACAATGCAATCGAAAGTTTCAAACGTGTTTTTGGACGCGTGAAAGATCACTTGATTCCTATGTGACCAAATCTGATACAATAAACACCAAACGTTTGCCTGCCACAGAAAACTCACTGCTCGTCGAAAGTATTGATCTTGATTTCTTTCTTCTTGTTATTAGTTAGTGTTAGAATTTCACAATTTGAAGAAAAGAACAGATTATACCCAAGAACAATGAACATATGAGTATATTCACAAAATCAGATCTATGAATATGTTTGTATCATTAATCGAGACTCAATACTTCACTTGAATCTTTTAGAACTTGAAACAACCTTCACTAAAAATACAAGAAGTTCTCACTAAAAATACAGGAGCTGCTCTTTTTTTGTATTTGCGATTCCCAAATAAAAGAAGCAGGAGAGGCAAAAGTTGTTTCACCACACACTTCCTACTAATGACCTTCTAGGTACTCAAGCACTCCAATCACCTCCATATCTGCAAGGAGCAGAAAACGAAAGACAACACAATAATATATGGATGACTTACTGCCCATTTGGTTAGATTTTGCTGCTCTCGTGACTTGATCTGGGGTTTAGTTCTGTTTATGAATCTCTGGAATTATGAAAAAAAAATTATAAGATTGTATTCGTAATGTAGATGGCTTGATTTCAGGTCCAACATCTTGGTAGAAAGAAGCCTTACACCCACACGCAAATGACAAAAGAAAGCAAACAAAGCAGAGAAACCTAATCGATCAAGGTAGATATATACCTTGCTGTGAGTGGGACATCGTCGCCAATGGATGTCACCACCGCTGGGGTCGCCGCCGCTGGGGGTCGCCGCTGGAGGAGGCGTGAAGGAGAGACGCAACCGCGTCTGGAGGAATCGAAGGCGTGTGTAGGAGTCGAAGGCATGAAGGAAGGCGATGGAGAGGACGATGCGTCTTGGAGGTCTCGATAAGAAAGAATGTCGACAGTCGAAGGGAAGGAGGAAGGAGGCGTCCAATGGTACGGAGGAAGGGAATTCTCCATGGTTTTTTCCCTTTCTCCGTGAAAATTATAAACTCAATTCTCTCCATTTCTCCACTTCTAACAGGGAATCAAAAATAGAGAATAGGAATTAAATCTTTTCTCATTTTTAATTCTCAATTATAACCAAACAAGAGATTTAGTTTTCAATTCCATTTCTCTACTTCCAAATCTCTCTACCAAACATACCCTAAGACAAAGTAGTAGATATCTACATGGAAAATAGGGAATTGGCACATATTTTAGTTTCACCATATTAAAGGATTTCGTGGTAACATAACCAAAGTTAAGCAAATTATAGATCAAATATTATAAAGTACAAACTAAACAGCTATATTGCAAGCAAAGGTCGGAACAAAAAGAGGGGATAAAAAGATGGAGGTAAAAACATGAATTCAATAATGGACGAATTACTAAAGGACATGTAGTCTAGCGGTATGTTTGTCATTTACTTAGAGGATCTTGGCCATCGAGGTACTTGCTATAAAGGAGAAAGAAGCCAACAAAAAGAAAAGCCAGGCTAAGCACTACAACTACTAGTCAAAGTTTTAACATTAACATTAACATTATAGTATTTATTTGGATGGATTGATTAAAAGTGATACAATCATATAAACCTGAATTGAATAACTTAGCCATGTTTGGTTCGTGAGATTTCCTTCGATATGCATTTCAAATTCTGAAATTTTTTGTGTTTGGTTGTAAACTAAGCTTGAGATTTGAAATGAAAGGATTTCATGCAAAACCCACAAAATCAAATGAACGAGGGATTTAAAGAATGCAAACGGATGCCAAGGATTCCCAAATCCTTATACATGGATTTGTTACTTTACAATATTACCCTTTTTTATCCATAGTTCACTACTGCTATCCCTTTGTTCGGCCTCTCCTCCGTTTTTTATCTACTGTTCACCTCTATCCCTCTCAATGATCATCTCCTTCGTCTATGGTGACTGACATGTAAAAGGGAGGGAGGGTGTCTAGACTATAGACTAGTTAAGAGAACGATTAATTATTCTATGAGTAAGTAATGAGAGGTTACTGTTGGTGTATGAAAAACCAAGGCTAATAAATTATAACACACAAATGGTATATTAATAAAAGTTAAATTAAAAAATAAGTTGTTATTTTTAAAATTATTCAGCTATTACTATTTTAATCAAAACTAATCAGAATGAGAGCTGATTTGTATACAACAATATTTCTTCTTACACAATAGGTACAAGTGGTTATTAGCATATGGTACAAATTGATAATGCATCAAGTTGTTATGTATGACTAACTTTACTGTGTACGAATTATTACCCAATCCAAAAACCAAACAAATATAAGTACAATAAAATTCAACTAAAATTTAAAAAAAAAAAAAAATCAAAAAACCATATTATATATTCCAAATCATATAGTTAAACAACGGGTGTCGTTAATTAAACTCAACCTTCTTCATACTCAAACATGTCACATCACCGATCAATATACTCACAATATATTATAGGATCAGTTCATATATGGTGGTGTATGATCCAATTCCTTAAACAGTTCACATTTGCTATATGGGATAGAATAATAGGTCGATGATAAAAAAAATGGTGAGTTTTCAAGAGAAAAGACTTGATACCATATTGCAAAGTATGAAAATCTCGTTATTATATTACTCATCGGTATATAAACATACAATAATACAGAAGACACACTACATTATACAAGATTAACGACACTATATTAAACTATGTATTATTTAACACTTGGTCTAAGTGAGGGACCAAATGACACAAATTAAGCCGTAGTAGTTGTGAATAGTTAACGGTAACAATGTGTGTTTTTATTTGGGCTCCAGGTGTATTAGAGACTAGAGAGGCCCATTGTGCATGGCCTCCGGCCCACTTTGGATATATAAAGTTTGATGCTGTCCGAGTGTATTCTGTCATTTTCTGGTCCTAATCACGTTGTTTCATTTATATTTTACTAATTAATTAATGCACATAGCCACAAATCTAGGGTTTTCTTTTCTGACACTCCTTAATGGGCCAAACACATTCAATGGATATATGACTCAAATTCTTCCCTCTTTTTCTCAATTACACCTCAAATCATTCAATTTCAATCCAATTTTCCTCTCAATTTTGCACAGCCCAGGTCAAACAATTTCTTCCAATTTCCAATTCCTTTTTCCCCCAATTTTTGCTTCTTTTTCTACTTCGATCTAGGAACTCACGTACTACTCTTCTTCGTCGTACGTGCATACGATTGCTGTGAACGACAATGGACGGAAGTCAACCCTACAACCCTCGAACCGTTGAAGAGGTTTTTAGAGATTTCAAGAGTCGGAGAGCTGGCATCATTAAAGCCCTTACTACTGGTCAATTCTCGAACCCCCTTTGCTTCATGTGAATTTTGTTATCGACTGTTGAATTTACTAAAGGTTGTTGATCTAATTCGATTTTGTTGAGTTTTTGGCAGATGTTGAAGAGTTCTATCAGCAGTGTGATCCTGGTTAGTCTTCTCGTTAGTCTTTTTATCACACTTTGGAAGTAATATGCAAGTAGGGTTTAACTTTGAATCAATGTAATACACACCAAAATCCCTCGTTTTCAGAAAAGTCGACGTCACTTATTCATCATGTCTAGGTGTTCGCTAGAAGGTCTTTATTAGGAAGAATTTTAAAAGAATATAACAGTATATATATATATATATATATATATATATATATATATATATATATATATATTATATTTCATGAAAAATTCCAACTTTGGGAAGTTTTGACTACAAGGAAAATTTCATTGATGCTATCAAAAAGCGATAAAGTAGGAAAAGTCAAACAAGTATCATTTCATTGTAACTACATCTTCTTCAAAAGTTGAGAACCGAATTTCTTGTGATTTTCCGTTCAAACATTAAAAAACGGGAGCTGTTATGTTTTCCAGGGATGGGAGGGAGTATAATGTTAAACATACAAAATTTGTTGTGAAGCATGGATCATGGTTTTGATATGTGAAATCTTTGATTTAGATTGAAATGGATATTGTCTTAAAATGTTTGTGAATTCTAGAAAAAGGAGCTTATATATCAAGTTGAAATGGGAGATATGGTTTCCAAATTATGTAAGTGTAAATTTAGAACAAAGGTAGCACGTTACAGCTGCAGATTTTACATCGCAGGTTAAAACTGCATATATACAAGTACAGCGAGTGGAAGTATATCTTGTATTATAGCGATAAATTATGCTGTATTCGGCAAACATCATATTCCCTCCTTTTTATGTTTGTTTTTGTTATTATGATATCAATCAAGGCATCTTGTTTTACATCATTTTTTTTTGTTCACAGTAATGAAATATTTTAATTGGCGACTGTTCGTTATTCATCTTTGCATTAAAACTCCATAATGCCTCTCTCTCAACACGCACACGCACACACACTAACACACTTCACTATCTTCTTTGCGATCTCTTCCAACAGCGCTTTTGTTTCTATCTCTTTTATTATTTTATCATAGAATGTTAATGAATAGCACCAAGGAGACTGTTAACGAATACGTGTAAGGCTAAGTCTCCCCATTGCTGAAGGTTCAATTCCAAATCTCATCTCCCTATGTGAGTGAGCATATATTAAAGCTTGAGTTTAATTTTTTATTGCACGAGTTAATCTATAGTGATTTTATTTTGCTGATCTTGTTGAACTAATAATTTGAATTATTTTTGGTTCTCTAATCAAGAGGAACCCATAAGCTGATAAGCACGCATTCCAAATTTCCAAGTTTCCCGAATTAAATGCAAGAGAGCTCCTGCGTTGTCCTTCCATTTGTTTTGGTTCTACATGCTTCTTGATTTTTGTTTGTAACTTAATTGTTTGGGTCAGATAGTTTTGAGTTGTGTCCTTCCCCGATTGCTGTATGGATGTCCTATGAGTCTGATACCAACATAATTCTTTCAGAACTTTAAAGGAAGAGAGAAGGGTGGGGGGTCCAACTTGTGAGTTGTGATAGGTTTCCTTCATTAACTCGTGGTGGCAAAGATGATTTTCTTTACTTTCGAGTCATGATTTAAGTTTTTTTATTCTTTAAGTACTAAAATGTTGTTTTTGCTTCAAAATGATGATGGTACCTGTCAAGGATATTACAGTGGTTCAGCTGCATGAATCATAATGCTTCACTTTGTTTGAGATAGGTGCTCCATAAGGTCTTGGTTGGCAATCATTATCTTTTTGGTGTTTTAAAAAGGTGTGAACTGTGTTTGACTACTTCTTATGGTTTATACAGCCTAAACAGTCAACATGATTATTATGTTACCGACAGTAGTTAAACTACTTAAGTTAAGCTGCTCTAATAGGGGTGAGCATGCTGCCCGATAGAACTAAAAAACCCGATGAACCGGACCAAACCTTACTGGGCCTGGTCGGTCTGGTCTTCGGTCCTTGTTTTTTATAGATTTTGGTTTTCGGTCCAGTCCGGTCTTTTTCGGTGTGGTCCGGTCTTTGAACCCATCTCCCCCTAGCTCTAAGGTAAGTTGCTGAAAGGTAGCTGTGACTTAACTGCTTCTTAAAAGACTTGATGGAATGTCAGCAAAAGTTTGACAGTGTACACTGGTATCTGTATTTATTCTACATTTTAGCATATGTAACGAAACATCAATAGTCTTTATTCAGATATTTTCATGCTTCTAAAATGTTGTTTCGACCTTTACATCTACGTCTGCTTGAACACGTAATTATATTTATATACTTGAATAATCAGTTTCTCATCTTCTTTTATGGATCCATAAATCCATTGCCTCAAAATATAACATACTTTAATCTGTCTTTTTATTTGTATACAACTTTAATTTTCACCACTGCATGCTTGTGTAACATCGTTACATTGAGTGGTAAAAGAAGGTGAGACTATGTTGCATTATGGTGCTTATTTTACATACAATTGCACGAACAATACAAGTAGTTATATACAATTGTAAAAAGTAAAGTAAGTTGGTCACAATGGAAAGAAGGTGAAAGTATGTTAAATATTTGTTTAATTAACCATTATATATATACTCTATAACTATATGCATTTCTCTGCAAGTCCCTTCCTTGTTGATCATCACTATGCTGGGTTCTGGTTCATTGAGAACTTACTGTGATGTTTCATTTTTGGCTATAGAGGTTATAGATTCTATATTTTTGTGCCACCTATTTCTATTCTCTTCAACTTTTTCATGTTATTTTAAAGGAAACTTAAAAATAGTAAGAATAGAGACTGCTAACCTGTATATAACGTCTCCCTTGCTGTGATGTAGAAAAAGCCGAAGGATGTTAATCATAGTCTATTTTTAAGTTTCAGTATCCTTGAACCTTAGGATATAAAGCTTTAGTAGTGTTCTACTTCATGGCAAGGCTGTTAATTTTTTAGAATTTTGTTGGATGTATTACAGAAAAGGAAAACCTATGTTTGTATGGGTTTCCTAATGAGCAGTGGGAAGTCAATTTACCTGCTGAAGAGGTACCTCCAGAGCTTCCGGAACCTGCACTGGGAATAAACTTTGCTAGAGATGGTATGCCAGAGAAGGACTGGCTAGCTTTAGTCGCTGTTCATGGTGATGCATGGCTTCTGGCTGTAGCCTTCTATTTTGGGGCTAGATTTGGATTTGACAAAGCTGATAGGTACTTTTTTTCTTTTCATTTTATTAATCATCTGTAACCACCACCAAGGTGGCCTACTGGTAAGGCGTCCCGTCCTCAAAGAGGTCACAGGTTCAAACCTCACTAGGTAAACATCTTGTTGCTGGCCAGGGAAGAGTAAGGAAACGGTCATGGGGATACCCCAGTTAGGCCACGTACATGTGAGTCAAACACTCGCTCTCCCCGGGTAACCTGAACAGGAAAAACCTCTCCATTTACTCGTTTTAATTAATCATCTGTATTGAGTATAAGAAACAACCTCTTTGCAAAAACAAGTAACCGACGCCCACATATAGATAACATCTTATATTACTTTTTTAGCTTCATTTCTTTTAAATGAACATAAATTTCTATGTTTTCTTGTCGACCTCTCATCTGAAATGGTTGATGCTATCATTAGCATGTTGTTGCTTTGGGCTGATTTTGCCAATTCGGGATGATGCAGGAAACGCCTATTTAACATGATAAACGACCTCCCAACAATTTTTGAAGTTGTCTCTGGGGTGGCTAAGAAGCAAGTGAAGGTGGAGAAGTCATCCGTGTCAAACCACAGCAGCAGCAAGTCAAAGTCAAACTCTAAGGTTCTTTTGCCGCCTATAGATTTAATTCACGATCAGTTGCAAGCTGCTGACGTGTTTTTCTTTTAAAATTTGTTTTCTTAAAAGGCAAAAGGCTCAGAACCACAGCCGAAATATCCAAAAGCTTCAACACCAAAAGATGAAGACGAAGAGGGGTTGGATGAGGAAGACGAGGAGGAGCATGGGGACACGTTATGTGGTTCATGTGGCGAGAACTATGCATCTGATGAGTTCTGGATCTGCTGTGATATTTGTGAGAAGTGGTTCCATGGTGTATGTGTGAAGATCACTCCAGCAAGAGCCGAGCATATCAAACATTACAAATGCCCTGCGTGTACCAACAAGAGAGCTCGCCCTTGATTGTAGCTCACCGGTAAGCCAAAGGAAGTTGTTTTTATGGGGTTCGATTTGACTAATCGTTAGTTGTTATGGGAACAAAATGGAACTCGAAACCAGTTCTAGAGATGCTGTGTAGGGTTTAAATGTGAATTTCATTCAAACTAGTGACAGGTTCTTAATTTTAGTTTTTAATTAGAACTTTTTCTTTGTTATAATGGAAGATTGGATTTTATGTGTTCCTCTAGAGCAAATGTTTATGAAGTTTTGTAGTGGCTTTACTAAGTCAAGTAATTAAGAGCTATTTCAGCCTGATAATCTTTCGGCCCGAGTCGAACTCGAACAAAAAAACATTGCTTGATTAGTTTTAAGAACCAAGCTTTGGAAATAAACGTTAGTAGAACGAGCCAAATGAGCTTCAGAGCTTATGGAGCCTAGTGACATGAACACGTTATATTTTGATCACATTTTTAGTCTTATGAGTTCTATATTGCAGTGATATTGAATAAACAGAAAAAGGTTATTATAAGAATGTATATTTAGGTGAAAATGTGAAAATAAATCCTAATATTCAATTAGATGTTAATTTATTAGATTTAATGGTTGCAAGTCACCGTTGCAATTTATGGCCGTTGTCATTTATGATTAGGTAATGAATAAAATAAATGGTCAAATGTAGACCATCCGATCAAATTAAATTAAGATCTATGATTAAGTTTCATCTTCACCTAAATATCCCTTCCCATCTAAACCTCCCATTAATATATGGGAGAGAACAAATCTTAGCCACCAATTAGATGTTGACCAATTCAATCTCATGATCTTAATTTATTTGTATAGTTATTCATGGTCCTCGCAATTCATTGTTAAGTTATGAATAAAATAAAGAGTTAAATGTAAACTATGCGACCAAATAAGGGTTGGAGAGATGATATATCATCCTACTTCATGTTCCTACTTATCCTCCTACTTACAAGATCTAGACAAGTGTCAAAATCAATGGAGGAGGTGAGGAAAGAGATTTAGTGGAGTCCACATGTCATTTTGACATGTGGAGGAAAAAGTAGGAGGATGTATCATTTTTGTAAGGGTTATGATTAAGTCTCTCATTCTCACATACTTTTTCCTCCTACTTCATCCTCCTACTCACCATAAAATGACATGTGGACTCCACTAAATCTCTTTCCTCACCCCCTCCATTGATTTTGACACTTGTCTAGATCTTGTAAGTAGGAGGATAAGTAGGAACATGAAGTAGGAGGATATATCATCTCTCATATTAATTTTTATTTGAATCTCCTAATATATATTTATACTACATTATAATACATTTAACACTCTTTCTCCTACTTTACTTAATCTCTTAAAATTTTAGCAATAAAATATTACTAATATACCCCTCAAATAACCTCCATCTCTCTGTCATACTTTAAACAGTTACTAATAAACATTATTCTATAACTACACACTTCCTCAACCAAACAAAAAAAGTAGAAAAAAGTTGTTTTTGTTATAATTTTAACAATTTTAACTCAAGATTAACAAAGGATTAATAAGACAACCTTAGAGCTTTGAGAGAATTGGAAGTAGGAGAAGAAGTGAAAGTGTATAACTTATAAAAGTTCATACAAGAGGTGCGGTTTTTTACAAGATGGGGTATTTATACTACAAAATACACTATTGATTTACCATTCTTCATTAATTAGGAGACAATGAGTTGAAGGTAATGTTGACAATATGTAGTTTGTGTTGAAAATGTGTTCATCCATATATTGTTATCTATAGGAAGAAGTTCATTTGAGAACCATTCTTAGTGCGAGAACCGAGAGAAGCAATCTGAGCCGTCCAATTCCCCCCTCCTTCAATGTCATTGCCCACCTATGAATTCCTTACATGTACCCTGCCACACTCTATCCCTCCACGCTCTCCATATATGAACTTCCCACATCCAAGGAACGACTGAGATTGGTTCTCGCGGTTCTCGCACTAACAACGGTTCTCGAATGAACCCTCCCAGTTATCTATATATATTATAACATCCTATATATATTTATAACACTTCCTCTTGGATGACACATTATCAAATCCGAGTTCAACTTTAAAGCACCGCCTCATTAAAAACCTTGCTAAAGAAAAACCCAGTGGGATAAAAACTTTAGCGATGGGAAAAAGAGTGCAGTGTATAGTTGACTCCCCCTCATGTAGACATCTATCACATCTAATGAATATGACGCATTCCAATATTGTGAACATGTTTTCTGAATATTGTAGTAGGGAGTGACTTTGTGAAAAGATCTGCTGAATTATTACTGGATTGAACATATTTTATTTCAATCTGATTGTCCTTTATCAAGTCTTGAGTATATGAGAAAAATCTTGGTGGTATATGCTGTTGGAAAAATTAGTAAAATATATGTGTTTTTACTAACTTTGGACACAATTAAATACATGAATATGTGTTATATATATAACTCTTAGTGAGTTTGTGTTCTCCTTTATGAGAGCTTCGAAACGATATACAATGTGTCCAAAACGGAGAATGAGTGAATGAGATATCAACACTCAAAGTTGAGTACTTGGAATGAAATCTGGCAAAAACCAAATGGGTATGGGAAGTGTCCCATATCGGAAATTGGAGTAAATTTTCAAAGGTTTATAATCTTAGAAGTGTAAGAGGCTTACAAGCTTCTTCCTGGTTTTACTCCAAGTCCTACCCGCGCGTAGGGGGGGTGCTGATGATGGATTTCGTAGGCTAAATCCACCGAACTCGTGTGTGGGCGCGACCTGCGGACATGAATGCAGCTCCGAAATCTCAAGCATGCGCGGCTGGGTTTTGCTATTTTTCGTTTTTATCATATCAGTATCAGTAAGTCTAATCTGTAACTAATATACTTTAATGCTGTAACTGATGCATTTGAATACATAATTAATTGTATTAATTATGTATTATCAGTTACATACTGCTATTAGCAGTATACAAACAACATGGTGATCTGATTCACAGTACAAAAAAAAAACAGTCTCCTCTCCTCCTCTCTGCTGCACATTGTTTTCCGGCGATATTTTCAGGCAAATGTCATCTCCGGCAGCACGGCTGTTTACGTTGTCGTACTTTGGGAACTAACGGAAAATATATTTAAGAGAATCGTATTCAATACGAGCTTCAACATTTGATTTTTACTCTCTTCTTTTTTATTTTATTTCCTGCAGATTATATATATTTATATATGCTAGTGCACTAACATATGTTTTGTTCTGTCAGTCTTTATATACCCTTCTTTCATTTGTGTAACACAAGCCGCATTATCTTCATGAATCACAGTCAGATTTTTCTCCCCCTCTAGACTACATGAAGTCAAAATGTGTTTTGTCATGGATCTTAGCCTCACTCATTCTTTGCTAGCTTCATGTAGTGTAATGACTTCAGCATGATTTGACGATGTTGCAACAAACGTTTGCTTTTGAGAGCGCCAAGAAATAGTCGTGCCTCCATGCATGAAAACATATCTCGTTTGAGACCTAGCTTTATGAGAATCAGAGAGATAACCTGCATCTGTATAACCAACCAACTCTTGTTTGTTAGAATAGTATAGACCTAAATCAACAGTTCCCTGAAGGTATAAAAAATGTGTTTGATCCCGTTTCAATGTCGTTTTGTAGGAGCTGAACTAAATCTTGCTAACAGATTAACTGCAAATGAAATGTCGGGTCTAGTACAGTTAGTAAGATACATTAGAGCTCCAATTGTATTAAGATATGACATTTCTTGACCAAGAACCTCTTTCTTTTCTTCACGAGGCCGAAATGGATCATTGTCAACGTTGAGTGATCGAACTACCATTGGAGTACTTAATGGATTTGTTTTGTCCATATTAAAACGTTTTAAAAAATTTTCTGTATAATTTGATTGATGGACAAGTATTCCATTATTCATATGTTTAATTTGTAAACCAAGACAGTATTTGGTTTTTCCAAGATTCTTCATTTCAAATTCCTTCTTTAAAAGCATAGATGATTCATTGATTTCTTTATGTGTACCAATAAGGTTCAAATCATCAACATAGACGGCTATGATCACTAATCCAAATGTTGTTTTTTTAACAAAGAGACATGGACACATTGTATTATTGGTATAGCCTTTACTTACCAAGTAATCACTCAAACGTTTATACGACATGCGTTTAGATTGTTTCAACCCATATAAAGATCTTTGTAATTTAACCGAAAACATCTCTTTGGGTTTAACACTCAATGCTTCAGGCATTTTAAATCCTTTAGGTATTTTCATATAGATATTACTATCAATTGATCCATATAGATATCTAAATGTTATTGTATCCATGACGGGGGAATACATTTCCTCATAATCAATTCCTGGTCTTTGAGAAAAACCTTGAGCTACAAGTCTAGATTTGTATCTTATAATTTCTTCTTTCTCATTTTGTTTTCGTACGAAAACCTATTTATAACCCACATGTTTCACATTTTCGGTGTGATGGCAATGCGTCCGAAAAAATTACGCTTATTTAACGAATTTAATTCAGCTTGCATGGATTCTTTCCATTTTAACAGTCATATATGTTTTGACATTCAATGACAGACTTTGTTTGAGGATTATCATTCATAATTTCACATGCAATAGCAAAAGAAAATATTTCATCAATATTTTCTAGTTCATTTTGGTTCCATAATATATTTGTTTGACCATAATTGATGGAAACCTCATTGTTAACATCATTCATTTCCTATTTTGAAGGAGTTCCAATATCTTGTGTTTCTTTAGAAACACTTTCTTTATGGTCATTTGCATTTTCTGCATTCTTTCTTTTTTGAGGATTCTTATCCTTGGAACCAATTGTTCTTCCACGCTTTAAACGTGTTTTAGACTCTTGAGTGACTTTATCACCAGATTTTTCATTTGGTATTTCAATCCGAGCTGGAGCATTAACCGCGGGTATATGTGATTTTGTTACTCTTTTCATATCAGTAAATGCATCAGACAATCGATTTGCAATTTCCTGCAAATGCATTATTTTTTGAACTTCCTTTTCACATTGTATAGTTCGAGGATCAAGATATAGTAATGATGGCTCACACCATGATACATCATTTTCTTTGTTTTTCTTTTCTTCTGCAATATTGGAAATATTGACTCATCGAAATGACAATATGTAAAATGTGCTGTAAAAACATCACCTATTAAAGGTTTAAGATATATTTTATGATGGAATTTGTTTCATACCCAACATATATACCTAACCTTCTTTGAGGTCCCATTTTTGTACGTTGTGGTGGTGCAATAGGAACATATACCGCACAACCAAAAACTCTAAGGTGTGAGATGTTTGGCTCTTGTCCAGAAGCAAGTTGTAAAGGAGAGTATTTATGATATGCATTTGGTCTTATGCGAATCAATGATGCAACATGTAAAATAGCATGACCTTATATAGACACACGGAGTTTTGTTAAAATTATTAATGATCTAGCTATTAATTGAAGACATTTAATCAAAAATTTAGCTAAACCATTTTGTGTGTGTACATGGGCAATTGTTTGTTCAACAATGATTCCTACAGACATACAATAGTCATTGAATGCTTGAGATGTAAATTCACCAGCATTATCCAGTCTTACTCTTTTTATAGTATGATCGGGAAAGTGTGCTTTTAGTTTAATGATCTGTGCAAGAAATTTTGCAAATGTCACATTGCGTATTGATGATAGACAAACATGAGACCATTTACTTGATGCATCTATTAAGACCATAAAGTATCTAAATAGTCCACATGGAAGGTGAATTGGTCCACAAATATCCCCGTGGATTCTTTAAAAAAATATGGGTGTTTCCATGTCAATTTCAATAGGTGAAGGTCTTATAATCAACTTACCAAGGGAGCATGATTCGCATTGAGTCGTTTTACCTGTATGATGGACCTTATGATTCTTTAATGGATGACCATGTGTGTTATCAATTATCCTCCTCATCATTGTTGTGCCTGGATGTTCTAACATGCCATGCCATAAGCTAGATATACTAGGGTTATGAAATTTTTCTTTGACTACCATGTGTGACTCTGCCATATTTATATGTGTAGTGTAAAACACAATGAAGCAATGGTAGTTTTTTCAATACATCTTTTATTAGTAATGTGCAAGATTTTCTCATCATGTGTAGTTACGCTTTGTGTGTCATATCCATTATGATATATGTCCCTGAAACTTAATAGATTTCTCTTTGATTTAAGGGAAAACAAAACATTGTCTACCAAAACTTTTGTACCATTTGGTAGTATAAAATTAGCCTTTCCCACACCTTCTATCAAGTCTGCTGGACCAGATATGGTGTTTATGGTTGCTTTTGTTGGTTTTAGTTCATAAAAATATTTCTTATATTTAAGAATGGTGTGTGCGGAACCACTATCTAGAATACATAGATCTCAAACCAAAGATTGTTGTCGTGATCCAGTAGAATTCATATCAAACTTGAAAGATAGAAAAAAAAGAACTTATTATAAATATGACTTAGAAAATTCATTACATGAAAAAGGAGATCCTAGTTACCGAACGAAAAATACATAGATAAATAATAAAGACGATAAACAGAAACATAATTAATGTTTTAGACATAAATAGTTATCAACTTTCAAATCACTCCACGTCATTAAAGAAATTAGAAGCGTTTAGCTCAGTATTTTCATAGTTAGGCTGATCAACGAAATTCACTTACTTCTCCTTAAGTGAAGCTTGATAAAGCTTACAAAGATGTGAAAGTGTGCAACAATCTCTTGACCAATGGTCGATGCTACCACATCTAAAATAGGAACCTTCAAGGTTTTGAGAAGTACTTGCTTCCGCATCATGTTTTGTGGTCTTATTTTGTGGTTGGGTCTTATTATCACGTGGAGGATAGTAAGTATTATTTCTTTGTTTACGTCCACGTCCACGACCTCGACTATAAGAATAACCTCTACCATAATATTGGTTTCGATTAGAAAAATGATTGGGCCATAAGAACGCCTTTGATCAAAACATCCTTTTCCACGATCACGTCCTCGTCCTCGTGTATTATATTTAGGACCAATGTTTTCTGTAACATTTACTTGAGGGAGTGCTACTAATCCTGTGGGACGAGACTCATGATTTTTCATTAATAACATATTATTTTGCTCAGCCATGAGAAGATATACTTGCAAGTCAGAATAGTTTGAGAAATTTTGCAATCACAAATTCTCTTGCAACGTAATATGTGATGCATGAAATGTGGAGTAAGTTTTTTCCAACATATCTTCATCTGCTACAGGTTGTCCACAAAATTGTAGTTGTGAACATATTCTGAACAATGCAGAGTAAAACTTTCTTCTGATTATCAAATTTTCCCTTGATGGATTTCCATAGAATATATGGGTCTTATATGTTTATAAATCCAAATTTTAGACCAATATCAATGTGTTTAAGAATGATAACAGTTTCCTTCTATTGATCTTGTGATGAGCACTCGTTGTTTTCTTTTATGGTATCCAAGATACCCAACGATGCTAGATATGCTCTCATATCAGTGGACCATGACATATAGTTTTTCCCAGATGCTTCTAAAGCTAGAAATTCAATCTTGGCAATGTTCGACATTCTGTATCTATCAAGATTTAACAATCAAAATATTAGAATCGATATATATATATATATATATATATATATATATATATATATATATATATATATATATATATATATATATATATATATTACTATATTTGTAATGCAGCATACAACATCGGAAGGATAATGGTTACAAATATTTGTAAGAAAAGGTAAAACTCGTCAACTGGTAGATTCACCATGGAGATGATAGATAATATAAGTAATACAATAACGAAAATTAAAAACGGGTAAATCGTTTTCGAGAAATGCTTCGAATGATCTTCGAACATAGATAATCTGTCTATTGTGAAAAATGAGATTAGTAGTTTTCATTTTATAGGAGAGGGTATAGCCGTTTACAACTGCTATGTAACCATTACAACGGTTATATGACCGTTGTGTGTGTATATTTAAAATTGTTTTATGAATGATTTATAGAAATAAAAAGATCAAGATAAATATAAATATTAATATATAAGAATAAAACGTTAGTATGCATAAATAATCGTTAGTAAACGTAAGTAAATGTTAGTTGCATAAATAAAAGTTAGTTAACATAAAATAATGTTAGTTGCATAAATAAAAGTTAGTTAACATAAAAGTAAATGTTAATTGCATAAAAGTAAATGTTAGTAACATAAATGAAAGTTAGATTGTTAGTAGTCCAATAGTTGTGAAATGTCCATAATAATTAGTCCTTTATCCTTATTTTGTTTATGAAGTATTACTTAGTTTTTATTGAATATTTCATTTATGAAATACATACCTTGTTTAAGATTTGGTTCTTGTAGTTGATTACCCTTGATTACGAAGTAGAAACTTTCGTGCTGATAATGTGTTATAGTTTTAACAATTTTAACTCAAGATTAACAAATGATTAATAAGACAACTTTAGAACTTTGAGACAATTGGAAGTAGGAGAAGAATTGAAAGTGTATAGCTTATAAAAGTTCATACAAGAGGTGCATTTTCTTCATTACAAGATGGAGTATTTATACTACAAAATACACTATTAATTTACCATTCTTCATTAATTAGGAGACAATGAGTTGATGATAATGTTAACAATATGTAGCTTGTGTTGAAAATATGTTCATACAATATATATATATATATATATATATATATATAGAGAGAGAGAGAGAGAGAGAATGGATCAACATAGAACCATGTCTTATACATAGAACCTAAAGAATCATTTTTTTAGACAGTTAGATCTCTAATCCAAGGGCTGAGATTTATCAATAAATAAAATATAATAAAATATTTAATATTACCATATATATCAGCATCAAGGGCAGTTTTGGAACATAAAACATCTGGGTTTACTCTTCTCTCTCTCTAAACTATCGTACCTCCAGATGAAGAATATCTTCATCAATGGCTGCAACTTCAATCAAAACAGCTTGTTAAGGACTCCACATCCTCTATACGCACCTCACAAATTGGTTTTTGCTTCAAATCAAACCTTCCCCTTGCTGTAAATCCTGTGCGACGTGGGTGTTCTTCATGTCAGAAAGAGGCGAAATGTTACTCATTTGAAAATCATCAAATCGACGAGGATTCAAGCACGCAACGAGAGTTAAATCAAATTTTGTGGTGACTGATGATGAATACGAGTTGAGACCTATTGTTGGATGAGATTCTAAGATTTTGTTGATGATTCTTCACGAGAAACCCGAGAAGGAAAATGCCGATTTTGTGAACTGCTGTCATCCAAATACACGGGAGTTTGAAGAAAGAACATCAGGTAGTCTTTCCTAACCTCTTTGTGAGTATTTAGGTGTTCTTTTTGTGTTAAATGGTTGTGTTTTAGAGAGATTTCGGGATGGGTTTTGGGCTGTTCATTTAAGTGCAGAAAACAAAATTTGCATTTTGATTATTTGTGTTCAGTTGTTTCTTTTGTGTATGAAATTTGCATTTTTGGTTTGAAATTGTAATGTGCATAATTCCTTTATTTAATCTTCAATTTCTTAAATTTGTATAGATGTATCATTTGATTTTCTGCTACATTTTTCATTAAGATAGATTGTGTAAATGCAGATTTTGGTTATGATCTTTATTTGGGTATCATTATGGTATCATCTTCATATCTGTATTTTGCATTTTGGGCATTTGGGTATCATTTTGGTATCATATTCATATATGTATTTTGCATTTTGAGTTTTAAATATGTAATTTTTGCATTTTTGGGTTGCATTTTTTATTGAATCAGATTGTTAAAATGCAAATGACAGTTGTGGATTTGCATTTTCATTTTGATAATTTGTATTTTGGAAGCATATGCATGACCTGCATCTTCGACTTTTTGCTACCTTCTTCCAGATTTGAAGACAATGTTGATCTGATTTCTCATCTCCGACAGAAAACGAGACGACATGATCTCATCAGGTTTTGCATTTTTAAATACGAAATGATTGTACGTACGTCAAAGATGAATATAAGTTGCGGGTCAATCTCATTTTTGTGTCGTTGTGAACTGTGATGTCTACTTTTTAACAATAAGTTAATGATTTTGTGAATTGTAGATATCAGATATGTTTTTTAGTTGACTAAATCAAGAGTTTTATTGTAGCTTTCTGTATTTTGCATTTTTTTGTTCATTTTGAATATGAAGTAGATGAGATTCTGCATATTTGAATTTTTATAATGAAAATGCATATAATTTTGTTCTTAAAATGTAGATGGATACATATAATGTTTATATGTTTGTACGAAAATGTATTAAAATGCAATTTATACATTTTTTATGGTGAAAATTGAACATGCAGATGATATGCATTTTGGTTGCTTTAAACTTTGTTGGTCTATGTTCGTTCTGATATATAAATGCAAATGATGAATTTTGTTTCCAAATCATACATTCATGTTCACAACAGAATAGCATTTTCTTAGAATTACAAAACATGATTATTGTAGTGGTCTTAAATTGGTTCTTCAATCGTAGATGTGAAGATGTTGTTGCTTTCAGAGAAAAGGTTTTGATTTCTGGTTTTGATGTTGATTTTTGCATTTTCAGTATGTAACATTGAAATGCATATGATTTCTGGTTTGCATTTGGCATTGTGAGTTCTTCATCTCGATTGTGGTTTCCGCATTTTCTTCATACTGGGTTTTGATTTCTGGTTTTAATGCTGTTTTTTGCATTTTCAGTATGAAACTTTGTATAAAAATGTATAGTATATACTATTCTGGAATTACAACACTTTATTTTAGTCTGAATCTGCATCTTCATATGGGATTTAGCATTTTCAATTTTACAATGGATAGTCATAATGTAGTATGCGGTTAAGATTGAAAATGCAGATATGTTTGGAATTACAACACTTTGTGTTTGGTTTTGGTAAAACATTTGGATTTTTTTGTTAAATGTAGTTATGGTGTCATAATCCTTGTATAAAAATGTATAATTTATACAAATCTTGTATAAAAATGTATAGTTTATACTAATATGCAAAGAGATTCAGAATCTTTATCATTTTCTTTGAGATTTAGCATTTTCAGTTTTTAATTACGCAAATGCAGAGATGTTGGAATTACAACACTTTGTTTTGGTCTGAATCTGAATCTTCGTGTGTTATTTTGCATTTTCAGATTGTTTGTAGTTGTGTACATATTTTCATTTAGCATTTCAGATTGTTTGTTGGGCTTTGAATATCATGTTAGTATGCTAACTAGACTAGTAAAATTTGTTAGTAAATTTTTTAGATTAGTGGGTTATACTCCCCTCTATTCCTTCATTATCTCTTTTACAATGGATAGGTCTAGATTTGTTTGCATTTTCAGTATACAACTTTGGAAAAGCATGTCATGTTAAGATGTTGTTGTTTTTTTGCATTTTCGATGTGAAATATAGTCGCTTTGCATTTTCAGATTGTTGTTTGTTGCTTTTGCATTTTCGGTTATTTTGCATTTTGCATTTTGGAATGAAACCCAGTTCAAAATGCAAATTTTGCATTTTCAAAAGAAAAAAAAGTTTCAGAAATATA
This sequence comes from Pulicaria dysenterica, assembly GCA_947179395.2. Classification (NCBI taxonomy): domain Eukaryota; kingdom Viridiplantae; phylum Streptophyta; class Magnoliopsida; order Asterales; family Asteraceae; genus Pulicaria; species Pulicaria dysenterica. Next base: position 62,570,415 of record OX359294.1, read on the forward strand.
TCAAGCCTGGTCTAGTTTGAAAGAGGACGAAAAACTGAATCTAATGATATAATTTTCTTGCTTAAAATCTAAAAAACGAACGAGTTATGATTGTTTAAAGATTGATGGATTTTTTTTTTCCAAAAATCTTGTTGCCCGGATGATGAAGAAGGAGGCGCGTGGATGTGTTGTCTATTTGTATCTTCCAATTTTACCCCTTATTCATTGTGCCATGTGTCACCACCAGAAGTGGCTCTTTAGGTTCTATGTTTAAAGGTGGTTCTATATATATCCTTACCATATATATATATATATATATATATATATATACTAGCATATTACCCGCGCAATGCGGCGGCGTAAACTAATTTCTACTCGGTAACCTGCTTGTTTTCGGTATTCATCAATACAGTGATAACAAATAATTTTCCTTTGGCAAGTGGCAACATGTCTATTTTCTTTATCCTTTTTCCATTTTCTTTATTCTTATTTTATTCTCAATCAACTCTTTTATTATTTTAAAATTAATTTTGAGAACAATTAAATAAGAAAAACGATATCTACTTATAAAGTAGGTTAAATTACATGACAATACAGAGCGTAAGTTAGTAATTTGAAACTATTAAAAATTCAGAGATTAAGATTATAGAATAAACTAATTTGAAACTATTAGTTGTATGAGCTATTTTAAAAAATTAAAATATATGTTTATAAATTCTAATTATATGTTATTCACATTTATAAGCTCTACTTAATTATACACATTTTTTTTGATAAATAAATTAAAATGTTTATAACATAATTGAATATTTATTATTTGATTTTTTTTAGTATGGAAGGTTTAGTTATTAAAATAGAATATAAGAATTTTATTAAAATGCATCTTGTAGTTACTTTATATAATAGTTTCCATTTATTTATATGAAGGGTAATTTAGTATATTCAATTTACTTAAAAATTAAGAGTTTTTAGGTTGTAAATGCTTTATATAGGAGTAAGATATATATATATATATATATATATATATATATATATATATATATATATATATATAATTTTAATATATAATTTCTTCTCATGGATAAATGTCCCTAAAAGCAAACGAACTAATACCATGAGTGATGAGAATATGGGTACAAGTACAGAATTAACATCACAATAAACATGGATCGCTCAACAGAATAGCAAATTGATGCACATGAACGTTGCTGACATATTTCTTTAACTTTAATATCTTTTTTTGACTAAAACTAAACGAATAATAATACCAATATTTAACATCATATATTTGTAATCCTTGTCTTTCTTTTGTAGTTGTTTATTTTTCAAATTTCAACTTCTCCTCCGGCATTCACTTCGTTTCTATATGAAACTTCTCAACTATTATATATATAGAGAGAGAAATGTTTAATATAGTTTATACTTAATGCATAGTCTCAAGAGACTAATCTTGGTCTTTGAATCAGCCCATCGATGGTCAAGATTGAATTTTTAAAATTTGGACGAAGTGGCATTTTCGTAAGGGTTAATTGCACAGAAATGCAATGAACTTATCGTGATATAAAATTATATGTAACAAACTAATTTTTCTTGCAAATAATACAATGAACTACCATTTTTTTACATTGGGTGCAATTTTAACCCATGATTATAGGTTACCGGTTACCCCTTAAAATAGTTGTCAATTTTATTTTTTTAATAATGATGTGACACTCCACGTAGGATTCCATATAAGATAATTGGTTATTATTATTGTTTTATAATAATAATAATAATAATAATAATAATAATAATAATTATTATTATTATTATTATTATTATTATTATTATTATTAAAGGAAATCTGGGTAAACACCCACCATCATGTCCTTCCCCTTCAAACACCCACCATCATCTCCTTCCCCTTCAAACACCCAACATCATCTCCTTTAACACCACCACCTCCCTTCACCTTCAACCACCACCACCGCTACCAGCTCCAACTGCCGCCATCACCATCAGCTGTTTCTTTAACCACCGCCGCCGCCACCACCAATGCCACCACCTCCTTCATCTACATCCACCACCATAAAAGAAGAAATAGAAACAAGCACATATTTGTGAAAAAAATTCAGATTTGTCATGCACAAAAGAAACCCAAGATTTGCAATTTCAACTAAAAAAAGAAACAAAACTTTAACTTTTTTTTTCTTTTTCTTCTTTCTTCTGGATCAACCACCGCTGTGATTGTGAATCAAGAAACAGAGGCGATAGCAGCGGTGGTCGTTAAGGCGATGGCGGCGGTGGTCGACGAACCAAGAACAAACCCTAAATCGAGCTAACCCAGATTTGTGAATCAAGAAATCCTAAATCGAATATGGAACCCTAAATGAACATATATGAAATTTACGGTATGGATTTCGAACAGGTATGAATTTCTTGTGGGAATCAAGAAGCACCGCCTCCTACGACATTTTCAACCACCACTCTCCACCGTCGACTGAAGAACCGCCGCACCCACCGTCGACTGAAGAACAAGAACCGTAGTAGATTTAGGGTTTTTCTCCTTTTTTTTTCTTTTCTTTCTGTGGATTGTTCAGATATGTGTTTGCATGTGCAAGATTGTAGTGGTAGGGGAAGGATTTGGTGGTTGTTCAGATATTTTCTTTCATGGTTTTCGCAGATCTGGGTTTTGTTTGGTCGTTCTTGAATTCCACCAAAGCCCTAACTCGAAGAACAGATATGGGTTTTGTATGTTTTGACAAAACAGATTTACGGTGGTGAGAGATGAAGGTGGGGGTTGAAAATGGAGATTTCATCTTGTTCTTGAATGGAGGTGGGGGTTGAAAATGTAGGTGGGGGTGGTGACAGATGAAGTCGGTGGTGTGGTGGTGGTGGTGGTATAGATGAAGATGATTAAAATAATAATTATTATACAAATAATAATAATAATAGTTAATAATGCTATTAATAATATAATAATGAAAATAATAAACCATATCAGCAAACAAATGACACTTGTGCATTACTTTAGAAAAGAAAAAATAAAATAATATATTACCTGCTCCACGTCAGCATTTACCTGTTTTACAGGTCAAAATTGCAGATAATGTAAAAAAATGGTAGTTCATTGTATATTTTGCAAGAAAAATTAGTTTGTTACATATAATGTTATACCGTAATAAGTTCATTGCATTTCTGTGCAATTAACAATTTTCGTAATTAACATGTAATGATTTTACAATCACATGTGATTGTATACTGAATCAAATGTGATTTTATATTGAATCACATGTGATGGAATATTAAAATTTAGTACTATGTTTTTTGGGTTTAGTTCTCCAAAATGTATTAAACTATACCCAAAAATCTATTATGTGTATCCATCTTTCAAAATTTCTATTGTGTGTATTGAACTTTAAATTTGGTTTTATTGTATGTATTTTGATACCTAAAAAATCAAAAAGAAGTATAAATTTAGTACATACAATAGAAAGTTTAATACATACAATAGGAAGTTTAATGTATACAATAACACCAAATTTAAAAGTTCAATACACACAATATATTTTTGAAAGGTGGATACACACAATATATTTTTTGGTATAGTTTAATACATTTTATAGAACTGAACCCATTTTTTTTATGGACTATATTGAACACAACTCTCTCTCTCTCTCTCTCTCTCTCTCTATATATATATATATATATATATATAGATGATAAATTAATTGAGAATAGGAGACTCAATCTCAGCCGTTCGTTTTGTTAGTGGAATTCATGGATGGAGAGCGTGAGGAGATAGAGTGTGTCATGGTGCATGTGAGAAATACATGGGTATGATTTGACATTGAAAGATGGGGAATTTGACGGCTAGGATTGAGTCTCCCATTCTCAATTAATTTAAGGTTCTCATTTGAACCTTTCAATATATATATATATATATATATATATATATATATATATATATATATATATATATATATATATACTATCTTATAATGCATTTAACATTCTCTTTCTTAAAATTTTTAAGACTACTTAATTTTAAATAGAAATGTTTTTATGCAAATAATACAAACTCTTAAAGCAATAACTCAATCAATTAACTCCTTAATTAGCTCAACAAATTAATGTAATTACTTTTAAGGAATGACTGAGATTGATTCTCGCGGTTCTCGCATTAACAACGGTTCTCGAATAAACCCTCCCCTATATATATATATATATAGGGGAGGGTTCAAATGAGAACTGTTTTTCGTACGAGAACTGCGGGAACCAATCTTAGCCGTTGATTTGAAAAATGAAATTCATGGATGTGGAGTGTGGGGGGATCAAGTATGGCAGGGTGCATGTGAGAAATTCATGGGTGGGTGATGACATTATAGGAGGAGGAATTGGACGGCTCAGATTGGTTCTCGCAGTTCTCGTACGAAAAACAGTTCTCGTTTGAACTTTTGCCTATATATATATATATATGATAAAACCTTGAGGAAATCATTTGAGTAATTAAGGGCATCGATTAGATGAAGGGGTGTCCAACAACTTTCATCTACGCTCATCTTATTATTAGTGCAATATGTAATTAAGGTTTTAGTGTAGTTGGGCTTGGCCCATTAGGATTTCATATTAGGATTTATCTTTACCCTTGTACTCTATAAATAGGCTTCATAATAATATATTATACCTACGGGGTTTTCATCATTCTTCATGGTATCAGAGCCTCACGGTTCTGGTCATATCTTCTCTTCTCCCTTCCGCTGCCTCCCTCCCGCCGCCGCCGCATCTCCTCCCTTGCCGCCTCCGCACCTTCTCTCTTGCCGCCGCCGTAGTCGTAGCTCATAGCTCCTACCGCCGCCGCACCTCTTGCCGCCGCAGCCGCATTCCCTCATGCCGCCGCCACGCCTCCTGCCGCCGCCGCCGCACCTCTTCTTCCGCTGCCGCCGCTCCTCCTGCCGCAGCCGCCGCTCTCCACTCTTGCCGCCGCGCTTCCTGCCGCCGCCGCTCTTCCTCTTGCCGCTGCGCCTCCTGCCGCAGCCGCACCTCCTCTCGCAGCCGCGCCTTCTGCCGCCGCCGCGCATTCTCTTGCCACTTTTCTTTTCTTTTTATCTTATGTATTTTTTTTATCTCTTTTTTTTGTATTGTTTTGCTCCAGTGTGAGTGTCCGATCTCCTACCGCTCTCACTACGGAGGAGTATTAGTGAAATATGTAATTAGGGTTTTAGTGTAGTTGGGCTTGGTCCATTAGGATTTCATGTTAGGATTTATCCCTACCCTTGTAATCTATAAATAGGCTTCATAATAATATATTATATTTACGGGGTTTTCATTATTCTTCACTTATAACCACTCCCATCATCTTTTAAAGGTGAAGATGCCGCCACCGAAGCAGTGTAAATGAGCCGCTTCACTGTCTCCGAGCGTAAGCAACTATGGATGATCTTCTTCGCCGCATTAACTGTTGCCTCAACGACATCATTGTGCTATATACATAAGCACATTCACAAAAGCAATAAAAAAATAGGAAATATATATGAAATTTATTTTTAAGCTTAAAAAATGTAGATTAATATTTTATATTGGTTGTGATGGAATTCAAGAATATATATGTAATACATTATCGCCAGTAGTAGTACTGTGATAGAAAGGGGTTGCAACATGGAAAACAAAGACACAGTCTTGAATCGCTTTGTCAAACTGTTCTGGTTTGTAAATATCAGCCTGACAACCTCAAACAAATGAAGTCTTTCTTCTGCATATGGGAGACTTTTCAAAGGTCCAACCTTTGATTCATCACCTGCCATGCATGCGAACAATTTATAGTTTTAAAACTCATCGATTTACAAAAATATATATGAATTATTGATTTAAGAAACACACACTCATATATATATATATATATATATATATATATATATATATATATATATATATATATATATATATATATATATATATATATATATATATATAGAAATTGGATCAACAAAAACCCTCCTCTTAAACAAAGTCCTCAAAGTCCAATTATTGACCATTAGATCAAATAAATCAAAGGCCATGATCTGATGATGATAATTTCGTAATTAATAATCAGTTATTAGAGTTCAAAAGGGTATTTTAGGGAAAAAAAAATCACTCCTCCACTGTTCTCTCTCTTCAAACCCACGCGCCTCATGCAAACCCATGAAAGCTTTATTTTTTTTTAATTTTTTTATCACTTAAATCTTTAAATGGCCATTACTATATCAATTTTTTGAATTTGAGCAAAAAATTATACCAATTTACTCATTTTTTAATCCTCTTTCAAACGAGACCACTCTTCCTATATTTCTGGAGAAATTTTTTTTGTCGAAAATGATAAATTTCAGTGTACATGTTTTTACGATGAACGAAAATGATTTTTTTTCAGTGTACATCTTTTGTATACTATGTGTTGATATGAAAATGCTGATTTTTTCAATGTACATCTTTTACATGATATATAAGGGACCACGAAAATGATTTTTTTCAGTGTACATGTTTTTACGATGAACGAAAATGATTTTTTTCAGTGTACATCTTTTGTATACTATGTGTTGATATGAAAATGCTGATTTTTTTCAGTGTACATCTTTTACATGATATATAAGGGGACACGAAAATGATTTTTTTCAGTGTACATCTTTTTACGATAACGAAAATGATTTTTTTCAGTGTACATCTTTTGTATACTATGTGTTGATATAAAAATAATTTTTTTTGGTGTTCATCTTTTACATGATATATAAGGGGACAAGAAATTGATTTTTTTCATTGTACATCTTTATACACGAAAATGATAAATTTCAGTGTACATCTTTTTACGATGAACGAAAATGATTTTTTTCAGTGTACATCTTTTGTATACTATGTGTTGATATGAAAATGATTTTTTTCAGTGTTCATCTTTTACATGATATATAAGGGGACAAGAAAATGATTTTTTTCATTGTACATCTTTATACACGAAAATGATAAATTTCAGTGTACATCTTTTTACGATGAACGAAAATGATTTTTTTTCAGTGTATATCTTTTTTATACAATGTGTTGATATGAAAATGATTTTTTTCAGTGTACATCTTTTACATGATATATAAGGGGACACGAAAATGATTTTTTTCAGTGTACATCTTTTTACACGAAAATGATAAATTTCAGTGTACATCTTTTTACGATGAACGAAAATGATTTTTTTAGTGTACATCTTTTGTATACTATGTGTTGATATGAAAATGATTTTTTTCAGTGTTCATCTTTTACATGATATATAAGGGGACAAGAAAATGATTTTTTTCATTGTACAACTTTATACACGAAAATGATAAATTTCAGTGTACATCTTTTTACGATGAACGAAAATGATTTTTTTCAGTGTACATCTTTTTTATACTATGTGTTGATATGAAAATGATTTTTTTCAGTGTACATCTTTTACATGATATATAAGTGGACACGAAAATGATTTTTTTCAGTGTACATCTTTTTACACGAAAATGATAAATTTCAGTGTACATCTTTTTACGATGAACGAAAATGATTTTTTTTAGTGTACATCTTTTGTATACTATGTGTTGATATGAAAATGATTTTTTTCAGTGTACATCTTTTACATGATATATAAGGGGACACGAAAATGATTTTTTTCAGTGTACATCTTTTTACACGAAAATGATAAATTTCAGTGTACATCTTTTTACGATGAACGAAAATAATTTTTTTAGTGTACATCTTTTGTATACTATGTGTTGATATGAAAATGCTGATTTTTTCAGTTTACATCTTTTACATGATATATAATGGGACACGAAAATGATTTTTTTCAGTGTACATCTTTTTACGATGAACGAAAATGATTTTTTTCAGTGTACATCTTTTGTATACTATGTGTTGATATGAAAATGTTGATTTTTTTACTTTACATGATTATATTTTAAAATGACTGAAAATGATACTTTTTTACGATGTCTTTTTTCACTGAACAAGTTGATACTTTTTGCAATATACGAAAATGATAAATATTTTCATCATTTTCGTCATTTTCGTAAATTTTTTTTTCCAGAAATATAGGAAGAGTAGTCTCGTTTGAAAGAGGATTAAAAAATGAGAAGATTGGTATAATTTTTTTGCTAAAATTCAAAAAATTGAAATAGTTATGACCATTTAAAGATTTGAGGGGTAAAAAAAAATGGGGGTTGTTGAGATGGCCGGAACATGCGTGAGTTTGTTTATCAAAATTCTAATTTCCCATCTTGCCCTTTTAGAGGAGTGACTAAGACTGGGACTTTGGGGTCTTTATTTAAGGGAGGTTTCTATTGAACCTCACTATATATATATATATATATATATATATATATATATATATATATATATATATATATATATATATATATATATATATATATATATATATATATGTTAGGATCGAGACACTAAAACCAGCGTTAGAATAATGCGGAAAACAGAAAATAAACGAACACAAGATATAACATGGTTCGGTCCAAACACGACCTACGTCCACGGACATGAATAAAGACTTCTTTATTATGAATCCAGAGATATTTCGATTTACATATGACTTCATATAGCTTTGGTATTTATAGGCAACAAACTAGAATCCTAGGCTAACTCAAATAACATGAGATAAGTACCAAAAAACTAATCGGCCGTACACTAAACTTTGAATATACGATAATCATAGGATAACCATTAATCCATCTTTTGAATTTCAAAACTAATCCATGACGTGCTCGAATTCTCCTCGTCATTATCTTGCGGCAGAACCAAAACATGCAAATTAATTTCAAACTAAGTGCTCCTTAACTCCACGTGTGCATTAGTTAATTCCCATGCAACAATTAATTCTATCCATGCAATGCATAATTAATTTGCATAAACGTCCCGCGTCGTTTTCCGAAATCCAAACCCTTTATCGTCGTGTACGCCAAACACCTATTCTAGTTTCAAATACCCCGCTAATCAAGTCACACCCAACAATCTCCCCCTTGACTTGAATACCCTTCACCAGTCAACCGAGATCCGACAATCTCCCATGACACGAGTCCTCAACAGTCAACCGTCATCACCAAAGAACCTGCCAACCTCCCCGAAGAGACTACCTCCTTGTCCGAGCCACGAAGTCCGACACCGCGTCGCGCGACTTAACCGGAGACCAACTCCACCCGTGTTGTCTCTACTTCGTCAGGTTAATTTTCCGCTCCAAGTTCGGTACAGCCGCCGTTCCACCTGCATAACTGCCCTCGAGAACGTAAATACCACGTCGCAGTCTGCCTCGCATTATCACTCGAGCATCCCAAGAAACCTTCAGTCCATCTCCTTTACCGGAATATTCATATCCATTCCTCGCCAAAGTACCAAGAGAAATCAGATTCTTCTGAAGATCCGGGACATACCAGCAATTAAACCGTTTAACCTTTCCATCATGCAACTTAACCTGCACCGTACCACTACCTTTGACACTCCGAATCCCATCGTCCCCCAGCTTCACCTTACCGTTCCATTTCTTAAAGAAAGTAAACAGATCACGTGAGAACGCCATGTGATGAGATGTACCTGTATCAAATATACATGTATCTGCAGGACTATCCGTGCATACCGTCAAAGCATCGCCTATGTCTTCATCTTCCTGAACCACATTACCATCTCCCTTTTTAGGACAATCTCTCCTAATGTGACCAAACTTCTTATAGTGATAACACAATACCTTTCTCGTGAATTTTGTTTTCGAACGCGACTCCCCCAGTCCACCCATTCCACCATGTGTCCTTCCCCTACCCACGTATAAACCTGAACCGGACTCCCCCTCATTACAAGAAACCCTACGCTTGAGTTCCTTCGACAACAATGCATCCTTTACATCAGCAACAGAAATTGTAGTCCTACTACAACATGGTATCAACAAAATTCTCATACGAATGCGGTAGTGAACACATTAAAATCAGGACAAGATCTTCATCTTCAATTTTAACATCCACATCTTTCAAATCAAGAGTAATACGGTTAAAATTATCAAGATGATATTTTACCTGGGTACCTTCTGACATCCGGAGGGTATACAACCTCTGCTTCTGATAAAGCCTATTCGTGAGGGTACTTTTCTGATACTTCTCACACAGCTTCTCCCACAGACATACAGCCGTTGTTTCATCCACCACCTCCCTTAATACCTCATCAGCCAAACACAGCAAAATCACCGAATACGCTTTTGCTAGAACGTCTCTCTTAACATCCTCCTTCATCTCTGTCGGAAGTTTATCTTCTCCTTCTAACGCCACCGCGCAACCCTGTTGAACCAGAAGAGCCTTCATCTTTACCTTCCACAGTGTGAAATCGTTTGAGCCATTGAATTTTTCCAAATTAAACTTCAAAGATGACATATTCACAATCAACAAATACGCGAGCCCGGTGAACAGAACCATGGCTCTGATACCCCTTGTTAGGATCGAGACACCTAAAACAAGCGTTAGAATAATGCGGAAAACGGAAAATAAACGAACACAAGATATAACGTGGTTCGATCCAAATACGACTTACGTCCACGGGCAGTAACATATACTCCTTTATTATGACTCCAGAGATATTTCGATGTACATATGACTTCACATAGCCTTGGTATATATAGGCAACAAACTAGAATCCTAGGCTAACTCAAATAACATGAGATAAGTACCAAAAAACTAATCGGCCGTACACTAAACTTTGAATATACGATAATCATAGGATAACCATTAATCCATCTTTTGAATTTCAAAACTAATCCATGACGTGCTCGAATTCTCCTCGTCATTATCTTGCGGCAGAACCAAAACATGCAAATTAATTTCAAACTAAGTGGCTCCTTAACTCCACGTGTGCATTAGTTAATTCCCATGCAACAATTAATTCTATCCATGCAATGCATAATTAATTTGCATAAACGTCCCGCTTCGTTTCCGAAATCCAAACCCTTTATCGTCGTGTACGTTAAACACCTATTCTAGTTTCAAATACACCGCTAATCAAGTCACACCCAACAAAATAGAATCAGATCAAATAAAAAGAGTTTTATAATAAAAAGAGTAAGGAGAAACGTGAGCCTGACACGTGGCATAACCAACAAAATCTAAAAAAGGGTAAATTAGGAAAATTCAAAAAATAAATAAAATTTCTCTTCCCTAATATTCTTCCCCACGTACGTAACCTAACTCAAATTTACATTACCCCCGTCCCTTCCCCTGCACGTTCCATTGCAGACATCATACGCAAACCCTACACCGCCGCCTATTAAGATTTCTCCACTACTGCCGCAACTTGCTTCTCCGGCCACCGTTTTCTTCTTCGGCAACCGCTCCTTCTCTGGTCCTCGCTACCCTAGACAAGCGCCGTCGCACCATATGCAAACCCTAGAGATCCTCTGCCGCCATAAACAACCTCTGCCGGTGGGTGCTTGAAGATGTATTTGAAAGTGCAGTCGAATCGCCGCCGTCATCTGTGCGACCACCACCATCACAAATCGTAAATCGTATATCTGTGCAGCCGTCTGTGCAATTGAATCGCCGCCGCCGTCATCTATCGCAAATCGTATTCGTGTTCTGCACCACTACCACGACAGAGTCAACACAAATCGAACACAGAACCACCGCCGCTGGTCCATCACCGCCTCTATACCACCGCCTCTATACCACCGCCGCCGCCGCCGTTTTCCCATTTGACTGTGCATCAAGTTATTCTTCGGATCTACTTTAGAGCCCTGGTGAAGTATTTGTGCATCTGGGTTTTTTCATCTATTTTTGTATTTTTTTTTGGTTGTATTTGTGTGCATCTGTTGTATTTTGGTTCATCGGATCAGAACGTGAATGTAAGAATATGGATTATTTTTCTATGGGTAAATTGTGTTCATCAGGTTTTTTAAATATGAATACTGGTTGTGAATCAAATGTTGTGTTTTTTTTGGGTAAATCTGATGCACAATCTGTTTGATGCAGAGGTGTATGTTTATCATCTAATTTGTGTTTATGTAGTGTATGTCTTTCCCTGGAGAAATATATTCCTAAAATATATTCCTAAAATATCAGGCAACTGAATTTTTAAAAGGTCTCTTATACCCTTTAGTGTTTTTTTATAAATAATAGAAAAATAAAAAGCCATTTTTTAGCGCGAGAACCAATCTCAACCGTTCCTTGGATATGGGAAGGATCATGGATGGAGAGCGTGAAGGGGTCGAGTGTGGCAGGGTGCATGTGAGGAATTCATAGGTGTGCAATGACATTGAAGTAGGGGGAATTGAACGACTCAGATTGGTTCTCGCGGTTCTCACGCTAACAACGGTTCTCGCATGAACTTTTTTTTCTCTTTCTCTCTCTCTCTCTCTCTCTCTCTCTATATATATATATATATATATATATATATATATATATATATATATATATATATAGAGAGAGAGAGAGAGAGAGAGAGAGGTAAGATCAAATGAGAACACCTTTTAATGTGAGAACGATGAGAACAATTTATAGCCCTTGGATGATTATTATTTAATTGTTGATATTAAGTTGGTGTAATTAAGGTATGTTGAATTTTAATTATTTTGTTTAATTAAGTAATGAATATAAACTCAACATACCTTAATTAAACCAAACGATTGACCTATAAGTGTTCTCACTGTTCTCTACTTAACATGTATGTTGTGTTTTTGTCAAAAATTGAGATTCTTCAAAGTGTTTAGGAAAATTCGTTACGCGAAGTTAAATTAATTAGACATCACAACGAAAAACTCCAAAATAATGTTACATATATATGGCTTGATGGTAGTATAAATGTTTGTTTATTAATATTAGTTCCAGAATTAATTTATACTTTGACTTGTAGTATGGTTTCATTACATAGACCATTTTATTGATCTATATTCCATAATAACATGACTCGAATATTGACTTTTAGTTTTAAACGATGGTTTGACAAACCAAAAAGCTTAAAACCATTTAAAACATCAAATAAGTACCAGTAGCAAATGATAATTTTTTCTTAAACAACCTCGTGTTTTAATGTAAGAATTTCTCTTTATTGGAAGAAATTTTGATTCTTGGATTGTCAAAGAGAGAGGGTGATATCGCGGTTTTTAATCATATATTTTTATGCGATATTTATTATTTTTAATGAAAATCATGATAAATACATTTAAAAAGTGTTTCTTATCTTTAATATATGTTTCCAGGTTCAAAAATCGGATATATGATAATAAAGATGAGGAAAAGTGGATAAAATCGAGATAAAGATCGGAAATTTGAAAAAAGTCAAAATTTGGCCGAGACTGACGCGTCGCGTCGGGATCCGTACTTATTCCCCCTTTATTGCTTTCTAGTAGGTTAGTTTAATTTAATATTTAAATTAGTATAATTTTATCAATTCATACTCGTTCCCCAAGAATTCGACACACGCACTTATTATCTATACTGCGATACGATTAGGTTCACTTGCCTATTTTGTGTCATAGTCGTACATAAATAATACGATTTTTATAAATACAAACTGGTACGCTTTTAGCACATCAAGTTTTTGGCGCCGTTGCCGGGGACTTAATAATGCGATAACATTAATTAACCACAAAATATTCATTAATGAAGGGTTGTTATTGATAAAAAGAGAAAGCATTTGGGATGGTGAGAAGTTAAAAGATGGCCACAACACGGATATATGCATAGGTCTGAGTGTAATCATTAATCAATGGCTTGTTTCTTATAAAACGTGTTGACATTTTTCATTGGTGTTTAGTGCTTATGAGAATGATGTTATTTATTTGAATGCCTTAGCCTGGATAAAATTGTGATTTGCTTGAGGACAAACAAAGTTCAATTGTGGGGTATTTTGATATCGTGGTTTTTAATCATATATTTTTATGCGATATTTATTATTTTTAATGAAAATCATGAAAAATACATTTAAACCTTATCTTTAATATATGTTTCCAGGTTCAAAAATCGGATATATGATGATAAAGATGAGGAAAAGTGGATAAAATCGAGAAAAAGATTGGAAATTTGAAAAAGTTAAAATTTGACCGAGACTGACGCATCGCGTCACGATCCCAGCCACGATCGCGGCGCGATCTCCCCTGTAGCGGCGCGACGCAGGGTGTTCAGCAGATTATAAATTCGATTTGATCTCCATTCGGTTTGGGAACTTCCGAACAGACTTTTTACCACTATAATCCTCTGGAAACACCATTAGAACATCGAGAGAAGCTTGAGGGTATAGCTTGGAGCATTTGAGCTTGGATTGAAGATAAAAGTGAAGATAAAGTCTCGGAACATTCGGCTTTTACGGTTTTTATCATTCTTCTTCTTCATGTTTGTGTTTTTGAATGATTTCCAGAGCTTAGGCATGATTGTTCTTGGCTAGACTTCTGTTTTTCCTCCCTAGAGAAGATGAACTTTAATTATGGTTGATTTAATTTATGGTTTGGATGCTTAATTCATGTTTAATTCAAGTATTGTTTGATCTTAGTTCATGCATGTTTTAAGATCTGTTTTTTTGATGTTTATAGGCTGAGTTTTTATAAAGTTGATGACCATTCTCTTTATTTAACTTGAATCATGAATTTCTATGATCATTAGGGTTCATGACTAGTGATTGATCGAATCATAGGGTTAAACTGAAGGGTTTTGAACCTAACCAAACCACCTTGTGACTCAAACTGGTCAATCCTGGGTTTGATTCCACTGGTTCAATCCTAAAAGCGGAACTGGATTGAACACAACCCTCTAAACCCCAAAAGGGTTAGGATCTTTAAAACTTTAAATGATCAACATAGTTTCTTAACAAAAACAATCCATAGATAAGATTATAAAATTATACCTGAACAAAACCTTTAGGATTGCTAAAGAAAGTCCACCACTACTGCACCTCCGATTGAACTGGCTGCTAGACTGCTCCCGGATCACCAACCGGCAACACTCAAATCGTGAGTGTGTGTGTATTCTACACCTTGCGTGTTTTGCTTCTTCGGTTTCGTCAAGACACAAGTGAGCCGAGAGAGAGAGATAGAGTGCGACGAGAGGGAGGGCGAGATCGAGAGAGAGAAGGAGAGTGGTGGCTAGGGTTAATCCTTTTGTCACTTATCTTAATCCTTAAACCTTAACATATATTTATACGGATTAATTTGGACCTAAGCCCGTTTAATTAAAAGCCCACTGATTTTAATTAAACTTCCAATCTCTTCACTTTGACCCCCTGGACTTTACTAGTTAATTAATTAACTATTAATTAACTTAGTCCGTTAAATATTAAAACTTAATATTTAATTCTCCTTAAATAATAAATAACTATTTATTATTTATTCCTTTCTAATAATTAATCCAGACTGGATAATTATTTATATCTCTCAATAATTAATACTACTGATTAATTATTTCGTCTTTCTCTTTAATAATTAATCTAACTGATTAATTATTTCCTTCTTCTCTTTAATAATTAATCTATCTGATTAATTATTTCCACACAGACAAAAGGTGAAATCCAACTGTTCTGAATTGGGTGTGTAGCAGTGTGACCCTTTAGTCTCTTATAACATTGGATACAATGTGCCCATTAATTATCTCTGCACATAATCTAACATAAACATCTAAAAGATAGAAACTTTAATATGTATTCTTACATGTAATAGGCCATTATGTGTTAGTTCGATGATTTGTTGATCATACAATCATTAAAGGTTAGAGCTATACTTGTTAATCGAATTAATTGGCTAATTATACTTCTTAATCGCGTTTTTGACCATAAAGGTTATTAATTAGTGTAACTAGACGGTTATAAACGGAACAAGGTTTTAACTATAATAGAAATCGATACATGAATGTTTAAGTATTATTTAGCTTTTATTACCATGAATTTAGTTGCCATGAGAAAAGTATAATCGAATCTAGGGAGGGAAAGTTCGCATTACATTATTTGATTTCCAAGTTCTTTGCTTATTTGCTCTCTTGTTTCTTTGGTTTGTTTTAGGTGCTTTCTAGAATTGTTGGTAGTGTTAGTTGGTTGATAGCTCTCTTTTTCATACAAATTCCCCCTTTATTGCTTTCTAGTAGGTTAGTTTAATTTAATATTTAAATTAGTATAATTTTATCAAATCATACTCGTTCTCCAAGAGTTCGACACCCGTACTTATTTTCTATACTACGATACGATTAGGTTCATTTGCCTATTTTGTGTCTTTGTCGTACATAAATAATACGGTTTTTATAAATTTAAAACTGGTACGCTTTAGCACATCAGAGGGTATACAAATTCAATTAATGAACCAACGGATCAGTTGAATTATTAATTAGTAAATCCTCAGGTATATCATTAACCATCTCGCCATTGTCCGGACCATTTACCTAACATTCTCCTACATCCAAAATCCAATTTACAAACTCTTCTATTTGTTGTAAGTGCGAGTGTTTATTTCTAGATGTTAACCTCGTCTTTTTTTTGTTAATGTAAGGATTTGCATTTCCTCCGTATATAAGAGGAACTTAATGATGGGTTGACAATGTCATGTTTGCTTTTATTGGGAACGATGGGGAGAATTTGTCTCAAATCCCCCAAAAAAACAATCACTTTACCACCAAATGGATATGCCATGATGCGATGTGCTATGATATGTCATGTTGTACTACATTTTGATTATAAAATTCATGCATGCTATTTGACCCGATGCGGGTCATTGTGTTGTTGGTTCTTGTCCGGACGAATGACGTTGCATGGTTGAGGTCAGCCGGGGGCTGATCCCTTGAGATGGATAATTCGGGATCAACGGTGCTCGGTGGTGCACGCTGGGTCTTGGGTTCCGCACGACCGCCGTTCCTTAACGTGAGTTGGGGTCTTGGCTTATGACCAAACCGTATTTAGTCGACGTGGCTCCGTAACGCGCTTTGTGGACTGCTATTCACTCCCCCACCAGTACGGTTGGTTGTGGCTGATTCCCCAGTTAGGGTCGTTGAGCGGGGTTTGCAATCCCGCGAGATATGACTCTTGATGACATGTTGGCACACCGCGATGTGGTAGGATAGCATTGTGTGTTGTTCCTATGTTGTGATAGCATGCTTATTGATACTTATGTGCAACCTGTGCTCACTAGCTAGTTGTAGCTAAAGTTGCATGATTTCCCTTTTTCGCAGGTAAATACTAGATGGCCTGGTGAGGCGGGCACTTGTCGGTTGTTGTATATATCTTTTGAGGGACACTCTGTTGTTATACTTGCATGTGATCCGATGGTCGGTTGTTGTTATGGTAACATCGATTGATTTTGGACTTGGCCATCTTATATTGCCAAGTTGGATAACAATACTAATTATATTGTAAAATGTGGTTTATTCCGCTGTATGTTTTAGTAAATATACTTAAAAAGTTTAAATTATCTCTGATTTTAAGCTCATGAAAGCCGGTGTTACAAGATTTACGCCCGTGTGATACACGGGTTGGTTTAACAAATAATAGGTATTAAACATTAAACATTATATAATATTTTAGATTGATAAAACGAAGAATTTGGTTAAATATGATATTTTGAATATTATAAAGTGTAAATATAAAATTTGTACATTAGAGTTGGGCAAATATGATATTTATCTCTAATAATTTTAATTCAAATTAAAGTCATAATTGGATCCAATTTTAAAGTCAAATTAGATTTCAATCCTTATCAAAATGGATAGTTAATTAATTTTTTTATCTAGATTCTGTAACACCGCTAAATTTTTTTTTTTTATCCTGCGGAAGCTAACAACCAAATATACTTATTTACAGTAGTATTACAAACAATTTAACCTCTGACACAAGTGTCAGTAAACCAAGTCCAGTGTTACATATATATACATACAGGCTCATTAAAAATTGTATCAGAGTTACAATATCAGACATTCCCCAAAAGATCAGCAAGACTCCCAAAAGCAAAACGGCTCAACAACCTGCAAAGGAGTTTATGGTGGGGAATTAGCTCAAAGCTAAGTGAATGGAAGTTTAACCAACGAAAAGCATCAGCAAATAAACAAGTATCACAGAGGACCGGCGGTTCGGCCGAACCTTCAACCAAATGCTGGCCTAGCATAGGTTTACCGATAGCCCACTTGTCATTCTCACACAGTAATCACCTCAAGTTGCAACGCATGCATCAACAGATCTAATACTGATTAGCCGATGACAAGTGAACCCAGCCCACTAAGGCTGACCCCATCATATGCACCCAGTGCCAATAAACAGCTGTTAACCAATCATCAAGTATGCCCAAGGCATCGACAAAACAAATACCAGATCATTTAGTCTAACAGAGAGTAAGACCTTACAACATGTGGTAACCATTACCATTACAACCAAAACAATTCGTGAGTTAAAAGTCCACTCACCTGTGTTCTTCCAACACCACACTCAGTATTCTAATTTCACTGAGTCTTCTCGTTTCCTGAAATACATCAGAACTTAATCAGTAATTGAGGATTACATTCCAATTACAAAAGCGACAACTCTCATGGCTACAAGCAATAAAATTACAGAATCAACGCTGAATCACTACGCACGTGGTGCACACACTACGCACGTGGTGCACACTCAAACTCACGAAGTGACTAACCCCACTTCGCACGTAATGGCCACTGGTACGCACGTAGTGAACTACACTCCGTGCGACCAAAACTCATCGACATCGTCTTCTCCAACGAGCACCACGCACGTAATGGGGTCACTACGCACGTAGTGGACTCCACTTCGCACGGCCAATACTCAAAATTCAAGAACTTCCAAATCAAAACTCGACAAAACAACAAAACACACCTCTTGCTACTGATTCTAAGGCTTGCTTTCGAAATCTACCGTTAAAACTCGAAAACAGAATTCCAACTCACGTTTTAGTAAGAGTGGATTTAAAAGTTCGATTCTCTCTCTTCTTCTTACGCAGCCAGGACCAAAAACCCGGGAACAACATGAACACAAGCTATATATATATATCAAGAATTAACATTTTACACTACACAGTGCAAATACTGCTATCTGAAATACAGAAACTTAATTAAAGCAGTCCTACTCAAACCAAAAACATGCAATGAGGTATTATTTGGAATCCTCGTGTAAAACCAAATCATATGATTTCAACATCTAAATAAAATATTAAATCTCATATTTTATCTCTTGTCTCGCAGACCAATTAATTATCATGAAAACATTCATAACATCATGCAATTAACAATTAAATAAAATGAGTAACTAAATAAATAATACTTAAATACTCACCTAATTGCCAAGAACAACTGGACCCTAAATGCGGGTGTTACAACTCTCCCCCCCTAAAGAAGATTCCGTCCCCGGAATCTCATCGCTCTCAAATAGGTTAGGGTAGCGGTTACTCATGTCTGCCTCGGTCTCCCATGTCAAATCTGAACCCAAACTGTGTTTCCATTTAATTAAAACCATAGGAATTTCTTTTCTGCGAAGCTTTGTCGTCTTACGATCAATTATCTCAATTGGTTCCTCTACTAATCGCTTTTTCGAATCCACTTTCAAATCATGCACTGGAAGGATCTGACTTTCATCCTCAATGTTGCATTTGCGCAAGTAACAGACATTAAAGGTGTCATGAATACCTGCTAACTCAGGTGGAAGATCAAGAGTAACCGCCTGATCATTGACTATCTGTCGTATTCGGAACGGACCAATATATCGTGGAGCTAATTTTCCGCGCTTCCCAAAGCGAATAACCCCTTTCCATGGAGAGACTTTCAGATAAACCAACTCTCCTTCAACAAACGAAACTGGTCGACGGCGAGGATCTGCGTACATTTTCTGTCTGTCTCTGGCAGCTTTCAACTTTTCTCGGGCAATTACAACTTTTTCAGCTGTCATTTGAACAATGTCGGGACCCGCAAACTGTTTCTCACCTGCCTCTAGCCAACAAGTAGGAGTGCGACAGCGACGTCCGTATAACATCTTGTAAGGTGGCATACCGATACTCGAATGATAAGAGTTATTGTACGCAAACTCTATCAATGGCAAATGTGTATCCCAAGATCCACCATACTCTAACACACAGGCGCGTAACATATCCTCAAGGGTTTGAATGGTTCGTTCGGTCTGACCGTCTGTTTGAGGATGATAAGCGGTACTCAAATTAATACGCGTCCCCAATTCACGATGTAAACTTGCCCAGAAATTAGAAACAAACCTGGGATCTCGATCAGAAACAATAGAAAGAGGAATACCATGCCGAGAAATGATCTCATCAATATATAACTGAGCCAATCTACTAAGTGAAGCTGTCTCACTGGTGGCAAGAAAATGAGCACTTTCTGTTAAACGGTCGACTATCACCCAAATCATATCATGTTTCCGCTGAGTACATGGCAGTTTGGTTACAAAATCCATCGTGATATGCTCCCATTTCCATTCAGGTATCTTCAACTGTTTTAAGGACCCGTACGGTTTCTGGTGCTCTGCTTTGACTTGTGCACAAATATGACAGGATTCCACGAATTTTGCAACATCTGTCTTCATCGTAGGCCACCAATATAGTACTTTAAGATCGTTATACATTTTAGTGCTACCAGGGTGAACAGATAATCGCGATTTGTGAGCCTCTGACAGAATCAAATTTCGAAGTTCCCCAAGTACTGGCACCCAAATACGAGACCGAAAGGTCTTTAATCCACGAGAATCATCAATTAACTCAGCTTTTCTTTTTACCATGATTTCTGATTTCAAATTTTCATCCTTCAAGGCCTCTAACTGAGCAGCTTTAAGTCTATCCACCAAGTCAGAAACAATCTCAATACGCATGAATCGGATATTATCCCCCGCTCCCTTACGGCTCAAAGCGTCTGCTACTACATTTGCTTTTCCTGGGTGGTATAGAATCTCACAATCGTAATCTTTAATCAATTCCAGCCATCGCCTTTGTCGCATATTAAGCTCCTTCTGGGAGAATATATATTGCAGGCTTTTATGATCAGTACATATAACACATTTAGTACCATATAAATAATGCCTCCACAGTTTCAAGGTAAAAACCACCGCCGCAAGCTCTAAATCATGGGTTGGATAGTTCTTCTCGTGTGGTTTCAATTGCCGAGAAGCATAGGCAATAACTCTGTCACGCTGCATTAGAACACCTCCTAGACCTGCAAAGGAAGCATCGCAATATACTACAAAATCATCAGATCCATCAGGTAAAGTAAGAATAGGGGCTTGACACAACAGCTGTTTCAAAGTCTGAAAAGCTAATTCTTGTTCTTCATTCCACTTAAACGGTACATCTTTACGGGTTAACTTCGTCAAAGGACTCGCAATTCTTGAGAAATCTTTGATGAATCTGCGATAGTAGCCCGCCAAACCCAGAAAGCTTTTAATCTCAGATGGTGATTTAGGGGAGTTCCAATTCATAACCGCTTCAACTTTAGCTGGATCAACTTTAACCCCATCTTTACAAATAATATGCCCCAAAAACTGAATTTCTCGCATCCAAAATTCGCATTTAGAAAACTTCGCAAAAAGACGATTCTGTCTTAAGGTCTCTAAAACTTGCCTTAAATGAAGCTCGTGCTCAGATTCGGTTTTTGAATATATCAAAATGTCATCGATAAACACAATTACAAATTTATCCAAAAATGGTCGGCAAATCCGATTCATTAAATCCATGAACACAGCAGGGGCATTAGTTAGACCAAAAGGCATCACTAAAAACTCATAATGACCATATCTGGTACGAAACGCAGTTTTAGGAATATCATTTTCAGAAACCAGTACTTGATGATAACCTGAACGCAAATCAATCTTTGAAAAATAAGAAGCACCCTGCAGCTGATCAAACAAATCATCAATCCTAGGTAAAGGGTATTTATTTTTAACTGTCCTTTTATTCAATTCCCGATAATCAATGCACATTCGTAGAGTACCATCTTTCTTTTTAACAAATAAGACCGGAGCACCCCACGGAGATGAACTAGGACGAATAAAGCCTTTATCTAACAATTCCTGAATCTGAGTCATCATTTCTCGCATTTCAGCAGGAGCTAATCTGTAAGGGGCTTTAGCCACGGAACTCGAACCAGGAATTAAATCAATTCTGTATTCTACCTCTCGAACTGGAGGCAATCCTGGTAACTCATCAGGAAACACTTCCGGGTATTCCGAAACTACCCGAATATCAAAAATAACTTCTTTCTCCTTTTTAACATCAATAGCATACGCAAGAAACGATTCACACCCTTTGGCCAAAGATTTTCTAGCCTTCATATACGAAATAATAGGGAAGGTAGAAAAAGACCTCTCTCCGCGAGCCACTACGTGTGACCCGTCAGATAAAGGAAAAGAAATCAACTTCTTATGGCATTTAATACTAGCTCTATTCTGGCTTAACCAATCCATTCCCAAAACAACATCAAATCCAGATATAGGCATTAACAGAAAAGAAATTGGAAAACAAGTGCCATCAATATCAATTCTAGCTCCAGACACAGCCGTTGTGACGGGAACCATTTTACCATTAGCTATTTCTACTTCTAGAGAATCAGTAACATGTGAAGTAGGCAATTTCAATTTATCACAGAAAGCCATCGAAATAAAGGAGCGGTTAGCCCCTGAATCAAACAACACACGTGCAGGTACAAAATTTATAAGAAACGTACCAGTGATAACATCATCGGTGGCAATAGCATCATCTACTGTCATCCGAAAAGCTCTACCCTCGGGTGCAGGAGGATTCTTTCTCTTTTGGCCAGACTGAGATGATGATCCCCCAACTGTAGTTGCCCCTGAACCTGACCCCGTCTTCCTTGCAGAAGGACACTCTCCTGATCTGTGACCCTCTTTTTGACAATTCCAGCACACGTTACGAGGAAATTTACAATCTTTTACCTCGTGTCCCAATCCACCACATCTGATACATCTCGAGGTCTGGGGTATACAAGGTCCGGTGTGAGAAGACCTACAGTTTCTACACCATAGAGACCTCTGACCTGAACCACCAACAGCTGCTCTAGGGTTCTGCCTACCCTGTCCCTGGTTACCCTGCCATTTCTTCTTTTGCTGAGAACCAGTCTGTTCTGTCTTTGGTTTCTGTAAGGCAGCTTTATCCTTGTTCATCTGGTCACGTGCCTTAACATCTCCCTCGGCTGATTTAGCTAAGGTGAAGGCTTGAGACAAAGTGTTGGCTAGACGGGTATTACCCCTGTATTCGGGTAACAAAGCTCCAACAAAGTGTTGTATCTGAGAACGTTCGGTTGGCACCCACTGCTTTACAAATCTCAATTTCTCATTAAACTGTTTGATTAATTCATCAACTGTCATCCTCTCGGTCATATGCAAATTCAAGAAATCGTTTCTGATTTTATCCATTTCAAATTCACCACAGTACTGTTCAAGAACTTTATTCTGGAATTGTTCCCAAGTAATGGATTTCATCTGCTCCGGGGTGAGGTGAGCTGTCAACGATTCCCACCAAGCTGAAGCATCCCCTGTAAGCATACTCTGGGCATAGGTAACTCGAAGCTCCTCTTCACAATTACAAATATTCAAAATTCTCGTTATTCCTTTCAACCATTCTAGAGTTTCAGCAGGATTGGTGCTCCCTGAGTATTCCTTTGGTTTACAATCTCGAAAATCCTTGAACTGACATTTCTTGGGTCCCTTCTGAGGTGGGTACCCAACCAAAGGATACTGATAGGATCCCTGAGACATAACGGGGTAAAAATACTGAGGCTGGGTTGGCTGATATGACGAGAAAATAGGCACTGATACTGGAGGAATCTCCGATTGAGTAGAAATCGCCGGAGGAATTGGTGCCTGAGAAGCCTGTACTTGTTTCTGTTTCTGAAGCTCAAGTACCTCTCCTCTAAGCTCTTGTAACTGATCCTCCAACTGATAAATATACTCTTCCCTATCCATATTAGCTTCTGTACCCTCAACACTCTCTGTTACAGGAATCTCTGAAGGACCTGCCGCCGAAGTACCAGCTCTTCTTGGGGTCAAGGGGGCACTAGTCAGGTTCTCATTATCGGCCATATCTGTGTCAATCACAACATCTCAACACTTATTAGGTAAACCGTTAGTACACAATCTACTAACAACAGCTAACACCAAAAGAAACTTGCATTCACGCTAATTCCCACCCACATCAGGAATGTCTGACCAAACTCGAGCCAAGATTTGAGAATTGAACACTCTAACTGTGCACGCATCCCAAACCAGGGCTCTGATACAAATTGTAACACTGCTAAAATTTTTTTTTTATCCTGCGGAAGCTAACAACCAAATATACTTATTTACAGTAGTATTACAAACAATTTAACCTCTGACACAAGTGTCAGTAAACCAAGTCCAGTGTTACATATATATACATACAGGCTCATTAAAAATTGTATCAGAGTTACAATATCAGACATTCCCCAAAAGATCAGCAAGACTCCCAAAAGCAAAACGGCTCAACAACCTGCAAAGGAGTTTATGGTGGGGAATTAGCTCAAAGCTAAGTGAATGGAAGTTTAACCAACGAAAAGCATCAGCAAATAAACAAGTATCACAGAGGACCGGCGGTTCGGCCGAACCTTCAACCAAATGCTGGCCTAGCATAGGTTTACCGATAGCCCACTTGTCATTCTCACACAGTAATCACCTCAAGTTGCAACGCATGCATCAACAGATCTAATACTGATTAGCCGATGACAAGTGAACCCAGCCCACTAAGGCTGACCCCATCATATGCACCCAGTGCCAATAAACAGCTGTTAACCAATCATCAAGTATGCCCAAGGCATCGACAAAACAAATACCAGATCATTTAGTCTAACAGAGAGTAAGACCTTACAACATGTGGTAACCATTACCATTACAACCAAAACAATTCGTGAGTTAAAAGTCCACTCACCTGTGTTCTTCCAACACCACACTCAGTATTCTAATTTCACTGAGTCTTCTCGTTTCCTGAAATACATCAGAACTTAATCAGTAATTGAGGATTACATTCCAATTACAAAAGCGACAACTCTCATGGCTACAAGCAATAAAATTACAGAATCAACGCTGAATCACTACGCACGTGGTGCACACACTACGCACGTGGTGCACACTCAAACTCACGAAGTGACTAACCCCACTTCGCACGTAATGGCCACTGGTACGCACGTAGTGAACTACACTCCGTGCGACCAAAACTCATCGACATCGTCTTCTCCAACGAGCACCACGCACGTAATGGGGTCACTACGCACGTAGTGGACTCCACTTCGCACGGCCAATACTCAAAATTCAAGAACTTCCAAATCAAAACTCGACAAAACAACAAAACACACCTCTTGCTACTGATTCTAAGGCTTGCTTTCGAAATCTACCGTTAAAACTCGAAAACAGAATTCCAACTCACGTTTTAGTAAGAGTGGATTTAAAAGTTCGATTCTCTCTCTTCTTCTTACGCAGCCAGGACCAAAAACCCGGGAACAACATGAACACAAGCTATATATATATATCAAGAATTAACATTTTACACTACACAGTGCAAATACTGCTATCTGAAATACAGAAACTTAATTAAAGCAGTCCTACTCAAACCAAAAACATGCAATGAGGTATTATTTGGAATCCTCGTGTAAAACCAAATCATATGATTTCAACATCTAAATAAAATATTAAATCTCATATTTTATCTCTTGTCTCGCAGACCAATTAATTATCATGAAAACATCCATAACATCATGCAATTAACAATTAAATAAAATGAGTAACTAAATAAATAATACTTAAATACTCACCTAATTGCCAAGAACAACTGGACCCTAAATGCGGGTGTTACAGATTCAGTAGCTAATACTATCTAATAGATTTTATTAAAGTTATTCTTTTATTATATTAGAAGAAGATTGGATTTATATATATACGATGTAGTGTTAAATTGGTACTCATCTAAACAAAATAAACTATAAGTTAATGTATTTCTAGAATTAATAGACAAGTTTTATTAAAGAGCTATTTATTTAAATTATTTATAACTTATTGATATTTGATAACTCAACCTTGATTATTTAAAGTTAAATTGAAGTTCCAATTTAGATCAAAATAAATGGATTTAACTTTAAGTAAATTAATAGTCAAGATTCTCCAATTAAATCGAAGTATGTTAGTATTTATATATATATATATATATATATATATATATATATATATATATATATATATATATATATATATATATTAAAGATTAAAAATCAATCTTGAGCCGAATATAAACCTTAATTCGAAAACCAAAATATCGACTCTTATTATTACCTTTAATTTGCATTGTTTCCATATAGTTCTTGATATTAACATTATCCAACCTAATTATATATTTTATTATGATAATAAGATTTGAAGTTTATAAGGTTAAAATTGATTTTTTAGATTTAAAATACTTTCACTTTAAAAAGTCAAAATTGATTTTTTGATTTAAAGCAAATGAATGATCAATATTAAATCTTTTGTTAAATAAAGAATTAGGATTGTTTAATAATTTTTTTCAAATTAGTCTTTTATTTATATTGAAAGATTATAAGATTATAAGATAAGATACGAAACATATAAAAACTAAGACGATATTAATTGTTTGAATTTTTCACTTTATTTTAAAATTTTGTAATTAAAGCATGCAATATAAATTACCAGCTAGTAATTCGTTTGGCATATAACGCAAAGAATCCTTACCTGTTTCATTTAGGGGGTGTTTGTTTTAGCTTATTAGAGGTTTATTTTTTCAGATTTATTTTTTATAAGCTTATTTTTTATTTTTTATTTTTTATAAGTCCAGCTTATTTCTTTTTATAGATCATAATAAATCAACAGTTAAAAAATTAACCGGACTTATAAAAAATAACTAAATAAGCCTAGCTAAAACAACACCCCGTCAGGAGATCCGTATCCGATATGTAATCATATGATCCGATCTCTTTCCAAATTTCGCTACTTATTCCGTCACCGGCGTAAGACTCCACCCTCGCCACCGTCACTCTACGACAGACAAGGATACTGCTTGCACCTGAATACGCCGGTAATCACCGTGAATCTTGATTTCACCCAGACCCTTTCCTCTCTACCTCTGCAACTCCTACATCAATTTCTGCTTCGTAATTTATGGTAATCATCCAACTTTATTTTCCCTCTTCTTCTCTGACTCTGTTTTTATACATTCATCAGTCTTGATTAACGATTTCTTCCTTAGTTTTTGGCATGGACGAGAGTTGTTACTAGCTCTCTGTTTATTTTGTTATCTGGGTTTAAGTGAAAGAAAATGAACAATCATCTTCATGAATGTCACGCTTTCCATGTTATTCTTTATACTTTCCTTGTTCTTTAGAATTGTGGTTTTAATCTAAGACTTCATTCAATTTAGATAATAACATGCGAGAGCCTTAAATAGGCATACAAGGAAATTACATAAGAAAAAGAATACACCAATCTAGGAATAAAAGCCATAAAACAAGGCCAAAAAACATGGAGCATAAAACATGGAGGAGACATGGAAGGAAACATGAAATTCTATACTCCCCTCAAGATGGATCGTGTAGATTACGAACACCCAACTTGTCAAGTAAAAATTGTAGCTGTTGAGCACCAAGGGCCTTTGTGAATAAATCTGCAATTTGATCTTTAGAATGAACATGTAAAGGCTCAACCTCCTTTGACGCGACTTGTTCTCTTACGAAGTAGCAATCCATTTCAACGTGTTTAGTACGTTCGTGAATAATTGAGTTGTCACAAAATAATTGAGTTGGATGATTCTGATCAAACATCCAAATCCTTCAAAAGCCATCGTAGCCAAAGAACCTCACTGACCGTGGTTGCCATCGCCCGATACTCGGCTTCTACTGAAGATCTTGATACGACTGATTGCTTTTTCGATTTCCAAGAGACGGGTGCCCCTCCTAGAAGTAGTAAATAGCCGGTCCTTGATCTTCTTGTGTCTGGACAACCAAGCCAATCCGAATCTGTGTAAGCAATAAGATTTGTGCCACCTTCTTTTGGTAGCAAAATTCCTTGCCCTGGAGTAGATTTTAAGTACCTCGGAACTCTGAAGGCTGCCTCCATATGACTTTGTCGTGGATCGGCTACAAATTGACTTAGCACATTAACTGAATAGGTAACGTCTGGTCTGGTGGCTTGTAGGTAAAGTAGTCTACCCACTAATCTTCGATATTTGCTAGCATCAACACACTCTTTTTCATCATCCAGTTTAAGCTTCGAATTTTGTTTCATGGGAAAGGCACTTGGTCTACACCCCATCATCCCACTATCCTTCAGAATATCCATCACATATTTTCTTTGACTAAGAACTAATCCTTCATTTGTGCGAGCAACTTCTATCCCTAAAAAATATTTGAGTGCACCAAGATCCTTCATGCTAAATTTCTTAGCAATAAATGTCTTTATCTCTTCAATTTTCTTAGGGTCATCACCCAGAATGATAACATCGTCCACATATATGAGAGCTGCCACAAAAAAATTTCTGGTTTTATATATGAAAAGTGAATGATCAGCATGTGATTGTTTAAAACCTACTTCGTTTAAGGCTGATGTGAACTTTTGGTACCAATTCCTAGATGCCTGTTTTAACCCATATAGCGACTTCCTTAGCTTACAAACCTCTGTCTCTTTACCCTTTTCAAAGCCTTGTGGAATTTTCATATAAACCTCCTCGGTCAAATCACCATGCAGAAAAGCGTTATTAATATCCAACTGGTGCATTATCCAGTTCTTCTTAACTGCAACCGCCAAGATAGTTCTAATCGTAACAAGCTTTGCAACTGGGGCAAAGGTGTCATGGTAATCAATTCCTTCCACTTGGGTGAAGCCCTTTGCCACCAATCTGGCTTTGTGCCTCTCTATCTCTCCATTCGGTTTGTACTTTATTTTGTGTACCCACTTTGAATCTATGGCTCGTTTTCCCTTGGGTAAGTCCTCAAGAGTCCACGTGCCATTTGATTCAAGAGCATGTATCTCCTTCTTCATTGCTGCTCTCCAATTCTCATCTTGCGCAGCTTGTTTAAAGGTCTTTGGTTCATCATTTAAACTGATGGCCACCAAGAAGGCTTTGTGAGAAACAGAGAATTTTTCATAGGAAAAAAATTTAGGTATAGAATGTACCGTCGATGACTCTTGATCGGTGGTGGGTGAAGCCTGGGAAATCAATGGTGGGAGCTGGACAACATAATCATTGAACCGAACAGGCTGTCTTCTAATTCTCTTTTCTCTGATCGATTCATCATCTATCACACTCGTATCTTCTGGTTTGACTATAGGTTCGGTTATAGTGGGTTGTTCTATATTTCGTTCTTGACTTTCATCATCATTTGTTTCAACCTGCATAGGTATTTCATCCTCATGCGTGGTTTCTGCCATTTCATTCTCCATATCCTTCTCTTTTGTGGTTTTACGAACATGATCATTATAATACCACGCTGGCAATTCAAAGATTTCAGGCTCTTCATCTTTGTCATGGGATGTATTGGTGCCATATGGAAAAATGTTTTCAAAGAACCTAACATCCCTTGACACAACAATTTTTCCATACTCTACATCATACACTTTGTAACCTTTCGTCCCTGGTTTGTAACCCAAAAGCACTCCTGGTCTCCCTATTTCCTCGAATTTATCACCACTTGTTTCAGTGCTACGATAATAGGCAAGGCAGCCAAAAACCTTTAGTAACTCATAATTAGGCTTTTGATCATAAATCATTTCATATGGTGTTTTATTTCCAATGATTTTGGAAGGAAGTCGATTTATGATGTATGTTGCAGTCATGATACACTCTCCCCAAAATTTTGAGGATAATTTAGCTTCAAACTTAAGTGCCCTAGCGGTTTCCAGAAGATGACAGTGCTTTCGTTCAACTACACCATTTTGTTGTGGTGTGTGTGGGCAGGTGGTTTCAAGAAAAATTCCATGCTCGGTATAAAAATTGATCATTCAGTTTGATGTAAATTCCCCACCATTATCGCACCGAATTGAACCCTTTTGACAGTTTTGTTAAATTGGGTTTTGATCATTTTGTGGAAAGAAATCAAGCAATCATTAGCTTCTGATTTATGTTTCAAAAGAAACACCCACACTGACCGGCTAAAGTCATCAACAATGGTCAAAAAATAGTTGGCATGTGTGAGGGATGGAGTTCGGTACTTTCCCCAAATGTCACAGTGTAAAAGTTCAAAGCAATCTTTTGTTTTAATGGAGCTAATTGGAAATGGTAATCTGATGAATATTGCCTTAAGACAAGAGTCACAAAGTGTATTGTTTGTACCTGAAGAAGCATTCTTAACAAAGTCTAGATGAGAAAGCTTGTCGTGTGAGGCATGACCCAATAGTCTATGCCACACATCAACAGTGGTCATCATAGCCATCCTCTCGCTCCCTATAATCTTCATTTGATAAAGCCCCTTTCACACATTTACCTTCTCCAATTATTTTCTTCGTATGCAGGTCCTGCATAACACAGAAGTCAGGGAAGAAAGTTACCGCACACTGAAGATCACTTGCCAATTTTCTAACCGACAATAAGTTATATGTAAACTTTGAAACATGTAAGACGCCCTTGATTTGCAACCCGTTGGGCAAGTTGCAAATGCCCTTTCCTTCAACCAGTATAGAGTCACCATTTGGTATAGTAACTGGTTTCTTGTGTGTGGTTTCTGTTTTGTTTTTAAGCCAATCGGCTCTGTGGGTCATGTGGTTGGTTGCACCCGAATCTATAATCCAATCATTATGGTGATAGGTCTTCCCTATGGTGATTGGTACGCCGTCTTCAAAACAAACTTCGTAGTGCCCCATACGATCAGTTGTCGATTTATGGAGATAATTTGGTTTTAGGATTTTGGCCCAGCGGCTCTAGAACCCGCTCTGATACCATATAGAAATGTGGTTTTAATCTAAGACTTCATTCAATTTAGATAATAACATGCAAGAGCCTTAAATAGGCATACAAGGAAATTACATAAGAAAAAGATACACCAATCTAGGAATAAAAGCCATAAAACAAGGCCAAAAAACATGGAGCATAAAACATGGAGGAGACATGGAAGGAAACATGGAATTCTATAACTTCCATATTTGCTCCCAATCAAATTTAGTTTTATAAAGTGTTTGAGATCAGCACCGTTACAAATAAAAAAACGTATATAAAAATCAGTTTGGTCTGCTTCCACAAGGGACACTCATACTATGACAGCAAAAACTTATCCGATATTTAGTTTTTCAATGAACTTGGTAGTACGTAGTATACAAATCAAATTTTTAAATAGTTCAGATGTGACAGAATATGATGCATTTGGAATCAGCTTGAAATGCTCCGTTAGTTCATAGAAATTTTTAATTTTTAGAACAATCAAAAACATCATATGAACTTATATTGTAACTATACATACCAAGTTCATTGAGATGAATATATAACAAAAGAACATAAATACACTCTGACTTTTTGATAATTAGATGCCATAATATATCTAGTTTACATGTGGTTGTACTACACTAGTTGTAGTTGGTTAAGAAAAATGATAAACATTAAATACTTATACGGGTTGGTTAAGAAAAATGAAAAAGTAATTGAAACTTGTAAAAACTACTTGAATCCGAGACATAAAACAACAACTCGATAAGATTAGAAACATTTAATTCTATCATCATCATAACTTTGAATGAATGTTATATTGGATCTATGTAAGAAACATTTAGCAAGTGAATTTAATTGGTTGTGTGGATACCAAAAAATAATTCACCAAATCAACATGCAATTTTTCGATTCTTCAGAGGAAAGGATTCTACACCAGCCACTTTGTCTCGTGTTCATCAAATCAAAGACGATCTCAAGTCTTTAGATAAGAAGGCTGAGACACTCTTCCTTTCCTCTGAAGAATCGAAGACCAGACAAGAACTTCTGATTGAATTAAAGGCAGTGGAAAAAAAGAATAAACTTGACTTAAAGCAGCGATCGAGAATCAAATGGGCGGTCGGGGGTGACGAAAATTCTAAACTTTTCCACGGGTTCATCAGTAAAAACACAAGGACTAATTTTATACACGGCATCTCTTCAAATGGAGTTTGGACCTGCGATCCAAAGGTGATAAAGCAGACTGCTTTTGAGTTCTTTAGCTCCAAATTTTCCTCTGTTCATGTTAATAGAGCTCACTTCTTCAGTGGTAAATTCACAACTCTTCAAGCTGATCAAGTAAGTTTTCTGGAGAGCAATTTTTCAGTAGACGATATTAAATCAGCGGTTTGGGACCTAGGGAAAGCCCCGACGGGTTTACTTTCGCGTTCTATAGAAATCACTGGCGGCTGTTAAACACTTTGAGATTTCTGGTGTTTTTGATCCGGGATGTAATTCCTCATTCATTGCACTTATCCCGAAAGTGGCTTCCCCGTCTTCCTTCATGGAATTCCGCCCCATAAGCCTCCTCAATAGCTTGTATAAAATCATTGCAAAAGTGCTCGCCAATAGACTCAGTAGTTGCGAAGAGTCCAAAAAGATCTCGTGGATTTCTTGGCAAGTTGTTGTTAACAATAAGGATAAAGGGGGGCTTGGAATCTCAACTTAGCTTTGCTCTCTAATTGGCTTTGGAAATTCAAAACGCAGCAGGGTGGTTTGTGGAAAAGTGTTTGGCGAAACATACTTAAAAGTTTCGATTTGGTTAACATTCCTTTTAATGATTTCTTTCAGGAGAATGACCAAGCTGTTCGAATTTCACCGTCTCTTCTTTAAGATCAAAGTATGATGCTTTATACCTCAAAGAAGTTGACAATTTCAGTTTCCAATGGTGCAAATGGGTCCCCTGGCATTAACGCATGGAGAGCCATCCACCGTAGACTTCCTACCAAGATAAACCTCCATAGAAGGGGTGTTATCTTGCTGTCAGTTACATGTTCTTTATGTGGTGGCGAAGACGAGACTGAAGATCGTATTTTCGTGAGATGCCCGGCTGCAAAAACCACCCTAAGACCATCCACATCCATCACACCCTTCACATAGCCACATCATCGCCACATCAGCTTTCCACCATTTTCTCATCACATCACACAACCCCCTGCATCCATCACATACCCTCACATAACAACCAAAAAAAAAAAAAAATTTAAATCAGCGCACCCTCTCTCCCCTCCTTCTCTCACGCACGCGACCAGGCTCACATATGTGAGCGTGAGCGCCTGGTCACACACCCCCACGATGGTGTTCACCCATGTGAGCGGCCCTCACACACCCTTCACGTGACCGGATGCGGATGGTCTAACCGACATATGTAGGTGGTGGAATGTTAACTTAGTTGACTTCGCTGATGTTGAAAGTTTATTAAAATGGGGTGATCAACTGGGTTTCAAAGGTAACACATACTTATCATATGCAATTGGAACTTGTATGAGTTAACTTGCATTCATATGTTGCTTATGTTTTTATGGGACATGTATTAATTTTTGCAATCGGAACTTATTAGATTACCAAATCAACATGCAGTTCCTTATTCATTTGTGCAAGTTAATTAATCAACATGTATGCATATATCAGGGATAAAAAGAAAATCAATTAAATACGTAAAATTAATCATTTTTAGAAAAGAAAAAAAAATACGAAATGCTATAGAAGGGTCAAGCTGGAAGTATACATTTTTGTATACAAGTTGGGGTTTTAGATAATTTGGGCTATGAGCCTCTTTGAGGAAACTTGGGAAACCGTTGTGTCAAGTTTTAGTTAACGTTGATGATTTCTTATGCCACTTGATGACTTAATCAAGTATGTTGCTCGTTGATAATTATGAGTTGAGTTTGACTAAGTAATGTTGTTCTTATATTTGTTTAGGCTTATACATTTAGTATTCCTTGGATTTGGTTGTGAGTATTTGGGTGTTGATTCTCATCACACCCATAGGTGAGTATACTGAACTTTCTTTTATTGTAATTCTGTGATCTGTGAAGAAGTTGCTAGTTAATTTGTTACTATACTGAAATATGCTCTTTGTGAGCATCAGAAATATTTGCGCTCTTCGTGAGCTTCAGAATTAATTGTGCTCTTTGTGAGCATAAGAGTTATTGTGCTCTTCGTGAGCATCAAAATTATTGAGACCGATATTCGTTATTTGACCTTCCGAGTTATTTGAAAAACTTTGCATGCTAACATGTTATAGAATATGTTAGTTGAGTATTCTCATGAAGTTTCATGCTTATCAGTGTTGTTTATTTTCCTTTTATACGATCAGTTAGAAAGAAAGCTCCAGTCAGAGTGTGACGGCTCCTAGCTTCTGCATGCATAATTTTTAGGAAAGATAAAGTGTTTGAAGTATAAATAAACCATGATTTAATTTAATGTAAAACTATATATATTTTGAAAATTTAATATTGTACAAAGGGATTATGAATTTTATGAAAATATTCTATATTTAAAAAAAGGGTTTAGTTCATAAAAGTGTATCAAACTTTACACATTTTGCTATTGTATGTACTGAACTTTCAAACTTACCATTTAATGTATCAAACTTTTGAAAAGTTACAATTTTATGTATTGGGTAACCTATTATTCAGGTAGCTGGTAATTTTTTAAATTTTTAATTTTTATATTATTCCACTTCACTTAATACTTGCCATGAGTGTATTATCTTCAAGAAATAAAAAATAAATAAATAAAATATGAAGAACATGAAAAAGATTCATCTTTTGCATCTTCAACAAGAACAAGAACAGCCGTTCAAAAAAAACAAAAGAACAGGAAGAAAATTCATTGTTTGCATATGCAATCAAAACCCTACAAGTCTAGCAACAATCAAGAACAAGAAAGCCTAAAATCAACCACACTAATTCTGGAAAAATAAAAAAGTTCGAAGCAGATGAAGTATGAATATGAGCAGAAACATAAGAACCCTAAAATCAACCCTAAGTCGAACCGTATACCCCTCAGATCTGCTTAAAACCCAGAATCAATACAGATGAAGATGAAAACCCAGAAACATCAACAATGATGATGAAGATGAAGATTAAATCAGATCTTACCTTGGAAGATGAAGCATATCTGGAACCGTATACCCCTCAATACCTAAATCGAACAAAGAACTCAAACCCTAAATCGAATAAATAGCAGATATTGAATCGTATATCCCTCAAACCCTCGATCGAACAAGTAGCATATCTGGAACCGAACTGTAACAGTGACATTCTCCTTCGATTTCTCATAACCCGACGGCAAACTCTGAGAGTAAAAGTACTGCGGCTTGCTTCTAGCAGATGAAGCCGGAGAGCTCAGATTATCAACAGAAGCTTCTGGAAAGTGTTTGGAAGACGAGGTAGTCGAAGAAGAAGGCGAATTCACGTATTTGGTAGTCGATTTCCTTGGTTGCAATCTACCTTGAACCGACTACATTGTTGAATTGAGCTTCGAGCAGTAACAAGCTTACAATCGAATCAGCAACTACATAAATGTAAGCGTAATTTCCTTAGGCTTAGAGGATTTTTGTGAACCAAATTGATTAGATCTAAAGATTATAACAGTAAATAAAAGCAGACCCTTGGTGAAGATAAAAGCAGAGCCCTAAAAGCAGACCCTTGGTAAAGATGAAAGATCGATTGATGAACCTCGCCGGATGGTTAATAAATCTCGCCGGAATCGATGGTTGGTGAAGATGAAATCTACGGCTGGTGAAGATGAAATCGATAGAAATGAAATCACCAGATGATTCTTGTTTTACATTATTATTATTATTATTATTATTAGAATTATTTTTAAAGAAAAATATGACACATCAGCCGCCACCTCAACACCATGTCACTGCCACATCAGGTTAACCTATGTCACATCATCATCTTACCTGCTATATACATAAAACGGTAATGTTTTAAAAGTTCAATACATCAAATGGTAAGTTTGAAAGTTCAGTACATACAATAACAAAAGGTGTAAAGTTGGATACACTTTTATGAACTAAACCCTTAAAAAAAGGAAACACATAGATAGTAATCCGTATCATCAACACGCGAGCATTCCTCACCATTTAAACTAGTGTAATACCCGAGCGGTGCTCGGGTATATCGTTTTGAATAGAACTTTGATATAGAAAGTACTTTTATAGTTAATGTTATTTCTTTTGCTAGTAGTTTTTCTAAAAATGTAATAAAAACTGAAAAGATTATTTTTAATATAACATAGTTATAACTAATTAGTTGCTGGTATTTTATTGTGTTAATCAAGCTTAGAGTTCGTCATGTAGGATTAATCACTATTTAGAGATCTAAACAAAATACTCAATAAGTATTGACACTTAAGCGCTAATAATTGAGGGAGTGATTATCTCTAACGCTATCAATTCGGGTCTAGTTCATGTTATCGGGTTCGGATCAGTTTGTGTCAACATATATATTTTCGTGTCAAGTTAGGACCGTGTCATAATAAATTAATGCAAGGAATACACTCGTGTATCATAAGGTCATAATGGTGATTAAGGTCATTAATAAATATAAAGTATTTAATAGTTTTATTATATATTTATGAGAGGGTTTTGAAATTACATTATTGTATATGAACTTATGAAGTCGTACATATTTCTTAGATTGAAAAGACGAGTAAAAAGGTCTTTAAATTTAAAACATTAACTATAAACTATATTATTTTTGTATTTTGTTCATAAGTTACAACAATGGTGAATGATTGTGTATTGAAATGTGTCCATGTTATAAGCTTATAGATTTTAACTTAATTTCTAAAGTGCTATATTACATCATTAATTTAGTATATAGAGTAAATGAAAATAAATGTATAAAATTTCTAACGAATTGTATAATATAGCTAATTTGATAATTTCTAAAGGATTATATCTAGTTGATTTTAATAAAGTTAATTCTTAATTAAATATATCTCATGTTAAACTATATATTTGTTAATAAAAATTAAAGATGGATTACGAAATTTGTAAGTTTTAACACAAGCACATCTTATTATTTTATATTTTAATAAATACTAACCCACGCACAACTTTTTATCTAACCTGATCCATCCAATAAAAAGCCCAACTACTAATATTCCTCTTGTTTAAAACCATAAACTATCATCCTTCAAATATCAAAACCCTAATGTGTAGCCCACTTACTTCAGCCGCATAAAAGTTTAGCTGCTCCACCACCATCGACATCAGCACCTTCACCCCACCGCTGTCGGCAATCTCCCACCTCCGTCGCAACCGGCCACCACCATCGACCACTCCCACCTCCGCTCTCTCCTCCCACCGCCACTATCAGCCTATCTCTCGCCTTATCGCACTTTCAAACGCCGACCACCACCAAGCGCCGTCGCATGGCCACCACCAAGCGCCGTCGCATGGCCACCACACTAGTAGGTATCGTACTCAAGCTGATGTATCTGTTGCTTTGCCACCATCCCACCTCCGTCGCAACCTACAAACATGGTCTTTCGCTCAATCTTCTCTACCAAACTTTTCTTCGATGTCATTTTGAGAGAGGAAGGCAGTGAGAGAGAGATGTAAGGATAAAAGAAGAGAGGGGTAATGGCCAATAGGGTATGTGATTTCGGTGATAGAGAGGATTGCAGTTTTGAGCATAAACTATAAATCAAAGAAATAGGCAGGGATTGCAGTTCAGGGAGGACGTGGGCATACCCGTATACAGTTTATAATGGGAGGATGTAGACAGTTTATAGTGATCTAACGGTTCAGATTTTACATAGAGTCTTGATCCAACGGTTAGTAAAAATAGTGACTTTAAACGGGTTAGATTTAAAGTCTTGATGATCTAACGGTTCAAAATGAAAGTTCATATATGGTGCCTCACTCACTGGCAACCATATATAGATAGAATATAAACTAAATAACCTCATAATAAATAAATACATGATGGTGATTCTACAATAATGACGTGAAGGGTCAATAATGAACACGATGACAAGTTCTACAATAACCCGGAAACTAGGAAATACACGGAAAACAGGTCGTACATACAAAATTTACAGTCGTCATAGATCAAACCTATATAATCATATAAATCAACCTAATTGACTATAGAAATATACCACAACAGTTGAATCTTACCGAACACTCTTAAGTTCTGAAACTCTTGAGTTATTAATCTTCAATTAAAATTGTTTCTTCAACCCAAAACCACCGAATCCTCAAATCGATTGAAGTCCCTTTAAAATTGTTGAATTTTTTTTTTCAAAAGGTCAACTTAGGGTTTGAACAAATTTGAATTTAGTTTTGGTGTTCAAAATCGATTTAGGGTTTGTACAAATTCCAGTTCTGATCCGAAGTTTGTATAATTTTTTGGTGAACAAAATCAATTTCAGTTTGTTTTGTTCTTTAATTAATGTTTTAAAAGATGGTTCTTTAATTTGTTTTGTTATTCATTTTGTCCTTGTCGTTGAGTGAGTTTGCCGGAGGTACTAGGAGTGGTGACCGAAGATGATGAGGTTGGTCGGAGTTGGTCAAGATAGTTCATCGGTGTTGGTGTAGTTTGACGGATCGAGCAGGCAAGATGGTAATAAAGTCTCCCCTGTATACATACATACATATATAGAGACAGAAGTTCATTCGAAAAATTGTTGTTATTACTGCGATAATTGTAAGAATATTCTCAACCACCATTAATAACTCGTTAATAAAAGTATTTTAATCATTTATATATTTATTTAATCGTGAAACTAACTCAAAAAAGTATATCTACTAGCTAGCTAGGGAACCTAATTTTTCATATATATTAAGTATGGTTTTTTATTAAAATTCATGAATTCTTGTGAAATCAAATGTATAGATTATATATATATATATATATAGGATTATTACAGAACTCCTGATCTCTTTGCAGATTCAAGACAATCATCTAAGATCATCTCCATATTATGTTTGTATCCAAAACCTATATCTTCCAACTTCCTCGATCCCCATTCGACATCTGATCTCCCATCTTTTTCTTCTTCCAAATACCTAATTAAAACAAGAAATTAAAAAATTAGGTTGTATAAAAAGTCAAAAATTACTAGTAAATAAATTACTTACTCCTTGTTCAATTGTGGAAAGGTTTTCTGATAATACTTAGCAATTTCTGCACTTGTTACGAAGGAACTAGCACACAAGAATCTTCCATGAATTGAAGCTACTGTTTCTGCACAAAAGATATGAGCTCGACAAACATCCTCAATATGCACGAGTGGGATTTTGCCTTGTAATTCTTCTATGTACTTTAGATTTTGGTACGATGTTGCATTGTTGACTATTTGTGATATCAACGCTAACACACTACTTGTAGGCGGGTTTGGTGGACCACCACCCACCACCCCACAACCTAATGTCACCACCTCTATCTCATTTGCCTTCTCTTCCCCTATTTTCAGTATTTCTTGCTCTGCTTTTGTTTTCGCCTCTGCGTACACCTATATATATATATATATATATATATATCGCCCAAACGCATTTAAAGCTAGACGTTAGTTAATTATAACACTAATATCCATATTAATAATTAATTAGAGGATTTGAAATAATAAATAAATAAATATCAGAATATATATATATATATATATGATAAAACCTTGAGGGAATAATTTGAGTAGTTTAGGGCATCGATCAGATGAAGAGGTGTCCAACAACTTTCATCGATGCTCGTCTTATAACCACTCCCGTCATATTTTAAAGGTGAAGCTGCCACAACCGAAGCAGTGTAAATGAGCCGCTTCACTGTCCCCGAGCGTAAGCAACTATCGATGATCTTCTTCGCCGCATTTACTGTTGCCTCAACGACATCATTGTGCTATATATAAGCACATTTACAAAAGAAACAAAAGAAATTAGGAAATATATATATACGTGAAATCTAGTGTTCAGCTTGGAAAATGTTGATTAATATTATTTTGGTTGTGATCGAATTCAAGAATATATATAATACTTTATATCCAGTAGTGTGTTGAATAGGGGTTGCAACATGAAAAACAAAGACACAGCCTTGAATCGCTTTGTCAAACTCTTCTGGTTTGTAAATATCAGCCTCAAACAAATGAAGTCTTTCATTTGCATACGGGAGACTTTTCAAAGGTCCAACCTTTGATTCATCGCCTGCCATGCGAACAATATATAGTTTTAAAACTCATCGATATACATATATATATATATATATAGGCAAAAGTTCAAACGAGAACTGTTTTTCGTACGAGAACTGCGAGAACCAATCTGAGCCGTCCAATTCCCCCTCCTTAAATGTCATTGCCCACCCATGAATTCCTCACATGCACCCTGCCACACTTGATCCCCTCCACGCTCTCCATCCATGACTCCCATATCCAAGGAACGGTTGAGATTGGTTCTCGCGGTTCTCGTACGAAAAACAGTTCTCGTTTGAACCCTCCCTTATATATATATATATATTGATAATTGTATATTTGTACATACCTAGATTTCTTAGAGTAGCATGGACAGTATAACCTTTTTGTAAAAGTGAGGAAACCAAAGCCGACCCGATATAACCAGCACCTCCGGTTACACAAACTACTTTGCCGCTGTTGTACTCTTTACTCTCCATTTTCAGACTTAATAATAAAATTTGAACAAACACACACACAAACCCAGATTTCTTTCCGGCCTCGATCTTTCTTTTATGGTGTTCAATTCAAGAATTAGTTCTCATATAGAATTTAATTAAAATTAAATGATGGTCTAAAATTATACATTGGTCTAGAAGAACGAAGTTAGAATTTAATTAAAATTAAATGATGGTCTAAAATTATACACTGGTGTAGAAGAACGAAGCCATAAAAAACACTTGTGGGCCATTTGTTAAAACATAATTATTAAGCATTAAATGATACAAATTACCATTTAAACCTTAATAGTGATATATTACATTATAGGGGAGGGTTCATGCGAGAACCGTTGTTAGTGCGAGAACCGCGAGAACCAATCTCAGCCGTTCCTTGGATATGGGAAGTATCATGGATGGAGAGCGTGGAGAGATAGAGTGTGGCAGGGTGCATGTGAGGAATTCATGGGTGGGCAATGATATTGAAGGAGGGGGAATTGGACGGCTTAGATTGGTTCTCGCGGTTCTCGCGCTAACAACGGTTCTCGCATGAACTTTTGTCTTACATTTATAATATATGACTGCTTAACAATGCAACATGTGAAAGGAGTATTAAGGTAAATTACTTGGTGTTTAATGATTTAAAATGTATTTTAAGGTAAAATGATTCAGCAACGTTCTTCTGTTTCATTCAGCATGATATTCATTTAGAGACGGTAATCAAACACGCTGAATGCTGAACGATTCAACATTCAACGCCGAATGATTCCATTAAGCACTAAACAAACAGTCTCTTATACTTTATTCAAAGATCGATATTTGACCTAACCCGGCCATTTTTTAATTGAAGTATATATTTCAATAACCAACCATCACCAAGGTGGCCTAGTGGTAAGACATCTCGTCCTAAAAAAGTTACAAGTTTAAACCTCACTAGGTAAATATCTTGGAGGTGGCCAGGTAAGAAAATGGTCACGAGGATACCCGGTTAGGCCGCGTACATCTATGTTAAAGATCTCGCCCTTCCAGGTAATCTAAACAGAGAAAACATCTCCATTTGCCCGTTTATATATTTCAATAACTAACATATTTATTTAAAATTCAAAATTGCAATCTTTATAATTATTGACATTTGAATAACTAAAAATTTTAGATAATTAACTTTGACTGTGGTATATAATTTTTTTCATTTATATTTTTGTTGTCGTTAGGTGTGTCATTAGAAATCTATGGGACAAATATTTAACACACCTAATCAATGGGACAAATTGGATCACTCTAGTAGCCTGTGAAAGTACAAATAAACATTTATGAGAAAAATCCTCCCAAAAAAATCAAAAAAAAAAAAAATGTGCACACCAATATCTTGTGTTTTTGTCAAAATTGAGATTCTTCAAAGTTTTGAAGAAAATTCGTTACGCACAGTTAAATTAATTAGACATCACAACGAAAAAACTCCACACACAAAATGTTACATACGGTTTGGTGGTAGCATAAATATTAACGGAGATTTCCCTCTACGTTTTTTACTTCTCTTCACTCTATATGTATACTTTTCTACTTTTCACTCTATCCCTATCTAATTTTCTCCTTTAATTTTGTAAAAAAAACCTTTGATCTGATGGAGTCGAGCCCATTTTTGGAATAAATGTATGTTTGCCAATATTAGTTCCAGGTTTAATTTATGCTTTTTTAACACTATTACCGATTGATAGGACTTGTAGTATGGTTTCATTACATAGAGCATTCTATATTCCGTAATAACATGACTGGAATATTGACTTCTAGTTCTAAACGATGATTTGACAAACCAAGAAGCTTAAGGCCATTTTAAACATCAAATGAGTACCGATAGCAAATGATCATTTATTTCTTAAACAACTTCGTGCTTTGGTTCAATAATTGCTCTTTCTTCGAAGAAATTTTGATTATTAGATTGTCAAGAAAAGAGGGGTATACAAATTCAATTAATGAACAAATGGATTAGTTGAATCATTAATTAGTAGATCCTCGGGTATATTAATAACCGTCTCACCATCGTTCTATGAGATTCTGAAAGAATATTGTTTTCTCATGAATTACAAAAGAAAATTACAGCAAGATATATACAAGATGGATACAATACAGGAGCCTTTAATTTAGCTCAAGACAAGGAAAGAAATAATGCTATAAAAGGAAGGAGATATGTCTAGGAATAAAGACAATAATTTAGACTCCCCCTCAAGTTGGAGCGTGAAGGTTACGAATGCCTAAATTGCCAAGAAGAGATTATAGTTGCTGCGAACCCAAAGCCTTAGTGAACAAATCTGCAATTTGGTCCTTAGTGTCGATATGTCTTGGTTGAATTTCCTTTGAATCTACTCGCCCACGAACAAAAAACAATCCATTTCCACGTGTTTGGTCCGTTCATGATATACCGGATTGTTTGCGATGTGTCTAGCAGTTTGGTTGTCGCAGAAAAGCGAGGTCGGTTGATCTTGAGTTAGCTCAAGTTCGCTTAGCAGCCACCGTATCCACAATACTTCGCTGACTGTGGTCGCCATTGCCCGATACTCCGCTTCAGCAGATGAACGAGAAACAACAGATTGTTTCTTTGATATTGGGGCTCCTCCAAAGTAACCTGTTCTAGACGTCCTTGAGTAGGGGATCCAAGCCAATCGGAGTCGGAATATGCAATTAAATTTGAGCCTCCTTCTTTTGGTAGTAAAATTCCTTGGCCTGGTGTGGTTTTTAGATATCTCAAAATCCTTGTTGCTGCTTCCATATTGTTAGAAACGAACTGACTTAGGACATTTACTGATCGAGTAGACAATATCCGGTCGAGTTGCTTGTAAATAAAGCAATGTCCCAATGAGACGTCTATATTGATACGCATCAACCCTCGGCCCTTCTTCGTCCTTTCCTAACTTTAGATTTTGCTCCATAGGAAACGCACTTGGTCCTTTAGTATGTCAAGGGTGTATTTTTGTTGGCTGAGAACAAATTCTCCTTAGTCCACGTCACTTCGATCCCCAGAAAATATTTTAGGTTCCCCATGTCTTTGATATTAAATCTTTTGTTGAGGTATTCCTTAGTTTCATTAATCTTTGAGAAATTATTTCCAACGATGGTCACGTCATCAACATAAATGAGGACAGCTACAAAAACGTTTCTCTCTTTGTAAATGAAAAGAGAATGATCGGTCTTCGACTGCTTGAAATTAAGGACTAAAAGGGCTGAAGTCATGAACTTTTAATATCAATTTCGAGATGCTTGTTTCAAGCCGTACAATGATTTCTTTAATCTACATACTAATATAATATTTAGATAATAGAAAGAGACAATGCGATAGCAGCGATACTAATTTATTCTTTCATGTGTTGGAAGGTTTAAATTGTCTCATTAGGCGATTGTGGGCTACTAGAGTACTAGGTTAGGAGTATGTTATAAGAAAATGACATATTTCACATTTCACCATATAATGTTGAATTATTTCGGTTCATCTTCTAACTAGTTCCTTAACAGTGAGAATGATGATAAAAGAAAACCTACAAACATTCAAGTTAAATAAATAAATAAAACCGAACTCTTAAAAAGAAAGTGTAGGTTTGGATAATTGAGAAACTCCATCTGCCAATTATGTTTGAATAACTATTTCTTTAGGTTGCTTTGGATTCAAAATCCTATCTTATTGACTAGGGGTGTGTTGGGTTTATGGGGTTCAGTGTTCCTTTGAGCCGATTAAATCTGCGACTTTTAAACCCACCGCTCATGTATAAATACATGAGCATCCCACATTGGAGAGGCAAGAGGATTCTTCCTCCTTATAAAAAGGGGAACCTTACTTTGACCATATGACGCGTTTCAAAGCCATGAATGACAACTCAAAGCGGACAATATCGTTGGTGGGTTCCTGGTTGCGATCCTAACAGGGTGGTTACGATTCAGTTTGACTGGCTTTGTCAAAAAAATATAAACAAAATCAATAAACTTAATTTCAATAAATTAAACCTGCCTTTAAAAAAGAAAATTTAAACCAAAACAAATTATTAAACTAACAAAACCTAACTGAGCAGACCATAAAAAACGGTTGGGTATAGGTTGGTCTCACGGTTTTAGGCTTTTAAGCCTTCAAAAGTGCAACAAATTTATCTTCTTTAAAACCGCATGGTTATGTGATGTACTATTGTGAAGGCAAGTATTTAGTAATTTACTAATTTGGGTTTTGAAACTTAAGTGAAGTAAAATTTAAAAAACATGAAACATAAGTATTGTTTTTATTTTAACACAATATCATATATTGGAAAAATATTTAGTTGGAGAGAAGAGAGGATTGAATGACTATTTTC
The DNA here is from genome assembly GCA_947179395.2 of Pulicaria dysenterica. Taxonomy (NCBI): domain Eukaryota; kingdom Viridiplantae; phylum Streptophyta; class Magnoliopsida; order Asterales; family Asteraceae; genus Pulicaria; species Pulicaria dysenterica. The sequence goes on from OX359294.1 coordinate 62,615,243, forward strand.
GTTACTAACTTGACGTTTTGAGTTAAAACTTTTTAATTTGTAATTATGTGAACCACTAGATCAAAAATTAATTAACAACTTACAATGTTTCTCGTAATTCTTAAAATTTTAAAGCTTCTTGTATAAACTCTCATATATAACATATCGGTTCGATCCAATTTATACGGTTTATTTTTTAAAGGAAAAATGTGAACTAAACAATTAATTAAAGTCGGTTTCACATATAGAAAACCACGATTTAACATTGCACTTCTCGAACCGATCACTTTAGACGGTTTAGTCGGTTTCAAAGATTTTATAATCAACCCTACTCTTGATTCAATCTTTTCTATCCATACCCATATGTGTATGTACTAGAAGTATGCACGTACGATATGATGCAAGGACAGAAGGACGTTTTGTTGTTTTTGGAATCTTGGAACTTAAATGGGCATGAAAATGATCGGTTAGTGTTTTAAAAGTCTTTGTTTTTTTTGTTTTTTTTTTGGTTGGCTTCGCTTGCCACTTTCTTTTTTTTTTGGTTGGTTTCGCTTGCCACGGTTTATCTAATTGTATATGGTGATTAGTTACTTTGTATTATCATCTTAATCTTAGAGACTTTTAATAATAGTATAATCTTTTTCTTAAATAAATAGGAACGTTATGGTGAATTGTAAAATTGTACAGATTAATACAAAATATTATTAATATTGGTAATGATGTTACATTACTTATTTAATGATAATTTAACATATTATTTGCATCTTAAGTGATAGTTTGAACTTTTTTTTGTTTGAGTTTCTTTTATTTTATTAATTTGGCCAACCTTTATACTAACATTTCATTAATTTCATAATCATAGCTTCTAATTGGTTTAATGTAAGAACAAAAGTAATCACTTTCAATCATAAATTAAAAGATTAAGATATTAAATTAAATACTTACAAACATAGTTTACCCTAATATTTCGATATGACATATTAAATTTTTATATAACTTTGTAAAAAACGTGTTATTATACCAAATTTGTTGATTTTGACCTACAATAGCAGGTCATTTTCCCCCCAAATTTCTTCACTTCGAATCGAAACTTTAAAGCCAAAATTATTTAGGTATACTCAATGAATAACAATGATTCATGACTCTATTGAAGGGTAATCGAGTTGTCTATAAACTAATACCAGAAAACGAATAACAACGAGTTTAATATGTGTCAAATCATCAAAATACCTAAGGGTGTTGAATAAAGTCATTATCGACTTTAATTAGCAATTTATTGGCTTACACTTGATGGTTTTACATGAATTTGGTGTTCTTTGAAATCTATAAAAGAATTATGTAAAATGATCAAGAATTGAGCAAAAACGCTTCTTTTTTTCTGCCTTGTTTTCGAACCTAAAAACCCAAAAATATTGACACTTTGACATCGAAATTCTCCATGAATACTTGACGAAAATTCATGAGTTCGGTGTCATTTGAACGGTTTAATGATAATTTACAATATTCTACAAAAAATATCACTCAAACCAATCAAGAATCGACAAGAAAATGTAAACGAGCTGAAACCGGGTAAACAAGTTGCAGGTCGCGAAATGGGTATATTGACATGTTTTTTTAAGTTATATAGTCATATGTGTATAAAAAAAGTTAATATACCATACGGGAAGATGGGTAAAAAAATATTTGCCTACAGTGACTTTTAACCATAAATATAAATTAAACTTGTGATATACTATATGTATAATTAATTACATAATGTACCTGAGGTTTAGTTAGCGGGTCACAAGTGATTTGGTGATTCATGCGACAATCAACAACTCACATAGTTGCTACATCTCTGCACGTGTTTATATAACAATCCACATATATAGTCCTTACGACATATTTACTAGATCTTACTGCTGTTTCACTCTGTTCGGTAGCAATCTTCGTTCAAACAAGAGGATTGACCTATAGGCAGAGATCTCATAGTTTCGTATTATTGATTTGATATATTAGTCACGAGTATTTGGTGTTGTCTATACGTGATTGTTTTTATATTGTTTGTTTCAAGTGATATCTGTTTTTTTTAATCTCTGTGGTTATATAAGTCTTTTGCTATTATCGTTAAATCTGTGATTGATTGTTGAGGTTGTTGTTAGTAGATCTTAAGATGTCTGATCGGTCAGATAGATCAGAAGGTTCGGAACATGAAAATGTCTTTGGAACCCAAATAAGTAAACTGGATTTTGGAGATCCTCTCTATCTTCAAGCAAGTGACACTGTTAATACACCATTGATAAACTTTAAACTAAAAGGAACTGAAAATTATAAAGTTTGGGCATGTGCTATGGAACTCTCATTAGAAACAAAAAACAAGTTGGGTTTTATAAATGGTTTGTGTGTTAAATCTGAAACTAATGATATCCTTGCAAAACAATGGGATAGATGTAATTCTGTTGTACTAGCTTGGAATTTGAGTTGAGTCTCAGAAGAGCTCTATCTCGGCCAAATTTTTTCAAAGATAGCCTCTATAGTTTGGCAAGAATTGAAAGAAACATATGATAAAGTGGATGGTTCTGTAACATTCAATTTACATCACAAGATAAATTCATTAACCCAAAATGGTGAATCCATTTCTGAATATTATCATAAACTTAATTCATATTGGAGACAATTTGATGCTCTTGTGAAACTCCGTGTTTGTGTATGTCATGCTGCAAGAGATTTTACAACTCATAACCAAATGATAAAATTAATGCAGTTCTTAATGGGTTTGGATGATGTATATCAGCCAATCAGAAGTAATATTTTAATACAAGATCCACTCCCAAGTGTCAAAACAGCTTTTGAAATTGTTTCTAGAGAGGAGTCTCATAGAGGTTTAAGTACAAATGTTGTTTCTAAAAATCAATCAATTGCTTTTGTGTTCAAGTTAAATGATAATAAGAGAAAATTGGATAGAAATTCAAACTTGGTTTGTAAAAAGTGTGGCATGAATGGACATACAATAGAAAAATGTTTTGAAATCATTGGTTATCCTGATAATTTCAAGAGGAACTTAAATTCCAATCTTGTGTGTAAAAAATGTGGTTTAAATGGTCATACGATAAAAAGATGTTTCGAGATTATAGGATATCCATCTGGTTTCAAGAAAAAGTCTCCAAATCAGTTTGATAATAAAAGTTCAAGTAATAACGTGGTTCATAAAACTTGTTACTCTTATGATGCAAGCCCGGCTAGTGCGTTTCCTTTTACACCAAAACATATATCCAAATTAAAGAGCTTGTTGGAAGAGAAATCTATTCCTAGGAATGCTCATGCTAACATGCCAGGTAGATTTTTTAACTCTAATAGTTTCTTCAATTCAAATTTTGAAACTTTTTTCAAGTCAAATAATGCAAACACTATGTCCAATCATAATTTTGGTTGGATAATAGATTCTGGTGCAAGTCAACATATGACCAATTCTGATGCTTGTATGGAAAATTTAGTTATGTGTCTGGTTTAAAGTTTACCGTTAGTCATCCAAATGGAACACAAGCTGATGTTAAAAAAATTGGAAACCTAAGATTGTCTAATAATATAATTTTATATGATGTATTGGTTGTGCCAGCTTATTGTGTTAGTTTGTTATCCGTGTATAACTTGACAAAAGATAGCAAGTTGTTTATTGGTTTTGATGATAGTAAATGTTTCATACAGGATTTGAATTCAAAGAAAGTTTTGGGGACTGGTAGTGAACGAAATGGTCTATATTTGTTTGATTTGAATAGGCAAGGTAATAATGGAGATTGTAATGGAATTTTTTCTTCTTGTTTGACTAAATCTATTTGGCATAGTAGGCTAGGTCATCCTGCTTAGCAAGTTTTAATTGTTCTAAAAGACAAATTAAATTTAGATGTAAATCATGAATCTTCACTTTGTGAGATATGTCTTAAAGCTAAACAAACAAGGGTATAGGTTTTTTCTTACTATCGTCGATGATTACTCAAGAGCGGTTTGGGTATACCTGATGAAATCTAAAGAAGAAGTGTTTGATAATGTGCTTATATTCTATAACTTGTTGAAAACTCAGTTTAATAAAAGTGTTAAAATTTTTAGAAGTGATAATGGAGCTGAGTTTGTGAATCATAAAATGGATAGTTTTTTAAAACAAAACGGTGTTATCCATCAAACTTCTTGTACTTATACTCCTCAGCAGAATGGTATAGTTGAAAGGAAACATAGGCACTTGCTAAATATTGCAAGGGCTCTTATGTTTCAAGGGGGGATTCCTTTAAATATGTGGACCGAGTGTATTCTAACTGCAACATATTTAATCAACAGGTCGTCAGTTTTGTCGGGAAAGTCTCCATATGAACTGGTGTTTGGGTTTGAGCCTAGTCTCTCACATTTAAGGGTCTTTGGGTGTTTATGTTTTGCTACTGTTTTAAATAACACAGATAAATTTAGTGCAAGGTCTAAAAAGTGTGTTTTAATTGGTTATTCGAATGTTAAAAAAGGTTACAAGTTGTTTAATCTTGATCAGAAAACGATTGTTTTTTCAAGAGATGTGAAATTTTATGAACATGTTTTTCCGTTTAAAACAAACTTAAAGTCTTATGATACTGAATTTTCTGAAAACGGAATTAACCAATTAAATTTTTTTAATAATCAGTTTTTTGAAACACAAGATTCTTTAAGTCCCAATTATGAAGCGAGAGATAATTCTGTACGTGAGGGTAGTAGTTCTCAGCCTTCTGGTAGTCCAAATGTTTATGCCGAGGTTGAGAGTTCTATTGCAACACAAAGTGATGATACAGAGTCTCCTGAGGGCAATTTTAAAAGTCTTAAGAGTGCTCAAAACCCACCAGTTCATTGTCAGGATTCTATTGAGTCTACTGTTATAAGAAGGTCTAGTAGGTCTTCTAATATGCCAAAAAGTTTTGATGATTTTGTTTTAGGGAATCAAGTTAAATATGGGTTAGACAAAAGTTGTGAGCTTTTCTAGGTTAACATGTAACAACTTGTGTTTTGTTTCAAATCTAAATAAGCGTAGAGAGCCTTATTCTTTTTCGGAAGCTTGCAAAGATCCTAATTGGGTTGATGCAATGAACTCTGAGATGAAGCTCTTAATAGGAATGGAACTTGGAAACTAACAGATCTTCCTCCCGGTAGAAAACATGTAGGATGTAAATGGGTTTACAAGATAAAGTATAAGTCCATAGGGGAAATAGATAGGTATAAAGCTAGGCTAGTGGCCAAGGGGTATAATTAAAGAGAGGGTATTGACTTTGATGAAACTTTCTCACCTTTTCTTAAAATGGTAACTATTAGATGTATGATTAGTATTGCAGTTATAAGTGGTTGGGATTTGTTTCAGTTGGATATTAATAATGCTTTCTTGTATGGTGAATTGACTGAAGATGTGTATATGTGTCTACCTGAAGGTTATTTTTCTCAAAATGATAATAGGGTTTGCAAGTTAGTTAAGTCTTTATATGGTCTTAAGCAGGCTCCTCGTAAATGGAATGCAAAACTAACTGCTGCTCTTATGGAGTTTGGTTTTGTGCAAAGTAAAAATGACTACTCTTTGTTTATTAAGTCTTGTGGTGATGTGTTTATTGCTTTGTTAGTTTACGTAGATGATATTGTTGTTACGGGTAATAATGTTGTTGAGATAAATAAGTGTAAACAGTTTCTGAATACAAAGTTCATGATTAAGGATTTAGGTAAATTAAAATATTTTTTGGGTATAGAAGTTTTGGAGTCTAGTGAAGGCTTGTGCTTGTCACAGAGAAAATATTGCTTAGAGTTTCTTTCTGAATTTGGTTTGCTTGGTTGTAAACTAGTTCAAACTCCTATTGAAGTAAACGCAGTATTTGGGAGTAAAAGTTTTGAGAAGTCGAAAGACGCACCTGTGGTAAACATAACTGAGTATCAGAAGATGGTTGGAAAACTTATATATCTGACGTTGACTAGGCTAGACATATCATATGATGTTCACTTATTGAGTCAGTTCATGCATTCTCCTTGCCAGTCTCATTTAAATCTTGCTTTAAGAGTAATGAAGTATTTGAAAGGAAGTCCTGCTAATGGTGTTCTTTTTGGTAAGGATTATGTTCTTTCTCTTACTGCTTTGTTGATTCTGATTGGGGGGAAAATATCACGTCTTGGAAATCTGTTACAGGCTTTTGTTTATTTTTTGGTGGGTCTTTAATATCTTGGAAGAGTAAAAAACAGTCTGTGGTTTCTAGATCATCTGCTGAAGCAGAATACAGGGCGTTAGCTACTGTGTCCTGTGAGATTATTTGGGTGTTAAAGTTGCTGAATGATTTTGGTATAAAACCTTCAATTACGGTGGAAATTTTCTGTGACAATAGTGCGGCTATTCAAATTGCTTCAAATCCTGTCTTTCACGAGAGAATCAAGCACTTTGAAATAGATTTACATTTCATAAGAGAAAAAATTAGTTTGGGAATTTTAAAACCAGTCAAAATATGCTCTGCTGATAACACAACAGATGTGTTTACAAAAGGGTTGTCTGTCGCACAACATAAGTATATGTGTGAGAAATTAAAGTTGTTTGACTTGCTCCATGTTTAGATTAAGCGGCGGTGTTGAAATAGTTAATCTAAAATGGTACAAGTCTTGTTTGTGACTTTGTTATTAATTTTGTTTAGTTTTATATTTGTGCAGAGTTATTTTGCTTAACGAGGTTGTTGCTTGCTGTTGCTGGGCTTATGAAGAAAGGGTGGCAGGTTAAGAGGGGGCTTAGAAGGAGGCGGGCTTGAGACCGGGTTGAGACCGGGTCGGGTGTGCACCTAATGCAGATGTGACCCGAATCTCCCCTTAGCTGCCTTATTTTGTTCCCGTGTTTCACATCTCATGATATACGGTCTTACTGCTGTTTTGATACCTCTCTTCTTGAGCATCTTGTTCGTACAGCTTTTTGATAAATCACTTGAGGGTTCTGTTTCTTTAGTTTTATACGAGATTGGTAGAGTAGGTATTCAGGTTTTCTCTCGTATCTGTTTTTTGGGATCGTTTCTGTGTTCCGTATTATGTGTTCTGATTCACACATCGTGATTCAGTGTATACTCTGTTGTTATTGTTGGATTCGAGACTTTTTATCATAAAGTTCAATAATCATATGATTTAAAAACTTGTTCTTATATCATTTATGAATTAAATGGTATTTGAATAAATTAGTCATTAACTAGTTAATATTTCTTTTTTACAACTTACTAATCTTTAATTACTATATATATTTTAAGATTTATTTTAATAATTTTTATGATTTATTTGACAAATTTCTCATGGTCAATTTTTTCAAGATGTATGTAGTTTTACATGTTATACCCGCGATAACTTAAATTCTTCAATCCTATTGGCTAGCTAGCTATATACACACATACTTATATATAGAGAAGTTTATTCGAAAAATTATTGTTTTTACTTTGATAACTGCAAGAACATTTGCATCCATCATTAATGATTCGTTAATAAAAGTATTTTAATCATTTATATATCTAAATCGTGAAGCTAACTCAAAAGAATTAATTCTAGTAGCTCGGGAACCTAATTTTTTATACATATATTAAGTAGGGAAAGTCAAAATTACTAGTAAATAAATTACTTACTCTTGGTTCAATTGTGAATAGGTTTTCTGATAATACTTAGCAATTTCTGCACTTGTTACGAAGGAACTAGCACATAAGAATCTGCCATGAATGGATGCTACTGTTTCTGCACAAAAGATATGCGCTCGACAAACATCCTCAATATGCACGATTGGGATTTTTCCTTGTAATTCTTGTTATACCTAAGATTTTGGTACATTGTTGCATTGTTGACTATTTGTGATATCAACACTAACACACTACTTGTAGGCGGATTTGGTAGACAACCATCACCGCCGCCCACCACCCCACAACCTAATGTCACCACCTCTATCCACTACTACACAAAAGACAATAAAGACCACTCTATGGGAACCAGTTCAACAAAAAACCGGTTTTTATATGTATGGGAACCGGTTAGTACTTAAAAACCCAGTTTTTAAGAGTAAAAGACATGGGAACCGATTGCTAAATAAAAAACCGGTCCTTATGTTACATATAAAGACCGGTTTTTAAGTTATCAACCGGTCCCCATAAGTTTTATTCATATAAACCGAGTATCTATTAAAAACCGGTCCCCTTGAGTTTATCAAAAATAGGTTAAATCCTAAATTCTCCCCATTTTATGCCCTGGCAGCCGTCTCTCCCTCTTTGCTCTCGATTCCTCACGACGTCGCAAGCCATCCCCGCCGTCCATTCACCGGTCCATTCGCTGGTCGTCGCCGGTCCATTCGCCGGTCGCCGCCCCTCCAGTCGCCCGTCGCTGCCCCATCCCTCGCAGCTCGCGCCTCTCTCTCTTCCGCTCACGCTTTGCTCTCTGCCGCTGCTAAATCGCTCACAGCCGCCGTTCCCACCCACTTCCGCCGCCGCATTAGCCCTCCTTCACCAGGTTAGTCCTCTAATTTCAATTTCTTAGTTTATAGATTATAAATGTGATAAATAGGGGGCTTTCGAACTGTTTTGTTTTTGTGTGTGTTAATGTGTGTGTTGTGTGAGCTGTGCGTGTGTGTTGTGTGCTGTGCGTGAGTTAGTGTGTGTTGTGTGAGCTGTGCGTGTGTGTTGTGTGCTATGCGTGAGTTAGTGTGTGTTTTGTGTGCTGTGAGTGTGTGTTGTGTGAGCTGTGCGTGTGTTTTGTGTGATGTGAGTGAATTTGTGTGTTCGGCGGCCAAAGGTGATTCTTCGAGCACTAAGCCCCTTACTGGGGTTGTTTTTGAGCCCTTTGAGGAAGTCAAGAAGGAGCTCAATCTTGTCCCTTCTGTCCCTCAACAGTCTATTGCCCGACAAATATACGCTGATGAATCTGAAGCTTCCGTTAATTAACAGATCAAGTGGTTGTTCTTTTCCTTAATCGAAAGCTCAGTCTTTTAATTACTCTGTTCTTACTGAATGTTTCATAAAACTAAGCATTGCTGAATTAGAACTAGGTGTCGGTTTCCTGAATTTTGTAGGTTGTAAACTTGTAAATATTCACTGTTTGCATAGCGAGATGTTAATTATTTGGGATATAGCTCGAACATAGCGTAGAATCCTATTGCCCGACAACTGTATGATAAAAGTACTGTGAGAAAGAAGTGTTCCCCTCGGTGATTTGTATATGAAACTTTTTAGGTTCTTTAATGAGTGTAGTGAGGAGGAAAGGGGGCATGCTGAGAAGTTCATGGAGTACCAGGTATTTCATAATTTTCAGTCCCATTAGTTTATAAATTGTGTGCCTGAAAACTCTTTGTATCGCTGGTACATTCTAACCAACTTTTTTGGTTTAGACAACCTTCAATAGTTGAATAAAATGTACTAGTTGCAATATATAAAACTTGGTCCCAGTCTCTACTAATCTTCTATGTTATAAAAGTGATTGATCCCTCTTTCTCATCTATATGAAGTCCCTTCTCTTGATCTGCCTTACCTTCTCACCTAGGGCACAAGCACATGCACTAGCATAACGCGCGCTATATGAGATGCACATGTTTATATTAAAGAACAAATCAATGAGGAAACAATTAGCAGATATTACTTGCCGAGGGGTGTAATACTTCTTGTTTGCTGTATATGGATACATATACTTGTGACATTAAATTTTACATTGACTTGTGTTTTACACACACACACACACATATATATATATATATATATATATATATATATATATATGACACCCATTTAATATACTTGTTATTTAAATTGGTGCAATGGAGTCGTCATCCATTTTCCCAAAAAGAACTACATGACACAAAATGTGTCAAATTCGATCGGGTAAAGTAAACATTGTGTTTATTATATTTGATTATGTGTGGATTATGACAACTTTTTCTAGCTTGTGAAAAATGTTTGTAATAAAGTTTTTGAATCTAACATAAATGTTTGTGGTCTTGCAGATATAGTAACTATATGTGTAGAAGAATGAAAGATTTTTGAGGAAGATTGTTGCAACTAAGGAAGATTTATGATAAGATATTAGCTTGGTTTTGTATTTATCTCAATTGTAATAATCAACTAAGTTTTGTATAGTTACGTTGTAATATATTATTTAAGTATCTTTTTGGTGAAATTATGTGAAATTATGTGAAATTTGTAATTCTATGGACACTACTAGTATTTTGGAAAATTTATTTTTTTTAAATTTGTTATTAAAAAGAGACCGGTTTTTATAGAAATACTGGTCTTTATGGTTTGTTATGGGGACCGGGTCTTTATGATAACCGGTCTTTATGTGTACTTATCGGAACCGGTTAATAACCGGTCTTTATGTGTTTTTTTTCATGGGAACCACCCCTAAAAGGCACCCCCACTAAAACCGGTCTTCATGAATAAATTAACCGGTCCCCATTCCTTTATGTGTAGTAGTGATCTCATTTGCTTTCTCTTCTCCTATTTTCAATATTTCTTGTTCTGCTTTTGTTTTGGCCTCAGTGTAAACCTAATATATTAAGCCCAAATTCATTCAGCTAAACGTTAATTAATAATTATAACACTAATATCTATCTATTTTAATGATTAATTAAGGGATTTGAAATAATAAATAAATAAAACAAAAGAAATATATATATATATATATATATATATATATATATATATATATATATATATATATACTAGCAGTGTACCCGCGCAATGCTGTGGCGGTAAATAGTTCTGTTTTGCAACATGTCGTTTTCAAGTATGTAACACGTAATTCAATGTCACGGAAAAAATTCAGCAACATGTCCGTTTTTTCTTCAACTTTTCTTAAATTTTTATCAACTATTTTATTAATTTTAAAAATAAATTTTAAAAAACATTAGAAATTAATTTTTTTTTTATATTTATGAAATATAAGAAGAGAGAAGTTAATAAGATTTTGAAAATTATATTGATGTGGGTGGATAATTGTATTTGTGTAAGAGTGTGTTAATGAAAGAATATATTTTAAATAAAAAAAGGTTAAAATTATTAGGAGAGAGAAATGGTTAAAAATTGAGTGGATGAGATTAATTTAGATAAAAAGAATGGTGGAGATTAGAGATTGACATAATTTTAAGAAGTTCTTAAAGTTTGAAGTAGAGAGAGTGTTAAATGGTTTATATAGTAGTATATATATATATATATATATATATATATATATATATATATATATATATATATATATATATATATATATATATAAATTTGAAAAAAGCAACTCAATAAAAAAACAAATCTACAGTTCACAAAGTATTCTGACAATTCAAGGCTGCATTTCATACCTATATTTAGATCCGGCCCCATGACGACAGTGAAAGGCGGTTCTCGTCCCGCTTGCGCCGCATGCCGCTTCCAACGTCGCCGGTGTTCATCGGAGTGTCCTCTGGCACCATATTTCCCGGCCAACCAACGCAAGATCTTTGAAAATGTACATCGTCTTTACGGTGTTAGAAACATCCTGAAGATACTAAATCAGTTGAAAGAAGACGACGAAAAGAAGGATGAAGCAATGAAGTCGATTATATACGAATCCAACATTCGTCAAATTTATCGGGTTCAAGGATGTTACGGTCTGTTAGTTCAGTTGCATCAAAAGTTGGAGGAATCGATGCAACAGCTCCAATATGTTCGTCGTTTGATTGATGCACGTAAAAACAAGAATCATGACCCAAAACAAAGCGACGACATAAATGATCAACTTCTGGACGAATCTAGTGATTGGGCTACAACGAAGATCAACGGAGGCCAATAGATCGATCTAGGGTTTTACTACAATGGACTCCGTGATGCATGGTGATGTTATTTATGATTGGGATAATGATCAAACCAAAACTAGCATTGACTTGATGCAAAATCCGATGAAATTCAAGGATTAGTTAGTGTTGAACAAAGCGAAGAAGAAAGTCTGGATTATAGGGAAACAAGTAAGTGGCTCCATTGATGATGATTTCAAGTAATTAAGTTGCAAAGTACGTACGTACGTCCTCTTTTTATACGTACGTAATCTTGTTCTTTTTCTAATATCGTACGTATATATATATATATATATATATATATATGTTTACAGTTTAGAATCATGGATAGCACTTATTTGAAGAAACATTTAAGCTTGAATAATATGATCTTGAGTACGTACGTTATACGTACAAGTCCCATTCAAGCTTGAGCAGAGTAATCATTAATTAAACGAGCTGATCATAGATTGTTACTCGAGGACTCATCTCGATGGGCTTATTAGTTGGGTCATGACTGCACGTTGTTTTAGTTGAAGGATGTGGTTTTAGTTACTTGATCTTCTTGTTTTCTCCTTGTTGTACCTGCCTAATTGGAATATTCAATTTATTTTTTATGGCATAAGCTCAACATATTAAGAAATTTAACTAAAAATACATATTTTAAAAATATTCAATTTGATTGAAATAAGTAATCATTTTACTTGCACATTAATGCTTACTACATGTGAGTTTTTAAAAGAGAAAAAGGTTATAAATGCCCATGGATTCTCTTCCTTTTAATTTGGGTTGTAAATATGAAATTATTGTGGTATTATGTTAAAAGTCTATAATACGATAATACCCCTCAATTTCTCATAAGAAAATGACTATTTAGTTCACCAAGAAGAATTTGGCTTCATAATCTTGGTTAAAGGGAAACAGTAACACACAAAAACCAACTTTTAGAGTAAAATCTTAATACGTATTTCGTTTATTAAATATTGAACAATAAATTGGTTAAAGGGAAACAGTATATAGGAAATGTTACACCAAATAAAAATACGACTTGGGAGGTAATTGAGCAGGTAAACCATTAAAAATGACAGTAACTCTATGCAAAAGTGTCAAAAGTTCTTCCCACTTAATTCCACATGACAATAACCAACTACACAAGTAAGTTATCGGTTGATCTTACCAAGAATTTGCAAAACAAGTGTTAAATATCAGTTTTATTCCAAGGCATAAATCACAAGAACAACCTCCTATGTACATTGAATTAATAACGCAGGAGGAAATCTTAACCAACAAGGCCCCAGGCCCTAGCTAGCTTGCGGCTTGCATCTTCTTGTAAATGGGCATGCAACCCTGAGACACCTGTCTTGCCTGTGCAAGCCCAAACCCGTTCAACTCAAGCCATGATGCAGCATGGAACCATCTCACATATGTTTGTGAAGCACAACTATCTTGATGGAGGCCATTCTTGATCTTGATTCTAGTGATGCTGACAGAAATATGTGCAAATGATGCTCCAGTATGTGGCCACAGAGTATACACAGAATCATAAGTACATATGTATGCATATGTATGTGTGTATACATGAGAGTGTGTATGTGTGCAGGTGTGTGTGGCTAGCGGTGATCAAATTTGAGTACCAAATGCCAAATAGATGTTGACCCTACTCTTCCACACTGAAAAAAGATTAGATTATTGATCATTAACAAGAACCTTGATAACGATATAACAACTTGCACCTACACGTATTTACAGTGTTTACATTTGTATATCACCAACCGAGCCAACATCGATCATCTTGTAGCTAAGCTAGACAAGTTTTAGAATATGACCAAACAAAACCCTTTTCTATTCCTGTTTTAGGTTATGTTTTTGTTTTTCAACCTTTTTCCCTAAATCAAGCAAGTGATCAAAGGTAGTGTTGTGTTACTTTACCATGTCGATGAATTCCTCAACGCATAGCATGGCAATCTTGATTCTTGGCAGACAGCCTCTTGAGGAACTCATAGGTGGTGATCATTGTAGTTGCAGACAGAGACATTGAAGCCCATCTTGGGCCCAACCCTCTGTAACAAGCACTCAATCCACCTTCCTTCACCAGATTCTTTATTGTCTGCCCAATGCTTGGCTTCCCATTACTACCTTCTCCATCTAAAACTTGTAATCTTGTCTTGATTGTATCCAATGGCATTGTAACCACGGCTGAGAACCCACTAGCCATGGCAGCACTCAAACCCTGCACCGCCACTACAGCCTTTGAATCAGGGGTAAATCCAACTCCAACTCCACCTTCACCGTTTTCCTCTTTTTTCAAATAGTAACAACCAATTCCACCCCAAACTGCTCGATGAGCAGTGGAGTAAGCCGCCCACCACACAGCATTAGATGGGGCGTATGTCAAGATTGAAATCCCAAATCCCCTGTATAACCCTCGAACACCATCAGTTTGGATAATTTTCCTAAAAGCATCAATACCGCCATTGTATTTAACTGCACTCAAAGCACTAGTATTTCCACCCTGAACCATTAGTCGCTGGCTCACAACATCAATTGGTGTCCAAACCAACTGTGCTGCCATAGCTGCACTTAACCCAGCTGCAGCGTTTGCAATAGCAGCTGCTTTTGCCTCTGAAAACCCCATCTTCACTGTAACACAACCAACATTACTCTTGGTCATCTCTAACGCACCCATGTAAAGAGCTCTAGCTGGAACCGTACCCATTAATGATGTCGCAAAGCCTCTGTAAAAACCCCTACAACCTTCATGTCGTAAGATCGAAACAGCCAGCTTGAAACAAGGCATGTCTTTTGTAAGCACTTGTTTCTGCGTTTTCAGCACCACGATCGGATACAGCATCCCAGAAACACCTGAGAACAAGGCAGCACCCAGGAGGAAAAACTTGGATTTATCGAGCATCTCCCAATCAATGTCAGCAGGGAGATGGATCTCCGTTCCCGAATCATCCTCCGCCGTTCCCAAACTCATCTTCGCCACTTTATCAGAATGGTAAACTCAAACAGATGGAGCAACAGTGATAATAACTATACTACAAACAAATAAAATTACACTCAAATACACCACTATTCCTATTGAGTAATTTCAACAAACACCTTACCTACACAGTCAGGTCAAATGATGAACACCCACGCAACTGACTGAAACTAAAAAGTAACAGAACTACTAATCCTAAAATTAGTGGTAGACAATAAAGTTATCGATTTAAGCGTGTTAGTTGATCGAATCGAATCGATTTAACTGTGTATTAGTATAATGAACTTTTTTTCTTTTGCGCAAACAAATTTGAGAGCGAACGTGAGTTACCAAGAAGGGATCGAACATATCTGGAGGCGGTTGACGGCGGCGGGAGGTAATCTCACCGGAGTAGTAACGGCGACCATCTGATTAGGCTGAGAAAGTGAGATCCGATGAGCGATAGGAAACGAGTGAATTGATTTTATAACAGAAATCGAAACGGACAGAGGCGGCGCCTATAGATATCGGGACGAGGGTTTAGTAGATCAGGTAAGAGTGGACACGTGTCGGTTAATACTTGAGGACCTAACACCAAAGGAAGTTAACTCTTTACCAGTTAACGGCTGCTTCGGTAATAGGAAACAACATGTCAACATTTTCGTAAATTACTCCGAAAAACTGCAAAAGTAGTCCCTCAATTATAAGAGTTTAGCGGTTTGGCGAGTCGTGACATGAAAACAACATGTATAATTGTGATATGAGCTTATATAAGTTAAAATACGACACGACTTACATAACCTGTTTAAATATACGGGTTAGCGGCTTAACAGGTTATTCACGGGCATGCGGGTCATACACAGTTTGACCGGTTAACTGATCTAGTTTTACTAATTATGTCTCTTATCAAAGTACATAGTTCAAATGTAAAATAATAAATAGAGTTCAACCTTATCTAGATTGTTTAATCCAGATACAAAAACTTGATAATTCAAAAAAACAATTAACCTACAATTAAATAACATTGATAATTCGATAATGCTTACTATTGGTGGTTTCAAAACGGCGAAGAAACAAAAGGAAAGCAATGAGTTTGTTTCTGAATAGATTTACGATGATTAAAGTTTAAGATAAAAGCCAATAGCCATATAAGAAACGTAAAAAGTAGATAGTATAGACTAAAAAATAAAAAAATATCAAAAATATTCACTGTTTGGCCGGGTCAACCAACTAGCCAACCCAAACACGACACGTTTATTTATACCGGTTAGTGGGTTAATCCAAAAATGATCCATAACATATTTATATGCAACCTAAACTCGTTTATTTCTATGTCGGGTTCGTATCATATCGATAATCAACCGATACACAATTATACATTACTATATACTTTTATATAGAGAAACGATTTATAACATAAAAATAAAAGAATAAGCAACTCGTTTAAAATCTGATGTTAAAATAAAGTTGAGGGACTAGAGATGTAGATACCGCAAAGTATCTTTATCTTAACATGTGGATGTGGGTGAGATTGCGACCCATTGGGCTTTATTACTAATAATCCTTTATGGGCATTATTTGTCTTTTCTGATTCCTAAGATAAAAACGAGGTCATATTTTTTAAGGTCATGTGTTAATAAAATAAATCTTTAAACTCTAATTTCAAAAAGGTTTTAACATCACAACTTGTTGTTGCAGGTTGTAACCGAGTGTTTTAGTCACATGATTTTTTTATAATACGTTTTAAGTCACAAACTTATGATCTAATCCTTAAATTTTTAAAACGATTTAATAATTCAATTTTTTTCATAAACATTTTAATATAAAAAATGAGAGTTAAACCGTTTAAGTATAAAGTTCAGTCACCAACCTGCATTTTACCCAATACGTTTGAGGTTTAAAATGTGTTATAGAAAGTCAAGTTGCTAAAACATAAGATTAGAACCAGTTTGAGAATTAAAATGCTTATTAAAAAAAAGTAGGATGATAACAATAGTCTTTAGGGCTGTGGTTAAGAAATATAAATGGTAATTTCACTTTTCAAAAATGGAAATCACAACTAATTTATTTATTATTAACTTTCTATATATTTCATGGTTATTTTTTAATTAGTTTTAACTTTTCATACATGAAACACGATTACCATTTTTAAAAATTAAAAATTAATTTATTTTATTGTTATCCACAGCCTTTAAGGCTATGGTTATGAAAATACAAAAAAAAAATGAAAAGGAAACCGTTTCGAAATGTAAAGTTTATGAATACTAAGTGTTAAACCGTATTTTATTATTTCCAAGTATAAAAAGATGAATTTAGATGGAGTTAATAAAAATGTCATCAATTTGGTATTTATAAAATCTTTGTAGTTGCTTTTTATTTATAAAATATATAAATTATTTTTAATGGCTCTTATTCTTTCTTGTTCCATGAATCCATGGTATGGCATAATTAGGGCTGCAAATGAACAGAACATTCATGAACCGTTCGTGAAATTGTTCGGCTGAAAGTTCGTTTATGTTCGTTTGTTTAATAAACGAACGAACATGAACAAGATCATCCGTTCGTTTAATTAAACAAACGAACACGAACAAAGCTCTCGTTTGTTAATTTATGTTCGTGAACGTTCGGTTATCCGTTCGTTTATGTTCGTTTATATTTTATATAAATATATATATTTATATTATATGTGTGTTTAAATATAGTGTTTATTTGTATTTAATAATGTTGGATTTGTATTATAGTAAGTGTTCATTCGTTTACGTTTGTTTATCACTTAAATGAACGAACAAAAATGTACACGAACTAACCAGTCTTTTGAACATCGGACACACATGCTCGTTCGTTTATTTGTTCAGCTAAAGTTAAACGAACGAACACTAACACAGATTTTCGTTCGTTAATCCGCTCGTGTTCGTTTATTTGTTCGGCTAAAGTTAAACGAACGAACACGAACAAGCCCCGTTCGTGTTCGTTCGGTTCGTTTACAGCCCTAAGCATAATTACATTTTTAGTAACATTAATTTTGAGAAAAACTTTCTGTTAAAAAAAATGACCACATGAATAATCGTATTAGGAAAACAAACTAACAATTTTAGAAACCAAAAGGCGCTAATACTTGCTATCTTTTCATTGGACGAAGAGTGAACACTCAAAATTATGACTATAATGCATATTCCAATTAGGCACGTACAACAAGGAGAAAACAACAAGATCAAATAACTAAAACCACATCCTTCAACCAAAACAACGTGCACAGAACAAGGGGTGCTAATAAGCCCATCGAGATGAGTCTAGTATAATTAACAATCTCTGATCAGCTCGTTTAATGATTACTCTGCTCAAGCTTGAATGGGATTTGTATAACGTACGTATTCAAGATCATATTATTCAAGCTTAAATGTTTCTTCAAATAAGGGCTATCCATGATTCTAAACTGTAAGCATATATACATAATATATACGTACAATATTAGAAAAAGAACAAGATTACGTACGTATAAAAAGAGGACGGACGTACGTAGTTTGCAACTTGATTACTTGAAATCATCATCAATGGAGCCACGTACTTGTTTCAGTATAATCCAGACTTTCTTCTTCAATTCGCTTTGTTCAACGCTAACTAATTCTTGAATTTCATCGGATTTTGCATCAAGTCAATGCTAGTTTTGGTTTGATCATTATCCCAATCATAAATAACAACATCACCATCACGGAATCCATTGTAGTAAAACCCTAGATCGATCTATTGGCCTCCGTTGATCATCGTTGTAGCCCAATCACTAGATTCGTCCAGAACTTGATCATTTATCTCGTCGCTTTGTTTTGGGTCATGATTCTTGTTTTTACGTGCATCAATCAAACGAAGAACATATTGGAGCTGTTGCATCGATTCCTCCAACTTTTGATGCAACTGAACTAACAGGCCGTAACATCCTTGAACCCGATAAATTTGACGAATGTTGGATTCGTATATAATCGACTTCATTGCTTCATCCTTCTTTTCGTCGTCTTCTTTCAACTGATTTAGTATCTTCAGGATGTTTCCAACACCGTAAAGACGATGTACATTTTCAAAGATCTTGCGTTGGTTGGCCGGGAAATATGGTGCCAGAGGACACCCCGATGAACACCGGCGACGTTGGAAGCGGCATGCGGCGCAAGCGGGACGAGAACCGCCTTTCACTGTCATGGGGTCGGCCGGATCTAAATATAGGTATGAATTGAAATGCGGCCTTGAATTGTCAGAATACTTTGTCAACTGTGTAGATTTGTTTTTTTATTTAAGGAGTTATCGCTTTTTTCAAATTTATATATAAAATAGTTGACAAGCTCATATAGGAACGAAGCGAATGCCGGAGGAGAAGTTGAAATTTGAAAAAGAGTTAATTGATTAAATGGTAATTTAATTTAGGGTTTTTGTTGTTTTAGTCTTTTAACTTTAAAAATGGTGAGTATCGTCCTTTAAGTACCATTTCGCTGCCATTTTGGTCCTTTCTAACATTAAGTGTCAGTGATGACCGTTAAATTAGGGGTAGTTTGGTCATTTTGTTATTTTTTCTAACTTTTTACCGCTTTTCTAAATTTTTATTGATTTAAAATGATATTTAATCCCTTTCAAATAAATAAATAAATATATATATATACATATATATTCTTTCTCTGTAAACCCAATGTGTTCTCCTATCTTTCACTCTCAATCTCTGTGTGCTCCCATCCCACCACCACCTCGAGCGCCGCCACCGCCAACGACCACCACCACCGCTGGACACCACCACACCACTACATTGTGTCCAGATCTCTCTCTCTCTCTCTCTCTCCAAGGACACCACCCCACCGCTACACTCCTCACTAAGCTAGAACCGCCGCCCACCACCAACCAAACACCACCGTCAAACCACTACCACTGTCAAGAAACGCCGACCACCACCGCATTCCACCACCTGCTTCTCAATCTGTCTTCAAGACTCCACAATCAAACACCATCTGTCTTCAAGAACACCACCAACCAAACACCTCTTGATCTATCTTCAACCCCCTGCTTCTCCTCATCGGAACCGCCGCCGCACCGTAACCCTTGACCCCGCCTCCGTAATCGACGCATCTCCCACCGCCACATGATTCTTCTTCTTTTTCTTCTGTTGGCGGGGATCTGAAAACCCTAATTCCGAGATGACAGCTACAAAACCCTAATTACTAGTTGCTTCATACGAGTTTGTTTGGTTAGGGTTTCAGATCAAGTTTGTGGCTAAAATTTGTAGACTCTTGTAGTCTTGTTCAGATATGGCTTCAAATTTGGTTAGGGTTTCTTATTATGGTTTGATTTTGTGTGTATTGATCTGATTTGAATCAAATCTAGGTTTTAAAGTGTCGAAAGAAAGGAAGAGAGATGAGAGAGAGATAGGAGGATAAGATAATGGCAGTGGTGGTGGTGATTACCGGCGATAGGGGCGGTGGTGGGTGGTCGTTGCTGGCGTAGGGACGGTGGTGGGTGGTCGTAACAGGCACTGTGTTTTTGGGTAGTATGACATGTGTTTTGAGTATAAAAATTGTTATTAAATATAAATAAGAGTAAATTGTCCAAATGGTCTTTTAACTTAGGGGTTTCTGTCATTTTCGATCTTTAACTTTAAAAGTGGTAAGAATCATCTTTTAACTGTCATTTTCATGCCATTTTGGTCCTTATAAACAGTTGCCATTAACTTTCTCATTTAAATCAGGGGTAGTTTGGTCATTTTACCATTTTTTCTAACTTTTTACCACTTTTCTAACTTTTTACCATTTTTCTTAGTTTTTATTGATTTAAAATAATATTTAATTCTTTTTAAATAAATATATATATTCTTTCTCACCAAACCCTATGTATTCTTTCTCACACTCTTGATCTCTGTGGTCTCCCTTGATAAGCAGCGTACCACCACCACCGCCGGACACCACCACCGCCCACAGTCCTTTGAGCACCGGCCACGCCAACCTCTGAGCACCGGCCACCACACTGAGCATCGCTTTCTCCTTAGCCTTTCTCCTCTTCACCCATTTTTCTCTTAGAACCACCACCACCATTCTCTGTGCCCCACCACCAACCTCCACCACCATATCTGAGCACGCCACCGCCGTCACGACCAACAGCTCCTCCGTAATCGAAGATCTAAGCACCACCGTGTCGGACACCATCGATGCAAGATCTGAGCACCACCGTGTCAGCCACCGCCGGAGACCATCGATGCAAGATCTGCACCACCGTCATCTTCATTCTGTCCAGATCCAGATTCAAGATTCAAGAACAAGATTTGCGGTGGTTATTTGGTGGTAGTGTGTTCCGATCAAGAACAACCCTAATCAAGAAAACCCTAAGAGAAAACCCTAATCTGTCGTCGTCGTCTCTCTCTCTCTCTCTGGTTGTGGTGTTCTTGAATAATGGCAGAAAACTCAATTTAGGAAGTTAACCCATCATTAGAAACCGACGTATAGAACACATAGAAAAGGAATTTAACCAAATCAGATTTAGGAATTAGGGTTAACCAAATGGGACTGAAAAATTCAGTTCAGGAATAACCAAATCAGAGACTGAATTTTGTGTGTGTGTGTGTGTGTGTTTCGATGAACAGACTGTGGTAGTGGTGGGTTGTGGTGGTGGTGGGTTACGGGCGTGGAAGTGGTTGGTGGTGGTGGGTGGTGGTGGTGGTGGTGGGTGGTGGTTTCCAGTCGACGGAATGAGAGAAAAAGAAAGAGATGACTTTTGACTTTTAGCTTTGACAGAGATGACTTGGAAGTTGACTTTGACTCTTAATTATTAATTTATTTATAAAATGGGTACAAATAAAAAATAAAACAATAAAATACAAATACAAGGGTAAAATGGTTATTTTACCTATTTTCAAGGAAAAAGTTAACGGAATCTGTTAATAAGGACCAAAATGGCATGAAAATGACAGTTAAAGGACAATCATTACCACTTTTAAAGTTAAAATACGAAAATGGCAGAAACCCTTAAGTTAAAGGACCATTTGGACAATTAACTCTATAAATAATAGATATTAATAAATTAAAACTAATAATTAATAATAAAATGAATAATAATAATATAAACAAGGGCAAAATTGTCATTTAACACTGTTTTAACGGAGTAGACTAACGGCTACCGTTAAAAAGGATCAAAATGGCAGCGAAATGGTGCTTAAAGGATGATCCTCACCACTTTTAAAGTTAAAGGACTAAAACGGCATAAACCTCTAAGTTAAAGGACCATTTAAACAATATTAACTCTTTGAAAAATAAACAACTACAAAAAGAAAGACAAGGATTACATATATATGATGCTAAATATTTGTATTTAAAGAAATATGTCAGCAACTTTCATGTGCATCACTTTGCTATTCTGTTGGGCGATCCATGTTTATCGCGATGTTAATTCTGTACTTGTAGCCATATTCTCATCACTCATGGTATTAGTTCGTTTGGTTTTAGGAACATTTATCCATGAGAATAAATTATATATTAATATAATATTTTATATATATATATATATATATATATATATATATATATATATATATATACTAGTATTGTACTGGCGTAATACTTCGAAATTGAATAATTTCTACTCGATAACATATCATATTTTATATGATATAGGAGTATGTATACATGTAACACTGTGGTTTATGAAATATGTCATTTTTATAAAACTTTTAGATATTTGATAATTATTTCTTAGCGGAAGACTTACCGCAACAATAAGAATTATAAAAATATAACATTCACGTCTATCCTTAAAAATACCACAACATTATTTTCGAATTCGTAAACCATATCTTTAAATCAACCGGTGTACCGAGCTAGTAAAACATTTCAAACTATAATCGAAGGACTACCCAGAAGTAACCCCATCTCACAAGGCTAACCGCAAGCTGCCTGCACGAGTACCAGACACATTTCAAAAGAACAAGTGTCAGCTAATTCCTCGTGAGTCAATAACATTAAATATAATGTTAAACCCACCAAAGATTCGTAAAATATTAACGGTGAATGAATACACAATAAAAATTCCCGTCCTTCCCGCATACTGACCCGTTAATACTGGAAACACATAACAAGTAAACGGGTGCAAGAATCAAATATGTAAATTGAACCATTAAACTGATTGGTCATTAATGACACCGACTGCCGTATAGCCATATAACCAGTATGCCATACACATATTGTTTATTTATCAAGCCTAACCATGTCTTTAACTGTATACCCAAAATCATGTAACATATAACGGGTCAAATGTTTATCGTACTGAATCATACTCATCCTAATATCATGTCATCATCATAAAGCATAATTATAATTGTGTATCATAATAGTATATCATAATCGTGTATCATAATCGTATATCATAATCATGTATCATAATCGTGTACCGTTAATGTGTTCATACTGTAGAGTCTAAACCCACAAGGAAATCCAAAGTTCATTACTCACGTGCCCGGCCAACCTATGCACCAAGTGGGGTGCGTCTCCCACCCGAGAACATAGATCCCGAGAGTATCGCCGCTTTTGCTACTCCAACGGTGCGAGTAAAAGTACCATGTTGTTTTTCAAGTGTAATTACAAACGAAGCCGGCCGCAATTTTAACTTCTCCTCACACCCTCGTGATGCATGATCTAGCTCCGCTGGCCTACATCACTCTAGTAATTGAACACCGAGGTGTTCGCATACCATGTGTCACTATAGCCATCTAGAAAGACCAAGCGACCCGCATTGGCTAGCACTTTAATTCTAGAAGATCATAATAACCAACTAGGCCTGCTGTTTATACTGCAGTAAATATCCTAGGAGGTCTCTACCCCCACCCACTAACCTACTAGGTCAAAATCTATGTGTGAGTAGGATAGGTCTCTACCCCCACCCACTAAATCCGATAGTGCATAAAAATCATAATCCATTTGCTAACATTCAACTAAGAGATTACATCATATAATATTAAGCCCAAGTAATCACATATACAACAATTCGCTTCGCACATTTCCAATATGCATGGATATCAAGTTTAAACATATAGTGTCACATACTTTATCAAACCACCATACATATAGTATATGTTCACATGTAAGATCCACATAAGGTATACGTAACTGAATAGCTAACGTCCCATAATAATAATTAATCGAGCATGTAATATATTAAATTTACTATAATATATACCGAATCATAGGTTTCACATTTTTAAAACCTATTTGCCAATTAGATTAAACACCACTTTTATCCTATGTTAAGTATTGTCATACTAGCTGTAAACTTAGTCATGCGTTACCAAGATTAGTTACTCAATTCATGTAGAAGAAATCATCACCGTTAAACAATTATTGAGAAACCTTTATCAAATACCCGATTTGTCTATGTACTCAGTTTTATAAATTCTATTGAACTCACCTTGACACCTTCAACAACCAACCGCATCCTCCCGAGCCTTTGATGAACTCCCAAAACCAACTTGTCTGAATTAACTACCGTATACGGCTTATCAATACTCTCATTTACGAACCTGCAAAAAGGTATATTTTACGACTAATTACACGACTACCGAGTAACGATTACATTTAGTAAATACGTCTCACCGAGTTTATTCTCCGTTACTCACAACATTGAACCCACTTTAAAACCTCCTATCATTAAACACTCATGCACACACATTCCTCATAGTGACCAAACACATGCACTCACGTATTACTTTAGCAACAACCTCACATGCACTCTCATAAACTCTTTAGTGACAACCCCTATGTCACCAATAACCAATTCCATACAAACCATCTTTCTTGATTGTCTAAACACAACACACATACTGCCTTTCATAATATCAATACACACACTCAATTCTTTGTTTCTTTTTTTCTCATTATATACGTAAGCACATACACACCACAAATTTAATTCACACACTGTCCAAGATTGTCTTCTTAATATAATAAACACACACCTCTATGTATGTTATCATGCACCCACAATCACGTTATTTGCCATTCACGTTCATACACACTTTTATTTAATTTCTTCTTTTCCGTCGCATCCATTAGAAAAACGCACACACACCACGATCTCATATTTTCCCACATGTATACGTAAACATTTACTCATGTTTGATATGATAATCCATACACAATATATTCGACAACCAAAAGCTAATGAATACCCGAAACAAACTTAACACCTCAGTAAAAATCCTTGTATATCCAAAGCCAAGGCCCTCGCTTAAGTTCAACTACCAAAACACAAAGACGGTAACTCGAGTTTGGCGCATGAAATACGTACCTTATTGTCGATTAAGCACTATATATGTAGCATGGTGACCACCCAACAATATCAAAGTCTCGGGGTCCGTCTTCTCAAATTCTCGCTTACCTCCTTCCCTCTCTCTGCCGTAATAAGAGACACCCAAAAACGGCTAATATGAGAAGGGATTAGGGTTTTCTTTGAACTAATTAATTTAACTTTGGTTGTATTGCACACTAGTCCCTCTACTTTGCTATAATATATAAACTTAACACAAACTTTAAGATGCAATATACCACCATAATTAGACAACGAATAATAACTCTTTAAATGATTTATTAAACCTATAATTTACTTTTTTAATAACACACTAGCATTGCACCCGCGCAATACGTACGGCGGCGATGATAATAGTTTGTGCTCGATAACATGTTTGATTTAAAAAGTAGGGTATAGTATGTGAAATGCGATGTTAGTTAACATATCCATGTATTTTCTATCTTTTCTGATTTATTTACTTTTTTTTTACAATCAACTATTTTATTAGTTGTTAAAATAGTTTTTGAAAAACAACTAAAAAATATTATTATTGAATAATTAGAGAAAAATATATTATAGCCTTAAAATTTTATTGATGTAAGTAATTTAGCCATAATGAGATAAATTAAATAATTTTTATGATGTTTAATAATTTATTAAAGTAATAATTGTCTTAAATTAGTTGAGATAATCAAGGGAATGATTTGTTAGGCTATTGCTTTAAGTGTTTGTATCTTAAACAAAAATATTTGTACTACTTAAAATTAAGTAGTCTTAAAATTTTTAAGAGAGAGAAAGTTAAATGCTTTATAATGTAATATAGATTAGTATTTAAATCTTATTACATGGGGAACTAGACGTAATTCAGGTTGTTACAATTCCGCAAATAGTTTTTTACCCGGTAATATGTCGTTTCATTTCTTTTTCTTTTTTTCATCAACTCTTTTCTTTGTATTTAGAAAAAATTCTTCAAAAACAACAAAACTGTTATATATATATATATATATATATATATATATATATATATATATATATATATATATATATATATATATATATATAGGAATATATGTATGAACACATTTTCAACACAAGCTACATATTGTCAACATTATCATCAACTCATTGTCTTCTAATTAATATAGAATGGTAAATCAATAGTGTATTTTGTAGTATAAATACTCCATCTTGTAATGAAGAATATGCACCTCTTGTATGAACTTTAATTATAAGTTATACACTTTCACTTCTTCTCCTACTTCCTATTCTCTCAAAGTTCTAAAGTAGTCTTATTAATCCTTTGTTAATCTTGAGTTAAAATTGTTAAAACTATAACACGTTATCAGCACGAAAGTTTCTACTTCGTAATCAAGGGTGATCAACTACAAGAACTAAATCTTAAACAAGGTATGTATTTCATAAAGGACAAGTTATAATATTCAATAAAACTAAGTAATACTTCATAAACAAAACAAGGATAAAGACTAATTATTATGGACATTTTACAATTATTGGACTACTAACAATCTAACTTTCATTTATGTTACTAACATTTACTTTATAGTTTTATGCAATCAACATTTACTTTTATGTCACTAACATTACTTTTATGGAGTTAACATTTACTTTTATGTTAACTAACTTTTATGTATGCAACTAACATTTATTTTATGTTAACTAACTTTTATTTATGTAACTAACATTTACTTACATTTACTAACGATTATTTATGCATACTAACGTTTTATTCTTATATATTAATATTTATATTTATCTTGATCTTTTTATTCTATAAATCATTTATAAAACAATTTTATATATACACACAATGGTCATATAACCGTTGTAATGGTTACATAGCAGTTATAAACGGCTATATCCTCTCCTATAAAATGAAATCTTAGGCCTAGGTAACATATGTAGTCTAAATTGTTAGTATTGCTTTATGTCATACATAAAATAATTATTTTTAGCCTTTGCATTTATCAAATTTTGAGACCATCCCCATCAATTTATGAACAAACAATATATAGTTATGGTTATAAATCTCACATAAACAATTCTAACGTAAAACTATATTGTAAATCAGTAGTATCAAATTAAATTATTAGATAAGGTAGCAACATAATAATAAAATCAATAGACGACTAATGATAAAAGATAACTCATCAAATTATCCCATCAAAATAATGGCGTAACATACGTGTTAGTAACCTTCACCGCTGATTTTTTAATTGCATAAAAAACAGTTAACTTGGAAGATTACACTAAATGGTTTTTTTCCTTCACTTTTTTAACCTGTAAAAGATTGAGTCTATTTGTGAGTACAAATAAAATGTATCACATAAAATAAAAATTAGATCAAAGATTGTTCTTTAATTATTATATGATATTTGAACTCATTTCAACACCCAAAGAATTACATTATCTAGTTTAGCTTCACAATTAGATACCACAAGAGAGGTTCGAGGCCATGAACCTCTTAAACTTAAAGTGGTTAACAAAAATGAAAAAAAAATAGAGATTCACATATGTGATACTATATATATTTTGTTATTGTTAATATTAGTACTCAAGTCTTTAGTTAAAATCATAATTGATAAACTAAGTTTAATTTTCCTTTGATTGTTTAGAATGCTATAAAGAATAGTTTGCTTCATAAGTTCATATAGCATTTGACGAGTACAGGAAAATTGATGACAAATGTAGAAGATATGAAAATCACGATTTAGGTTTCTTGACGATTATCAAATGTTGACTGTAATAATTAGTTGTGAATACATTTTGTTGAGGAAAAAAAAGTCGAGGATCTAGGAAGCGTGAATCAAAATCGAGGATACATGTTATGAGTGGGGGATATTTACCTATAGCAAGTGAGAATGTTGATAATTCGATAAATGATTATTTTATGGTGTTGCTGTTAGACCTAAGTTGTGTTCATTATTTTATTTTAGTTAAGTTTTGCTTCTAGTTGTATTTTCAAGAAGTATAGGGTATATTGTGAAAATACCTGATGGGTATATAAACAATGTAATTAACCCTAATTCATTTGAGCATTTCAATATTTCAGATCAAATGGTGTGTTCTTGAGGTTTTCTTTCATATTCATACCAAGTTCATATCTATCATTGTGGATTTACTTCAATATCGTTGATATTTGATCCAGTTAGGAACATACAATTGCTTTCTGAGTACATCTTCTCTTGAAAAGAATGCCTATAGCAAGGTTATGTACTTATGTGTTCATATAGTGTGGTTCACGGTTTGCTCTATTTTTTTATTATTTTATAATTATATGATATATTTTATAATTTTGTAATTACTATTTAGTTTCCTTTTTACATTCAATTTACATAAGTCATTGGTTGGTTACTTATTTAAAACAAAGAAGATTGCAATTATTTCCAATTCAACGGTGAGATTTACTTTGTTATGAGTAGAATATTACAGTGTTTATATTGCAATTACTAATATTCCAATTTAATATATTCAGCCGTGGGTTTAGTTTGTAGGAATGAGGGGGCATAGACTGTTTTCCTCATTGAAAAGGGTATGTGTCAAGCCATGTTTTTTTTGTTAGATGTGAGGGGTATATTGGTATTTTCAACTTACTTAAATTTTAAGAGATTCAAAAGTGGTAAATGCATTATAATGTTTTAAAGATATGTATTCTGGTTTGAGGAATTTTTGCGGTAGAGCCCGAGCTTTGATACCATGTTAGATTACATAATTCTTCAAGTAATTATATTACGTTAGAACTATATAAATAAAGTATAAATAGAAAAATCCTAATGGGTCTTGAGCCCTAAACTAATAGAGTCAATATACATACTAATATGGATTAGGGGTGAGCATGGTACGGGACCGGTAACAACCGGTACCGGGACCGATTTTACTGAATACCGAAGTTGATTTAAAGGTGGTACCTAATACCGTATCGAGTATTCATATACGGTACCGGTACCGAGTACCTATTTTAACTAGTTAGTTTGGTACTAGTCCTGAATACCGAGAATACCGAGTCCCGAATACCAACTTAGCAATATTTCAAGTACCGAATACCAGACCGAAAATTCTAATTCGGTACCGGTGCCGGTTCTGGTATGGTGCCGGTACGGTTCGGTATATCTGGTACCCATGCTCACCCCTAATATGGATATGTTTCTTTGTTTTGTTTTTTTATTTTTAGTTTTTTGGTTTTATATATTTCTTTTGATAATTATGACGTATAGACGTGGTCGTCAACGTGCAGTACAGTTAAACTAGAAATTAGACGTATGTACGTAGGTATATATGTGGTTTTAAGCCCGTGTAAACACAGGCCAACATGTAAGATCTTCGGCTATGATTTTATTTTTCTATTTTTTGAGTAACATAATGCTAATCGAATGTTAACATATAAGTTTACAAAATTATTCTTTTATTTTAATAAGCTTAAAAAAGTCAAAAGTAGTTTATGTATTCAAACTTAAAATAAGCAATCACAAGCACTTTTTAAGAAAAACTTATATTAAAAAGTAATATGAATCGGATAAAGTAACTGAATAAATAGTAGCTATTAAAGTTAATGTCAAATTATTTACCACCTAAAAGCGAAAATAATAGGATATATACAACGTACAACTGTACAAGCTCTCGAATAGAAGAAGTAGCCACCCTTTTTATGAAATTTGGTTGTGATGGTAGCGAAGATCAATGCAAGATGCCTAACCCATAAGACAACTGGTCTCTTGAAAATAAAGAATTTAAAGACAAATTCTCATACTTACCCATCTGCCAATCAATTCTTTAGCACATGGTGATGCTGCAACCATGAGCAAATGCCTTGTAAACTGAGACCCTGCAAGCTACACACAAACCATATAGTTTCAACTCTCAAACAATAACTGACTTCACATGTAAAGTAGGAACAACCGAACAAATGATAAAATTTGCATATAAAAGGGACCAATGAAAGCAACAAATGATAAAATAATAATCAAAGTTATCCGAAGCTCCAGATTTCTGTGCTGACCTAAAAACCTAAAAAGCATAAAATTATGAAACTTGTAATTTTCAAACACAAAATGCAATTGCACTTTAAGTATTAAGTATTAACATACCAATAGCAATCTAAAGTAGCCAATAGAAATTATGTTCAGAATGATCTTCAATATCCTGTTTAGATACACAATAGAAGTTTCCTTTAAAACAAATGGAAATTAAATTTATTGTTTGTAAAACATGTTCACTCATCTTCATTATCTATAATTGTTTAGATACAAATTTAACAACTTAAGTTTAGAATCTCATTATGTTTGGAGACCATTAAGATAGCTAAGAAAATATCAAACATGACCCTCCGTATTGTTATTTGATTCTATATGGGAACATATTAACTTAAGAACCAATAGAGTGGAAAGACAACTTAAATGATATGTAGTTTTAAGTAATATAAACATTTTATCAAACAAATGGTATGCATTAAAAATTCATGAAATATATGGAATGCAGATACATGTTATAGCAACATAAAACAACTAAAAATCAAAAATCCATTATTTAAAATAAGACAAATATTGATCATGTATAGAACTTTGAATAGGTAATTTGTTGCACTTCATTTTATAAGAGGGGCATAAGAAATGGGTTTATCCATGTGCTAATTATAAACAAAGTGAGTTCAATGAATGAAAATTAGGGGTGTATATGAACAAAAGAAAAACCTACCAGACATTGTTCCTTCGTAATTACCTCCTGCGACCGATGTATTACACGGGATAGTTACAATTATAGAGAATCAATTAATGAAATATGTTCTTAAAATAAAAAGTATGTGATCAATAGTTATAATTTAGCTTGTGCAAAATGTCTCAAGAACTCTACATATTATGGTGCAGAAACTTCAATGGGCTTCTTGATTTGCACACCATCGGCCCATCTATATTCATACCTACAAGTTTTATCTACATAAATTTAGGAATTATATAACTTAACGAATAAAAAACCGTTGGTGGCGTTGTATGATATTTTAGTTTAAAAAAGCAAATGTAGCAGTATATTTTCTAAGGCATACTTGGGACCCGCAGTCATAGTTGGGCAAATCTCTGGTGTACATAATTCTGTTAAGGTGCCATAAAGAAGCCTCCAAGTTTTATCTACAAGTTTTATCTACAAGTTGTAAATAACATAAAAGCTTTATGATTTCTACGACATATTTCAAGACATTTCGAGTGTAATTAAAAGATATCACTTTTTATATAATCCTCCAAGATCGAAGGAGAGAGAGAGAGAGTATAATCTTACTTCCAGAAGGTGCACTCTTTTTTGGATGAAAAGTCCTCTGGTTCCTACAAAATTGTCATAAAACGGAACAACTATTTACTAAAAGCTATGGAGTAAACATGTCATTTATGATAATGTTATATCAGAATAGAACAAAGATTTAAAATGTAACTCAGATATGTATTTGTGGAAGTTTTATAGCGGATAATATTTACTAATGATTGAAAAGCTAGAGTTCCATATCTTATTCACATAAGTAGACATTTAACTAAATGTCCTGCAAACATAATAACCACTTGATGCAATAACCTTAAGAAGGCTTTTCAGTGTTTTTGTGCAATCAGCGCTAAACCCTATAACATCATATACCGAATAACAGCTTACCCAATTTTTTTTTAAAAAGGAGGCTTACTTCTATAGAAAGTGTTAACCGAAAGCAACAGAAAAGTGATCGGCGTGCACACGTTCACTCACGTGCAAACTAAAACATCTGCAGTGTATCTACAATCATCATATATTTCCTTCACATGGGCTTTGCTGAAATGGTTTCCTCTTCTTCCACCGAATCTGCAACCATCATATACACAAGTTGCAAAAATAAGCTAAAACAACAAATTACCTGTCTAAGGCGATTCATAAAACACTTCCAACAATCAATGATCAGTAATGAACACAATGATGATTTCTACAATAACCTAGCAACGAAGAAGTACAAACAAAATCAGTCTTGCGTAAAGCTTTTATAATTGTAGTATAAAAAAACTTAAAGTACATATAACAGGTTGAATATTTACTAACCTTTAACGAAAACTAAAAGTTGAATATTTAACGAAAACATATAATTGTAATGTTCAAGCAACTTGCAAATTATTTTCCTTTTTTGAATCACAAATCTAGTTTGCTATTGAACTCATAACTCCATTACCTTTAGAGATAATACAAAATGCTTGATGTTGACATTCCCAACCTCCATTTTCTCAAAGGATTTTTTGGTCCACGTGTTATGATATTCTTCCTCTGTGCAACCTATGAAGAAGGGGGGCTTGTAATCAGCAGGCTACAAGCTGGAAACATTTACAAAGCCCGAAAAATAAGCCCAAACGGCTAATTGCATGCCACGTAAGATATCTACCATAGCTAATTAACTTGGATTCCAAAATTTGAGATCAACCATAGATGCCACATAGGATTCCTTATATTCTAAGTTAGATAGGATATAGATAGATGCATTAACTCTTGTTATATTCTAAGTTAGATAGGATATAGATAGATGCATTAACTCTTGTTATAACTATGTACACTAGTAAGACCTCGTTGTAGTAATGGAAGTAGCCACAATGGCGCACTAATGATCAATAAGCCGATCACTAGTTCGAACTACCTCACCAACAGATAGTGATGACTGTGGACGCTTTAACAGCTGTAGAGCTAATTATTTTATTGGTGTGTTACATCACCCACACATATAAAAGTTAGGATAATAAGAGTTAAACTCTTAAGATAACAGAAATATCAAATTTAAATTCACACGAGACTTTTATTTCTTGAAACTCACTCAACATAGTAATTAATCAACTAAACTTCAACATAGATATCCAACTGCCACATAAACCTATCAAGGTTATATTATTCTTTCAATATACATATTATAATACTTAATCAAGGCTTGAATTCCCATTGCTGAACGTTTTAATCATATCTCTACATTTCAGCATGGTTGTTTATGACTATTGGACTTAAGATATATAGTCCTCTTTCTTGAAAATACTAGCTTTCTGAACCTTCTTGTCGCGATTGAGATTAGCCAAATGGTGTGTCCAGCAACCAGAAGGGTCATCAACCCGATCCACACGATAATTATACCGAATGCTACAAGCCTGATGGACTGTGGCACAGGTTGTGGCGTCAAAACACAAATGGAAACGAAATAAGTCATAGACATAGAGGTTGTCGCGATCCACAAAATAACCATCAGAACCCACAAGAACACGCGATGTTTTAAAAAGGGTAATCCACTAATTAGCAATAAGATAATGCTAAGAGTTGAAACAAAGCCCACTGTGTTGCAAACCAGAAAGATTTGGTAGAAAGTTGGTTGATTGGATACCATGATAGCATATCCAGCCTTATGGAGTGGATCATTTTGAGAGTCATCCTGCCAAATACCACTTGGAGGATTAATTCCTGCTTGGAAAGCCATGGTTTCTATCAATGATGCCACAACCATCAAAGAACTCCGCTTCCTGTCTAACCAGTCATCATTGTTTGTCGATCTTTTTCTTAGTTGAGAAGGATATGGAAGTGATTTCTGATGATACTCTAATCTGTCTAACTCCATTCGTATGAATCTTGAATTAGTTGTAGGATATTGGTTGAATGAATTACCTTGTGTTCTTGCCTCAATCGCCCCTGCTCGCGTTAAGGATTGCATGATTTGATGATATTTCAAATCTCTTACAACTTGGGCTAATATATCCATTGGTGTTTCACCATTCTTGTTTGTGGGATTCACTTCTATTGTTGTATTGAGTAGCAGGAAGTTTATAGCCTAAGAAATGTTTAAAGTAAGATGAATTGAGTATTAATAATAAATTGAAAAATCTTGCAAACATTTAAAAAAAACTTGCTTTTTTCCACAAGAAAATGAAAAAGATCTCAGTACTAGCTAACACACCTGGACTTGTTTGTCAGCAACAGCTAAGTGGAGTATAGTATTCCCATGAGCATCTTTAGAGTTCAAAAATTCATGATCAACTATTGCCTCTAGTAGCAACTTCATAGACTCAAGTTGGTTATGCTTCACACACAAGTGAAAGATGGTGTCTTGCTGCACCATGGCTCTAGCTGCATGAGATTGAGCTTGCAGCAGCTCTTTCACAACTTCAACATGTCCTTTTATGAAAGCAAGATGAAGAGGGTTTTCCTCATCACGATCACGTGCAAGGCATGTGTCTGGGCTTGCCAATACCAGTGCTTTAACAATTTCCACATGCCCTTTAGCAGATGCTAGATGAAGTGACAGGCGTCTTTGTGAATCGCATTCCATAACAAGTTCAGGTTTTCGGGTTAAGATCTCGTTGACAAAATCAGCGTGTCCAAGCATCGAAGCAACGTGTAGAGGCATGTCGTCGTAATGGTTTAGAGTAACTCTATAAAGAAGTAGGGGATCTTTCTGAAGCAACATCAGCAGAACTCTTGTGTTTCCTTCTACTGATGCTTCAAAAAGTCTCTCCATTTTTTCCATGTCTGTCAAATGTGCAAGACATAAAGTACATTATATATAGAAGATTTGACATGCCCCAAAAGCTCAACAAAATGCTAGGCATAACATTTTTCTGTTTGCTTGCAAGACTTTTCTCAAGTCAACTAGTAATCTTCTTTGACTAACTACTTACAAAATTATTAAATACTAGTTATGATAGAGAGCTTGAAAATTCATTGCAGTTTCTTTATGTTATGATGACTTATTTTGTCCTAATTCTTTAAGATTTTAGATGAATTTGTGATCTGGCATGTTTTCCTTATCATTTACATCACTAATTATATATTTTATAATTATATTATTGTTAAAAGTTAGTGAACATCACTGTCCACCATATTCATTATTTATCAAGACTAGCATAATACCTGCGCAATGCGGCAGCGGCAGCGAATAGTTTGTGCTTGACAACACGTTTTGTTTCAATAATGTAAGAGTATTGTATTTGCCAAATATTGTAGCAGATGCTTTCTTTCGACAAAATTTTTGTTTTCTCTCCTTTTTCTACTTTATTTATTTCTATTTTTTGTCATCAACCATTTTATGTTAAATGAGTTTTTTAAGAAAAAGATATCTAATTATGTTAAATGAGTTTTATAAAACAACAATTACCATAACTTGTTGCGTTAATTATAGAGATGATAAATTGGATTATTGCTTTGAATATTTGTACTATTTGCATAAAAACATGTACTACTTAAAATTAAATAGTTATAAAATTTTTAAGAGAGAGAATGTTATATGTTTTATAATGTAATATATAGATAAAACATTCTAGTTTTGCATATAAATTAAGAGAAAGGGGTGTGCAGCTAGAAGATGCTTCTATACTCACAAACTCTTAGATGAGTAAAAGATAAAATGACTAACATACCTTTTCATTTAGAGCGTCAAAACGTATTGTTATCGGTTTTTATTAAGTAGGTATAAAATGAGCAAATCGAATTATTGAATGATAATACATGAGTTTCTTAATTTTTAATCAACTTTTTCAGATTGATTAACTATTTGTACCATGTTAATGGTTCATTAATTGTATATCAGATATAGTAAAGTAATACAAAGATTGATACATGTTTGGTTAATTGCTCCTTATGAAATAACTAATGTTTTTTGGGATGTTTGGTTGTTTTTATGTACTAGCCTTAGATCATATTATTCATTTTATATAACTTATTACAAATGTCTCATAAATATCTGCAAGACAATAGATGCAAGATATTCTGCAATAAACACAAAATTTTCTTAAATATAACTCAATAAACATGTCTAATATGCATATTAACATGTCACAACACAACTGAGTTACTGAGACTTCAATGGCTTATGGCTAAATGTTTTACAAGTTAAATTTCAGCATAGTTTATAGTTACTGGACTTGAGTTGGCCTTCTTCCTAGAGAAGGGTAGCTTTTGAAGATTTCCATTAGCCGAATGGTGTGTCCGGCAACTAGAAAAGTCATCAAGCTTATCCATACCAACACAATACCATTTACGACGTTCCTGAATGTTTGTGCCTCTGGTTTTGGTGTCAAAACCATTATGGAAACCATATAAGTGATCGACATGGATGCAGTGGCAATCCACATAATAACCATAAGAATCCACAAGAAAACGCGATGCTTCAAAAAGGGTAATCCACTAATAAGCAACAAGATAATGCTTAGAGTTGAAACAAAGCCAATAGTGTTGCAAACTAGAAAGGTATGGTATAAATTGGGATGATTGGAAACCATGATAGCATATCCCGCCTTGTGGAGTGGATCACTGGTTAAGGTATCTTGCCAAACACCACTCGGAGGATTAGTACCTGCTTGAAACGCCATTGTTGCTATCAATGATGCCACAACCATCAAAGTGTTTCTCTTCTTGTCCAACCAGTCATCGTCGTTCTTCCCGCCCTTTTGTTTGTGAGAAGGCGGGTTCAGTTTGTTACCATTGTTTATGATGTCTAACACCTTTTTGCTTCTTGAATTATGAGGAATCTTTCCAAATAAACTTTCTTTTTTCGCCTCAACAACTCCTGCTCGAATCAGGGACCTTATGATGTGTTGATCTTTCGCGTCTCTTGGACCTTGAGCCAGTATATCCATCGAGGTTTCCTCGCTTGTGTTTGATGCATTCACATCTATCGTTGTATCGAGTAGCAAGAAGTTTATGGTCTACAAATTTTCGAAATAAGATGAATCAGTCATAATAATGGAAAAGTCTTCCAACCTCAATGCAGAAAAATCTTGAAGTGAGATCTCAAAAGCTAAGAACATGATTGTTGGGTCCTATAAAGTGTTTTAGGGGCTTTTTGTTTGCTGCTTAATGAAACCATTTAGCGCTGAATGCTGAATTGTTCAACATTTGGTGTGTTTGATTACTGTCTCTGAATCATTAAGCACCAAGTATTTTATCCTAATACTCATTTTTTCACATATTGTCTTGTTAAACAATCATATTTTATAATACAATATATCACTATTATGGTTAAAATGATAATTTGCATCATTCAGATTGTTCATTCAGAACCTTTATCAAATAGCATATCACATTCGGAGGCAGATTCATTTAGAGCCTTTGAATTATTCAGATCACATAATCATTTAGTGTTTAATCATTCTATTTTAACAAACAGCCCCTTAATTTACTTTAAAGATCTCAATCCAAAAATCTTAGTACAATTACCTCAATTTGTTTGTCAGCCACAGCTAGATGAAGTAAAGTATTGCCATCAGCATCTTTAGTGTTTACAAACTCATGATCAGCCATAGACTCTATTAACATCTTTAAAACCTCAAGTTGGTTATGCTTCACACACAAGTGCAAGATGGTCTCCTGGTGCACCATGGTCCTAGCCGCATGGGGTTGGGCTCGAACCAGCTCTTTCACAACTTCAACTCGGCCTTTAATGGCTGCAAGATGAAGTGGGTTTCTCCCATCACGATCTTGTATAAGGCATGTCTCGGGGTTAACAGATATCAATGCTTTAACTATTTCTACATGGCCTTTAGCAGAAGCTATATGAAGAGGCAATCGTCTTTGTGAATCACACTCCATAGCAAGTTCGGGCTTTCGGGTTAGGATCTCCTTGACAAAATCAATGTGTCCAAGCATCGATGCAACGTGTAGAGGCATGTCGTCAAAACGGTTTAAGGTTACTTTATCAAGAATCAGTGGATCTTTTTGGAGTAACATTAGCAGAACTGCTGGATTTCCTTCTACTGATGCTTCATAGAGAAGTCTATCCATCCTCTCCATTCTTCTCAAATGTGAAAAAAGAAAGAAACAATTAAATCATGGAAATTACTTAATTAATGTATATGCATTATCAGTTTGGCATTAGATTATATGATTTTATAAATTAATTGGACTTGGAAATTTCTTGTCTACTTGAAGATTATTGTCAAGTCAATTTATGGGGGTGGTGAGATTTATTCCAACTTAATTTCTTTGAACAAGTCATACTCTATGGTTGACCAACTCCTCATGCAAGGCTCTTTTTTCTTTCTTTCTTTCTTTCTTTCTTTCTTTATTCTAATCTTGCAATCTAGAAGTTTTACTGTCTTCTTAATTCTAATACTTGAGTAAATTTTAAAAATATGGAAAATTTGATGCTCGTTTGTTGTGGATTTCATTCCAGGTGATGAATAAAAAGGTGTAGATTTAAGAGTCTGTGTATGTTCAACTGTTGAAAAAGATGTATATAACAACTTATTAACTTTGAACGGAAATTACATAAATTTTTATAAAACATGCCATGCTACTATATATATATTATAGTTCTCGCTATTAAAAAGGGGGGTTCTCGGAAAAATGGTTACGGTTGCGGAAACCAGAGAAAGTCGGGGAACCATCGGTTACCTTTTGAATCAAAGTAGCGACGAGCTTAGTAATCTAGTATCACGACTAAGGGGGATAATTAAACCTTGGTTTCAAGAGAATTAATATATAATTTATTAAAAAGATACATAGTGTAGTAATTAGTTTATTTTGATAAAACTTAAGCAGAATT
The DNA here is from genome assembly GCA_947179395.2 of Pulicaria dysenterica. Lineage (NCBI taxonomy): Eukaryota > Viridiplantae > Streptophyta > Magnoliopsida > Asterales > Asteraceae > Pulicaria > Pulicaria dysenterica. The sequence continues at coordinate 62,653,757 of OX359294.1, forward strand.
TTTTAAAATTAAGAAGCTGCCAAAATTTTAAACAGCAGCCCATCTAGATAAAGATATCAAGAATAATAAGAAACTGCAGTAAATTCCTTCTTTTTTTTAGTATTATTTTTTCTTATAATAATAAAAAGACATCTCGCTATTATTTTTAGTATTATTTTTTAGTATTATTTTTGAAAAATCTTGTTCTTATACATATATAAGCAATATTGAGTATGGTTTTAAAAAGCTCGTTATGGCTTGACAGACACGTCTTTACCCATTATAAGTTGTATTTTTTTAGGCGTGTTAAAGGTATTGAGTATGGGCTGAATATATATAATTTATTTATGACGATGGTTAGATATACCGAAAACAAAGAAAAAGATTGACGAATTATGTTACAAGTCCATATTTTTTTTTTCTTTTTTATATTTTTGTTATATATATTTATATTTTTGTTAATATTTTATATAAAAAGACATCTTATAAAACGTTACAGCCTCATCATAACTTTCAAAGCTTGAAGTTTGACAATCAACCACGCCCCACGTTATAATGTTGGTTCTGATGATGTTTAAAGTTACTTATTCAATATATTTATATAATTATTATTTGTGTATAAAATAAATTGTTTTAAATAAACAGTTGGAACTTGCAGAAAATATGCAGATTAAAAGTATAAAACCCTGTTGCACACAAGAGAAATGGTGTCGAATATTAAACAGTAAAAATTACACATATTTTACCAATAATAGTTGATTTTCTATCAAAATTATCACAAAAAAGAACAAAACTTGCCGCTCAAAAAAGAACACCATGTAAAGCTTCCAACTTACTGCTCACATTACATCTCTAAAACAACAAATGTAAAGCATTTCACAAACAATCTAGCGCATGTTAAACATTTGCACAGGCCATTTTCGTTTTTGACCATCAAACCCAACAGCTGTTATCTCCAGTGAAATATCGATGCTACGATGTTCAGCACCACGTGCAATGCTGATGCGGGAACCTATTTTGACTGCTGGGTTGACTTCGGTGCCAACCATCGAAGAACTCTTGGTGGTCAACATGTTGGATGCTAATGAAATCGGTTCACGAAAAGTGAGTAGAGTTTGAGACCAATGTGTTGGAGGGGTATATGGTGAAGTTGACAAAACCGTAGGCATATCTTTGCAAAACCTGCTTGTAAACGAGGTATCGAACCATAGAACTACTCCATAACACTTGGTCGATTCTACCTCAGACGAGTTTGTTGACTTTCGTTCTAACTCAACAGATGCAGTGAAATCTACTTCATCATGCTTCATTGTCAACAAATCAAAAGCCTAGTGCCAAAAGAATAACAGAAAATACAATCAACAAAAAAAATTATTCCTATAGTTGGGTGGCTTCAAATGCCATAATCTATAATATTATTAGGATTAACACGATATAAAAAATTAACCAACCTGGAGAAGAGCAGAATTTGTCACCAAATTATTTTGATCCACCACATCAACAATAGGAATATGAGCAGCATCTTCAACTAGTTCCTTACCGATAGAAGACATGTCGAATCCATAAACGTTTTCCCAGAATGGGATACTGGTAGCACCTTTTCCAAATCCAGCAACAAACTAAAATATGGACAAGGAAAAGACAACAATTTATACACATTCACTAAACCAAAATTCAATATGATTTGGGGGTGTTTGGATCTTTGTTTTGTTTTGTTTTGATCATTCATGAAGAAAGAAGACACATTTTGCAAAACAAAATAATAAATCATAAATGATTTCAATTTACTCTTAAGATAATAAGTCTTGTTGCAGCTGGTATAAAATCGATATCCAAAACTGATTATTGTATTCAAGTAATAGAAGCAGATTTATCCGTATTTAACTCATAATCATTTCTAAAATGCAAATTCAAAACACCCATTAAGAAGTTCATAGTTACAAACCATGGTAGCTGTATCGGGAAGAATGGCACCTCCAGGCTTCAACCAATGATCTCGTGCAACAAGCACCGAGCTGAGCATTGATTCATAGAGTAGGCAATATCCCATCCATTCACTGACTAAAACATCAACACTCTTAGGAACAATTTGTCCAGATACAATAAGATCTTCAACCATGCTATTCATAACTCTTATTACTCCACTTCCCTGCTTGGTACTTCCATTTGAAGCTTGATTCCACAAAAGGCCATTGTCTCTAGCAATCTGCAGATTCCCAAACAAGTAACAAACGAGTTATAAGATGACATGTTGAGTTGTTGACATCATACATTTCAGAGGTAGAAATTCTGACCCATTTACTTATTAATAACAAGATTCGGATTATTATTTATCTCCAACATATCAAATGAGCCAAATCAAATTAATTTAAAAAGAAAGGGCCAAAGGGGCCAAATAAATAGAACGTCATCCAAGGCGTACCTTTAATGCATCTAACCTCCACAGTTTTGAGATAAAATTTGAAATTTACACTAATTATTCACAAAAAGGAAAATTTGAACAAAATGTATTTCAGGTCAACCCAAAATCATGTTGACATGTTACACAACCCACCCATTTTGAACCCTCTTATCCCTTAGCAAGAAAGCATGACAAGAGACAACTAAGCCAATAACTTACCTGAGAGGCTACTGAAGCCATCTTATCACTTGCTTCAACTGCATTCACGATTGAGGCACCTGCTTGGGCTGCAAAAAGACTAGTGAAAACAAATATTAAATATTAATAAGTAATCATCTTGTACACTCATCTATATATTAAGCCACAGTTAGTAGAATATATGTGTAACAACACCAGCTAATTTATCATAACAAATGATGCTTGACAAAGCATTTCTTGTCATTTTTGGTTACGACTGTCTAAGTTTATAGATTAAGTTAGAGACTTAGTCAAACTACAAATGCAGATGCATTATCAGATATATCTATCTTAATTATTTGAAATTATTCCCTCCAGTGTCTCGGCATCAAGAGAGGAGATAAGCAGATATTTTTTCTTCCAACATAAAGCTATTGAGTAGCATACTATCTGAGAGAATATAATTACATTTGCTCTAGAAATAGAATTTGAATAATCATGTGACAGTAAGAGAAAAAATAAATAAATGAAGAAAATTGTCACTAATAAGCTCTAATGGAAAAAAGCAATCGTATGAAAAAACAAGGGGATCTCTCACCTTAATATCCCTGTACCACAACCAACATCCAAAACAACAGCACCCTTTAGAAGAGAAGGATTGTCTACAATAGCTTGTCTATAAGCGTCCGTCCTTACCTATATAACATAACATACTATCTCTCATTTTCCAAATGAATCAAGAAAAAACAAGACCTAGTTCAGGCTCAGAGCAATTCATCAAATTATATAAAGGTAGAGGTGGCAAAATGGGCAGTTAGGGTAATGGATCAAAACAGGTCAGGGTCAAAATGGGTAACTTTTTGGTGACCATCAAAACAGACAGAGCCAGGTAGGGTTCACCAGAGAAACACTTCTGTCAACTATCTTATGCATAATTTGTGTTAAGAATGAATGTACGTTACAAAAGTATACTATTACAATAACATAATCTACTTTCCTTTAGTTAATCGACCCGCTCATTAGTATAATTGTCTTAAAATACGATTTGTCCATTCCCTTTTTAGCTAAACTTTTTGCTTTAGCCCGCTAGAGATAAAACATAACCCCAGTCTACCCGTTCATTAGTAAAAAAGTTGAAACTGCCACCTCTACAACAGAATATTAGAAGAAGTATCTGATACCTTATCACTTATCATCTCTTTATGAATACCAAATGAACCATATGAGCCAAAATAGTCCTTATTCACGATCATTATTTTGCGGTCGATCGCATTCACATAATTGTTTGAGTTTTTATCATCTGAACTCTCACCATGGTTCTCAGAAATAGAAGCAACATCATTTACTGAATTCTCTTTGCAGGATTTAAGAAGCTTTGCTGTAGAAGCACACGATTCTAAATCAGTTTTGTCATCAATGCTTATCTTTCCTAAACCATCGATATTTCTAACGAGGTCATCATCATCATCAACTTCATCTTCATCAAAACTATATAAAAGATTATCCTCTTCCATATATGGTTTTAGGTACATATCATCATCCCACGGGAGATTACTGCTTACAAAACCAGATGGCTCATGTAAATGATCTTGCAGTTCTTGCCTCGACTTACAAGTACTTCCACAGCTCCAACATCTATTCTGTGCCACCTGGTGAAAACAATATAATAAATAAATAGTACTTGTATGAGAATTGTACTGTCACCAAAATTATCCTTCTTTCACCAGAAAAAAAGAAGGTTGCTTGTTTCAGGCAGTACAAAACCATATAGGCATGTTTATCAAGAAAAATTAAACTATACGTCACAAACAAAATGACTCTCTCGTGCAAACTGAGTCGCTTCTTAACTTCACAAACAAAATTAATTATTTTTGTTACAAAAACTAAAATCATAACCGACATTTAATTAGACAAAAAGTATCACTTTGTAGATGAATTTCAGTCTATTTAGAATTTGAAAAGTACAATAGGCTTGAATGCTCTACATGTCCATAGCAACACAAAATCTAGATGTTAAAGAAAGTGTAAACTGTTTTATAGCCAACTCAGAAACAACCAAAAGTTCAATTTCTAAAATGAGTTGATTTCCTTACATTTTAAGTTTCTATAAGCAAAAAGACCATCAATGTAAGCAAGAACGAGTTTGATTCTTTAGCATTTATTTTCCTTCTTTGCATTTTCCAGCAACAAAGAGTAGAAACCTCATTACTTATTTGTTTCATGCATTCCAACACTTGATGTCTAACCTGTGATCTAACATAGTTGAGGAGCTTGAAACAGCCATAGAAGTCCAAGTTCATTTTTGTCCTCAGGCTCCCAAAATCAAAACCGTGGCTTGAACGGCAATGTTCAAATAGTGAATTGGCTGAATTGTATTTAGAATCACAAAATAAACAAAGCAATTCTTGGTAGTCATCATCCCCTTCTTCTCCATCAGCAGTCCAATCTTCCCAATTCTGTTCTTCTTCTTCTTCTTCGTCATCATCACCAACATCTTCAACATTGTGCAACTCTTCTTCATCATCACTTGTAGCTGAGTCGTGATTCTTGTATAGCGGGGCCACCATTATCTTAGTTACTAAAACTAAAAATCCAATAAAATTCAGAAAGCTGACTTAGAATTTGATATGAATATTTAGGAAAACTGGAAGAACAGTCGGTATCAGCGACTACTAAAACGCAATGCATAGGGAGCATGCAATTTATCCATTATGACTAGAACCGCAGAAACACCATAAATACATTTAAAAAACGACAGATTATCAAAAGAACAAAATTGCAGACAAATTAGAGAATTACCAACACTTGCATACATGTTACCACACAGAATTAGAAAAGAAAAAAAGAACAAAATCATTACCAATGGCGTGAAAGCGAAGACTAGGAAAGCAAGAGATGGAAGCTGGCGTCAAAATGAATGCCGGAAAGCAGAGGTTGACACTAGGGTTTTTGGTATCCTGGCCTCGAAACTACGGCTTTCGATATAAGGCTTAAACCCTAATACTAACAATAACGTATGCTTTCGTCAACAAATTAAATATCCACCTTTTTATTACTACTTTTTTTCTATTTTCATTTCTTGTTAATCGTAAAATGATTATGTGTATTCTATTAATTCTCTTTTATCTATCTTCTTTTTTAATTTTTACATATAGAAACAAAAATTAGGAGGATCAAACATGACTCGTTATATTTTCTCCTAAGCATGAGAATGAATCGCTTATTTTAGTCAAGAACTGGTTTCTTTTATAGGAGTCGTTCTTATGTTTGTGAGAGAACATAATAGATTATGTTTAACAAATATGAAATGATCTTAATCCATAAAGTTACTATGTAGTCATTATAGAATTTACTTAGTCAAATCGGGTCAAGCTTAAGAATATCATATCATGTCTATAGTTATTATGTGATCCTACTAATCACCGTAATCAGAGTCGAGCTAGTTCTGTAGTGTTGTTTAGCTCCTCAAGCTTAAAAAAAATTCAATAAAGTTTCAGTTAAATTTCCCAATTTGAGATTTCTAATCAATTCAAACTCAAGTTTGATACCGTATTGACTCGATTTGACTTAATTACAACCAAACTTATACTATATAGTTTTCATTTTCAACTATTGAGTAAAATAGGTAGGAACTAGGAAGGTAATAATTATCCACTTGTGATAAAATTACTTCTTAAATATGTTATATGTTACGCTTGTTAGTTATGATAACAAGATAATTATGTTATTTTCACTTCAATAATGTATTTAGAGAAAAAGAATAATTATTAATAACATACTTGTGTTTTGACCTTTTGTTACCAATATTAACAACTTTAGTATGATAATGCAAACAGCTTCTTTAACTTCATTTATTTTTATTTGGTGTATACTTTCTTTTTTTTACTCAATAATTACTCACTATGCAAGTCTCATGTATGTCTCGCGTACCTCTTTAGAAGTAAACCTAATTCCTAAAATGTAGTACTAATGTAGGATACAATCATACTAGGATAGCAATGTGACGTGTGTGGGACACATATTGGTGATCACAGTCTCATATCCGATTATAAAACCATGACTCATACCCAGTATGTATCTTTGGGTATCCGGTTACTAAATAATCATCTGGTTTGCAAATATACACATGGAAATCGTGTTTTCTCGTTTATGATCTTAGTCCACTAAAATTTAGCAAAACTGATTTCCATTTCATAAAGCTTTACCTCAATCACATCAAAACAGTGAGTTAGATTTTTTTATAATTTTAGTTTCTAACACCATTAACAAGTTCAAAATTTAGTACTTTTTATCTAAATACAATTGTCCACGTATAAGTTTAAAGCATGTGAATTTTATTAAAGTAATTCAAACCGTTACATTAGTAAAAACAATATTATTAATTTTCCTCCTATTTCTCTCATATTAGTAGTTTCACAAGATAAAATTTTATATGTGAATGTCTTACAATTATAAAAAATAAACAAACAAAAAAAATACGCTATTAATAATTAATTGATATATGATTAATTCTATAGTTTCTAATGTCATATACATTTATATCATCACTATGGTGGCACATAGTTAACTTATAATAATTCTATATAATATTAAAAAATTATGTATTACAATAAAATTATAAATGTTATAAAAATATAAATGATTCATGTCGGATAAATGAAACTGTGTAATTAGATGTGTATTAACTAAACTATAACCGTTTTAAACCCGTAAAATTTAATTAAAAAATCTCACACATGGTATCATGATAATTTAATGTTTAGGATTTTCCCTAAATCATACCCAAAAGCTAACCAAATCTGAACAAAGGATGTTATGATGACGAAGATGCTAGACATTTTGAAATATTAATGTTGAGAGTAATATTTGATAGTAAGATAGGTAAAAAAAAAGTTGTGTAAAATATGAGAAAATTTAAGTAGGTATATATATCTATACTACTATATAAACTATTTAATATTCTCTCTTTTTTAATTTTAAGAGTTCTAAAAATTCAATCAAAATATATTAACCTTTCATTCTATTTAAATTACTCTCAATCACTCAATCTTTAACCATTTTACTCTCTCTCCTAATTTACTTTAGGGTTAAGACCATAAAATAGCAACCTACTTTTTTAAAATTATCTATATAGAACATCTTATGTCATAGTTTCTTATGGAATGTACCTTTTTTGGGTTAATATATGTGTCATAATGTCAATAAAATACAGATTATGTACCAAAATAAATGTTATCAATGCACAACTAAATAACAACCATGTCATCGAAATGTTGCCATCGAGAATGTTGTCCAAAAAAGCAACAAAATTCCACCAAACACACATGAAATGTTGCATAAATGTTGTCAATCTGCTTCAAATGGTTGTACAACTAATCGATTGTACAAGTCATTTTTTTCTCATTAAACCATTTTAAGTTTTAACCGGTAGAATAGATAACATGTATATTTTTGTTTGAAGTAGTAAAAGATTTCAAAGTAAGTTACCTACATAGATAATCTTAAAAAAGTAAGTTACATATTTAGATAATAAAAAAGTAAGTTACCTACATAAATAATTTTGAAAAAGTAGATTGCTATTTTATGGCCTTAACTCTTTTATTTTAACTTTTTATTCATTTAAAATATATTCTCATACAAACACAATTATCCACACATATCAACATAATTTCTAAAATCTTATTAATTCTCTTCTTATTTTTAAAATATAAATATATATTTTTTAATATATTTTAGAATTTATTATTATAATTAATGAAACAGTTATGCAAATAAAATAAATTTTGAAAAAAAAACGAATATGTTACTGAATAAAACCTTTTTGTGATATTAAATCGCACGAATAACATATCATTACATTCTTGAATGTGACATGCTTCGAACCAAAACTATTCGCCAATCGCAGCATTGCGCGGATACGATGCTAGTTTTACTTAAAAAGGTTAAAATAAAATAACATGTTAACAGCTATTTTCCCGAAAATCGGAGATCTTCTATAGGGTAGGACGAGGTAGGAGAGGCCGCAAAGGGGAAGATTGCAGAGCAGGGTGCGGATGGCTTTCCGTGTGGGGTGGCTAAGCCAGGTCAGGTCAACACACCACAACCACAAGTGACAAGCCATCCCAAGAGTATAACCAGCGCTCTTTAGATAAAAAAAACAACCTAGTAACCAGTAGATTCTCACTGGAGGAAATCTTTTATCAACAACAACAGTACACAATCCCGCTACTACAGAGTATGGGGAAGGTAGAATGTAGACAATCATACCTCTACCCGTAGGTAGAGAGATAGCTTCCTGCAAAGACCTCCGGCAGTGAAATAAAAAAACTCGGTAAAATAAGTATATAGATTAATAGATACCAAAACAAAACGGAAAGAAGCAGAAAATAAGAATAGTAATAATAAGATAAATATAAATAAAGTTACGTCTGAAATTAGATATTATATATATCAAACTGCTTATTCTTCAAAAGCTTACCCCGTCTTAAAATCCTCTTTGCCTGTTATACTTTTCGTGATCCAGTATACACCATTACCAACACCTGCCATAATAGCCATATTACGAGCTTGTACCGAGGGCGGCCCAACGATAACACCCACACTCTATTATATATATATATATATATATATATATATATATATATATATATATATATATATATATATATATATATATATATATAAAATGGTAACAAAAAGGAGTCCTTGGCTTCAAACCGATGAGAGAAAAGTTATACATTACTGATAACAACAATGAATGACCCTGACACATGATGACATGATACACAAGTAACCTCACCAACCTTTTGCCGGAAATAAAATTTGTCAAAACTGTAATCTAAACAAAGTTGAGAATTACTTTCTGCGAATCAACAACTCTCTGTGTAAATACAATCTGGAAATTTTGGTAAATGGGAGAGATCTTATAAATTTTTTACCCTGATGATGACTTTTTACAGCTTCGTGTTTCAACGTCTCCAAACAAGCGTCTGCTTGATCTTTCTTCTGAATTTCTGGATTTTGAGCGAGGTTTCTTGTGAATAATGCAATGAAGAAGCCCTCTTTATCCTCCACAGGATCAGTTCGGAGTAGATGTTGTGCTGAAAATTCGACACAGATACAAGAAAATGGAGAGTTTAAAAATTATAAAACAGCTAGACTGCCCATGAGAATTTTTAACACAGCTCAAATAGGTTTCAAGTTGAAACATGTCATTTCCTAATGCGGGTTGAAACAGCCTGGGCCAGGTAGGGTTGAGCCTGTACCACTTTTTTGCCCGTTGTTTTATGAATAATCAATACACGTGTATGATTATTAGAATGAAAATAAAAATCTATGAATGAAACTTATGAGGCTATATGCGTATATGCATTAAAGGATCTCTTGGCTTTTTGGTGAGACTTTCAAACCTTTCGACCCATTTGACCAATCCCCCTTAGCTAATACTTTTGTATGTGAACCTTTTGAGATCAATCACCACCACCTCAATGGACAAGGTCACAAGTAAATAAAAAAGAATATATAGGTGTCGCTTCTAAATCAAGCTTTCAAGCGGCACCAGCCAATATTGCAACATCTAATGAAAGTGAAACAGGACTTACATCCTTCAACAACCGGGAGACCACGACGGGGCCACTGTGGAAAGGGAGTCGCCAGTTGAAAACCGTAAGATGCAGCAACAGGAAGGACTGATTTCACAACATCTTCATTCTCAATTTGGTGAACAGAACATGTGCTGTAGACCAGTCTCTCCACTGCTGGAACTAAAATAAAACAAAACACACAAGAAAATGAGATTCTCTATACAAAATATCAGTTGAATAAAAAATCCTATACTACACTAACAGTCTGATGGTTCATGTTAATATTGTAAGTGATGTTATCACCTCACAAAAAGATCATTTTACTACATCCCTAACCAGTTTATTTAAATTCATCTTTATTTTTCAGTGGTTAAAAAGCTACATCTAGAAATCCTTGAATCATGATATAGTTTTTGGTTATCAGTTAAATAAGAAACCATATGTTGTACAGGTGGCAAGATGGGTGACTCAGATGGATTGGGATATTGGGTCAATACAGATTCAGGTTGAAAAGTACATTTCGAACCTGGCTAGGTCAGAACTGCTTGACCCATAAACAGGTTGTTCTCCATCTTTTAGAAGTCTCTAACAATTAATGCATTATCTATGAATTATGATTAAATTGATTATGAATCTAAATCTTTGAATAAAACGATTTAGGAGGTTGTATGCATTGAAAATTGACATTGCACAACTTTCAACCCATTCCCCTTTTAGCCAAGTTTTTTTATTCAACTCATTTAAAATTAAACGGTCCAAATCAGCCCATTTATAGATATGGGTCAAAATCACCACCTCTAGCATATCGCATTAGAATTTGCAGAAGACGTTATTTTTAAAGTTTGTAAGATTTCAACTTACAGGACAGTGCATGAATTAGTGCCTTCTCCTGGAAAGCAGCAAGTTTCAGAAGCCGGCCTACGTCACTACCATTACTGTCACCTACCCAATACAGAAAGATCATGAGAGAGAAGAAACAAACAAATCTTAGTAACAGAAATAACTTAGCTTTAGACCTACGATTGTATGTTCAGGGTTCAAAATACTTCACCAAAAAAAGGAAACTAACTAAAAGGAATCAGTCACTTAAATGTAAGAATAATATAGAGTTGATATTCTAAAACTTTTGGCTAGTAGGCTATACCGCTATAGCATTAAATAATGATCATGTTTCTTGAACATGAGAAGTGATTAAGATGTGGGAGGCTAGCAATTTACCTGAAGTATGTGACGGGAGCAGATAATCCAATCTATCTGCAATAGTCCCAGATCCAGAACATGAAGGGTCTAATAGTATAGCACGAACCTACAAGTAGGCATTAAAAAGAAGATTCAAAATATCCGGAAATCAACAGATGATGCAAAGATTTAACAATAGAAAGATATGAATGCAAACAAGAAGTCAAACACTCATTTCAATACCCTCAAGGAAGTAGGAACTCAATTTTAAAAATACCATCTACATTCATACTAACTTCAGATGTTTTTTAGTAAGAAAAATGTAAGAACTAATGGGTACCTTAGAATACAACGGATCTTCAGGATTCAAGTTCAAGAAGTTTTCATGTAAGACTTCCACGTCTATATATCATGTCAGGTCTATCAAAAACACAGTAATTTGGCGCAAGTTCCCAACTAACATAATACACCTCGAACAACAAACAAGCTTATAAATTCATACATGCACACACAGACACAAGTACAAGATGCAGAAGCAACTATAAGGATACTAGCAGCACCCGCCAACCTCGTGGTGTGATCCAACCGCTTAACTCTATCTTTGTTGAGTTCACAAGCAACTACTTTTCCCTCTCCTTTCATAAGAGCAGCAAGGTGTACTGTTTTGTTTCCAGGGGCAGCACAGGCATCGATAACCTTCAATAAGAAAACAAATCAGAGATTCAAAGATCATTAAAAATACGGATAAGTCTATAAGGGTTTGGCGGTTTGCTAACTAAAAACTACAAACCTCCCATCCTGGTTTAGGCTCAAGTGCAACTGCTACCATGGAGCTTGCCTTACCCTAAGACAACAAATTATATTGACGTAATCATAGATCAAAAGAGAGAAAAAACTAAAAGCATCTTTATTTATATAATTTTGGATAAGTCTTAAGGGTGTCCTGGCCTATTATTTACGGGGTGTTTGGATTTGACTTTTATTAGTGATGATCTGATTATTATAACCTGAAATCGCAATACTCGGTTCCTAATGTTCGGTAACAGATTCTTCATTTGATTATCTGATTATTTAGGGATTGTAATATCAATTTTAGAATCAATTTCATATCAGCTGCCAAAAACCGATTGCCTAGGAGTATAAAAAAACTATTTACTAACCACTTTTTAACTTACAGAGAAACTTTTAATTTTCATTTCATTAATTGTTTATAACTTTTTCTCTAAGATGTTATTGGTCACTTTATCTATTAATTTCTTAAATGGTCAGAAATCACCAAAACATATCTACATACTTGATTATTAAGCTTCAAATAACAAAAGCACAGCCCATTTTATTATAGCTTAATATTTGATTATGATTATTTAATAACACATAATCACTTCCAAAATGCAAAGAAAAACACCCATCTTCATATATGTGAAGAACTATTTGCTCAATTCTTGTGTGAAGGAGAAAGTAAATCATAAATCTTTATCTCTTGATAATCATAAACCATGATGAGAAACTCTGAAATCTTACTTGCATAAATACACTCCCATCTGTGACCAAAGGATGATTATGCAGATCAGTACCTGGTGGGAGCACCAATAAATCAGGAATCATGTCATCTTTCTGAACCTGTAAGAATTATAAGCAAGAAATATAAGCAAGAAAGATAACTAGAAGCCTAAAAGACGAAAGAACGATGATAGTCATATTTATTGCTAGTAAGAAGTCTAAAAGAAAGAACTCTCCAGGAGTTATGGTTAATAGGATAAAATAAGCCATCATTGGTTCATAGGTAATATTCATATGAATAGAAGGCTACCGAGTTCTCTTTGCCTAGTTCAGACAAAGCAGTTTCAACATCCAATTTCAGAGTATTAACACGAACATAGCGAGGTTTCTTAACATCTGCAACATGACGCATAGATCGCAAATCTCGTGTCATCAACATAGAAGAACACAAACACAAAGAAGCACACAAATACGTAGGTAGAATTAAAGGTAGCAAGATGGACAGGTTGGGTACAGGGTCAAAAGACTGAAAACGGGTTGACTTCGAAATAGATCATATTCAGTATGGGTCAAAATGGGCTTGATTTGGTTGACAGGCAACCACTTACCAGTCTATTTTTTATCTTTTTACTTTTTATACATAACGAGTGCATTGATCATGATTAGAAATAATTTTTATAACTATAACAATCTAAACCTTTGAATTAAATGATTTAAGTGGTTGACTGGTTGTATATAGTAAAAGAAGGTGTTGGCATTTGCACAACCATTTCAAATGTTCCCCTTTTAGTTGGACTTTTGTGAGATTGACCCCTTTGAGATAAAAGACAACCAAAATCAACCCACTGATAAGTATATGGGTTGAAATTGCAACCTCCAGATAAAATATTAGCAAGAGGAAGAACTTAGAACACAAACCATAGATCTGATATTGAGCTATCAAATCATCTATACGTTTTGCTCCCTTCTTTACTAAAATCTTTGCAAGAGCTGACTGCAGCAGACCTTTCCTGAGGATGAGATACCTTTCTGCATCTCCTGTCAGAGATGCATCCTATGAAGAAATGTTGAAATGACAATAATCAATTTCGAGGAATTATTTATTTGACTACATATTCTACTAATATCCAGGGTAAATTCAGGAGCCATCATAAAAAAAACTAAAATCAATACATAATTAATTGCAAAAGCTAAAAAAGACCAAAAGTTTGTGATGTTACTTAATTCATAACAAAAGGTCACCACACCTGTCCAAATAGTATGTCATAGGTAATTATGTACATCAATTCGCCTTGCCTCTGCCACCAAAAGAATGAGAGAAACAATAAATTAGTTAAGATCAAAGGTTTAACTGTTTAAGTCAGCGTTAGAAGAACATAGACGTCTGGATATTGTGTTATTATATCAATCTCTCAAGACAATAGGAAAGTAATTCTTGAATGTCTAATATCACCTTTTCGACATCACCAGAACTGAATATAAATAACATGGCCAAAGAAAGAAGATTCGCGTGGGTGATTAATTCACCAGCACTCCTAACATAGTATGATATTATACGAGTGAAGCATATACAGTGAGGTTAAGAAACAAGAGCAAGGAAGCTAAGCAAATAAACAATAAAGAAGCAACAAGGAGTGAAAACATTGAGTAAATATACTTGCTATGGCATCAAGATGGCATAATAGCATATGTTTCTGAAGTTTTACCTTCCATTTGCTGTTTAAGACATTAGCAATCTCCATAACATCCTTGACGATCGGAAGATCTGTGAATATGGAAACAAGAAAGGATATCAATACAAAAATTGATCAATTGGCTACCAGATACTTTCTTAGTTAGTATAGTTTGTATTTGCATATCTAAACCCTATATATGAGCTCCAACACTTCATATTAGTGAGATAAGGATAGTTTACGTTGTACCACTATACATAATCTATTGAACAACCAAAACTAATACATTTTTCTTAGTGCATATAACTCCAGTTTCCAACTTCAGCTGATTACAATAAAGCCATTATAGATTAAGACCCAAGCAATGAAATTTATGAATTTTAAAACCTATCCTAGAATTCACAGAACACGTTATTAACATTCAAAAGTAAGAAATTAAAGAGAAAGGAGCAAATTCAAACTCACATTTTAGGGTTTGACAGACTAAAGCAAATGTAGCTTTCTTATTCCTGATGGAGGGACTATAAACGAGGGTTTTGATTGAACCAACAGCTCTGCGGTGAGCATCTCCTTGCAAAACAGTCTTTAAAACCTTAGCCGCCTCTCGGCGAGCGAAGTATGAAGAACGCTCGATGTTACTCAGCCGCCGGCTCTTTGTCTCCTTCGTCGCTGGTTTCGTAGGTTGCACAGCCTTCTTATTCACCATGGTTCCACTTTCCGCCACAGCAGTACTACGAACTGCATACTTGAAAGAAAGCGTGCTTCTCGGTCGGGTCGGGTCGGGTCGGTTTTCGACTTTTCGGTTTACCATTTTATAGGTTTTTGTTTAAAAATAATGAGAAAATGATACATGCAGCTAACATCACCTAACTTAGGTGATGTTGCTTTCACATACCACTTAAATGAAGGATAATAAGGTCATTTGAGTGTTTAATGATTTAAGTAATATGTGAAAGCAATATCACCTAAATTAGATGATGTTAGCTGCATATATCATTTCCCTACAAATAAAAGCTTTTAACTCTACCATTAAAACTGGGATAGAAGTTGGATGATATTATTTGGATTATACAGATCATACATTCATATATATTTGTATATATTATATCACCATGATTAAATTAAACTATCAAGATGGTCCAAATAGTTTCACCTTTTATTTTTGAAACAAACGGCTTTTAGCATAAAAAAACTCTATACAGAAGATACCCTAGGACTTTGTAGGGATGAGCTCGATTCTAAACCCGGGCTGAACCCGAAATGACCAAAATCTAGAACTGAGAACCGTCCCATATATGTGTAACCGGTTTGGGTTCCGATTCCGGTTCAGTTCCGATTTTTTGGTTCTAAAACCCGCAAAATCTGAAATATATGAAACTTCTATTAAAATGTTTTCTACCTAAGGTATACTATATATTATATATAAAAAATATTAACCAAGTTCAATTAACTTACGATGATTGTTAAAATGTTATGTTTTACTTGTATACCTTCACAAAAATTATCATACTTAAACCGTAAAAAAAAAGAATTTATCACTATCATCAAAAAGTTATTTTTTACTTATAAGAAAACAATAATATTAATATAATTCTTTACCTTTAAAAAAACATTGAAATAAACGAGTGAATATGAAGATCACTTACTAACTTGAGTTCTTTTATGAAAGAGGGAACCCAACTAGAAAAAAAAATTAATGTTTTGCACAAATGATTTATGAAATATAAAGAAAATGAAAACTTTTTAGAATTTGGACACGCTATCGACGTGAAAGCTGGGCTACTACTGTAAATGTAGTGGAGAGGATGAAGGTTCACGGAGACCACGCATTAAATTACAGAAGAACAAAAGACGTGAGATTGTGTTTTTTGCAATGTTGTAAAACTCGCTAAGCGCTACTCGAGCGGCCGACCGGGGAGTAGCTAGTACTCGGCCTATTTATGTATAAATTCAAAAATTCACATGTAATATGTTCGTAAATTCTCATGTATATATATAGGGGAGGGTTCAAACGAGAACTGTTTTTCGTACGAGAACTGCGAGAACCAATCTCAACCGTTCTTTGGATATGGGAAGTTAATGGATGGAGAGCGTGGAGGGGATCAAGTGTTGCAGGGTGCATGTGAGAAATTCATGGGTGGGCAATGACATTAAAGGAGGGGGAATTGGACGGCTTAGATTGGTTCTCGCAGTTCTCGTACGAAAAACAGTTCTCGTTTGAACTTTTGCTTATATATATATATATATATAATTGTTCATAGGACCCAAGAAATATGTTAGAAACATAAACAAAATTATTTTTGACTTCGGTTGACCGAGTAGGCCGAGTAGGTCCGAGTAATGCCGAGTAGGACCGAGTTTGACCGAATCCGAGTAATATGGCCGAGTAGCCCCGACTCGCCTCTGCAGTTGGCCGATTGCCGAGTACTCCCCGAGTACTCGGCCGCCTAGGCCGAGTTTTACAACACTGGTTTTTTGACTTTTTGGTTCTTGTTTGTAAATTTCAAAACAACAAATTAAAAAAAACATACATTTTCACAGACATGTTCAAACTTCAAATTATCTTTTTCATACCTTACTCTAGCATAATTGGATATGGTTATTGTATCTATCTTTGCATTAGAACATGGATCTAAACATGAGTATGATTCTAACATAACTCTAACCTAAAAATTATAATCTTCAATCGCACCAAAATCATAATCTTAATCCTTGTACAGCCAATGTTCTTTTATAACTTTATTATATTGTGCTTTTAAGTACTTATATAATGAGTTAATTAGTTCATGAACAAATCACATTATCAAACATTTAAACATCTGACCATCTAACCTTCTACAGCCAATTTTCTCTTAGTTAATTATATGAATATGATGATAACTATGTATTATATGATAACTTCCCAAAATGCAAAACCAAACACCCATAACATTGTACAACCAAACCAATCTTTGTAGAATCTATCAAGGAAAACTTGTGTTAGTAACAGACATAAAGATACGTAAATCTCCTCTCTATCTTATAATAGCAAGTTGTACTTCCCTCTCTGACAGTTGCACAGCCAAAAAGCCTTGCGACTCAATGGTCGGCCAATATATCAGACTAGCAGAACTAATTTTACATCAAAAAAGGAAGTCAAATGACAGTTGACTTTCTTCACGCCAGTCGCTCAACTATTTGTATATCACAACATATGGTCATAACAAAAGGATAAGTAAAAGCCGGGAAAAAAGGCTCCTGGATCATCTAAAACGGACTCTGCATATCTTTTGAACAATTTTGGCTATGTTAAAGCCACTAACTTGTAAGTGCGGCGGTAACTACACAGATCCTAGAGATAAACACATAACAGGTACATTATTCTTTGGGGATGTCACAGTTCCAAAAAGGTAAACCAAGTTGTGTGCCAAACATCGTTAAGGAACATGAACACCGATAAAGGCAGGTAAGAACAGGATCAGATTTCGGGCAGAAGATGGTTTCATTTGATCCATTCAGACGACATATTGGCATGGCTGTAGAAAGACATAAAAGTTATCAAGTTAGCTTCAAGATTTTATACAAGAATCCAACTTATGGCAAAAGCCAAAAGCATAAATGGAGTGAATACATATCCCAAACACAAAAATCTAGAGCTGGCAAAATGGAGGTGTCAAGGTAATAGGTAAGATGGGTAAACTTTTTAGTCTCATTGACTCAAAACACTCTGTCCCCAACATTTTGATAATATTATGATTACAAAAACTGTGAAATGTTCAATATAGTCCAAAGTTTTTGTGTAGTCCTGAGGGACAAATCTCAGCCACAGGATTAAAAAAAGGCAAATGCCCAACAGCACCTCGGGACACCACCACTGCCGCCGACCACCACCTCCGGCCACCCCAATCACATGTGATTGAAGCACAATCACATGTGATTACCGCCAACCACCACCACCACCGACCACCACCTCCGTCCACCACCACAGCCGCCGACCACCACCTCCGGCCGCCGCAATCACATGTGATCGCACACCGCCAACCACCAACACCGACCATCACCTCCGGCGACCCAATCACATGTGATTGAAGTCACAATCACATGTGATTGCACATCGCCAACCACCACCATCGACCATCACCTCCGGACACCACCACAGCCGCCGACCACCACCTCCGGCCGCCGCAATCACATGTGATTGAAGCCACAATCACATGTGATTGCACACCGCCAACCACCACCACCGACCATCACCTCCGGCTACACAATCACATGTGATTGAAGCACAATCACATGTGATTGCACACTGTCGACCACCACCACCACCACCGACGACCAGATCTTTTTTTGAAGCATCAAACGACGAATCTGAGACCAGATCTGAACTCCTCTCATCAAACCGAGTTGAACCACCACCATCCCCACCCTAAACAACTCCGGCAGCCGGCGAATTTAGCCTCGTCGGCGCCGGATCTGAGAAATAAAACGCCGGATCTTTTTTTGAAGCATCGAACGACGAACCCGAGACCAGATCTGGACTCCTCTCATCAAACCGAGTTGAACCATGTGCGCCACCACCATTAACTCCGGCCGTGGTGGTCGGATTTTGCAGCGGCGGCCATGGTGGCCGGAGTTTGCTCGATTTCTCGTTAATGGAGGATCGTGAGGATGATCAGGCTCCATAGTCTTGTAGAGGAATCAAAACCGATCACCCTCACCAAAAATCACGATGATCCGACGGTGGGATCGCCGGAAAATGCTTTGTTGATCGTGTGGCTGAGATTTATCCCTCAGGACTATACAAAAAAGATGGACTATATTGAATACAACTCTACAAAAACTATACTATTTCAACAATAATATAGTTTTAAGAAGAGATCGTATGCATTAAAAATATAGTATAAGCGACTTACAAGTTACGACCATTTGGACCTGTTTTCTTTTTAGCTATCTTTTGTTTTAACCCATTCTATTAGGGATAGACATAACACGTATCAACACATTTTTAGGTAAATGAGTCAAATTTACCACAACTACAAAAATCAAATGTGTTGGGTTATCATGATACCGCCAACAATGAGACAACTGTAAACTTGCAATCGAACTTTTCAGCAAAAAATTCTAGGGAGTGTTTGGGATGCCATTTTGACATGGATTATGTGATATTGTAAAACCAATTTATATCCCACTGCATATGCCTACATAGAACTAGTGATAACACATGCAATGCCCAACATAACAATTTACAAATTTGCCTATTCATATATAAGCCTAGTCAAAGTACATAAATCACCAAAACAATCTTCACAAATTTATCATATTTCCCTAGCCTGCATATGCCGACATACTAGTTCATGGCCATATAAAATGGGTAAAATGAAGAGAGGGTCCTTTTGGAAATGAACACGTGCCGTCCATCATGTATATATTTTGAAAAAAGCGCCCTTGTTTCTGGTCCAGAAGCAGCAATCATAGCTGCACTAACAAACAATGACTATCCTTTTTTGAAATACTTGTTTGTTTCTCAAAACAATGTCATCTATTAATAATGGACATACAAAAATACCAGGTAACTGAAAAGGAACAAACCTCCTAAAAGACCCAAATTCAGATTATGAGAAACAATGGTGACTAGGGGAAAGAAGCAAAAGTATTTTACCTCTTCTTGGTGAACTTCTAAAGAAACTTCCTTGTATTATTTGTTACCATGACGTCGGTTCTCTTTTGCATCTCAATTGTGTTCTTCGTCCCAGAAGAATTCATGATGGGTCTGGTGAAAAATCTTTTTGATGGGGCTCTTAGCTACTATGTCAATATAGGTAAACTAGGAGAATCCCACAAACTTGTAAAAGTTGTTATCTGGGTAATTGAAGGTTTTATGACTAGGTACATATACATACACCATAGAGGCAAACTAGAGAAAGTATGCAAATCTATAAAAAAAAGTGCTTTGTTTTTTATTGCATGTATTGTCGCTAGTTTTATGTAGGTATATGCAGCAGAAAAAAGTACTTCTAAAATATCATAGAATCTATTTCCAAACGCAATCACAAACACCCCTAAAACATATATGCACACATATACAAAAGAAATATAGATGAAAAGGCGGTCCATGTTCTAGGAAAAGGTCAGACAAACAATGTATCTCAATGACTGAAGTTTAGGTACTTAACAAGCACGCCTTTTTCTCCCAATCAGGGCTATGAAAGCACACATCTTCCTGTAGAAAGTGGTAAGTACACTCAAGATAAAATGCATGACCATGTGGCATAGGTCATAGACTTTTGAAACACATTCTTCCTAATGACTGCCATAAACCAATATTCTTGTCATTAATAAGTCATGGCAATGCAATCACTTCAATGTAAAGGCATGTATATTGATCCATTAATCTCCACACTTTCCCAAAGCCGGCCAATCAAGTCATACAAGCTTACGCAAGCATAATTCAACCCAAACATTTTCAATAAACCATGAAGTGTTTCGCACAAGATAGACCAGATAAGAAACTTAATAAAAGCACATACAAGATATAACACTTACCGCTTTATATAAGAACAAGCATGTTTCATTTAGAAATAGAAGCAGGTATTCTCTTCAGTCCTTCGGCTTCCAAAAAGCGACTCAAATTCTTGTCATCTAGATGTTTCTAAATCACAAGATAACAAGTAAACCGAGAGCTTATTAGATTAAGAGTTATTGCGGTTGTGGATGGCCATCTCTACATATATATATATAACTATTTTCTTCATTAGAGGAAAAAGGATGCACTTTTCCATCCGCATTCAAAAAATCAACTATAAATTCCCATGTTTCTAGATACACAGCTCCAGATTCGGTATCAGCCAGTTTACAAAAATGGTATTAGATACGAGGGATTTTTAAAATCCGAGGACTAACAGCATGCACAAATAAACAAAAGTTGGGACAAACTAGAATGCTCAAAGCAGGTCCTGAAGTGTTGATGATTTCATATCAAACTAGATATGTACAGTCAAGTGGATGCATCAAATGGTTTTAGTGCAATTTCAAACCAGTAGCATTTCCCTATTATGGGTCCAATCTACGTTTATAAGATGAGAATCTGAAACACAATGAAACGAACTGAACAAATTTCCCAAAATAGATTATAACTTTACATGAACTCATTAACTTCTGTGTTACCATTCAGTATCGATTATTCATGTGTAACTAATAATAGCAAATGTAAAGAAAGAAAACTTGAATTCATAGAAACTTACAGATAAACAATCTCGATACTTTTGCCACTCAGAAACACATTCTTCTTTATCCCAATGTCCCTTCAAGAACTTCTCGGAATACCACCTGTAACAAACGTCAAATTTAGGGTTTTTCAGTAAGAAACTCGCACGAGAAAAATAAAAGTTTTAGTTAAGAAATGGTTTTAGAAGGACCTGTTGAAGCAATTATGATAAGCAGCTCTGAGATCAGCACAAGGAGATGTGGTTGTCGCTGAAGGAGATGAATTGCGCTTGTCCCTTAAGAATCCCATGTAAGAATCTAAATACAGTGTTGAAATCGATCGAGTATTGAGAATCAAATTTTAGGGTTCAAACTCTTTAACATATTATGGCGAAGGTTGGGGTGGGAAGTTTGATTCAGGGACAAGTTTCATGTTATACAAAATTAGAAGTGATTCATTTCTCTTACAATAATAAATTCTATAAAAATTATACCACAGGTGGAACTAGGTTGAGGTTTATTAATTGATAACCACTTAACCTAACTTTGTTGAACATACATATACCTTTTATGAGTATAATGTGTTCTAAACATGTTCTATTGTTGATTACTATTGTGATATCCATGTTTATATATCACAATTTATAATTTATGAACATGTTATTTGTTCTTGCATGCCTTTGTCTATGGTCTCTCAACGATGTATGGTCTAACGGTGATGTCGGCTAAAATATATATATGTATAGTATTCTATATCATATTCGTTATATGCATATATATAGTGGATTAGGTTAATTATGATTTAATTTGTTATCATATGTATATTAGGGTGTTGGGGAGAATAAACTGGAAAACCGGAGAATATAGTGAAGAAAGCAAGAAAAGCTTGTTGCAGGATGTTTCCGGTATACACGAGGATATTCCGGATAATTGCTATGGTATATTTTTTAGGTGAGTTATCATTAAGTTACTCATTGTAATGTTATAGGTATATATTGCAAGTATATGTTATGTGAATTTATGGTTAAATGGATTATGTGAAATGTGTTATGTGTTGTATGACTAAACGGATTGGTTAAGATCTACTTGACAATCCGGAGACGGCAAGTAAGAAACTGGGGTTGTTACATTTGACGTGATAACTTAAAAGGGTTTATTAAGATCCGGTAGCTCATGACTTCACGGATCTAGATGAGAGAGTTTCGGCCAAGAGTTGGTTTTTAACAAACTAAGATGCAGATGGCATCAAGGTTCAGATGACCATATGTGATTATGTGGTAGGGTCAGATGGATCATATATGATTATATGGATATGTGGTATTACGTGTAACACCCCGTTTCCGGAGGCTACGCATACGATACAGAACAGAGCAAAATACCTTAAACAACTCGTACTTTCTCTCGCTCTCTTTACCCTTCAAATCCCGTGTAAACCTGCAGCATGGAAAGAAAATGCGGCTGAGCCAAAAGCCCAGTGCGCGGATACAAACAAACAAAGATATACAATAATACAATATATAATACGAGCAAGACATAACGAATTTAAGACCGGCAATAATTAACGAACCAATACGAAGACAAACGAACTTAACACCATAAAAACCAATATGAAAGCATAACAATAACTAACGAGTCAATGGGGTACGAACAATCCGAGCTCAATAATACCGATACTTGTATAAAACAAGCACCAGCCAATAACAATGGGTACATGGACCTGCAGATCCAAAGTACCAAACAATGGTGAATGAGGTGTTGGGCACTACGCCTCCATCCACAAACAATAACAATACAATAACTATGGTTAACCAATACGCCTCCTAAAACCCTTATCACACCACAATGAGGAGACGCCGTAACAAATCACACCGTTACGGAAGTGTGACCCCATCGGTGCCACAATGACGCCCCTATGGTACCTCCATAGGTAGGTAATAGCTCGCATACCCAGAGTAAAACAATAAGACAATAACATTGAAGCAGTAACATTACGATACTAACAATGACATATTCTCAATAAGGAACTCTGAAGAGGTATATAACAATAAACAATAAGTCAATGAACGAACGATAACCAAACCAATCTAGCTAAACAATATAAGACATGAAAAGTACTAACTTTAGTTTCACTGTAAAAAGACAAGGTTTTGAGACTAGCTTATATAAAATGTTTTAAAACAAGATAGTTTGAGAAAGCAAATGTTTTTAAGACAAGGTTTACTAAAGAAAACAAGAATCTTTATTAAAAGGGTAGATATACGCAACGAAATCCTTAATAACCACGTGACGATAGAACCAAGAGACGAAGACTAAATAGGATCAAAAAGGAACCTTTTATTAAGAATTATAAGACACTATAACGATAGATAATCCATATAGAAAAACTAAGAATACGTACCTACGACTATAATAACCATAGGAGAAAGTAGGAATCCGTACCTTAGTTTCACAACTCAAGAATCCAAGCTCTAGCAATAACCCAATGCTAATCCCCTTTTGTTGTTATAGATCCTAATAAAGTTTCAGTCTGTTTTAGATTCAAATATCCTAAAATATCCAGGATTTCTTTATTCTCTTGCTACTGTCATCCAGATTGCTTAAGCCATGTCAACTGTTAATTGTGTACTTTACTCGAGAGTTTATTTGATTAACAAAGATAAATCGAGAAGAGACCTCTTGTTTTTTTGTAGTATAGTTACTTGATAAAATCACCACTAAAGTAGTTTAAGAACAGATAGAACTCTTCAAATATTACAATGGTTCCCTGAACATATTTGTACTTTTAGATGGCAAGTAGGAATGGATTCAAGATCAAAAAAATATGAGACCAGTAATTCAAATCAAAAACCAATTTCAAGTCTAGTTCTTGCCCTCGTAAATCAATTGTTTATAAAAAAAAATCATCTTAACTGCTAGGTGGTCAGATTTATGCAACACAGTATCACAGTTTGATTCAAAAATAACTTATCCAGAATCGTCACAAATTCATCATCTTTACTGTTTTAAAAGAGGTTCAATACAAGCAGAGGTCCCATCCCCGAAGTACAAAATTGAGAACATTGATCAATTTGAGACCCGAAGGTGCTATTTAGCTATAAAACGATAGCAATGTACTAAATTAACGAGACTTAAGCATGATCACAGGGGATCAAAACAGTAGCAAGGAATAAAACATCCGCTTAGATTACGAGTTAAAGAGTCGGATTCAACCCTAACTAAAATCAGAAAAGAAGCTTATCATCAGGAACAATTTCGTGGCAGAAGCATCAGATGACAAACAATCAACGCAACAGAAGAGAAATTGATCAAATCGCAGGTTGTTCTGAGAGGTACCAGAAGAAAACCGAATCACTAACCTTAACCGATCGTAGTTGTTCTGCCTCAGCTCTTCGATTTCCTTCCTCACTGTCGCAAATCGCCGCCCTAGCTTCCTCTATCGCTCCCGATTCGAGTTTGCAGATGAAGAACTTTGAAAAATCGAATGGTATTTATACGCAGAGCCGTAATGACGATTAGCGAAGGAGCAGGGGGTTCGTTACCCCTTTTTCTCTGGTTGTTTGTTCCAAACGATATTCCCTCCCAGCAGATAAGTTCGATCCATGTGAGGTTTGGTTCTATCCGATGTTTAAAGCTTGATGGGCTAAAACAAGTTGGGTTATAACTTGTCTAGTCTAATTGTTTATATATTAGGCCCAAGTTCTGATTTATTTTACTAACTGATTTATTATTATTATCTTTATTATCTTATTATTATTGTTTGATTTTGGGGTATTACAATCTACCTACCTTAAAAGAAATTTCGTCCTCGAAATTTAAGTCAAAACATAAAAAGTTACGAATTCAAAACAATACGGATCAAAGTCATTAATAACAAGGTAGCAATGGTGACCGAAGCCGAACAATAACCTAAATACTCTAGTAACTAAAAGAACAAAAGCATACTCTAACTTAGTAAATTCAAGTTCTTGCAATAAGCCGAGTCCCTAGAGCAAACTTTATTCTTGTGCCTGATTAGTTGCCAAAGCAAAAACTCTACCCCCGATATTCCTTGGTGCATTTCCTCCTCCAGCTGGGTCACGTTTCTTCTTACAATCTTTAACTAGATATCCTACCTCACCACATGCAAAGCAAGCTCCCGTAGTCTTATAGCAAGTATTCGAAGGGTGACGTTTCCCACAAATGGTGCATTGAGTAATTGGGGCATGATTTGGATCTCCATGATTTGCACGCTTTGAATCGCTATTATGGTTGGACCCTTCGTTACCTTGCCCTTGCGGTTGTTGTTCACCTTGTTGAATGGGTTTCCCATCTCTACTCCTCTTTTTACCGCTGTCTTGCTTTGAGGCTAAATACAATTTGCGCTCCATTTCAATGTTCTTGGCCACATCTGCAGCTTCTGCCACATCAGCGTAAGTTGAGTTTACTATCCTTGATCGAATCCTTTCATTGACTGCCCACTTGAATTTCTTTGCTTGATCCCTAGGGGATCCTGCTGCAGCACCCACAAAACCTGCCAATCTGAGAAACCTGGCCATAAATTCAGTGATGTTTTCATCCTCCCGTTGACTGATATTCGCATACTCTCGAGCCATGGAGTCCTTATCCGCTTCTGAAAAATATTGCTGAAAGAATGCCTCACGAAACTGCACCCAAGATAATGACTCAACATACGCATCCCCTTTAGCCTGTTTTAACGCCTTCCACCAACGTTGCCCATCCCCTTCTAGCTTGTAAGTGGCCAGTTTTACTTTAACAGCATCTGGGCATCCCAAAACATCAAATATTTTATCCACGTGCGAAACCCAATTCTCTGCATCAACCGGGTTTGGTGCTGAACTGAACGACTGCGGCTTATGTTTCTGGAATTTCTCAAACCAATCGTGTGTATCCCCAGCATTATTGGTAGCTCCACCCGCACCCCCAACATTATTAGCAGCTCCACCCGCATTATTTGCAACTCCGCCAGCACCACCAACATTATTAGCAGCTCCACCCGTATTGTTGGCAGCTCCACCAGTACCACCAGCATATGATTACCCGTTATATTTATTATTTTTCAGGTACACAGGGTAAGGACAAGGGGGAAGTCTCCGGCGTGACAGCCATGTTTCTACACTCTTGTTTTATGAAAATGTTTTACCATGAACTCTGATTTTATTATTTATTATACAAAGTATGTTTTGAAACTATTTGAGTGTTAGATGTTTTATATAAATGTATGGTTTTAACAAAAAATTGGATCGTTACACATCCAGTTAGAAATTTAATTGTTTTGTTGTGTTTTTACTATAACAATCCAACTCTTCCCAATTTATTCGCTTTTTTTAGACTACTTTATAATCGAGTCTTTTAATTCTGAAATCACACTCATTTTCCAACTGCTCACATCACGTTCTTGTCAATACCATCTATAATAAGATTAGGATCTCTTATCTATTTGTGCTATAGTGTTTTGAAAAAGATAAAAACACAAGATAATTGAAAAACACAATTGTGTTATCCATAGTTTAATAGAAATAATATATATTCTACTCCTGTCTAATTGAAAAACACAATTGAGCAATGACAATTTTGCCAGAATGACACAAGATAAAAACATATAATTAGGTAAAAACCAGTTTATAGCAACTACAAAGATCATTCCCTACCAAAAGCTCACACACAATAATAAAAATCAGAATTATCCAGAAAATTCTAGAAACAGCCACAAGAGAAGGCAAGTTGTTGACTTGTCAACCTGGGCAACCATAACACACAGCATTACCCCAGCCCTAGCTATCAGATGCTAGTTTCACCCCTCACTTGGGTATTTATAAACTACTGTACACTTATATAATCTTATTTTTGGCCTCTCCCTTTTCCCAAAACCTTTTTACCAAATCCAGACCGACCGAATGTGAATGGTCAATACTGCCCTCAGATGTCGAGTTGGTAGGACGAGTTCATGAAAAGGGGCTGCCTTTTTTTAATAGCAAATGCAGGGGGTAACTGTGGGGAGTTCCCATTAATGGGCAAGAACCTGATTATAATACACAAGTTATGCCTCCAATTCTGCAGTTATTTGTTTTATTATTATGGCAGCATTGTGTCATCAGCTGATGTCAACATTTGTATGTCGGTTTCTTCGGTTGTTGCTTTTGTTGTATAACCCATCTTCAATTCACCTGCTGTTATGGTCAAGAAACAGTATCCATGTTACTCAATGGGGAGATCAGGCAGGTTGAGTAAGGGGTCATACTGGTAAATTTTTGTATGGGTTGGTTGACCCGGACCGCTCTTTGATAAAGTTATAAAAAAAGTGTATCAAATACTTTATGAAAATCATATGTTTGCAATTTTTTATGCATAAAACATAATCCCAACTAACCCATTTTTACAAGTAAATGGGTTGAAATTGCCTCCTCAAGTCATGGTTATTATGACTTTTGAGTCATAGAAACAGTCTTCTTGCAAAATGCA
Source organism: Pulicaria dysenterica (assembly GCA_947179395.2). NCBI lineage: Eukaryota > Viridiplantae > Streptophyta > Magnoliopsida > Asterales > Asteraceae > Pulicaria > Pulicaria dysenterica. Next base: position 62,681,890 of record OX359294.1, read on the forward strand.
AAGGGAAAGACTGCTAACTATGACTTCCACCATAAGAACAAGCAAGAGCATTATTCACCAGGATCTGACCCTTTTGGGAAATGGAAATTAGAGTTTAAGTTGGTATTTGCTAACCATATAACGAGTCACTGGATGCACTCCGAATGAGATCTAGTCAAAGTTAAACAAGAATTAGTGAAGATTCGAAAAAAATCATAATTTGCAATTTAAGTTGCCATGGAGGGGCTATCAGGTGTCGTTGCTACCCTCCCATTTTGATAACCAACAAAGATGTTAAATAGTTTCAGTATTAATTCAAAGATTAAAGAACTTCGGGCCTCCAATATATATATATCTATACTATATTATAAAGCATTTAACTTTCTCTCTCTTAAAATTTTTAAGACTACTTAATTTTTAGTAGTACAAGTTTTTGTGCTTAAGATACAAACAATTAAAGCAATAACCTAACCAATCATCCCCTTAATTATCTCAACTAATTTAAGGCAACTTTTACTTTAATAAATCATTAAACATCACAACAACTATTTAATTTATCTATTTTTGACTAAATTACCTACATCAATACAATTTTAAGCCTATAGTATCTTTTCTCTAATTCTTTATTAATAATATTTTTAATTGATTTTTATAAACTATTTTAACAACTAATAAAATGGTTAATTATAAGAAAAGTAAAGAAATCAGGGAAAAAGGAAAAAAACATGGGTAGGTTGACTAACACAGCATTTTACACATACCATACCATACTTTTTAAATCAAACATATTATCGAGCACAAACTATTGTCATCCCCGCCGCATTGCGCGGGTACAATGCTAGTAAATTATAATTTATTCATTCCCTTGTAGATTTTCTAGTTCCATTACTGTGAATCAACATACCAGGATTATCACGCAGTGCCTTTACAGCATCAAAGTTCTTGTACGTATAGCCCACGAAATTCAAGTCCTTAGGATTTAACTGCTGCTGTATGATAATATTTGAGAATACAAGTATTACAATAGGACCAGACAGAACAAGTGATCAAACAGGCCTTATCATTCATCAGTCAATGCACTTGGAGGCAAAAATAATTGAGTAGGTCTGGTGGTTTGGGACTTTGGGCAACGGGTCAAACAGGTTTCATTTGAAACAAGGTCTTTTAAGTACGGGTCGGGTTGAATCGACCCACAAACATTTCTTGCCCATATTTATAAAATGCATGCTTTCACAATAAGATAGTTCTTTAAAATACCAAGTTAGGAGGTCGTAAGCATTACAAAGGACTTTGGACCACGTTCTACCCTTTTGACCTGTTTTGTCTTTTAGATCATTTTTTATAAATTGACCCATTCCTAGTATTATAGCCACTTAAGATTAAAAAAGAAAAAAGAAAAAACATGAACTAGTATACAATACAATTTTGAAAAAAAGGCGCACCTTCCTTGAGGGTCCTGAACCAGTTCTCCCTGAAGTTGGAGGATTCAACTGATGACAAGTTCAAAAACTTAGTCTAAAGTGAACTGTTACTTGTAGGGGATCTCAAATATGGTAATGTTTATACCTCATCAAACTTCATAAAGTTTTGGGTGTCTAGCTCCCCATTGACTTCGGGTTTGAAAGCTGCCTCCATTTCATATAGTTTATCCCACTCAACATCCTTAAACCATGGATGAGCCTGAGACCATACACAGTCGAGTAAAACAAACACGTACAGTAAAAGCTTGAGGGAGCGTTTCAATGTGTTTCAATAGTGGTAATGTCCACATGTAACTTACCTTTATTTGGTCAGGTCCACATGTACCCAGCCTATGCTCGACGTCACAAAGCAACCTGTAGATGAGATCCTTTGCTTCTAGTGACAACATTGTGTCTTCTGGAAATCTTAGATGATTCCTCCAATGAACAATCTGACATTTAACAATATTGATGCATAAATCTCTGATATAAATTATAATCAGCTTAAGATATAATGTATAAGAGTACATGACAAACAAATTATGTATGAACTCCTGTAACTAGGGTCTAAATTCATAGCGTAATTATGCATAATATATGTTGGAGATGGAAACCAAGTAATCAGTTGTGATGTTTGATACCTTCCTGCATGTGGTTATTGGATCATCCGAGTAAAATGGAGGATATCCAACGAGCATTTCATACATTATTGCACCTAAAGACCACCTGCATGAGATTTATAATTAACAAGACTCGTGATGTAAAAAAATACATAAATACAAAAAAATTAAGAGGCTGGGGCCAGGGGAATGTAGAGCTTGCAAAAAGAGCAGGTTGGAAGTCGGATAATGGATTAAACAGGTTCGGGTCAAAATGGGTAGCTTTTGTTACAATTTGAGTTGAGCTGAAACACTTTTATTACTTCTGTAAATTATTAGTGTGTCAAATATGATTACAAAAGTTTAATTATTTCAACACTACTCTAATATTTTGAAAAATATGATGTAGGAGGGTTTATGCATTAGAAGTACTATCAGCAAAAATCAATCTAACCAGTCACACTCAATTCCATATCCTTTCTTCAACAATACTTCAGGAGCTATATAATCCGGTGTTCCCACGGTTGAAAATGCCTTCCCACATAAACCAGAAAGAAAAAATCAGTTAAAAGTGAACAAAATTGACATCCAATAACTTCTTATTTCATAGCCCAAAAAAGCAGTTGCAGAGATGCAGATAGAAACACACCAGTTTTCTCCTGTTCATCTGCCAATGCTGAAGCTGTTCATGGGCACTTTTCCAGCTATGTCCATTCTCAGCATCAGGGAAGCCATCAATGTCCATTGGTTCTCTCATATTCTCATCAACCGTGGCTTCATTTTCATTCAATGTAGATAATGTCCTGCAATCAAGAGGCTTGCATAGACCAAAATCCGAAAGCTTCATGTGACCATTCTTGTCCAGAAGAAGGTTGTCAGGTTTTATATCTCTGGAAAAAAAAGGTAAATGATCAAACAGTTTATTTGCAATTCACCCTGTTCAACTTACCAAATTCAACCTTTTAAATTGAAATTATATAGTCTTGCAAAGGTGGCGATTTCAACCCATTTTGCTCATGAAATTGTATAATCTTGCAAAGGTGACAATTTCAACTCATTTTGCTTATGAATGGGTGTAGATCAGGTGTAATAATCTCTAAAGGTTCAAACGGTTCAAAAGTCACACGCAGTGTATCTTTAATGCATAAACCTCTTAAATAATATTGTTAGAAAAAATACAGACAACAAATTAACGTTTAATAGAAATATTAAAATTTGGTATAAAATCCAACTGTGTTTTGGCCCGTACCATAAAAGCTATATGATACCTAGCCCGCCCCATTTTGCCACCTCTAAAGCTTGAATATCTTTATACTAACCTGTGAATGTAGTTATGTTTGTGAATGGACTCTATGGCCAAAACACTTTGAGCTATATAAAACTTAGCAACATTTTCTTTTAAAGTGTCTTCTCTCATCAGCAAAGTCATCATGTCACCACCAGGTAAATATTCCATAATGAGGTACAAATACTCGGTGTCTTGGAACGAGTAATACAATTTCACTATGCAGTGGCTAGCTACTTCTGCAAGCAAGTTTCTCTCGGCTCTAACGTGCTCCACCTGTAAATAAATATGAACTTGGTTTATTTATTAAAAAAAACAACAATAAGATGAGAAAGTCAGCAGTCAAAAGACATTTACCTGTCCTCTAACAAGCATTTCTGATTTCTTTAACTTTTTCATTGCATAGATATTCCCAGATTTTTTCTCCCGACATAAACGTACCTGAATTGATTGAATTAATGTAAACATATTACTTTTAAAAAAGGATTAATATGAACTGAATAATCTAATCACAAAATCATTAACAACTTCAAATATATCTTTAAACATACATCAAAACTTAACAGAATATTTTATTGTACAGTTCTTAACTTGCAGCATTTAAGCTAGGAAAGTTTTCTATGTACAGATATAATAATTAAATAATAATTCTTATAGTGCTAAATGATCAGAACAGCCTGTTTAAGTCATTTTTCTTCCTTGGAAATTTGACTGAATAACTACATGATGCAAGCATATAATCATTAAACGGCTTACTAGACTTTTTACAGTAGGTTTACAAGCTGAAGAGTACCCAAATAGTCATTCACAGATTAATAACACACCCCATGAAACGGCTCCAGGTAAGTTGACCGTTTTCCCTTGGAAACATTCATTAATGTTCTCACAAGATCTAAAATTTACTCTTTATCTGTCTTTCTAGTCATCAATTTAATGAAACTAATAAAACCACTCAGCAGCAAGACGACAGATGACGTTCAATCAAACTATTTCTATGAATTCCTTGAAAGTATCCTTTATATTGGAATGGGAATATATATTTATTAAATATCAAAATGCCAAAGAGAGAATTCATTGATATTTTTAACATATAAATATACACCTTTCATCAATTTGGTACTTCACAAGGTTCCCTATAGGATCTTTGGAGAGACAAAGAAAAGCCACCAAAAGATCTTTTTCTATTTTTCTTCATCTTTCTGCTTCTAAAGAGTACATTTTGGTAAAAAGTGAATTTCTTTTTTTAAAAAGAAGGGACTAAACACATGTAAGAAGAACACACACACATCGCAGGAGTATAATTACATATATGCCAACGTCATTCATGATATATTTCTAACCTCGCCAAAGGCTCCTCTTCCAATGATGGTCAAAAGTTCAAAATCATCAACACAAATCTTGTTTCTTTTGAGTCGCATAAACTCTGTTTCTTTTCTCTCTAAATCCTTGATCAGATTAATTTGTTCCTCTTTAGGCACATCCGAAGAAGCCAACTTTCTCTCCAAAATCCATCGCCTGCAAAGGAAAAGGTACATCAGGACTAATTTCATTAAGATATTTTAGAGAAACAATAGTTTTATATGAAGTTTTACTTCAAGAAAGATGACCACTTTCAATAAGAGCAAACCTTCATAAGTTTAAGGGGAAAGGTACAATAGGACCAATGATATCTAAGATACTACTACTACTGCTTTCATAGCTTGAAAGTTTAAGGGAAAAACGAAACAACGTTTTTCCCATTTCATAGGTCATCTACATACAGCCTTATCAACTCTTGATGCTTTCCATAAAACCTTAGATCCAAGAGTTCAGTGACACTGTGACAGATACAAGATTTTCTAACAGAGCATGCACTATCATAACAAAAAGATCATGGAGAATTTTCTTTTAATATTTTCTATTTTTGAGCTACAAAAGAAATTATAAACTCGGCACAACATACGCTTTGCGCGGAAAGGTGAATTATCTACAAAAACAATTACCAAACAACCAAATTTTTTGTCACACAAACAGCAAGTGCATGCAATACTAGTGTGGTTCACTGGTTCTTAAAACTTTAAAATGAAATTGTTATATGCCAATTGGGTATCATATTAACATTCTCAACTACTATATCAAGCTAGTTAATTTACTTCAAGCCAGAAAATTCAAGAAAGCTACAAGAACATTCTAAATCAATGACATGCATCATCTCAAAAACCAAGTGAAGCTCCAATTTGATCAATTCAGTTACATAATACTGCTAAACAAAACTTGATTCATTCTCCACCAGTTTTTCAGCAACCAGGCGTAGATCTCGTAGCATAATAAATGCAGGAAACATTATGGTACTAAACCTAACTTGAGAGATTCAAGGATTCGCCAATTAAGATGAATAAACAAATGCATAGTACACAAATCCCACGTAAAGGGTGTTGGAACCACAAGTTTAATTCCCACAAAAACCGATAATTTATGAAAAAAATGTGACCTTTCTTTGCGTTCTTGAATGTTCTTCATCTGGGTTTTGTAGTGATTCTCTATAAATTGCTTAGCAGCAGCGACTTTCTCCATGGTCAAACTAGAACCCTGAACTTCGTCTTCTCCTGCTTTCACTCCCTCCTCCATTTTCACACTGCTTCTCTGAATCTGGGGTTTGTATTTGTTTTTGTTCTTTTTGATTTCTCTTAGTATGTGAAAACAAGGAAATAACAACAGCTAAAATAGAAACCTCAGGAGGCCCTTTTTGGTTTACCTCATCAGCATCAAGTCACCAAGTAACCTGTAGTCTATTGGGGGATGTATGATATGTGTATGTGTATGTGTATGTGTATGTAAATATATGATGGTAGGGTTTTAATCTGGTGGAAAGGGGTATATGCAAAACCCAGAAACTAGATCGGCTATTTGTATGACAGCTGTGTTGATCTGTCTAATCTTGATATTGGGTTTCTCTTTCTTGTCTTCTTTGAATCCTGAAAAGGAATGGTCAAACGCCACCATTTTATTATATTTTTTTTTTCTTTCCAGAATTGATTCGTGTTCTGATTCGTGGTTGAAATATATTATAGCAATTAAATTAAGGGAAAATGATCTGCTAACATCACCTAACTTAGGTAATGTTACACTCACAAATCATTTAAATGAGAAAATACTAAAATGACTAAATTATCTTTCATTAAAGTAGTTTGTGAGTGTAACATCACCTAAGTTAGGTGATGTTAACATTACGGATGATTTTCCCTAAATGTGTAATCACTGGATATTTTAAATTTTTTAACTATAAGGTATTTAAGTTTCAATTTCATTTTGTTATTATGAAAGTTTTTAGGTTTTGTTAATCAAGTCATAGTAAGAAATGGTTCATTGTACTTCTAGACGTTGGGTGAATCTTTATCCTAATTAAACACATTGGAATAGTATATTCGTTCATCGTAAATGCTTGGTGGGTTCGGTAAGTGGACGCTCTAAGAGGGTGTTTGGTTCATTCTTTGATTTTGAGGGGATTGGGATTTATAAAAGGGTTTTGTATTTGGGGGGAATTCATTTGGTGGGATTTAAAATCTCAATCCCTTGTTTGGTTCACCTCATCCAAGACACCAACATAAACCTATCAACACCACCATCAAACCGCCGGCCACCACCTCACCGCCGGTCACCACCTCAACGCCACCTTCTCTGCGAACGGCTAGGTTTTACGAATGGGACAAATGAAGACGACGGCTAGGGTTTGCGAATGGGACAGATGAAGACGACAGCGGCGGCGATTAGACGAAGACAGACGAACACGGGTTTCTTTGAACCTAGGGTTTCTTCGAACCCTGTTATCGTATGGCGGCGGCGATTAGAAAACCTAGGGTTTCTTCGAACACAGACGAAGACGGACAGATGAAGACGAAGGCTAGGGAACGACGATGGAAGGTTGATGATGATGGAAGGTTGACGATGATGGAAGCTTTGACGAAAGGCAACGAAGAACGACGGCAGATCTAGGTTTTGTGATGGAAGGTTTGTGGAGAACGATGATGGGTTTCCGTCGATCTAGGGTTTCCGGCGGTGAAGAAAGACGGCAGATGGCGGCGAAGAACGACGGCGGATGGCCGCGTCGATCTAGGGTTTCTGTCATTTGCCGGATTATTCGCCGGAGGTCGCCGGAGCAAATGACTCAGTTGAGGATTTCAAAATACTAGGGGGTGGGAGGATTTCTAAATCCCTAATCTATGGATTTTAAGAATTTCTGGGAATCAAATTCCTCTCCTCCTTTTGCAAACCAAACATCATATTTTGGGGAATTTGAATTCTCCTTCCCTTGAAATCCCCCCAAAAAAATGAAACAAACATCCCCTAAGAGATAAAGCCTAAGATTTGATTCCAACTCGTTACTCTGGCAGCCAAGACAGACACAGACGGACCCAATATTTTTGTTGACTGATAACACTATATAATGACAAAAATAAAACTTATTAGAACTGGTTGTGTTGTTCGGGCTTTTTTCCCTTCCAGTTAATCGGGTCAGAGGTAACAAGCTTTCTGTAGTTGTTCCGGTATTTTAGGGTCAAATTTAAAACAAAACACAATTTATATGAAACTATGTTAATAAATTGCTATTTTTAAGGTAAACTAAAGTATTTTAAATGTATAAATTGAAAAATGAATTATATTTTATCATTTTCTTAGAAAAAAATTACGTTTCATTTGATTTTGGCGGCATCAAAAAATCACAAATATGACTGGTGGCACTAGCTCGAAATTGTTAAAGTTTTCTACTCTGTCTGCATAATTAACTGGTTGCCCGTGCCCCCACCAGACATTACTTCGGTCCGCTCATGAAGACGATCATTGCATGCGGGCTAATTCTTGGGAAATGATCGTTTCAGATCCATAGAATTCCGAAGACGAGGTTGGCTTGGGATAAACAACCTTTTGATAAAGAAATAGTCAATTTATAATAAAATATTTTTTATTATGATTATGAGTAAATCAGAATTTGTCTTTTGTATACAGTACACATGTAAACCTTTTTTGCTATAGGATTCTTTTATATAACTATTACATGTCATTATTTAGACATATGTGCGTTTAATATTTTAGACATATGTATGATATGAATACCAAAATTGATTCTAGATTTCTACTAAATAATAAATAAATAAGAACAAGGTTTCGTGCACGGGCGTTGCGGCGGACAATAAGTATGATGGTGCATACATGGTCATACATTTAAAAGTGCACTCCTTGTTTTGATGATGATAAAAATATACACATGTGATATTATTGCTTATCAAAATTATTCATATGTTCATATCTATATTCTTAAAGAAAATTAACAAGCCTCAAATTGATGATCAAGTGAAGTACAAACAAGTAAAAGACTTCAATTCAACAAGAAAAGAATAAATCAAGATAAATCAACATTCACGGTCGATACCATGGTCGACCGTGAATCAACCGTCGCTGCTCACCTCACAACTCTTAAATGTTGTTTTTCTTCAAGTCAACCGAACTCGTACTTAACAAGTGAAGATGATATCTTCAAAGCCGATGACGAAGATATCTACAAACAAGAGTTCGAATTATATGAGCTTACAAATAAAATAATTAAATTAGTTTATGTTTTTATAAAATTATTTTTATAAAAACTTTATAAAAATGACAAAGATTTTATAAAACTCAATTGTGTTGGTTGATTAAATCTAAGACTTCCTATTTTAAGCAAATAACAAACACAATCCTACTTTGAAACAATACACCACCATAATTAGCAAAGGAATCTCCCAAAGGGGTAAAATTCCAACATGCTTTGTGTATTGGTTTCCAAACTTCCATATATGTGTTTAAATTCAAACTTTAAGAGTATGGGATCAACCAACCTTTTGAACATATACTTTTCAGTTGATTTTTATGGTAAAAATGAGTTGAGTGTGGTTTTAAATAAAGTCCAACGTCTATATTGCAAAGAACAAGAAAGTTCAGGTACCTCACGGTTTTAGCCACGGTCGACCTTGGATCGACCGTGAGGGTACTGGACAGCTTTTGGACTTTCACCTTTTTCCTTATTTAAACCAACTCAAACCTCATTTTTTAGTATCTCTTGCACAAGCAAAAACACATAACATATATTCTTATCTTGTGAGCTCATATTCTTTGATAATTCATCTATCATTCAAGATCAAGAATCAAGCAAGAGCAAAGCTTTCAAAGCTTGAACACTACATCATCTTTCTATATATTTTGTAATAGTGTAAGGATCAACTCTAGCCTTTCAAATTAGAGTGAAGTAAGGATCATCTCTAGCCTTTAGAATTAGAGAGAAGTAAGGATCAACTATAGCCTATAGAATTAGAGTGAAGCAAGGTTATCTTTACCTTACTTGCAAGTTTGAAGTGTTAATTCTTGCAAGTGAAAAAGAGAAGTGTAAAAGGTTTATCTCTACCTTCAAAGAGAGAAGCTAGTGGAGTAAACTCTTGATGGGTGAGGCCAATGAGTGGATGTGGTGCAAGTTTGTTAACACTTGCATGAACCACTATAAATCTCTTGTCTACTAATTGGTGATATCTCTCTACCCTTATTCTCTTTATTTCAAGTATATATATATTTGTTGTGTTATAAACTTCAAAAAAATTATTTTTAACACAACTTACAAATTTTATAAGTGTAAAAATTGGTAAACTAAGTTAAAGAACCTATTCACCCCCCTCTAGGTTCCAACAAAGTAAATAAAAGGAATGCGTACAATACTAAAACGAATTTTTTAAACTAAATAACTGTTAAGCAACATAGCTTCAAACTTCAAATATATTTCAAGAAACTTAACATCAAAGTAAAATAGTTTTAGCAAAAGCTAATTTACAATACAACTTATGTCGCAAACTGCATAGTTAACATACATAGCTAACACAAAAATAGAGGAACAAATGTCTTAAGATTTAAGCACTAATTATTTTTTAACTTTAGATATGATATTCAGTAGAAATGCTCCTCCCCAAAAGTGTTTTCCAAAAGTGTTTGAAGCTTAAAACATCTTCCCTGCAAAAATAATTTTTTTGTTAAATCTCAAAAGATAGAAATATAGGTTTGATTATTGTTATCTTTTAACTCACCAAGTTAGCTCTTTCAAAGAGCTATGACTATTCCTTGTCGTCTGAACGGCGCTAGATGTTGTTAAGATCGCGCTTTTGTTTCTTAACCAAGTTTGCTCCTGCTTCATCTACATGACATGTAATCTACATGACATGTAACTATTATTAACCACATTTCCTAGATATCAAATTTGTCTTTTTTGAAAGGAAATGTGTATCACAAATACATATTGCTCACACACCAATATCTGTCAAGTATCATATATACACAAAACACAAACAAACACACACACACACACACATATATATATATACACGTATATATATATATATATATATATATATATATATATATATATATATATATATATATATTGATATGTTTAATAAAACTTGTGTGGTTAGAAACCTGATGTATGGAAAAGCTCTTTCTTGACAGATGTTTGGTTGGGGTTTTTTTGGTTTAGTGGGTGGAGAAAAAGAAGCTAATGTAGGAGTAGTTACTGGAGCAGAAGTTGGTGTAATAGGTGTTGATGGTAAAGGATGTTGAATGGTTTGTATTGGAGTAGCAGGAGTGGTGATAGATGCTGGTGTTAAGGTGTTTGTATCTTTGACGATGTTTGTTTGAAGTGGAGCCATTATAGGTAAATGAAAATGATTCATAAGTGATATACGGAACCAAACAGTTTAACATTATAGAAATCAATCCATGCTATATCTTAGTTTCACTGCTATTCTCTTGTTAAAAAACTCAATATATATTGGAGTACACATGAATTAAAAGGGGGTGCATGTAAATCTTTTATTGTAGTTTCACCGATATTTGTTTCGGGTCAATTGGGTTTGATGAACCTGGAAATAGCAACAGATATAAATTAGCTTATGTATTAGATTGGGTTTAAAAGCATGCATTTTCTAATAGATAGAATATAAGGAGCTAAAATGGAGGTGTCTTCTTTTATTTCAGTTTTAATCAAATTCTTCAAGTTCAAGTAAATTATTAAATTTGAATGATTCAGGTGGATAGTTGCCCTCGGCTATAATAATAAAAAATTGCTCATAAGAATTACATGAGCATGTGTTGATCATGCGTATTATATCTGCGTAGCTCCATTTGATAAATTTCAAATTAAACTATTTATTAGAAAATTAATTAACTGGATTGTTATTTATTTTATAGAAAATTAGGTAAAATCAACACAATTGGCTAAAAAGGAAATTTGTAAAGCAATTAAAAATTCATCCGTATCATATTCTAAGTGTTTTAGAATCACCTTACTTGTTTTATCTTAGAACATCATTTTATTAATTGTTTTTATGATTATATTTAACTTATCAATTGTTTGTAAAAATTTAAGAGAAGTGTTGGTATGTCAATTCAACCCAAACCCTTTTGGTCCGTCCTAAAATTTAATCCATTTCAACCTATCATTTAAAAGAAACAGAACAAAACTAAAAACTTAACATGTTAATTTAATTCAATGAAGAAAACATGAGCCCTTTAGACCATTCCAAGCATTGTCCATTCGACGTATCAAACCAAACAGGTCATCAAGAGACTTACAATAGGTACTATCAGTGTAAGACCATCGTTTGTACTTCTCCTTAATCTTAAAACTCCTTCCTAAAAAGACTCCTATTAGATACATCGGTAAAAAAATAATTAGAGATATGTTGTAGTTTGCGTATATAATATATAAAGAAGATGAGAGAACACCAACTTGACAAATAATTTGTATATGGTATTAGAATTTAGATGCATATTTAGTAATTTATAGTATTTGGCTATTTGGTTCTTCCTTCATTCAACGGTTTAAGTTTTTGGTTTATCGATTTTGGTCTCTTCTGCTTCATGAACATAATGCAGCATATATCAGAATTTTAGGCTTTATTATGTTATTTTCTTTTTTTGAAGAAAGCAACAATCATTGATACAACAGGGTAGTTAAATGTACATCTTTATTTTATATTCTATTTCCAAATGCACCCATTTATGCAAGTATCATACAAATACCTTCTAAACATAAATGTTTATTAAAAAAATTATTCAACTCTAATAAATATAAGATAATATAGAAGGTTGATTCTGGAGATTATAAAAATTAAAAATCAAGGAGAGATAGTATTAAATGCAGAAATTGATGAAAGAAAGAACACATACAAATGACAGCTAAAAATAGTGAAACTCAGTTATCAACATAACCAAACATCCATGTGATTATGTGAAGTGAAATGTGACTAAGAAAGATATATTGTGTCAATGAAAAATGGACTTTTGTGATAAAATTGGATAAAGAAGTATATTCAGTAGCTACCCAAATTAGCTCTCGTAAATCCTATGTGCATATTTAAGATTACCAATCGTACTATCAAACACAGAACCAAATATTTTCTTAATGTATGTATTGTATATTGCAATTAGCAAGAAACCTAAAATTCAGTGTTTATGTTAACCACGTCAAACGAATTGCGAATAATATTCATTATAAGACAAATCTATTATCTTAATGACACCTTAAACTTGACATAATACTAATCTGAACCATGATCTATAAGACACCTCCATTATCCACATGTGATGATCGATGTTTATATACATTCTTGAGTTTGATATCTGAAAGTGATATTAGCACACATAGGACATGGACTATACATAAAGGCATGAAAGTGACAACCATCTTTTTTATAATTTATTAACAAATCCGATAATTTAACCCACACACTTATAAATAGCAGCATATGCTGATTTGAGCTATACTTTATCTTTTATGGGTAAAATGGGTAAAACAAAAGATTCACCTAAATAGAAAGATGGAGATGCATACACAACAACAAAGCACAATACATCAAGACTGTGATAAATAAATTTGAGTTTTCTGAGGCCTTTCTTAGAGGAAGAAGTTGGCTTTTCAGCCTGAAGTTGTTTATTTGGGATTGATTTCCTAATCTTTATGCTTTTTGGTTGCTAGTTGAGTAGCAGGTGTAGTTTTTATTGGGTTTAGGCTTTGTCAACTGTGATGTTTACTATTTGGGTTTGTATGCAACATGTACAGTTTTAATTTGTTTCATCTGTACAACTGAGGGTTATAAGCACTACTTTGCTCTGTTTCTAATTAAAACCCGAACAATTATAACTATAAAAGAAATGAAATTTTTAAACAGTAAAGACGTTGAGCATTCTAACAAACAGTTGGTATGCACAAATCTCTAGGATAGTCAGCAACATACCTTTACCCCAATTACTTATATTTCTAACAACTGTGATTCTTGTAAGATTTAAGAACGATAATTTCCCACTTCTTCAAGGAAAAAGTACAAACTGAACATGCTAACAGAAATCACGAATGAGGATGAATCACTCTAACACTAACAATTCATAAAGAAGTAACATACGTGACATGTGTTGTACTCGATTTATTAAGATGAAAACAAATTCACCCCTAAAAGTAGGTCAATCGACTACAATGAGAGCAAAATATGTCTTAGGAATCAGAGAGAAGACTGATATAGAACTGGAAACAACCACACACGATTATGTATCTAAAATTACAACCATTAGTATTCATAGTAAGGAAGACATCATCAGAATTTTGCTAAGGAATCATGAAGAACTCACCTAGGCATTTCACCAAACATGTGGTGTACGCTACATTAAATGCTTGTAAGAAACATGTCCTAAAGTATCTCAGCACACACAGATATACGATTAATGTGCCTATGAAGGACATCATAAAGGATAGCAAAGAAGCTTTCAGGTAGAAGATCAATTATGAGAAAGGTAAAATGACATACCATATGTGCTCCTAATCGACATGTATTTCTCTCCATTTCTCCATTTTTATCTTCAAATTTTCATCATCAATCTTCAATCATATACACACGAAAATAAACAGATAAAAAAACCTATATCTAAATAAAAAGGATGGAAAGGGGACATATCTGATGCCCATTTGCACCATCTTACTACCCATAGAATCTGTCTTAATGTGGTGGAGTTTGTTGAAATTGCCATTGATTATGGGTAGAAAATGAAGAGGAAACTGAATGAGGGGCTTTACCCAAAACGACATGGTCAAAAGTAAATAGAAAAAGGAGGATGTATCAATGATTAAAGAAATGGTGTGGGGTGATGGATTGGAGATGGTCTGTAGACTGGAACCCCAAAGCTACACGGCAAGCAGAAATTATTGAAATAGAGGTATGGTCGATAGAGTATAGACTATTTTAAAAAGAGGAGTTTAGTATGGTCCACAAACTTTAAAGAAGCAATAAGTATTAGTATTAAAAAACAGTATAGCAGTCTCGAACTTGCGTATTTAGAATGTAAAAGACTATAGCCTTATCCAGCAGGATACTTCAACTGTAATTACTATATCCATATTTCAGACATATAATATTAACTTACTGTGGATGAACAGTAACAATTTGCCTTACAAATTGTTATATAGTAAATTTACACCTAACATGTAACATCCTGAAAATGGGCCTAGTAGTGCCTAGTTGTACTTCATGTTCAAGTGGTTGTACCTTTAGTTTAAATAAGTATTTTAATGGTTGTTTTTATGCATGTGATCCGATGGTTGGTTGTTAGTTGCGGTAAAGCCTGTTGTATGAAATGTTAACTAATCAGATAACCATCTGATATTTTGTAAATGCTGATTATTTCCGCTACAAGCTTTTGATAAATAAGTTTAAAAAGATTAAATTATTACTGATTTTAAGCTCGTGAAACTCGGTGTTACAAGTAGGTATCAGAGCCTAAGTTTGAGGGAATTGGATACTCGGAAGAGTATTCGATCTCAAACTCGGGTCGACAAGCGTTAAGTGTTCCTATTGGGGTGATTGGGGCTGAGTGTGAGTGCTATGTGATTTTGATATGTTGTAGACTAACGCCTCATGTTAGTGAATGTCGGATAAGTGAATGTGCTAAGTGTGGTTTTCGTGTGTATAGTGAGTAAGTGAGAATGTCTGAGCAGCGAGCTGATAGTGAGAAGGCTCGTAAGCAAGTGGAGGACGATGCATCTCGTACTCATGTTGAAACTAAGAAGGAATCTTCTCCTGCGTGATACTCAAGGCCCGAAGCCGATTCCAGAATTGCAGGCGTATGTTCTGCACCTTGAAGAAGATCTCCGAGTGACGAGGGAAATATTGTTGGAGGCTGTCAAAAGCAAGAGTCCGGAGCACTGTTCCTACAAGAAGTTCCTTTCTTGTGGACCCAAAGAGTTCGAGGGTAGTGATAATCCTTAGAATACCATACGATGGCTTCGAAAGACGGATCAAACTTTTGAGTCTGTGATTGTGAACCAGAGTACCGTATCAAGTACGCGGTACGCATGTTGAAGGGTGATGCCATGTTTTGGTGGGACGCCATGAAAGATTCAGTGAACAGAGAAGTGATTGCTACGATGACGTGGGAGCAGTTTTCTGAACGTGTGGCAAAGAAATACTGCACCGATTACGATTTAGAAAAGATGGAACTGGAGTTCAATGATCTCCAGAAAGGAGATAAACCAGTGGAAGATTTGATCCATGCTTTTACTGATAAGGTAAGGTTTATCCCTCACCTAGTAGCAGATGAAAGTGCGAAGATTCGCAAGTTTGTGGGAATGTTACCAGTGGAGTATAGTGCGCAAGTTAGAATTGTGTCTAGTTTGGATCGGGCTTTTGAAATAGCTCGACAGATTGAGGGAGATCGTCTCCAGTGTAAGGGAGATAAGACAGTTAAGGGTCAGAAGAGGAAATTGCGGAAATCCTCTAAGTCTGGTCCTGTGAAAGAGCAACCTTTAGTAGGCGGAGAATCGAAATCGTATAAGAATCCCAAGTTTGATGGTTCCTGGTATTCTCAGTGTTGTGTGTATCACACTGGTTCTTGTTCTAAAGCTACTACCTGGTGTTTGAGGTGCGGACAGATTGGTCACACAACTGCGGAATGTGAGTTTAAAGGAAATGTGTGTTTTAGGTGCCACAAGCTGGGGCACCGAATTAGTGATTGCCCGATGAGACAGAATACAAGAATTGGAGGATCTCCGTTAGGGCAAAAGAAAGAGGGCTCTTCCAGTGTAAAGGGGTGAGCGTTGTAGATGATAACAGAGGAAGCTAAAAGGACGAGATGTATAGTTTTGGTTATTTTGTGTTTGTAGAGTTTTGGTGAATTGCAAGTGTTTGTTTTGTGTTGACTAACTCGTTTAAGAGTGTAAATTGTTGATAGTCAAGTAGTTGTAACTGTGGTTAGTGTTTTGTGAAATTATTGTTGGCTTTAGTAAGATTGTTTCTCACCTTTAGTTGCATTTGTGTTTCTTGTGAGATTTCAATGTCGGAACTGAATGTATTAATTCGGCAATGATATTGTCGAGGAATCCAATTCCGTAGGGGTGATAGAAGTTCCGTTGTTTCTTGAGACGAGTGTTTTAGCTCGAGGCAAACGGCAGGAATGTGTTGTTCATGTTGATTGAGTGTAAAGAACTTGATTTAAGAAAGTTAGTTAAGGATAAATGACAATGTGAATGCAATAAGAGAAATAAAGTGATATTCTTAGTAATGTGAAAGAATAATATTGGTGGTAATAAAGTAAGACTTAATTAGTGTATTAAGAAATGATGTGTGTCAATGCGGACAGTTGAGAATGTCCAAATGTGATTAGATTGAATTGGTGAATAGTGAAAAGATGTTAATGATGTTTTGTGTTTGTACTGTTTAATAGTTCTTTTGATTGCAGTAAGATGGATAGAAACGTGAGCAAACAAGCTGGAAATGAAGAGAACTATGGAGAGACCTTGGATTTAACCACTATAGGAGAAGTCCAGGACAATATTTCCGTTTATGGAAGTAGACATGGGACTGTGCCTACGCGTCACCTTCGGGAAGTTATGTCAGATCAATTTGATAAATGTTTTAAAAAGAATATGCCCCCGATTGTAGCTGGCATAAGAAATGAGATGAAAGATGAAATGAAAAACGAGATGAGAAGTGTTGTACGAGAAGAGTTTCATACAATGGAAGAGGAACAAAGTGAGGAAGTCCAGAAGGCGAAGACTTAGGCTGAGGCCGGAGGATCTAGGCGTCGAGTTACGTGCGATATTTGCGGAAAGAGTCATGCCGGGGAGTATAAGTACAAGGATAGAGTGTGTTATTTATGTGGACTCCCAGGGCATTATTCTAGAGAATGTTTGGGTAAGCTTTGTGATGAGTGTAATCAGTATGGGCATGACTCCTCGTAGTGCCCTACCTAGTCGAAAGTGTTGTGTAATCTTTGAGATAGTAATAGAGAGTTCCTTTTGTGGTTAAGTGAAGTGTATGTAAATGTAGTGTGTACTTTTTGTGTGAAGTGTAGTGTTACAGTTAGTCGAAATAAATAGAGTTTTGTGTTATTTGTTTTTCGTGTTAATTGTGATTGTGCCCTAACACAGGATGATTGTGGTAGTGTGTGATCGTGTAAGTGATCGTGATTAGATTCCGAGGACGGAATCCTTTTTAAGAAGGGTAGATTTGTAACATCCTGAAAATGGGCCTAGTAGTGCCTAGTTTTACTTCGTGCTCAAGTGGTTGTACCTTTACTTTAAATAAGTATTTTAATGGTTGTTTTTATGCATGTGATCCGATGGTCGGTTGTTAGTTGCGGTAACGCCTGTTGTATGAGATGTTAACTAATCAGATAACCATCTGATATTTTGTAAATGCTGATTATTTCTGCTGCAGGCTTTTGATAAATAAGTTTAAAAAGATTAAATTATTACTGATTTTAAGCTCGTGAAACCCGATGTTACATAACATTTATAAAAACAAGTGACTTAACATTAAAAGTTTGTTGTAACCTGTTAATATCTAACCGGTAATACATAAAATACCAACTATACTTGTATTTCTTGTTTTTATTTATATTTTACTACTACATTCTTTTTTTACCTTTTATTTTATTTATTTCCATTTTATATTAACATATTTTAATTTGTACCCTTAGTTTAAGCTATTTTTATGATTATTCTTTTTATTATTTTATTTGTTTAGTATTTATATATCTATGTACTTGAGATTTTTTATTTGTATATATTTGTATTTTTCTAATTTTATTTATTTATGTTATTTTCTTTTTAACCCATAATCACACACCCAAATATTTTAGTATATTTGATACACAAAACACATAAAGAATTAGGGATGATAAAAAAAACTCAAATACCGATAAGTGAAATAAACGGTCCAGGTTTAAGATACCCGATATGATTACCCGAATAGTCGGCCTAATAAATATTTATTATTGTTGTTATAATTATTGAAATCGCTTAACATCTTATATAAAACATTATACTTACAATTATATATTGGGTTCAAAACTCATAAGTAGTTTGTTTGACACAAAATGTTATAGTGGGAACTCTTAATGAGATCAAATTGTGGGGATTTCATCTCTAATCCAAAATTAACGATCAATAAAAAGCCACAAAAGCAGAGTGTATGATCAATAAAAGTGGATATATAGTTACTAGTTAGTGACAAACATGTTTAGAATCTATCTCTCTCATGCATATGTAAAAGAGTTGACTAAAGGTCAGAGCATTGTACTCATATAAAGTTATATAATTATAATATTTGTCAGGATGTGTTACTGTTCAATGAACAATAACCATTGTAACGCCACCTTTAACGAGCTTAAAATTTGAGTTAATTTAAACTTTTTAACAACTATTATCAAAAGCGTGCAGCGGAAATAAACGCCATTTACAAAAGCAACGTTAACTGACTCGGCTGTTTAATTACATCCAAAGAATTAGCCAAGTTCGTACTCTACGAGCGTTACCTACTATTACCGACCATCGGATCCATATATATAACAAGCGTGTTCCCATAAAGATATTTACAACAAAAGACTACCAACAGTGCCCGCCTTACCAGGCCTCTAGCATCAACCTGCGAAAAAGGAAATCTTACACCGTTAGCTACAACTAGCTTGTGAGCACCAATTACACATAAGCAACAATAAGCAGGCTATCACATATAGGAACAGCACACAGAGCTATCCTATCATATTGCGGCGCGCCAATCATGTTAGCAGGAGTCGTGTCTCGTAGGGTAGCTAGCCCCGCTCAACAACCCAAGCCGGGGAATCAGCCGCAACCAATTGCACCAGTGGGGGGAAGCGAAGAGTAGTCCACGTGGTACACTCTGTCATACTGGTTCCAACCCAAGCAAAGAACCCAATTCCATACAGGAACGGCGGCCTGCAGAGCCATACCCAAGCGTATACTCCTGAGTACCGTTAGTTCCCTAATTTATAGTCCCTAAGGACCCTGGGAACCCAGCCAGATCATCACCAGTCTACCTGACTGACCTCAATTGTTCACCCGTCAGTGTCCGGACAAAATCTCATAAACAAATAGCTGATCCAATTAGGATCCAGTTCATGCGCACATATAATCACAGCAATTATCTTTCATACTGGTAATTAAGCATGCGAATATAACTCTATCACGTGTCAACATGTACAACATATAACTTACCTACTGAGACTCATGAGAAATCGGTACTCACCTCGAGATTACAGGAGGCAGATATAGTGTTGGGAGTCCCAGGAATGCTCTGAATCACCTAACACATTAGGTTCAGGCTTAGACACCAATCAATGATAGTCAACGAGGCTTAAAACATAAGACTACAAAGCTGTCAACACAACAACACAACATGCGATCGCAAGGCACCTCCATGCGATCGCAAGGCATCACCATGCGATCGCAAGGTATCTCCATGCGACCGCAAGGGCCCTCTCCCAGACAACCCAAGCTTACGACCGCAAGGGATACCCATACGATCGTAAGGGTGGTTCTTTGGGTCCTTCGTCCTTAGACGGTAAACCATGACAACGACCCCCTTACGATCGCATGACCCATGCATGCGATCGCAAATATTTTCAAACATGCATGCGACCACATGACCTTTACATGCGATCGCATGGACTACAGACCATGTTTGCGATCGCAAAGCCTTTCCATGCGATCGCAAGGACCCCTAAAACAGTGGGTTTTTGCTCTGTTCGAACACAACAGCTATAAATCACACTTTTGACTCAAAATTCGACTTGAATCCGTATCCAAGTGTTTATACTTGATCTCTAACATACATATAAGCTTAACAACACCTTTCTAACATAAAACAATCACCAAAACACACTTAAATCCATCAAAATGAATCATTTCTTCATTTGACACTTGAACTAGGTTTTATTCAAGAAAACTTACAAGGAGAAGATGAACACAAGCTACAGGAGCATATTAACACTTGATTTCAGCTTGTAAACTTCTTTTATTTGATCTATCTTGACCTTCTTCTTCAAATCAACAAAGGGTTTGTGTGTGTTTATGTTTGTACGTACGTATGTGTATGTGTATAAGATGCGTGTGTGTGTTTCTAGCTTATCCAGGGGATAAGAGAAGCCATTAACCGACCTTAAATGGTCAAATACCCCACACGAGTATTTTGTTCTCCTATTCAACTTAAAACACAACTTAGGGTTATCCGTTTCAACTAACGGAGATATTTTTGGAACCATTATCTAAAACCGTTCAATTATCTATCTACTTGGTCAACTTATGACACTTTTCATATTACCACATTTTTATCCACAATTAATACCAATTAACACCAATTCACGTTTAAAACATCAATTAACACATAGAACTCCATTTAACAACAAGTACGCTACGTTTAATAACAAAACACCAATTAAAGTTTAAAGTACAATTAATAAAGCTACATGTACAACTCTTTACAATTAGACCCCATTTTGAAGTGTTACAACCATCCTATTAAATGTTAACTATTTTTAAGCTGAAAAGTTTACCATCTTTAGTTTGGATGAAGTGGTAAGTGTAGTGGTTTTTAAGATGGTGGTTCATGTTTCAGATCCTACCTCCACCTTTTTTGAGGTTTTTTCCTTAGCAGCGCAAATTTCATTCCAGCTCCAACCCCATTACTATTGCTAATAGTATATTTATCCAATTAACATGCTCCAACTCATTAGGTTTTATTAATACTTTATTTGTTTATTTGATTTAATTCGATATATTATTAGTTTTTTATTTTAAAACTTTTAATATATGATATTTGAAATTAAATATGATACGTGATAATATATATCAAAATATAGATAAAAAATCGTTTTCACAAATAATACAATTTTTGCAAAAAAAAAATATCTGTACAATAATTCAAAAATAAAGGATTGATGCATTCACATCTTTTAACATCACTCATTATTCGCTACAAATGTGTTTAAACAAACAATTTTGTAGATAGTCTTTTATTACTTACTCTTAAATTTTGTGGAAAATGACAACAGTAAATCTAACATATATTCAGCTAGAACAAAGCGAACACATTTTATTTGCTCAATTGTTACCTACCTTTGATAGTGTTACTACCTGTTAATTTTAGCTAAATTACTTATCTAAGCTTAAGGTTATACATCTATCACATGTACCAAACTCTGGATCTTAAAGATGATAGCTTTTTTGCTATATTGTATGCCTATGTTTCAAAACCCCGCAGTAACACGCGGGCGAGAGTACCTAGTTAAAATTAAAATCCTGGAACAAAATGCTAGATTATACTATAAAGTATAATATATCTCCCCATATACTAAACGAGTTTGATGTTACCCACGCGTTGAGGTAGGAAAAAATAACGATAAATATTACAAAAAATAATATTTAAAAGTGAATACTTGAAATAAAGTAGATAGACATCTAAATAATCGGAACTGAATATGTAGTAAAGTTTCTTAAAAAAATCCATTGTGCGTTCACATCATCCGATTCGATATCATATATATTCCTATTATTTTTTTCATATTACGTCACATACCATATAATAATTAATCTTCACAATCAAAGAAAATTTTCACAAAAATAATAACTCTCATGGGATCATTTAAGAAAACTGTTTAAATACTATTAACAAAGTATTAGAGAGGTAAAAATATATAAACATAAAAAGAAATGGATAGATGCTTTAAATGTTGTAGTAAAAAAATTAAAAAAGTGTGGGTTTTATAATTTCTTATAAGTGTGAACACCTACCACTCTATCCACTTAACAATTAAGTTGGGTTTTATAACTTCTTATTTCTATATAAATACTTGCACTAAAAGAAAATATATCACTATTAGTATTTTCTAGCAAATGTTATATATTATAATGCAACAAAATATGACATATTTGATTATATTCAACAACTACAGAGTGAAAGAAGTATCAGTCCTAACTTCATGTACATTTTTCGTATCTTAGACAACATATTAGATAAATAAAAATATGGGTTTAGTTTCAAAATAATGTATCAAAGTTTTCACTTTTTGCTATTGTGTATACCCATCTTTTAAAACTACAATTAATGTACCCAACTTACTAAAACTACCATTTTATGCAGGTAACTTGTAATAGTAGGTTAATGCTTATGTGGCTCGGGTTTTGATGATGTGACATTTGTTTTAAGTGGTGACATGTAGTTTTTCTATTTAAAAATAACTGAAAATAATAATAATAATAATAATAATAATAACAATAATAATAATAATAATAATAATAATAATAATAATAATAATAATAATAAAACCCTATAAGGCATCTTCATGTGTGGTCGGTTCTCGGTTGGGGTTCTCGAACGCGAACTGGGTTCTTCCGACCACCACCACGTTTTAGGGGTTTTTCTTCCAACCACCACCATGAACAAGACCTGGTTTCCATTACCAAGATTTGAGTTTTAGAGTTATTGATTGTTCATCTTTTAGTGTTTGTATTTTGCTTCCAGAAATGGGTGTCGCTTGTGTTTTGATCATGTTTGTATTTTGCTTCCAGATTTGAGTTTCGATCATGTTTGTATTTTGCTTCCAGAAATGGGCATCGATTGAGTTCATCTTCATGTTTGTATTTTGCTTCCAGAAATGGGCGTCGATTGTGTTTATGGGGATTAAAGTTTGTGTTTCAGATGAAGATGTTCTTGAACATGTTCATCTTCTTGAAGATGAAGATTAAATATTATGATGTGACAATAATTAATGACATGGCAGATTAGATGACATTTAAAAAAATTAAAGAAATTACCGGTTACCTGCTTAGTAGGTAACCGGGTATATCAAATGGTAGTTCTTGCAAAGTTGGATACACTAAATGGTAGTTTTGTAAGTTGGGTATACACAATAGCAAAAAGTGACAAGTTCAGTACATTTTCTGAAACTAAACCCTAAAAATTCGAATATACACATTAAGCATACCAAACTTCTTTTTATTTAGTGTCATTAGTTTTAAAATTAATCGTAAAATTTAAACTGTGACGGTGATCCATGCGGTGTAGAATAAGTGTTTAAGTTTGACAATTATCCTCGTGGTGAAAATTTAATTGTTCATATTGAACGGGGACACCTGATTCCTCGCATTTTCCTCGACTATCAGGTGTGGAGCATCAATTAAATCCATACATTAAGCATGCCAAACTTCTTTCTATTTAGTACCATTGTTTTTCAAAATTCATTGTAAAATTTAAGCGGTGACGGTGATCTTTGCGGTGAAAAACGATTAATTTTAAATATGAGATTAAATGTTTCAAGATTAATCACCTTGATCTAAAATGAAAAAAAAAATACTAGAAAGAGATTAAATACGAGGGTTATAATGTCTTGTCTTGTGGTTGATGGTGGCGAAGGACTTGTATAATCATCATAGAGAGAGACAACAGGTCGTAATTCAAAACTGAGATGGAGCTGATCATTGTTGGCACTCACACAAACTGATGATTTGGGGTTCTCAACGTTGCTCATGATTTTGCTAAAGTCCTTTACGATCGAGTACCTCATCTACGACATCAATTAAGATTAACATGTATTCGTATTTCACGTCAACTTTCGCCAACATCAAAAGATCATGCTACAGTGGTGTTCAACAAGGTACGTACGAAGTTTTTGTGGTGGAGGTAGGGTGGTTGACAACATCAATTTTACTTTTTCGTTTTTATAATACATTATATATACTAAGTTACTCTTGAGTGACATCAATCAACTTTAAACGAATTACAAGATTAAGCCCAAAACCTTTTTTTTTAAATAATGGTTACGTAAGTTTGACTGGGCATTCTTTTATCCTTGTTATTATATATTTATATATATATATATATATATATATATATATATATATATATATATATATATATATATATATATATATATGTTTTTAGTCAACAAAATTTCATTCTTTTTAACTGTTTTATCGCTAACTCAATTACTTAATTTAATTGCCGGTTTAATCAAAATTTGTGTGCATTGTTGTTCACGTGAAAGTTAACATTCTTATAACGCTTAGAGCACGGGGAGTATCCATGTTCGTGACACATCACCGTCACATCATCTATGCTTCAGCGCGCTATGCTTAAACCCCGTATTACCCATGCTTCAACGCTTCAAAGATTTTTTATTTTAAAAAATACCCCCTCTCCTCTTTTCTCTCTTTCTCTCACCTCTCTCTCTCTCTCTCCTCTCTCTATCGGTATTCAACCACCGAAGAAGGCATGATTTTTTCGGTACCAAAGGGAGCTAGGGGGGTGGTGTTCCCCTCGGTACCACAACACAAACAAGGACGCCGAGAGAGGATGTCGAACCCACTCCATATGCTCTTAGATGTTTTAGGCACGCTTTCATATTTTTATATAAAATCCATAATAAATTACATTTTGGTCCTTATGCTCAAGCCAGGGCTATTTAGTCATAGTGAACTAAAATTTACGGGTTTGGTCTCTTCCAACCAACTTATTACACATTTGGTCATGATGTATTTTAAGTCATTACGATGGTTATGATGTACATTTTTTGTCAACATATCGAGTTCGCGCGTGTGGCCAGAGTATGAAACAGTTTTTTTTCTAAAATAAGTATTTTCGATTCATGTGTCATGAACTTGGTTTTTGGGTGATATATATATATATATATATATATATATCTGTTGCTTAGATTTAATATTTTGGGTTCATGTTGGTGCTTTGCTAAGGTTGTAGCGGTGCTTGTGTAACACCCTCCTTACCGGCCTAGTAGGATTAAGGTAATTAAGTAAGATTACTTTAATTAATTGTTTGATTAATTGTTTATGTGTTTTAATTAATTGGATTTAATTAAATGTGATTATTTGTTAAATTAATTAATTTGGGTGAGTGGAATCATGAGGTGTCAATTCTTGACACCTAATTACACCAACACACACCACCTAATCACCATTACATGCAAATTGATAAGGTGTAGTGTGTGTGTATACTTTCGGCCGAGAGCAAAAGAAAAGAAGAAAGAGTTGAACTCAAATTGTTGATTTTGTTTGTGAATCTGCTCAATTGAAGAAGTGTAACATCATCATAGAGATTAGAATATTGAATTGATTGTTGAATGTTGTTTAATTTCGGATTTATATAATTTTATGTGTGAAATCCGATTGAATGAAATGTATGGTGAAATTGTGATTCTAGGTTGCATGTATGCTAGATTATAATGTTATGATGAACAATACATGTTAGAATTCAATTCTGGAAACATATATGTTGTTGCATGCTTAAAATCAGAATTAAGTTGAAGTTAAGGATGATTTTTGATTTTATCGGATTTGATAAATATGAATCGATCGGATTCTGTGTTTGAATGGATCGGATTAGGAGAAATCCGATTAAATTTAATCGGATTGTTGAGAATCCGAGAAACTGAAACAATTGCCTTAGCTTTTTATCGGATTAGCTTTTATCGGATTGTTGGATTCTCGGATTGTATGCTTATCGGATTTTAAGTCTATCAGATTGCTAGATTTTATCGGATTCCATGTTACTCGGAATTTGATATTTTATCGGATTGTATGACTTGATCGGATTTGGCCTTTTCTTGGATTGTGAAATGTATCGGAATCCGACTAGATTGGAATTGCCTTTACTCGGATTTGCATTTGCTCGGAATTGGTTGATCGGATTTCATGTTAATCGGATTTGATCTAATCGGATTTGGACACAATCGGAATTCAAACCATACTTATGATCGGAA
The DNA here is from genome assembly GCA_947179395.2 of Pulicaria dysenterica. NCBI lineage: Eukaryota > Viridiplantae > Streptophyta > Magnoliopsida > Asterales > Asteraceae > Pulicaria > Pulicaria dysenterica. Next base: position 62,708,319 of record OX359294.1, read on the forward strand.
TTGGTAAGTATTGTGTTATGAAAGATCAACTCTTGGATGATTTGAAGATAATCATGAACTTGATTGCCTTGGCTTATAAAAGGATGTATGAATTGCATAAGCTAAGGAGTTGGATGAACTCACAAGATTACAGTAAGTAAAGAGTAATAGTGAATTGTGTTATATTGGTTTGAATATACATGAGTTGATATGTACTTGTGATTGTATGTGCATATGTGTTTGATTATAGTATTGTGCTTATTGTGTGTTGATTAAGCAAATACTGACTGTTAGTTGTTTGTTCAGGTGGAGACAAGACTCAGTAGTAAGAAAAGACTGAGTTGCCTGAACTGTTGAAGATATCGGTGAGTGGATATATATCTTGGATGTATAAGATATATCACCTATTGTTTGCTCTTTTCTGTATATATACATGACGTTGTTGTGAGATCAGTTTGGCGGTTGTTATTCAGCTGGGGCTATGTTTAGAGATATACAGTATTAGTAGTTGTCTTGATTTGCATTTGTTGTAATCAAGAAGTGCTATTATTGTTGTCTGTTGTAACTTGGCTATCGGTAAACCTTTGCTTTGGCCGGCATTTGGTTGAAGGTCCTGCAAGACCGCCGGTTCTCTTGTTGTTTGAGCATTGTTGTTTTGGGCTTTATGCCTTGTACGTTTGTGGTATCTATTCTCTCACTTAGCTTTGAGCTAATCCCCCACTGTTGTACTCTTTTACAGGATACTCCTGGTACGTGGATGATAGGAGTTGAACTGGAATTTTGGGACTGATCATAACTCTGATATCTAGTTGTTTTTGTAAAGAGCCTGTTGTTTTTTAGTAACACTGTAGATGTTGTTTTGTAAATCAAACAGATTAAAGTTGAATTTTCTTTATTATTTTATATTAGAAATGTGTTTTAGCTTCCGCGTGTATTTCAAGGTAGTATAAGAAAGTACGGTGTTACAGCTTGAAAACCGTGGAGTTGTCGGGAGTATGCGATAGTTGGTGGAGTGAGATAAAGGGTGGTTAATAGCATTAGTTAGACAATCCTAATCATATAATTGTTTAACAAGGCATTCAATCAACAAATAGTGTTTTAAAATTAATTCAATCCTCACCGCTCTATAATGTATTTAGACATTTCGTAAGACTAACGTTAAGTAATGTATCTCATGCATATCTTCTAATCTAATATATATATAAAAGACTAATCTTCATCAATTTAATTACAAAATCCTAGCCATTCATTTATCTAAGATTAAATCCTAATCGTTTATTTTGTTCAAAATTAAAATTTAATTTTGACTTTAGTTAGTCAAACTTATAACTCAATTTTGACTTTAAATCAATAATAATTATTCAAATTCAATTTTAATATGACATAAAGTAAGATGAATAAAGTATTACTTAAATTTAAAAAATAAAACATAAGTTCAAATAATATACGTAGGATGTGCAATTTTATTATTTTTTCTTCCTTTTTCAAATATCACGTTAATAATCTATATATACTTTTATTAAGAAAATTTCTTTTATAACTAATTTTAAAATTTTGCTAATTATTCATCGTTTATTTATTTTTATGAGACAATCTCTTCTCTTATATTTTTTAATATAATAAAATATTAACTTTCATCAATTTAATTATAAGTTTATATTATATTTTATATTGTTCATAAACTTGAGATAGTTTACTTTTAAATGACAGCTAAAATTAATATAAAATTCTTTTAATTTTTAAGAAATACTCGGATTACGTTTTCTTTCATATAAAACAATTATATTTAATTAAGTCAATATAAAATTATAATTTCACTTATAGCTACCCGTGTGTTTACACGGGCATTAAACTAGTATTATAATATTTTAAAACGTTATTCCAAAACTGTACGGTTAATGAATATTACGTTATTGAGCGGTTACAAAATAGAGTTATGTAGCAATCAATTTTTGAGTTTTATAATTCATGACCGTTAACTCATATAAAGTGATAGAAAAATATCGATTGTTTGTATATTGTTACATTAAATCGATACTTATATATAAACTATTTAACTATTTTTTTCCTCGTTCATTTTAAGAGTTTTTAAAATGCAATCAAGATAACATCTTGATCTTTTCATTTCATCTATATTAATCTCAACCATCAAATATTTAACCATTTCACAATCTCTCTTCTACTTTACTCCACTTTTTATTTATTTAAAATACCACCATTCAATAAACACACATTTACTAAAATGTTTGTAGTCCAGCGGTATTTGGTGGTTGTGGAGTAGTGTCCCCTCCTGAGAGGTTGCGGGTTCAAGTCCTGCTGTAGACAATGGAGTAGATTTAGTGCGTGGTATGAGTTTGACGTTCAAAAAATAAAATAAAATCCAATAACACATTCTCCCATACAAACATAGTTATCCATCTACATTAACACAATTCTCAAGATCATATTATCTTTTTCTTTTCTTATTTTATAAATAGATTTTTTTTATTTAAAAAGAGTTGATATAATTAAAGAAATAGAAAAATAAAACGGACATATTGCTGAACAAAAACTGTTGTTTAAGACATTTAATCTCGCGAATAACATACCATTATATTTATAAAAACGACATATTACAAAACATAAATAATTCGCCAATATCGCATTACGATGCTAGTAACTAAGTATAACTCATTAGAATGATATGCTATATACAGTGATATCGTTTGAGTAAAATACTAATATATATTATAATAATAAAGTGCTAAATATCTATGAAAGTGTAGTTTGTCCATTCAAGTGATATGTATTTTGTTGAATGTATCAAGAAACACATTAGATAATTTTAGATATATGAAATACAATATATATATATATATATATATATATATATATATATATATATATATATATATATATATATATATAGGGTAAGGTTACACATAGAACTACACATGACAATATGAATAAAGGGCAACACTGGAATATTAAACTCAAATAACTCATCCACGTGCCTCCCTTTCAAACTCCAGGCAAAACATTAAAAAAAACTCACTTAAACATTTGAATGATCATAATTTCTTCGTTTTTAAGAGTTTAAACAAAAAAACTATATCATTAGATTCAGTTTTTCGTCCTCTTTCAAACAAGACTAGGTTTGATATATTTCTGAAACTCTTTTTATTTTTGAAAATGCAAAATTTTAAAATTTGTATGTTCACCTGGGTTTCATTTTCAAATGCAAAATGCAAAAAATCGAAGATGCAGGTCATGCATATGCTTCCAAAATGCAAATTATGAAAATGAAAATGCAAATCCACAACTGTCATTAACATTTCAACAATCTGATTCAAATGAAAATATAAAATGCAAATTACATATTCAAATCCAAAAATGCAAAAATACTTATTCAAGCCAAAAATGCAAATTCCATACACAAAACAACAATGCAGAATTTCCAGAAATGCAAAATGAAAATAACACTACAACTAAAAATGCAAATGAAAATATCTTGCAATTGGTGAAGAGCTTCGTTATCAATTTCAAAAAACGAATTCAAAATTTTCACGAAATCACTTCATAAAAATATTGTTGCTCAAAACCCACTGCCACCACAAACTTACACCAATTAAATCTGATGCATCATATCCACGATTGCAAAATTGCAAAAAGAATCATCGTTTCCATATAAATTGTTGTTGTTTCCATTCTCAAAATTACTGTTTCCAATTAAATTGAATCACCGTCCCATGATTGCAAAATTGCAAAATTTATGCATCGATTCCCATGAAATCAGTTTAATTGTTAATTGCGCTTCTCCATAAAGCGCGAAAAAGGGAGACGACGGCAGAGGGTGGGGTGCTTTCGGTCGGAGCTGGAGGGAGGGCGATGGGGGAGGGGTGATGGTTTTGAAGAGATGAGAAAAGAGGTGTTTTCCATATTTACCCTTCTTTTAAATATACTTCATAATTAATGTAGGATAATTACAATTTTGTCACAACATAATATCAGCCCTTGATCAAATTAATCTAAAGACCTAAAATGGTTCTTTAGGTTTATGTTGATCCATTCTCTCTCTCTCTCTCTCTCTATATATATATATATAGGGTAAGTATCAACAAAGACCCCCCCTTAAACAAAGACCCCAAAATCTCAATCTCAGCCACTCATCTAAAAGGGCAAGATGGGAAATAAATAATTTGAGAAAAAAAGTCACGCCATTTTTCAAAGCCTTTTAAAAACCCATTTTTTTACCCCCCAAATCTTTAAATGACTATAACTATTTCAATTTTTTGAATTTGAGCAAAAAAATTATACCAATCTACTTATTTTTTAATCCTCTTTCAAACGAGACCACTCTTCCTATATTTCTGGAATTTTTTTTACGAAAATGACGAAAATGATAAATTTGTCATTTTTATCATTTTCGTGTCCCCTTATATATCACTTACACAGCAGGTCCCGAAAATGATAAAAATGACGAAATTTATCATTTTCGTCACCTGCTGTAATGTTACGTGATATACAAGGGCACGAAAATGATGAAATTTATCATTTTCGGCTGCCCCTTATATATCACGTAATAGCAGGTAACGAAAATGATGAATTTTAGTCATTTTCATCATTTTCGTATCCCCTTATATATCACTTAAACAGCAGGTGCCGAAAATGATGAAAAATGACGAAATTTATCATTTTCGTGCCCCTTATATATCATGTAACAGCAGGTGACGAAAATGATAAATTTCGTAATTTTCATCATTTTCGTGTCCCCTCTTATATACCACTTAAACAACAGGTCACGAAAATGATGAAGTTTATCATTTTCGTGCCCCTTGTATATTATATAACAGCAGGTGACAAAAATGATAAAACTTCGCCATTTTCATCATTTTCTTTCCCAACTAGTTTCTCCCAAAATTATATTCTTTTATGTTTATGTGGGTACGCTTTAGAATTTTTTGATTTTAGCTTACTGTGTCTATAGCTTTGACATTTGATTTTGTATCAATTAGTCTATGCAATTATAGCAATGTGAGCTGATAGAATTAGCAAGGTCTTTGAACTGATTGCCCTTTGCTTTACCTACTTTTAGTTGTATGTATGTAAGCATGCTAACCTTATTTCGTAATTAGAGTCTACTTTGTGTCCCTCTCTTCAAAGTTTGATAATTTAATCTTTTGCAAACCAGCCGTGCTTAACAATTTGATTCCAAAGGATGCGTTTTCCAGGATAATAATGTTACGGCGTCTTTTAAGAATCTACATTGTTTGATAATGGATGGTGTTTATGCATTTATTTTGTCTCCAAAATGAGCATAAACTGTTCAGTAAAGAAGATTACTCAACTGCTCACGATAGCATCTTATTTCCAGGAATTTATATGTTACTAACACCAACAACAGTCTGGTGCCAAGCAACTGTTTGTCTCAATCATATTATCATAATGTTGAATGTAATCGACTTTGCCTGAAAACTGCATTCGTGGATTCCTGTTTGTCTCCTGGTTTGGTATTTGTTAGAAAATCCAGAAGACTTCAATTCCGTAGAGCATTTCACTGGGGCACTCATTCAGAGGAGGCATCAAACTTTTCTAAATTAAGATACCAACTTAATTCCAGTTATCTTGTAAAGGAACGTTCTGATCAAGAGTGTTATTTAAATAACTTTGTTGTTGAAAAAAGGTTAGATAGGGATAAGAATGAAATGCAAAGAAGGCAAAAGATTGCAGTAGCAAATAAAGGGAGAATTCCATGGAATAAAAGAAAGAAACATACTCCAGGTACTTTCTTATCATCTTATCTCATTACGTGATATAACAGCATGTGACGAAAATGATGAATTTCGTTATTTTCGTCATTTTCGTCGAATTTTTTTTTAGAAATATAGGAAGAGTGGTCTCGTTTGAAAGTGGATTAAAAAATGAGAAGATTGGTATAATTTTTGTAACACCCTAATTTAGGGCCTAGTTGTAAATAGTTGTACCTTGTGTTAGTTAAGTTGTACATGAGCGTTAACCAAGTTGTTAAGTTGTTTTGTTGCTAAATTGTTGTTATTTGTTGGTACACGTGGTTATGTGGTTAAAGTTAGAAATGTTTTATAAATAGATGATGTTGGTAAATAGTTGAATGGTTTCGGATAATGATTCCGAAAATATCTCCGTTAGTTGAAACGGATAAACCTAAGTCGTGTTTTAAGTTGAATAGGAGAACGAAATACCCACGTGGGGTATTAAACCCCTTTGGGTCGGTTTATGTGGGATGTTTATCCCCTGCTTTGTTCAAACATACATATGTACGTACCAAGCTTCACACACACACACTTTGTGATTTGGAAATAGAAAGCAAGAGATAAGCTGTTGATTGAAGATTGTTAGCTGATTTTCAGAAGCAAGCCATCCTTAGTCGTAATCTTTGTAAGTGTTTTCATGTCCCGAACCTAGTTTTTGTGTTGAAGTGGTATAAGAACCCAATTGGTGGATTCAAGTGGGTTTTGGTGTTGGTTTTGAGTCAAGAATCATGTAATAAGGTTCCTATGTATGTTAAACAATGTGTATAAACGCTTGAATACAGATTCAAGTCGGTTTTGATGTCAAAATTCGTAAGACCAGCCGCTGTGATCGAACAGAGCAAGAACACTCTGTAACAGGTCTCCTTGCGGTCGGAAGCATGGTGGTGTAGTCCATTGCGGTCGCATGCATGGGTCTTGCGGTCGCAAGTGTGTCATTGTCATGGTTTACTGTCCAAGGACGAAGGAAACATACTTGCGGTCGCAAGTACATAACTTGCGATCGTAAGCCCCCAAGATACCACCCTTGCGGTCGTTTGGTTAAACCTTGCGGTCGCAAGCTGGTATGGGTTGGGTAGGACCCTTGCGGTCGCAAGGTAAACCCTTGCGGTCGCAAGTGGGGTGTTTAAGAGGACCCTTGCCGTCGCATGTATGTGTCTTGCGATCGCAAGTGTTATTGTTTTGTTGGCAGCTTTGTTGTATTGTGGTTTAAGTTTCGTTGGTTGTCGTTGTTTGGTGTCTAAGCTGGAACCTAATGTGTTAGGCGATTCGGACGACTCCGTGTGCTCCTGGGATTCCCGAATTCATGTCTGCCTCTTATAATCTCGAGGTGAGTACCGGTTTTCCCATGAGTCTCGGTAAGTAGCGTTGTCTGTTGTTTGTTGAAATATGTTGTCGATGTCGCACACGTGCGTATGAGGTATGTTATACATGTTGTTATATATTGTTGCCATGCTAAGTTGCTTTACACGTTGGTTATGAATCGCATGCGTATAGTTGAACCCATTACGGGTAGTAGTTGTATATGTGGTATTAGTCCGGACTGATGTTGTAACACCGTACTTTTTATAAAACAAATTACCACGAGCGGAAGCTAATTATATTTGTAAACCAAAGATAACTCAAACTTTCATAATTTTATAATTACAAAATACTATTACGGTGTTAATTTACTAACAGGCTCTAACAAAAACTTGGAAATCAGAGTAGTGGTCCGTCCATATTCCCAGCCTTCCGTATTCACAAACTTACAAAAGTTTATCTGCAAAACAAACTAGTGGGGAATTAGCACAAAGCTAAGTGAGGGAACCAACATCTAAGCACATACAAAACAATCAATCCAAACACATATAGCTCATCAGTCAAAGAGAACCGGCGGTGATGCAACAACCCAAAACCAAGATCGGCCACCAAAATCAAGGTTCACAGTTGCAATCACCCTTAACCAAGGTCGGCCACCAAAACCAAGGTTTACCGATAGCTCTGCTACTTGGATAACAATACCAACACCCTTGATTGCAACAAATGCAACTCAAGATCTGATACGGTAAATCCCTAAGCAAAAGCCCAGCCGCCCAGCTAAAGCTGATCTCTCATCCAAACACATATACAGTTATTCATAACACAATAACTATCAGACTATCATATCCTGCATATCCGAAGATATCAATCCACTCACCAAAGTCTTCAAAACTTTGGCACACTCAGATGACTAAATTCACCGAGTCTTCTCAGTTCTTGAGATTGAAGTAACCCAAGTCAGTATTCAATTCATAATACTGATCCAATAATACATATCATATTTATCCAAGTAAATAATGTATGTACACCATTTCATATATATATATATATATATATATATATACATAACCCAATAGATATACAATTCATGTTTATCTTTAAATCATCAAATCCGATAATGCCCCAAATCCGATTACACCAAATCCGATCATCATTACCCAAATCCGAGCATAGGCGGATTCCGAGTAAAAGTTCAATTCCGATAGAATAGGGAATTCCGATTAACTCCAAATCCGATAAAACCACAATCCGGTAAAGTCACAATCCGGTAAAGTCTCAATCCGGTAAGGTCACAATCCGGTAAAGTCACAATCCGGTAAAGTTCACAATCCGATAAAGAGTTAGGGCCAAATCCGAGTAACTTCTATCGGATTCCGATACTTCTATCGGATTCCGAGTCATTCAACCACAAATCCGACAGAATCATAACTTCAATCTTACTGATTTCATGCATACAAGTTATATGTGTTTCCAGAAATCATTCTAAACATATAATGAACATATTCTATCATCAAAATCTAACATACATTCATCCTATGATCATCAAATCATCCAAAACAATCGGCATTCATATATATATATATATATATATATATATATATCAAACCCGAATGCATATAGCAAATAACTTATAAATCCAGAATTCTAACCTTATGATGATGATTCTCAGTTAACAACTTAAGCATGTAAGATTAAAGAAACCAAATGTTGAATGTTCTTTCTTTCTTCCTTCTTCTCGGCCGAGAGCAACAAGAACACACACACACTATGTTCACTTCAACAAGTAAAGAAGTACTCAAGGAGGGGGGGGGGGGGGGTGGCTAAACCCACCAAATCGGCCATACCCTCCCAACAACCCAATATAAAATAATATACTTTAACTTAATTCCCAAAATAATAACACAATATAATAACACCAATACTTGCCAATAACATATATTCACAAAATAATACACATAAACCAATTAAATCTCAAGATTAATTAATTAATTACCTTAATTAATCTAGGCCATATTAGGGGGTGTTACAAATCTCTCCCCCTTAAAGGATTCCGTCCTCGGAATCTCATCAGATTAATACATATACAGTCTCTATCTATACTATGCACAAATCTAACATATCATACTGTCAGACATAATCATATATCACATACTGTCACAGAGATATATATATATATATATATATATATATATATATATATATATATATATATATTCTATCCATACTATACAAATAAACCACTGGACAGTTCATCAGTAACATACCTGTAATCAGGTTATCATTTTCATCGCCCTCATTTGCTATCATCTGATATGCTCTTGCTTGAGCAGTAGGAGGATTCTTTCTCTTCTGCCCTGCAGTGGACGATCCCCCGATATCAACTACCCCTTGCCCTGTCCGCACTGCTCTCTGGTTGTTACAAACTCCAGCTCGATGCCCCTCTTCATGGCAATTCCAACAGATGTTCGTCTTAAACTTACAATCATAAAGTTCATGACCTATTCCCCCACAACGCAAACACCGGCGAGTCTGTGGTGTGCACGGACTTGTATGACGAGACCTGCAGTTCATGCACCATGGATTCCTCTGTACATCTTCTTGATTCTGATTTTGATTATTCTGCCCTTTTCCTTTATTGGTATTCCCACTCTGGTTCCCACTGGACCTGTGAGATGATCCCTTCTCTCTGTTCATCTTTTCTCTGGATTTTACATCTCCCTCTGCTGCTCTAGCTATGGTGAATGCCTGAACTAATGATGTTGCCATACGAGTGTTACCTCGGTACTCAGGCAACAAGGCTTGTACAAAATGATCGATCTGAGAAAACTCATCAGGTACCCACTGTTTAGCAAACCTTAACTTCTCATTGAATTTAACAATCAATTCATCAACTGACATTTTATCATCTTGAGCTAAATCCAAAAATTCCCGCTTTACCTTTGCTAGATCATAAGTGTTGCAGAACTGTTCACCAAACTTGACTTGGAATTGATCCCAAGTTATCGAGTTGAGCACCTCTCTAGATAAATGGGCTGTCAGAGAATCCCACCAAGTTGCAGCTTGACCTTTAAGTCTCTTGGTAGCAAACTTGACCCTGTCAGACTCCTCACAGTTGCAGGCATCTAAAGCTTTCACAGTTTCCCTTAACCAATTCAAAGTATCTGTAGGGTTTGAGCTTCCAAAATATTCAGGTGGCTGACAATCCATAAAATCTTTAAACTGAGCCTTTGATCTAAAACCTCCTTGATTAGGGTACCAAGGAATAAAGAAATTTGGTTGCGGTTGGTACTGTTGCAGAGGTTGTGATACTGGTGGAAAGGGCATATACGGCAAAGTACCAAAAGGTATAGACAATGTGCTGAACGGAGCAACTGAATACACAGGTGGTGGTACTGACTGAGTAAATACTGCTGATTCTCTTGGCATATGAATCGTCTGGGTTGGCTGTGAAGATTGAGTTTGATGCTGCTGTTGTTCTAGCTCTTGTATTCTATCCCTCAAGGTTTGTAAAGTATCCTCCAACTGTAACACATAATCTTGTTGATCTGACTCCCCATTGTGAGAAGTACCCGCTCTGTTAAGTTGTTCATTTGCTGCGGTGGAAGACTGGTTGTTTCTTCTGGGGGACGCAGGGGTAGCTGTCAGGTTCACGTTATCTGCCATAATTCTGTTCTATACACAACATCTCACCAGTTGTTAGATATAATCCGTTAGTACTAAAACTCTAACCACCTCAAAGCCACACTACTAATTACCCACCCTGGGAATACTGGACTGACCAGAGCCTTGGTTCGAGTATTGCACGGCCACCAAATGCAAATCCTCAAACCGGGGCTCTGATACCAATTTGTAACACCGTACTTTTTATAAAACAAATTACCACGAGCGGAAGCTAATTATATTTGTAAACCAAAGATAACTACAAACTTTCATAATTTTATAATTACAAAATACTATTACGGTGTTAATTTACTAACAGGCTCTAACAAAAACTTGGAAATCAGAGTAGTGGTCCGTCCATATTCCCAGCCTTCCGTATTCACAAACTTACAAAAGTTTATCTGCAAAACAAACTAGTGGGGAATTAACACAAAGCTAAGTGAGGGAACCAACATCTAAGCACATACAAAACAATCAATCCAAACACATATAGCTCATCAGTCAAAGAGAACCGGCGGTGATGCAACAACCCAAAACCAAGATCGGCCACCAAAATCAAGGTTCACAGTTGCAATCACCCTTAACCAAGGTCGGCCACCAAAACCAAGGTTCACAGTTGCAATCACCCTTAACCAAGGTCGGCCACCAAAACCAAGGTTTACCGATAGCTCTGCTACTTGGATAACAATACCAGCACCCTTGATTGCAACAAATGCAACTCAAGATCTGATACGGTAAATCCCTAAGCAAAAGCCCAGCCGCCCAGCTAAAGCTGATCTCTCATCCAAACACATATACAGTTATTCATAACACAATAACTATCAGACTATCATATCCTGCATATCCGAAGATATCAATCCACTCACCAAAGTCTTCAAAACTTTGGCACACTCAGATGACTAAATTCACCGAGTCTTCTCAGTTCCTGAGATTGAAGTAACCCAAGTCAGTATTCAATTCATAATACTGATCCAATTTTTTTGCTCAAATTTAAAAAATTAAAATAGTTATTGTCATTTAAAGAACTAAGGGGTAAAAAAAATAAAAAAAAGAGGGGCTTTGACCATAATACCCTTCCTTCTAAAATTAAATCTTATAATTGTTTACTTATTTACAATAATGCCATTATAGATCTTAACCATTGATATGATCGATCTAACGGCCAGGAATGGGACTTTGGGGTCCTTGTTTAAGGGGAGGTCTTTATTGATCCAATTTATATATATATATATATATATATATATATATATATATATATATATATATATATATATATTTTTTTTTTTTTTTTTTTTTTTTTTTGAAACTATAGTAAAGGACAATTTGGTCATTTGTAATTACCTAAATTCCAATTCTTATAAACAAATTTACCATACAAACATGATTAACATTTTTTTTATTTCAATCGTGTGTATTAAATTTTAAAACCGTATATCATACGTATTAAACTTTCGATAACAATCCCGTATTTCTATACGGTATATTAAACTAGTTTGTATAGTAAAATGCTATAAGATGTTAACTTCACATGTTATTTTCTTCGGACCGACAACTACATCAATCAAATTCTATCTAGCGTGTGCAGTGTGTTACATGCTTGAAGCTTTCGACCAATATGTTACACATTATCTTTATCACTTTTCGGTCAAAACTTTGGTACGAGATTATAAATGATTTTTGCAATACTATAAATTGTTTTCAGTGTGTTGAGTTATATTATTTCCCTAAATATAATTACCAAATTACCAAATTCAAACTAAAATGTTTTAACTCTAATACGAAATCAGAATCGTATTTCGTCAGATTACTCCAAAGAAACCTATAGGCAGAGAAGAGTAGAAAGCACGGAGGCAGCTTGCTATCAACGGAGGACGAAGAATGGGGGATCCTTATTGGCGATATGGCGCTTCCGCCGACAGAGGTTCTTCTTCTTCTTGAACCCTAATTCCTTAAATTATCCATTAGGGTAACTTATTCACTGTTTCGTTTTGATTATTCTGCTTTCTAAATAACCTAATTCGACCTCCATTCAATCATCACATCAAAGAACTGCAATTACGTATGCTTATAGAGTTTCGAGTAACTTTTGAGCTCCATTTAATCTTCGTACCGGAGAACATTAATTACACGTATTTTAGATAATGATATTACGGAAGAATGGCAAAAATTAAAGGGAAAATTATTTGAAAATAATGATGCAAAAGGTTTTGTACTCTTTGGATGGCTGGCTATGTTTTAGTCGTTTTTGGGAAGAGAGATGCATGTAAGATTGATTATTAAGTTATTAACCGATTTAGCAGTATGGAGATTTGAAGTTCTTAAACATGGTCATGTTGAAAAACACAATCAGAGAGAAATGCAGTCCAGAATTTAATTTGTGTCGCTTTTTCATACCGAAATATACAAGCTTTTATTCATTATTCGAGTCTTTCTGTAACAGCCAGTGCCCCAACATCATCATTTCCTGGTTATATACCATCTGATGCATCAACTTTGTCATCCCGACCTTTGTGGCCCTCTCATAGTCACCTGAGTAGCTCATCTGATTATCCACAGAAGGATGTAAGAATCAAACATGTTAATACATCAAGTCATATAACCGTTTTCATTCATACTTGGCAAATAATGATTCAATTTTTGTTTAATGTTTAAGATACTGGCATCTCGTCCTGGAGCATATGGGGTAGATGATATCATGGGCGTTGGTGTTCGTTCTGAATCTGATTATAGTAGATACCGATCTACGTGGGAAGACACGTATCTACCTGGTAGAAGAGATTTTATACATGGAACTGCTCCTGGAATTTCTGACATAGTAAATGAAAGGCCTGATTCCTTGCGGAAGGCTGATGGTCTCCCAGTTGGAAGTCGGGAATCCAATGTGTTGTTTGTGGATGCACTTCCATCTGACTGTACTCGAAGAGAAGTATCTCGTATCCTTTCCTTTACAAAAATTTCTGTGCACGATTAGTTGTGTTAAGATCCTTAACGAGTCCAAGAGGTAAAAGGGTTTTGTTTTAAAAAGCTTAAGGGACAATCGGTCAAATCGTTGGAACAAAGTGCATTATTAATGCATAAAACCTCCTGAACTATGGCATTTTTATTTCAAAACAGGATTATTGTTGAAATAACATGATTTCGCGAACTATTTGATACATGAATTATTTATTATAAAGTTAATAAGTGTGGAGAAAAAGTGTTTTGGGTCAACCTGACTCGCCCATGCCAAAACTACCCCTTTTGACTTGTAACCCAACTCGGTCGTTATGCTTCCCTAATCTCTTAAAATTTCTGACAGATATCTAGTTCTCTCAATAGGACGTTTTAACACCAAAAATTAGTTAATGTTTTACATGAACTGGTTATGTTTGTGTTCAGTAGTATTTTTTCTTAAGACTCATTCTGTCCCTTAAAAAAGAGAAATAGTCTAATCAAAATGTTACTAGTAAAGTGTTTGACAGTTAACCAATTGAAACCCTTCACTTATCGACCAAGATCACTAGTGCCATGAATCTTTAATGATAAAAAGGCAAAAAAAGTAGTCTATCATAAAATGTGTTGCAATTTCCATTGGACATCCCAAAATGTAAGTTGCAATCTGCATGGGATGCAGGGATTGTTCTATGTCGATTAACTGATTGTCTTATGAGAGCCTGAGAGGGAATGCACTTGCAATTTAATATAGAGTTTTTAAAGCCTTTAGCTAATATCAGATAATTAATGCTTAAAAATGTTTTTGTCTATAAAAAAAATTAATTTATTGTTCCTTGACTCATGGGAAAAGATTTGTTCCGACCTTTCCTTGGCTTTCAAGAAATCAGACTTGTGCACAAGGAGCCAAGACATGTAAGTATGGTAGTTAGTGTTCTTTATGCTTCTTCTCTCTCTCTCTCTCTCTCTCTCTCTCGCTCTCTCTTTTTCCTTTTTCTTTGGATGTTCCAGGTTTTAATCATTTTGAACTACAAGCACACTTTTATCATTCTCATCTTCCCTTTATTCGATTTATTGGGTAATAATATTCTTTTATATATAATATATTATTTGTTTAGTTTTTTCCTTTTCTTTAGAATGCACAAAGAGAACGAGATAAGAGTTTTACTTCTGCTTGGCTGTAGGCAAAGACGAACACAAGGGTTTTCATTCCTATTTAGTCTAAGGACATCCATTTTGTGTTTTCCTATGCTGATCTGTAATTTTGGAACCCTGGCTTTTGCCTCCAGCTATGATCATGCCCTTATTTAGCGAAACAAGTGATTTGTTAAAAATTTGTTTCGTGTATATGGATCAGTTTCACAAATTTCAGAAGCATCATGTCTGTTTTGATGGTTTTGAGATATTTTAGGTCCTCTTTGAAATTGTAGGAACTGTTACATAATTTCTGATTCTGGAATTATTCTACAGTTTCCAGTAAGTAAATAGCCAACTTTTTCTTTTCAAAATATGGGAAGTTTTCAAACCTGGAAAGTAGGGAAGTGGAAACGTGCAAGTTGCTGGGGTTTTTGGAAATCGAAGAGAGGCACATCTTCAAGGTGCACCGAGCCTCCAATGCTCTAAGGCGCGCTTCATGAACGCTGCTGCCTTTTGACTCTTTTTAGTTTGACTTGCTCATACGCTTTGTTTTTCTTTCTCATTTCTTGGTCCTTGATTTCACTTCCAGAGGGCTTGATTGTTCTTCTAGTTCTAGTCAACAGTCAACACTGCAGAGCAAAATCCTACACTTCCAGTCGTGATTTTTTCAAGTACTTAATCGACTCTGGAAGTGAAACCATACACTTGAGTTCGACATTATCATGTTCTTCTTCTCTTCGAGTTCTGTTCTACCCATGTTCTTGATTCTATGCTTCATTTGGCCATCTGTTCTAATTATCCCCAAGAGTAGTAATATGGGTAAAAGTTAATCTAATATGATTATTGTTACGAATCAGGAATTAATAACAGCAAATAACTTCAATCGATCAACAGAAATAGAAATCAGATTGCTATTTAACTGGAATAAGAACAAGATAATCTCAATACATCCACAAGTTGGATGATTGATCCAGGGAGAATCCCTCTCTCAAAGGTTAAACCTAAGAGCCATATCTCTACAAGAGACTAAACCTAATATGTAATTTCAGCCTCCCTCACTCTCCGATACTCACTCTATTTATTTAGAATTAATTACTAACAACTTACCCAAAGTTACCATTTACCCCCCTCAAGTATCTAGACTATTCTTTTCCTATCATTACTCCCTCCATAAAAACAAGTCTTGTCCTCAAGACTTGCTTCCAAATAGATCCCAAGATGCTCAAGAACCGGGACCAGCCAAGTCCCGCATAGTCGGCTCCGGTGATCCCAACTCCTCATATTGGTAAAGGTTGCATCCATTAGCTTCACATTCATCATCTCCCAAAAGCAAAACTCGCAATTTCCCCTCCGGACACTTGTGAGCGGGACCAAATTGTTGCCCGCAACGAAAACATAATCCCTTCTTGCGTCTTTCCTCCCATTCAGTGCGAGACAAGGAACGGACACCCCGATCCCGAGATAATACTTGTGACCCCTCCGAAGGCGTCGACACCACAAGCCGAGGACTAGAGAGAGGTGGAGAATCAGCCCCCTTCAATCCCCCCTCCCCCACGGGTGACCCACGAACCAATGATTGACCCACTGTCGCGCCCCTGTCCCATTTAGAGTTGTCCCCAACGCCACCCAAATGATGATAACGGTAACGAGACTGCAAGATGTTACCATTGGAAGGTCGAAGCATCTCTTCCACATCCTTAGCCAAATACATGGCATCCAAACGTGATCGAGGACGGTGGAGACGAACCCAACGCTTAACCTCATCACGTAACCCAGCAACAAAGTAACCCAGAGCTTGGGGTTCCGGTAATTGCCGAACCAATGACAACAGATACTCAAACTCATCGATGTAATCATGAATGGAATCCGTTTGCTTAATCGAAGCCAACTGTTCAAACGGATTCTGAATCTCGAGACCACAAAAACGTTGCAACAATTCAAGTTGAAGATGATCCCAAGTAAGAGAAGCATGAACCTGGTTGACAATGGTGAACCAATGCTGAGCCACCCCAACCATACTCAATTGAGCCAAACGAACACGAAGATCTGCCGGGGTATTATTGATGTCGAAAAACAGCTTAGCCTTTTGAATCCATCCCTGGGGATCAAACCCATAAAACTCAGGCAACTTCACTTTTTTCACAGCCCATGGTAGAATCATAGCTCCACCGTGAGGAGGTCCACCACCAGAACCGTGAACATCAACTGCTGACCCACCCAAACCAGCACCAGCAGAACCACCAGAACCCCCAAATGGACCATCAAGACCAGAACCGTCACCCATACCTGAACCTCCCCCAAATCCCGAACCACTGCCACCATCAGCAAAGAAAATACCTGAATTGCGATCTCCATTCAAACCAGTATCAGATCGCTTGTCCTGGTGCTTCATTCAAGCCAACATAACTTTTCGAAATTCTGCATTCTCTGCTCTTTCAGCTGCAAATCCTGCCTTGAGTTCTTTCACATCAGATTGCAGTTCTTTCACATCAGCTTGCAAGAGATGAATCGATTCTTCATGATGATCCAAACGTTGCTGAACAGATCGAGTTTCCATAACTGATTGAGAAAACTGAAACTCAAAATTGAACCCAACGAAACAGCAGATACGGATGCAGAAAAACGGAAACAGAAACCCTCGTAATAAGCAAAAACGGAAATCAGCAGAGAGAGAGCAGTAGGAGTATATTGGTACTTCAAGCAGAACCAAAAATTGAAATCGGAAGTGTAGGTATGATCGAGAATGTTAAATCGATTGCTGAAGGATAGAGCAGGCCACAAATCCAAACAGATTGAGGGATGAAATAATCGGATGAGTATTGTACCTGAAGCAGCAATTAACGATACAAAGAACGTGATGTAACCAGCGATGGATGAATCCGATTGCTGAGTTGAGTGCTGAAATCGATTTCTGAAATCCAGATGAGGTCGATAACAGAAAACGATGGTGAGTGTCGGCAACAGCAAGTAGCGATAAAAAAAATAGCGATGAACCCTCAGCGAAGAACAAGAAGCAAGATGCAGTTCACGATCGGAAATGGCAGGCCACGGCAGAGTCGGACCAATGTTACGAATCAGGAATTAATAACAGCAAATAACTTCAATCGATCAACAGAAATAGAAATCAGATTGCTATTTAACTGGAATAAGAACAAGATAATCTCAATACATCCACAAGTTGGATGATTGATCCAGGGAGAATCCCTCTCTCAAAGGTTAAACCTAAGAGCCAAATCTCTACAAGAGACTAAACCTAATATGTAATTTCAGCCTCCCTCACTCTCCGATACTCACTCTATTTATTTAGAATTAATTACTAACAACTTACCCAAAGTTACCATTTACCCCCCTCAAGTATCTAGACTATTCTTTTCCTATCAATTATTGGTGACATTATTTGATGTTTTGGTTTATGCATGTCAGATGCTTGTTTTAAACTTAGCACTTGATTATGTTTGTTGATGTCCTTTTTGACATTGCTTGGTATTTAAAGTTTGGAAATGAACGCTTTTGAAGCCTAACATTGAGTATTCTATGGTAATGATTTATAAAATAGAATTTTCTTTTTTATATGGTGTTATCGGAGTTCATAACTTTACTATATATGTATTACAGTTCTTTTGGATATCATGCGCCTCACCTTCTTGAAGCCCGTGCTTTACCCGTGTCTCGCGCCTCAGGGCTTCAGGATAAGTTTGAGTTGCTCTAATGTTGGATATTTAATGACCTTTGTAGAGTGCAGATAAAGCCCTGGTTTTGTGCTTTGTTGAGTTTTCAGATTCCAAACATGCTGTAACAGCTTTGAAAGCTCTTCAAGGTTCGGCCAATTTACAGGATTCTAAATATTGTTCTCTAAACTCTAGATGTTAACCATGGAGTATGGGATACTATACAGGTTACAAGTTTGATAACAAGAAACCCGACTCACCAGCTCTACGAATACACTTTGCTCATTTTCCATTTCAACTACCGCCTGATCGTGCTCAATCTCCACTGCAACTACCACCCGATCATCAATCTCCGTTTCAACTACCACCGGATCGTGTTCAATCTCCATTTCAACAACCGCCTGATCGTGTTCATTTTCCATTTCAACTACCACCTGATAGTGAGGAGCAAGGTCTTGATATTCCCAGGTATACAAAACATTATATGCATGAATTGATCAATAGATTCTAGTTCGTATCATGTTTTCTATGTTTTTTTCATATGCTTTATCTTGTGAAATCGTAAGGGGTTCCATTTTGAAATGTCCCATATTGGCTATAACATCTTATCTTTTGAAAAAGCCTTTTGAGTTAAAACTCATCTTATAGTTTATTACCACACATATTGATATTTGATACTTGACGGAATTGGTTTCCATATTAAATAGTGGGAGGGACTGAATTCACAATGTTATTTGGTTTTTCTTTCTATAAAGTTTCAATTGCATTTTTCGTATATTTTTATACTAAAATATTTATACTTTTGTTATTTTTTATATAATTGTATATTAAAAGGGAGAGAGAGCTAGGCATTCAAGATGAAGAAGCCATGATGGCGGAGAAGAGAAAGTTTGAAGGCTCACCTGGATCATCCAAAAAAGGGAAGTTAGAGGCTAATGAGAATAGACAACATTTCAAAAGAGAAGTACGCAAGTGGTGTTCTAAGTGCAACAAAAAGCACTTTGGTGATGTTTGCTTTCGAGGCTGCTTTATTTGTGGGAAGCGTGGTCACCTGGGTCGAGATTGCACAGAAAAACCCAGGGTTTGCTATGGTTGTGGGGAGCCGGGGCACAAGCACTCTAATTGCCCGAAGGGTGACGGCCCAAAGCCGGGCAAAAAAGGCAATGCTAGTGGAGCCTTGAAGAAAGGGAACCCGCCAGAGACATAGGTTCGTGCTTTCCGAATGATTGTCGATAAGGGAAGCTAGATTGTGATTGAATGCGGTGAGAGGTACGTTCTTTGTCAAGCTTTTTACTTGCTAGTGTATCATTTGATTAGTGTTTGATTCATTCGTATGTATCTACTAATTGATGTAAGCGATTTGGTTTCCGTGCTAGTGAACTAGATGAAGTCTATAATAGACTTGACAAGTGACAACTAATGTAACTTCGTGCTGCCGAAAGAGGTATTCAATGGTTGGACAATTTTAAAAAGAGCATAGTGAGATTATAGCCTATGAGAGAAAGGTATGTTTGACTTGGCCTATGTTGATTGGTTGGATAGTTAAAACCTAAGACTAAATTGTGTGTTTTAAGAATACCTAAGTATCTCGGGAAGGAGAACCGTATTGGTTTCTAAGAACAATGTTGTAAAACTCGGCTTACCCGGTCGAGGAATTGCTGTTTAGTCGGGGACACAAGTGAAATTAAACTAAAACTCGGTCAATGTCAAAATTGATCAATATAAGTGAAAGGGTTTTGAAATTGGATTTATTACCTTTTCCCTGATAATCGACTAATCTTTCAAGGCGTTGAATAGCTCTTGATGAAGTAGTGATTAATGAAACATCGATTCTTGAAGATAGATTGATGGTACAATCGATTGTTAAAGAAGAATGATAGAAAACGTGAGCACGGGGTGCCGATTGTAGAAAGCGTGGGGACTTAGATTTTAAGTAGGATAAAGGTTTTTTAAGGCTAAAATGATACATTTACCCGTAGTTTAATCTCTTTATAACTATTGCCATAACCTATTTTAATCATTAATATTATATAATTTTAAAAATTAAGTAAATAATTACAATGTGAGTACTCCTGGCCTAGGCCAGTTACTTGCTACATCTCGGTCGACCGCTCGACTACTGCCTAGAGAATTTTACAACATTGTCTGAAACGTAAAATGGTTTAGTTGGGATCATTTTGGTAGCTATATGATGTAAATGCCTATTGAAAGGTTGTTTGTCGTACTTTACATATACTATAGACGCTAGGAAGGAGAGGCGAAAGACATATGATGTCATAGTTGTTTGTAATTATTAGAGGAATTTTTTTGTTTACCGATCGACAAAAGGAGTTCCAGAGTTCCAGACAAACCTTATTCTCGAAGTGACACTGGCACTCATTGTCCATGCATCGGGCATCGACTCTGGTATGATTACCTGGCATCTAGTTGATTGGAAAAGGTTTTAGTAGACCAAGACTTCACTATGGGGGAAACATCCTTGGTTTTGTTTGTGAAAAAGTAACATGGCATGATGTGGATGTGTAGCGACTATCATCACAAGTTAAATAAAGCAATTGTGAAGAACAAGTACCCACTTTTGTTGTCTAAAAAAAGAAACACAAGTACTCTCTTTCTATGATTTTTGAATTGAAGGTAAAGGAGAGCGACATATCTAAGAGGACAAATCAAGGACGGGAAGAACATGAACATGCGACAAGTGTCGTAACTAGAGCTTTGTGGATGGAGAAACTATTTGCCAAATTTAATCAGTGTGAGTTTGGGATCATTTCAAAGATAGCCTAGTGGTTCCAAAACATGCTAAAGCGGCAAATCCCTTTAAAAAAAGTTTGTGTGAGTTTTTGCTTTGGGAAGTCTAGCTTTTTGAGGCACGTGTGAGCAAAGATCGTGTACAACTACAAATGGACTTATCTACGTTGAAGCCTTGTTGAATTGGGAAGAAGGCAAGGAACTTATCCAAGGGTAGTAGTTACTGGGTTTAGTTACCTATTATAGAAGATATATTCTATATTTCTTGAAAGCGGCTCCCCATTAATGACTTTCACGCAGAAGATAACATGATTGAAACCTTGAAATAGACGTTAAGGGAGTCTCTTGTGTTGTCCTTAGTTCCTTACACAAAAGAAGCTCAAATGTTATGGTTTATGTGATGCATTGAAACTAGGTAGGGGTCGCATGTTGATGCAACGTTGTCACATGATTCCCTATGTTTTTGTGCAATTGGAGGAGCATGAGATCCATGACCCACATATAGCAACGTTAGGGTTTACGTTACAAATTTGTAGACACTGCTTATATGAAACGATATGTTTGATCTATATCGATCATTGTTGTTTGAAACATCTCTTTCATCAAAACACGGGACATCAGAGTTGTATGGAGTTATTGAAGGACTATAATCATGTCATTAGTTACCATCTGGGTAAAAGCAAAAGGAATTGGTGGATGTTTTGAGTTGTAAGGAGCTTAGTGAATTCATCTGGTCAAGTTTATGAAAATTGATGTCGTCTCGGTGATAATAGATAATACTAACTTCAGCTCGATCTGAGCCTTTATTTTATAAAACCTTAAGAGTGAGCATATTGTTCCCCGATCACAAACACTTGGAATTGAGGGTGTTCACAATTAGGTTTGGCTAGTTTGGGCCTAAAAAATTTCAAACTATTAGCGTTGGTTTGGTATTTTACTAAACTGTAGCAGCTGAGTAATTCTTCCAAACCGAAGGTCCGAACCAAACAGGATTGGTTCAGCTGCTTTGACCCTTTTCCTACCATGTAATTCATAATTTATTATGTTAAAAAATTGCTATTATTGATGTTAAAGACCCAATCTACCAACATGTTATATAGAACTATAGAAGTAATTGTATAACCTAAAATTTTATTTTTGAAAGGATTCAAAACCTAAAATAAAAAAGCAAGTTTATAACATGATTAAATAAGTATATTGATACTTAATAATATATAACATATACTTCTGAAAGAAGAAAATACATGCTTTTCAATCTTTCCATCTTAATCGAAATCGAAAACTGTTTTGGGCCTTCATTATAGCATCATTGATCAGTTTATTGGTTAGACAATGACCATTACCCAAGGACTTCTGGCTTCCTGGGTCTGGTGATCTGGTCCTTGTGTGTCTCTACATGTTGGATGATGTTAAGTTCATTTTTTCTTTAAAATGTTTTTGATGATCTTTGTATGTTGAATGCAGGATGATGAAGTTGATGAAATTAAGGAAGCACCTAGTACAAAGCAAAGTGATGAATAGCAATAGCAGTGAGGATTTGCAGCCTCGTGTTAAATTTGTTACTTTATTAGGAGAATTTGGTTGCATTTGGCTTCTACCTTCTCCATTTTATCCTAATGACATCTTTTGTTTGTCACATTCTTCATTCATAGGTCGTGTAGTTTTGCTTTGCCAATGCTTTTGGCACAAAGTTTTAAATATTTTTTAGGAAAAATCTTGCACCGAATTTTTTTAAAACGGATTTTAGATGTTTGTTGAAACTTTTTGAAAGATTAAAAGGATTAAAAAAGAGAGGTGTGTTGTACATGAAAATAAAATGTTTACATAATACGCGGAGTAAATTACTCCATCCATCCTTGACTCTCTTAATGGAGTTTTTCCTTCTGTTTTGTTTGTTACTTTTGAAGGGAAATTAGGGTTTTTTATTTGGACTTTGGAAACCACCTCATATGAGATTAACCGATTTTGTTACTTTTTGCGATTGTATTACATACCACGTTGCTCGGATTTTTATGGTGAACAAGGTTTTGGGATCGAAATCTCAATCGCGTAATGATTTGTTTGCCAATTTGTCTAGTATTATTGGAGTTTCAAGTCATAAATAGCACCTAGTGTGATTTTTGGATCCTGGTAATTGTGAAGCTGGAAATCATTGTCATTATGACCATATTGAAATTACTCATATTTAAAATATATGTTCATCTAAAATATCGCTTTGGTTTTATAGCATTTGATATCTTAGTGTTGTGGTCATGCTGGGGGTTCGGATTGTATCATATATTGCATTGAAGGCCGATTTTGATTCTCAAGTTTGATTATGGGAAATATTCCCATCATTGAAGATTGATCTATACTGTAACACCGGGTTTCACAAGCTTAAAATTAGCGGAAATGAAAACTTTTTAAACTATATTTACACAAAAGGTTTGCATCGGAACAAACCACTGATTACATTTTAGCAGTGTTTATCGACTTGGCGATCATGAACAACGAATCAAGCCAAGTCCCAAAAATCAAGCCAGTGTTACCACTACATACTGACCATTGTCACAAAGTATCAGAGTTAACAAACAAGTGTTCCAAAAGATATACACAATAACACTACCCAAAGCAACCCGCCTCGCCAGTCCATCTGATCACTAACCTGCGAAAAGGAAAATATCACGAAACATTAGTTACACTAGCTAGTGAGTACATATATCACATAAGCACCAATAAGCATGCTATCACGTCACAATATGACACACAGAGCTAAGCTATCACGTAACGGTGCACCGACATGTCAGCGGGATCATATCTTGCGAGGTAGCTAACCTGGCTCAACGATCCGAGCTGGGGAATTAGTCACAACCAACCGCATCGGTGGGGAGCGAAGAACAGCCCACCATCACGTTTGAGCCACTAGGACTCCGTTTGGATCTGATCATAGACCAAGATCCTAACTGTATGTCGAGGAACGGCGGCCTGCATAACCTTTAACCCGGAAAACCCATCGAGTACCGTTGATCCCGAAAAACACTCAAGGATCCAGCCGCGTTAGCAAACTGACCTCAACCCCTGCGTCTGTCCGGACAGGAATCATAAACACGTTTGACCCATAGGGTCCACAGTACGCATGCGTTTCACATATCACAATTTACATCACTGTATCACTACATCACTATATCACTATATCACTATATATAAACATGACACACAGCACAGGCAACCAATAGTGAAGGGTTTTCTTAACCTGACCAAACCATCATATGACTCAAACTGGTCAAACCTGGATTTGATTCACCTGGTTCAATCCTAAAAGCGGAGCTGGATTAAGCACAACCCTCTAAACCCCAAAAGGGTAAGGATCTTTAAACTTTACATGATCAACATAGTTTCTTGCAAAACAATCCATAGAATAAGGTTACAACAATATAACTGATCAGAAACTTTAGGATTGCTAAAGATAGTCCACCACTACTGCACCTCCGATTGAACTGGCTGCTAGACCGCTCCTAAATCACCCGAGGCTTCAATAATCGTAAAACCTCTTACTGTGTGTACCCCTTTGCGTCGATCAACACCAAAAACGCGAACACCCTTTTTGGTGTTCTTCGTGATCATCGAAGAGAGAGAGAGAGAGAGAGACCGAGAGAGAGAGAGAGAGAGAGTGCGACCGAGAGAGATCGACTTCAAGGGAGAGAGAGCCGAGATCAAGAGAGAAGTAGGAGAGTGGTGGCTAGGTTTAATCCTTTTGTCTCATGTATATTAATCCTTAAGCCTTTAAGGATATACATATATATAAGGATTAGATGGACCCAAGCCCGTTTAATTAAAAACCTACTGGTTTTAATTAAACTTTCAATCTCTTCACTTTGACCCCCTGGACTTTACTAGTTAATTAATTAACTATTAATTAACTGGTCCGTTAAATATTAAAACTTAATATTTAATTCTCTCTAAATAATAAATAACGATTTATTATTTATTTCCTTTCTAATAATTAATACAAACTGATTAATTATTTGTTTCTCTCTTTTCAATAATTAATACTACTGATTAATTATTTATTTTTCTTTTTAATAATTAATCTAACTGATTAATTATTTCCACACAGATTATGGTGAAATCCATTTGTTATGAATTAGGTGTGTAGCAGTGTGACCCTTTAGTCTCTTATAACATTGGATACAACATGCCCATTAATTATCTCTGCACATAATCCAACAAATAGCCCTACTTACTGAGTCTTATGGGAAACCGGTATTCACCTCGAGATTACAATAGACATATATGAATTCGGGAATCCCAAGAACACACAGAGTCGTCCGAATCACCTAACACATTAGGTTTAGACTTGGTCATCACATACACATAGCACATGTAGGCTTAAAACACAATTCACAAACTGTCAGCA
The DNA here is from genome assembly GCA_947179395.2 of Pulicaria dysenterica. Lineage (NCBI taxonomy): Eukaryota > Viridiplantae > Streptophyta > Magnoliopsida > Asterales > Asteraceae > Pulicaria > Pulicaria dysenterica. The sequence continues at coordinate 62,733,905 of OX359294.1, forward strand.
CTGGACAGGCTCCTACTGCCGCAGGACACATGCCAAACCCATCCTACGGCCGTAGGGATAGTTCCCTGCGCCCGCAGAGGTTCTCTCCAATGAATCATGCCCTACGGCCGCAGGAACCAATTCCTACGCCCGCAGGAGCTATTCTTTGGTGACCTACGACCGTAAATTATGTACCTACGCCCGTAGACCTTGTTCCTTCGTTCGTAGATGATAATCCACACAAAAACACATCCTACGGCCGCAGAGACCCTGCCTACAGCCGCAGAAAACACAAAAGGCCTCCTACGGCCGCAGGGAGTATCTCCTGCGCCCGCAGGAAGTTCCTGCACAGCAGGCTTTCGTCCCTGTTTCACGACAGCTCTGTAAATCGCGTTTTTAACACCCAAAACTCGATTGAAACCATATCCAATCGTTTATACATGATGTTTGACATCTAGGGAAACTTATAAATACATTTGTACACAAAAACTAACACAAAAACTCATCAAACACCATCCAAATGGTGTTTCTACTTTATAAACACAAAAGCTAGGGTTCTTGATCAAGTTACTTACAAACAAAATGGAGTACAACAGCTAGATCACGAACTTGATACTGAAATCACTTAAAATCAACTAGTTTCTTGATTTACTCTTCAAAAGCTCCAAGATTGAAGTGTGTGTGTGTGTTGTACGTGTATGTATGTGTATCAAGTGTGTGTTTTGAAAACTCCCAGGGATAAGGGAATATAAAACCTACCCTGGGGTGTTTATTTTTAAACACGGGGTATTTTGTTCCCCATTTCAACTTTCAACTTGACACACGCCATCCCGTTTTAGCCAACGTGGATATCTACGGAACCATTATGCGAAACCATATAACACAGCATCACTTTTAGACACGTTTGACATTTTTCACATAATCACATTAATTAACACAAGACACGTTAGTCACACAAAACACTTAACTTAATTCACTTAAAGTCACTGTATAAGTACTAAAGCACAAGGTACAACACTACACTGCTAGGCCCATTTACAGGGTGTTACATATACCTTCACGAATCACAATTATCAATTCTATCGAAGAACTATGTTGGTGGCAGATCTCGGCTAGGGCTTCTGTTAATTCAAAGAATACTGTTGTTATGGGTCGGAATATGATTGAGAACATACATTTTGCTTCTAAACATGCTAATGATTCCTTCTTAATTGCTTCTAATTCATCTTGCTTTATTTTCAACAAACAAGTTTTTTATATGCCTTCGCACTGCGTGGGTAAAGATTTATTAATATATTTTCGCACTTTTTATATGTATTTGTTTTATTTTTCAAAAAAAAATATGCTACATAATAATAGTCAAATTATTTTTAACATGAAAAACCATTTATGTTTTTTCTTAAACAAAATTATTACAAACTGAATCCATTATATATCTTTAAATATTTTATTGTGAAGAAATATGTATAATCTAAATGTATATGGTTTAGTTGCTTGAAACTTAAAATCGACAAATGAAAATGGAATTAGACCATGCGTTATACCTTACCTGCAACTTCCCCTTACCCAATGCCAAATCAGCGTCACAATTCATTCCTCATCCCTTTCCCTTCTCCTTATCCGATACATCTCCTTAAAACTCTCCCTATTTTTTTATTAATATTTTAAAAGAATTAAATATGTGTGAGTGTGTGATTGGTTGAGAGGGGTGGGGGCCTGGGGGGTGGGGCTTGTGCAGGTTTCCATCGAGTTCTCAAACCCGATTCTCCTACTCGAAGTGTCTACCCAAAATCAAGTTTTGGTGTTCCTTGGGGTACTCGATGGCACCCGAAGCCATCGAGTTACCATAGCGTGTGGCCTTATGTATAAGGTTAATAGAGTGCATTATAAATTTTTAATTTTTAAAGATGATGATTAAAAAAGAAATTTATAGTTGTCAAATATTAAAATGTGTGCAACTGAAAGCATTGATGATAGCGCTTTTATTCTCACAAACACTTAAATGAGTAAATTTAAAATGATTAACATACTCCTCGTCTAAATTGTTTGTGTATGCGAAAATATCTAAAATATATGCTAATATAAACATATATCTTATCCCAATAATAAGAATGCATTATTAAGATCTTATAGTTTTTGACTTTTTGTCAATAACCTTTTAATTAGAAAATAACTTTTACTAATATTGCTTGCTTAAAAAATAAAATTGAAGTTGTGTAGGTGTAATACAATTTCTTACGGCTATAGTTATGGTGTTCTTTTTTGTGAAGTTAATCTAGTTATTAAATGAATACTTTAATGATTAATGAAAAGAATAAAAACTAAAATACTCATGTAAGACATTACCACTTATCAACCACATCCAAAAATCCAGCAAACAGGAGAGCCTTGAGTTAAATTATCAAAATCTCATTAAAAGAGACTAGTATATTACCCGCGTAATGCAGCGACGGTGGTAAATCGTTTGTGTTTGACAAGATGTCTTATTTTATAAATGTAAGGATATTATATTTGTTGAATATCGTAGCAAATAATTTCTTTCGACAAAATATTTATTTTCTTTGTTTTCTTTCGTTTTCTATTTTATTTATTTCTACTTTTGTCATGAACACTTTAATTTGGTTTGAAAGTAATTATATAAAAACAATAAAATAAGAAAAATGATATCTAATTATGTTTAATGATTAGTTTAAAATAGTTACCATAACTTGTTGATTAATTAAGGAGATGAATGATGATTGTTGGACTATTGTTTTGAGTAGTTGAACTATTTGTATAAAGTCATGTACTTCTTAAAATTAAGAAGTCTTAAAATTTTTAAGAGAGAGAATATTAAATGTTTTATAATGTAGTATAGATATCATCGCATGTTCATTATCTAATGAAATAAAGACAATATGACAAATACACCCTTGGAATTCTCACGATAAATTACAAGTTATATTTGATGTATATAGTAATTGAGTAGAAGGATAAGAAGGAAAGTTAGGCTAAAATTAACAGTGAAAAAGAATTTCGTCCTTAACAGTTAACACGCAAATTCTATTACATGACTTCCAAACACAAAAAGAACAAAATTATCATATAAAACGCGTTTTTATATAAGACGGATAATAAGATAAAAAAGATTACTTAAAGTGGGTTAGAAAAGAAGCCGAATATATAGGTCGGCGCGTAATATATAATTGATGTTTATATGGACGACTACAAGTTGCAAGCTCTTAAATTATTTATACTGTTAAAAAAAGAAAAAGATTTTTTGTTAAATAACGTAAGTTTTTATAATAAAACCCAAACAGAATACTCGTAAAGTCCGGGCTTTGGTTTTCAGATTTGCGACTTCTAGTCGATGATGTATCTGCCGTAGGATGATTATGCGGTCGCAAGTAAAATTTGTAGTCTTTTTTCATGCGGTTTGCTCGTTGTAGTTCATATTGTTTCTTCATTTTGAAGGTTGAGGGGTTAATTCCACGAGAGGTATTGGGTGTCGTATAGGACATCTCTTAAGAATGCCCAAGCTTGTTCGTGAGTAAAAGAGGCGCCCTTATTATCGTCTTGGTAACGGTAGTGAGCAGTTTGTAAAAATATCCATGTCACTCATTTTACTACCTCTAATACTGTAGAGGTTGAAAATCCCGGCAAACTTTGATATTTTGTTGTTCAAATCTTTGAACTTGGTGGTTACTTGATGCAAGATACGGTAATCCTCCTTTTTGATGAGTTGTTTTGAAAAGATAAATAACGCGGTTTCATATATAGCCTACATATTTATACATTAAGAGTAATGGTTAATTATCAAATAACAATAATAATAAATAATAATATAAATATTTATACCTCTTTGTAGCACATTTCCGATTACGTTGTCCTCCGAAATGTCAATCTATGCCGTTATCAACGCAATCTCTTTGGCAGTGGACAACAAGATCGGTTTAACTTTCGTGGCAAATTTCCTGCTCTTCATTGGTTGTGATTGACATGTTTGTTGCATTTACCTATGTTGTTGTGTTTGTTGTTGTTGCGGTTGTTGGGTTTTGGGATGATTTCATAGTCTTCTTGTTGTTGATGAGCTGGATGTTGAATTGGGTAACCAAGTTAAGAGAGTGGAATTTGTTGTTGTTGGTTTAGCATCCCCGTATAAGTAAACTACGCGGAGCAAAAAACAAGGTCGGTTGGTAGGGGGTTGCGGCATGTTTACAAAGAAGGGATAGTCAGACCTTTGCGGTGTAGAACTCGTAACCCTTGATTGGTTGCGTCTGGATGATGGTATGTAGTGAAATTTTGTTGATCCATAAAAATTTTAAAAATATAGAATGTGTAAAAGATGATCGAAGTGTGAACAAAATAGAGCTTGTAAAAGATAATCGAAGTTTGAAAAAATAGAGTTTGTAGAAGATGAAGTGTGAAAATTTAAAAGAGTGAATTAAGAAAATCATTCTTCTAGTATGAAATTGTATGTTTAGTCTTTTTTTTTTTTTTAAGATTGAAATTTACATGGATCATCAACGAAGTACATTTTATAGCAAGTTTGGTCCATTAGGCGTAAAGTTTAATAGAATTGGTGTTACACTTTTTAAAGTAATCATTTTACCCTTTATAACTTAATAGTTTTTTAAACATACAACATTAATAATATTTTAGGAATGTTAGGGGGAGCTAGAGTTGTCGAAGTCAAACCGAAGGCGAGGATGGCGATGATGAAGATTCTTATTGTCGAGGTTGGTCATTATTGACACATTAAATGATAAGTTTATAAGTTTGTGACACACCATCGAAATTTTTAGACATTGAACTTTGATAAATATAAACTTTATATTACATCTATCTCCTTTTAAGAAAAAGAAAATAAAAAAAAATCATGAAAGTATGAAAAGCATGCATGGTCATGATCCATCAGTAACTCAAAAGTCAAAAGGCATGATATTGGCCTCCACTTTATGGTCAACTCTTCCTAAATTATTTCATTTAACAAGGATGAAGCTATGTGTTGTCGAGACGGTTAGTAACAAATACTTTTTGTATAATTTTAGTGTACTTTTAATATAATTTAGGTAAAATTATAGTTATAAACCCTTTAATTTTGTTTACGGACATTATAATTTTAGCTATGAACCCGTTTAGCTATATTTCTAGCTCCGTCCCGTTCACATATGATTCATTCTAAAAACAGTATATTTAAAAGATTGTTAATGTTCAATTGCACACAGATAAGCAATAAGAGGACAAAATTATCAACAATTAGTACTTCTACTGATGCATTAAATAGAATAAATAGAAACTATCAACAATTTATAGCAGTTTTTACGTTTAGCAATGGCTATTTTCACATGTTCTAATCAGATAATTTATGATTTGTTATAGTTTCTAACTAGTAGACATTGTCGAAACAGGGTTACCAACCAACCTCCGACTTCTTGATAAGAACGATTCGGCTTTGTCAAACATCAAAAACATATCAAGAATGAAGCTTAAAGTGCAAACAAGTTAAATAAGATGAAGACTATGAACAACAATATACATAAATCTTAGTAGTTGAGATAAAATTGTTTGGATTTGTTCATCCATTGTTGATTGAATGAATCAAGTATAAGAACCAAGTTACAACGTGTGTATAAGTTTGAATCCTAGCTAAATGCCAAATATTCATACATTTTCACTAACAAAGAAAGCTCCATCAATAAATTATAGAGATAACAGAACCACCCAAGTATTTAGAACTTTGCACCAAGGCCACCTAGATTTCAAAACAACAATCCATTTCATACAGGTAATTTGTTGAGAAACCTGTAAAACTCTACTTAGCAAAAAACGATGTTTACAGTTTTATTAGGCGAAATTGGCATAAACGAAAACAAATTGTTGTTTTGAGATATGGTTGGTTGCTTTGGTGTAAGTTTTCTGATACTAGATAGCCTGCCTATAAACATGTTATCCGAACAAAATCGTGAAACAGAAACTCACAGTGATATATGCAATCACAAGAAGGAAGTACCAGCATGATTATGGTGCAAAAGATTATGTGCCATTGAGTCTCTAGCCTTGAGAGCAACTGCAGACCTCAATGCAATTTCAGGAAGCATCTCATCATCCACAACCTCAATCATCAACTCTGGTTCAATCTCTTCACTTCTAATTTCACATATATTATGCAGAACACAACATGCCCCAAGAACCACTGGCAAATCTTGAAGCTTCATTTCTGTTCGCTTCTGCAAACAAGACCACCGCCCTTTCAATCTTGCAAACGCGTCTTTAGACACCTTCTGAATCTCACCAATCTTTTCATTGAAAGCATGTTGAGTCCATGTTAAATGTGGTTGCTTGTAAGGCACTAACACCCAATCCATTAAAGGGTACCCTGTACCACCTGCAATCCATACACCTTTCAAAAGCCCAGCATTTGCCCTTTGATAAAGTGCAGATTTTTCCAACACTTGTTCATCAGACATCGACCCCGGCCATCCTATACACACATCTGTAAACACCCCATTTGGATCAACAACGCCCTGAACTGTTACAGAATAACAAGTCTTTTGCTTTCGATCTGTATGACGTTTGTTAAAGTAAGCAGCAACATTAACTTTAGGAGCAATGATTGGTATATGAGTTGTGTACATTGATCCAACAACATTAGGAATACCAGAAATCGATTCGAATTCGTTGCTAATTACTCTAATCGACTCGTCGTTCGGCCATTGTAAGTATTTAGGCATCAAGACATCTTTTATAGCAGAACAAACCTCAAGAACAAGCTTATGACAAGTGGAAATACCTAATCCAAATCTTTTAGAAACAAGTCTTAATGATTCCCCCGTAGCTAACCTCCATATACAAACAGCAACTCTTTGTCTTACAGGGACTGCATCTCTTAACATAGTGTTCTCTTTAGCGACAGCAGCAGTAAGCTCGTTGCAAATCAAATCAAAGGTTTCTTTCCCCATTTGGAATGCTTTTCTGAACTCATCTTCTGGGAAATCTGCACTGTTATACTTATCCCACCAATCTTTTGATCTGGTCTTTACCCACAACCGTCTTTGTGGACCATCGGTGCTTTTCTCCGACGTTTCTCCGGCGCCGGTGCCAAGATTCAAGTCGTAGCCTAAATCAACGGCCTTTCTTTTCCGTTGTTGCATTGGCTGGGTTTTGGTGTCGTCTTTCATTCCATCCGATTCTTTCTGTCTTCCTTTTACAAATTACAATCAGTTAAAGATCTTGGGGGTATAATATCATCCTCTGACGAATTGCAGAAAGGGAAACTTGGGTAAGTAAAAGTTGCAGGTGAAGTGTTTGACAAAAGGCCTAAAACAGATGTGAACAGAACAAGAAAGATGGCGATTGGTAATAATGAGGAAGGTTGTTGATTGACCAATATATTAAGTGAATTGGTGAGAGAAACAAAACCCATATGATGAATTATGGCGAAGAAATTGTATAAAATAAGAATTATTAGTATATAAAGGGATGAAATAGAAGAGGTGTGGGGGACAAAGGAGAGGTGTGAATGCGGTTTGGCGATTTGTTTATAAAGAGAGGGAAACTTCCGGGAAAGAGTCCAAGTTTGTTGGCGTGGGGCGGTGACCTTTTGAAAGATGATCAGGGCTGCACCACAGCTTGGCTTCACTTGGGATTGCTGCCAAATTCTTTCTTTATTTTTATTTATTTATCAACGTTTTTTCTTTGTTTATTTTTTTTTTTTTTTTTTAAAAGCTTTATATTATATCGTGCACTAGAGTACAACAAACAAGAACAACACTCATAAACACGTAAGAATACCCAAGAGGCAAAATATACTTTAATTTTAGATTTCAACCTAATTTTTTGATTTGTTATCTTATGTTCAAATTTTTTCTAATAGATGTTTTAATCTTGATTTAATTAATGTTTGTTTCTTTGTTTTTAATCTTTTATATTGTTGTTTCCTTTTTCAATATATGAAATCAACTGACTATATACTATGTTATCACATATGACGGTATTAAATACCATCTAACCAACACTTGTCGTGTAACATGACTTGGTAGTGTGTATCAACTTGTTATGATATAATGTCAAATGTAATCATATCATACAATTTTATGTGATATGTAGTTTAACTATCATATTGCCACGGTTATAGCACCGGATTCTATCTCTTAATCACGTTTCTAAAAAACATAAGTAAGTATCTACACATTTACTAAGCTCACACATAACAAGTATTTATACAACTAGTCTCATCATACACAAACAATAGTTATAACATGCTAGCATCTATTAACATATACATAGTAAGTCAGTATACTCACACATATGGTCTCCTGATCAAGTTAGGTACCGGAAACAAGATATCTGAACTCGCCATGCACCTACAGCTTATTAGATTTTCGTTTAGATACTAACACTTCACGTTTATTATTGATGAACACATGTTCCTATTTTGTGGAGAGACCTTACAATTTTACGGTTTACCCTTCAAGCCTTACGGGCATTTAATTGTGAACTATCTGCTCTACGTGCATAAGCTTCTTTATTCATGTTACAGTCATCAACCTCATGACATATGGGTGTAAAGCCCTCAAGATGGTTCACAGTCTAAATTGGCAGGGGTTATAGTAGGCTTAACCGTAACCCTCTTTTTTCACGGGGTGTGAGGCTTAATATAACGGGTCATTAAATTACAAACACCAAGATGATCATCAAACAGATTATCATTACCCTTTGCTTCATCATAAAAGTAAGTAAACGATATACCTTTAGTTCTTGATACAAGCAAATAAAGTTCAAAATATCTTAATTTCTCCAGAAATTCGATTCTCTTGTTGCCTCCCCTTTGTTATCGATCACACGGTAAGGAAAATGAGATGGTGAACTCAATTTTGACCATAAAAATCAAGAAGTGGATGTAGTTCACCTCCAAAGTCTCTATTTTTATAAATTAACATTAAACTAACCAACAAGTAACTTTAAATATAATTTGCTAAACTTTAATTATACTAATATACTTATCGATCCATCATGTTTACAACCAAGTTAATTAGGTAGTTGAATAAATTTGTACAAGTAACAATCGAGATACAATTAAAAAAGAATACTAACCTTTGACTCTTTGAGGTGCTACATTTATCTCCGAGAGACCTTATAGTGCAGATTGTGTCAATTAAGCACATTGTTTTTTACTTTTGTTCTTGGTAAGTCTACTAACTCCATAAACATAATATCCTATCCATAAAGTTAAAAACGAGCCACTATTATTCGCGCTTCTCAGCGGGATGAAATTACTATTTTATCTTCTCTAAGTTTATATTATTTATTTTATATTTTATTAAATGCGTTCAAATGACTCTATAAAATAATAATTATAAAAAACTTCAGGATTTTAACCACAACTTCTATCACTAATGTTAATATAAACGACAATTAGAAAATGAAAAAAAAAACGTATTTTTAAATATTATATTCTTTTCCATCGGTCGTTGGAAATAAAGTTTAAGTTATTTTTTATATTTTTATAGTATTATGAGATCAAATAAATTTTTAATTTGTTGTTTACCAATAAGAGTTTTACAACTTTATTCGTAACAAAAGTTTTTAAAATATAATATTTTCTTTTAAGATTGAACTTTACATATATATTTTATAAAATCAAAGTAATATAACTTTTACTATAAATGTTTAAAATCAATAAACTAAAAAACATATAATAAACAATTTTTTATGAAGTCATTCTATTTTTCATAAAAACTAATGAGAAATAATAAGTGGTTAAAAATAAAATAAAAAATAGGCTAAAAAGAACAGGGCAGTAAGAGCCGTAAGAAAAAAAATGAAGATAGCAAGACTTGAACCCAGGATGGGTTAGGAAAGCAGGCAAGGTGATAGCCGCTTGATCTACAACAAAAATTGAGAAATATTTGTGATTTCTAGATATAATATGAGCCGACGTATTTTAGATAAACCCATAAATGAACAATAAATCCGGCTCATTTTAAACTTTATGTATTTTATATATATATATATATATATATATATATATATAGGGTTTAGGGTTTAGGGTTCATGCGAGAACCGTTGTTAATGCGAGAACCGCGAGTGTAACACCCTAAAATAGGGCCTAGTTGTAAAGGGTTGTACCCTATGCTTGTATAGTTGTACATTGACTTAAGTCAATGTGTTTTGTTGCTAAGTGTTGTTGTTTGTTGTTAAATGTGGTTTTGTGGTTTAAGTTGGAAATAGATAGAGTCAATAAATAGTTAAACGGTTTTAGATGATGGTTCCGAAAATATCTCCGTTAGTTGAAACGAATAAACTTAAGTTGTGTTTTAAGTTGAATAAGAGAACGAAATACCCGCGTTGGGGTATTAGACTTACTAAAGTCGGTCCTCTATGTTCTTATCCCTTTTGTTGCCTTTGTTGATACATAACACACACAAACTACACATACACTCATACGTATGAACATTCAAACACTTGCTATTGTGGATTTTCAAGAAGAAGATCAAGAGGAGTAGTATTTGTGGTGATTTCCAGTAGGGATTCAAGCGTAGTAGCTGTTCTTTGTCTCCTTGTTGGTAAGTTTTTGTAGTATAAAACCTAGTTCATGGGTTTTGATGGTGTTGATGCTAATTTGTGTTAACACATGTAGCAAGTCATGATTTGAAGTAAGAGTTATGTTAGAACACATGTAGAGGTGTTAGAAAACATGTAAGAACTGTTGAAATTGGAAATAAGTCGATTAAAGTGGGTAAAATGGCGAGTTGCTGGTCTGTTCTTCGAACAGAGTTGTGCTCACTGTAAAAGTGGTGCATGCGGTCGCATGGGGAAGCTATGCGGTCGCATGGGGTACTTGCGGCCGCAAGGGGGAGTATTTGCGACCGTAAGGGGTGTCTTGGTTCTTACGATCGCATGGCAAGTGCTTGCGACCGTAAGGGGGATGTTTATGATTTCCGCGCCGCGGAAATATGTGTGAACGCGTCGCGTAAATTGGGATGTGTTTGCATGTGATAGTCTTTTGACCCTAAGTCTTGTATTTGTGCTATGCGATTGCATGGTAGGTCCATGTGATCGTATATGTCTGTTTGATGGTGTTTACCGCCTACGGACGATGGAAATAAGGTTTACGATTGTAGGTACGTAACTTACGATCGTGACCAACTTTAGAACCATGTTTGCGGGTGTAAGGGATTTCCCTTGCGATCGGAAACATGTGTTTGCGAGAGAAGGCCTCTTGTGATCGCAAGGAGTACCCTTGCGATCGTAAGGGATGTTGATAGAGGGCCTTTGCGACCGCAGGGATAGTGCTTGCGATCGCAAGCAGTTGTTCAGCCCTGACAGTTTGTTTAACTTGCGTTTCGACCTAGGTGTACGATGTGTAAGTAATAACAAAGTGTGTATATATTGTGTTAGGTGTACTTGAGGAATCGGAAGACTCGGAGTGGCGTATCTGCTTAGTGAGGACTCCAGGTGAGTACCGGTTTCCCCATGAGGCTCAATAAGTAGAGTTGTATGTGGTTAGTTGAAACATGTTGTTGATGTTGTACACGTATGTATACGTGATATGATATGTAGTTGCAATGTAGTTGCTATGCAGTTGCCATGTAGTTGCTATGCAGTTGTTATGCAGTTGCCATGTAGTTGCTATGCAGTTGCCATGTAATTGCCATGTAGTTGCCATGCAGTTGCTATATAGTTTCTATGTAGTTGTCATGATAGTTGTATTACTTGTTGACTGTAAATCGCATGCGTGGTGTTGGACCCAATATGGGTAAGATGTTGCTTGTTGTATTTGTCCGGACAGAAGTTGGCATGGTTAAGGTCAGCCGCAAGGCTGGATCCCAGGGATGGATAATTCGGGATCAACGGTGGCTCGGTGGTGCACGCCGTGTCTCAGGTTCTGCAGGACCGCCGTTCCTTAGCGTGAGTTGGGATCTTGGCCTACGATCAAGATCCAAGTTGGCACGAACGCGCTGGATGGACTGCTCTTCGCTCCCCCACCAGTGCGGTTGGATGTAGCTGATACCCCCAGTTGGAGTTGTTGAGCGGGGTTTCCCACCCTGTGAGATGTGACTCTTACTGACATGTTGGCACGCCACGTTGTGATAGGATAGCCTTGTGTGCTGTTCCTGTGATGTGATAACCTGCTTGTTGATATTTATGTGTAAATCTGTACTCACTAGCTAGTGTAGCTAACGGTGCAGGAATTTTCCCTTTTTGCAGATGCTGTTAGTTGGCCTTGTGAGGCGGGAACTTGATGGTAGTCGTTGTAAGTAATATTTTTGGGAACACTGGTTGTTGTTTATGTGATCCGGTGGTCGGTTGTCGCTAGTTGGTAACACCTGTTAGTTATGTACTTGACTTATTTCTTTTGATGTAAATTAACAGCCGAGTCAGTTGAACTTTACTAATATTTTGTAATCGTGTTTATTCCGCTGCCAGCTTTTGAGTAAATGTGGTTAAAAAGTTTAAATCGTCGCTAATTTTAAGCTCGTGAAAGCCGGTGTAACAGCGAGAACCAATCTCGGCCGTTCCTTGGATATGGGAAGTTTCATGGATGGTGATCGTGGAGTGATAGAGTGTGACAGGGTGCATGTGAGAAATTCATGGGTGAGCAATGACATTGAAGGAGGGGGAATTGGACGGCTCAGATTGGTTCTCACGGTTCTCACACTAAGAATGGTTCTCGCATGAACTTTTTCATATATATATATATAGTGGGAGGTTCAAATGAGAACTTTAAATAAATTGAGAGTGGGAGCTAAATCCTAACCGTCCAATTTTTCCTCCTTTAATGTCATTGCCCACCCATGAATTCCTCACATGCACCCTAACACACTCTATCCCCTTATGCTCTTCATCCATGAATTCCACTTACAAAATGAACGGACGAGATTGAGTCTCCCATTCTCAATTTAATTATCATTCTCATTTGAACTTTTCCATATATATATATATATATATATATATATATATATATATATATTAATATTAAGAATTGAGTTCAAGTAAAAATAAAGTTAAGGTACTAAATGTAAGAAGAAATATAGGGATGACACGTGTCTTTCTTTGCTGAAGGGTATATTCGACTTTTTGTTTTTATTTTTTAAAAATTTCCTTTTGTCTTCCTAAATAATAGTGATTTGTGACTGCCAAATCGTGTATAACATATACGGCAGCCGCAAAATTCTAAAACAATTTGAATTCATGTAAGCGGCAATTAAATTGATTCATGGTGGCAAGGAATTAATTCACGGTGGCAAAAGCAATTTGAATTCATGCAGGTGGCAATTAAATTAATTCACGATGGCGAATTAATTTACGGCGATTTCATGTACGATGGCAATCAAATTGATTCACGGTGGCAATTGAACTAGGGTTTCTCAATAGAGGTGACGGGATCTAGGTTTACGATCAGTGTTTGATAAGTGCCACCACAGATTAGAGGTCGCAGCCACCGCACAGATTAGGGCTTCACCACCATCCCTCCATATCTTACGCTTGATGCACAGATTAGGCCGCCGCCGCCCATCTATGCATTTGCCTACTGTGAATCAGATTTACACAGAGTATGCCGACGTCGTTCATCAGATCCAATCCATCGTATGTAGTTGTTTTTTATTCCGATAGTGATGCATCGTTTTAGGCTTTGGTATGTTGAGAAAATTGTATCATTACTTTTAATTCAAAGTTTTGGTATTGTGCATCAGACTTTTTATATATTTATTTGGTAAAAAATATATGAGATTGTGCTTCAATTCATTTTTTGTATCTTCTGATGAATTTACTAGATCTTGCATCAATACTGGATGAATCTGTTGAAATTACGAGTCTATGTATTTTAATCTCCATGTATCAGCTTTGTATCAATACTGGATGAATATGTTTTTTGTGCATCCCTTTTTTAATCCGTACATCAAAAAAAATTCTGGAAAAAAGTCATATTATTTAGGAGCAAATATGAAACTATAAAACTGAAATTGTCAATTTTACCCTTAAGGGCTATTTTTAATAATTAATAAAAAAAGAAAAAAATCATATTTTTATGAGGCGGTTATAAAAATCTAATGGCTAAGATTTCTTCTTACTCTTTGTATCTTAATTCTCTTTTTACAGGATCCTGACCCATATTAATTAGATGAAGATATAATTGTTCATTTTATTAGGCATAAGGGTATAACTAAATTGTGTTTTTCACAAATCTAACTCCCTTTTTTAACAATTCGTCCAAACTCGAGGACTTGTTATGTAAATTAATGCTAGCTACTACCACACAGACCCATCACTATTATTATCCAAACACAGTGATTGGATTACAGAAGGGCTTTGGAGACGATGGGGAAAACAAAGAAAGAACTGCTAGCATCGGCGCCATGGCGAGCCGGCGGTGACGACCAACGAGACAAATTTAAAGACGCCAAGCTCAAAGTCACCGCTCAGCCCGGCAGTACCCCTACTATGCACGTTCCTGGCAAGAGAAAGCCCAAAGACCTTGCCGCCGACCAAGACGATTCTCTCACTGAAATCGACCCTGAACTCCGGTACAGTTTCCAGCGAAATTTTCAGGTGGAATCACTTCCTTATTTGTTCAGTTTTTTGTTTTAAGTGTTTAATTTGATTGCGATAATGTTTCGTTTTCACTTGTGATAATGTATTGTGTGTTAATGTTCTATTAACGGTTTGATTCACTTGAACTGAAATTGGATTCTTCTACATTCGAATTTGAAGTCTATATGAATAAGTAGTATATGAATGACAAAAAGAATAAAAAAAGTTAAAGGTCGAAGGGCATGAATGAATATCATTACCAACTCAATTGGACCGAGGTCTTCAGTTGTAGCTAGTTCTTCATAGCTCAAGATCTCTTTAATGATGACCTGAATTATAATCTTACACGCACCTGTCAAGATAAGGAGACGAAAATAGGAACAATAGATAAGAATAAATGCACAAGTTGGAGAAGAATGATAGGCTGAAGAAGCATCTTATAAGAAAAGCAGAAGATATAAGATGAATTAAAGCAATTACATGCACATTTTGATAAACCAAACTTCAGCGAACTTGTAAATATCCATATTGAATAAGGTATCAATATTGAAGAACATAACAAATATGAAAAATCAACTTATGAGCCCTGCTTTTCTCTTCTTTATGTTAACATCTGCATGTGGAATTATGAGACGGTGATCATGAAGGGCTTACTGACTATAAAGAATGAGTTGAAATTGCCGAAATTGTTTACTATATATTCTAAACCGATACTCTAATCTATATACCCTACCTGACACCATATACACTAAACCTTAGTGTATAGTGGTTTAATGTATAAAGGTTTAGGGTTTAGGTCTAGCCGGAATATCCTAAACTTAAGGATACAAGGGTTTCATGGTATGGTGTATGGTTTAGGCTTGAGGATTACAGTATGTGGTTTAGGGGTATAGACGGTTTAACGAGGATATAGCCATATTGGGTTATAGGGTATTTGAGTAGTAGGCTGGATTCTCATATTGGTTTTGCATTTAGTGCCTTTTTCAATAAGACTATCGAGAGTTTTGAGCAAGCTTGCTTTATCATAACATACATAATTCAGGGATGCTTTTCAAAAAGAATAAAATAAAATAATAAAACAGGGAATTGTGTTTATTTGTTTTTCACTTAAGTTACATGAATTTCCATTTGCATTGTCTTTGTGTTATGCTTGTTGAATCATGTTTTACTTTTCGTTAGACTATAGTACTTGTATTATAGAAAGTTCACATTTATATGATGGAAGTACAGGATGTGCATTCTAATGAAAAAAGAGCCAGGTTCATATGTGCCGAAAGGGCTGAAAGTCACCCCAAGTATATTTAGAAGGCATATTATCTCATATGTCAGCTTTAGTCAAAGATCTAGAATTTTAGATCATTGTTGTAATAATATTTTCCTTTGTAATCAAATTTGATGCATTAGCTATTTATAATAATATGTACAAATGGGCAAAAAAGTGAATCAGGTCAACCAAACCGTGCTAAAAATGTCTCATTTGACCTGTTGCCCAGCTCGCCATCTCACCCATCTTGACACCTCTGCTTTTACTTTTAGGGTGTTGTAGATAGAAGATTAGTGTGGGTTAGATAGGCCTTGGAGACTAATGAGGGTCTTAATGATAAGTTTATTACAAGTAGTGTTGATATTATTTTTGACATTGTGAAGCTTGATTGTGTGTTTTTCTTAGCGTTGGTGGTTTACTTCTCATATGCGCTACCTCGCATTAACGTCATCATAGAGGGTACCTTGAAAGCCTCTATTCGAAAAGAGGAGCTTGATATTATTTTTTGTCTTTTTGATGAGCTGCTCGACTCGTTATTTAGCCTCTTAAATTGTGGTCTTTTTGTTTTCCTCAAGTTTGTGATATTTATTAAATTCTAAATCTCGTGAAATTTATTGTTCTTCCTTATAAATGCAGTTCCTTCAGCGGGTTTTCAGCATTGATACTATGGTGAAACCCCTACCTTATTCAATGCAATACAATGTTTCTCGCAACCTAAGCTTTTTCACACGTATCTTCACACAGTTCTATGGTAAGTTCGAGTTTTATTGTCAAAACTTTAATATTTCAATTATGTCAACCAATATATTGATGTTGAATGTGGTTTTATTACTGGCAGACCCTCAAGGTATTGCAAATGCTCAAAAGGCTCTTGGATTAGGACAAGAAGATAAAGTCCGCACTGTCCGTTGATTAAACTGTGATTTTTTAGTTGTGTTTGCATTGAAATGATGTAACCATCTTACATTATGGTATCTTCTAATTACATTAATAGCCAAGTTTATTACATTTTAATGATTACATG
This sequence comes from Pulicaria dysenterica, assembly GCA_947179395.2. Taxonomy (NCBI): domain Eukaryota; kingdom Viridiplantae; phylum Streptophyta; class Magnoliopsida; order Asterales; family Asteraceae; genus Pulicaria; species Pulicaria dysenterica. Next base: position 62,750,689 of record OX359294.1, read on the forward strand.
TCTATTTATATCACATGTTTGCACCTCATACTCTTCTGCCAAATATTCCATGGACATCATTTTGTTGATTAGAGGTTTGTGTGGTATAGATAGCTAGAGGTGTGAGCTCTGACTTTTAGTTGGAGCTTTGTCAGTTGTGAGTATTATAAACAAAATGGTAGGTGGGTTATTTTGCTTCCTGATAACAAGTTTACATTTGAAAGCTGGACCAGGGCTCTAGCTTTATCATCAGGACATGAATTTCCTCTTCTTAGTAAGTTTACTTTTGAGTTATTTGCACTCTTTGTTATGGTTTTACTCTTTGAAGTAGATATTATTAGGACACACTAATCAAACACAAATTCAGGCACATTGAAATCAAATTAAACGTAAGTTTTATTCTAAAGTGATATCTTAAATCTAACAAAACCTAGAATGAAAAAAAAAAAAAAAATAGGATACTAGTACAACACCTATTCCTATTGGAAAATTGGGTTTAAAACACCAAAATGTATTCAAGTTGTCATGTTTTGTTGTTGTGTGTATTAGACTTTAAAATTTTCTACTTTGTGTATTGAACATTTAATATTTTCGCCATTATGTATTAAAGATTCTATTGTATGTACAAAAGCTATACATTTTTTACTTTTTTGTGTAACTAAAATATAAACAATAATAAAATTTTTAAAGTTTTATACACACAATAGATTACTTTAAAATTCGATACAAAGAGGGTGTGCTTAGCAACGGGCTTATAAGAGTTATAGGGGAATGATATTCTAGTTTTTATAATCTCCAGCCCTCTAGCCTCGTTTGGGTGAATGAAATTATTAAAAACATAAAACCCTATAAACTCCTAAAATAAAAGTCTTTTCAAGTAGCTTATGACTTGGCTTTGGAATTATCAATTAATTAACCCCACCCCAAACTGCAGACCCAGCCAGTTTCACCAAACATACCCAGAATAGTAAAACAAAACATGACAAATTGGATATATACTTTGAAGTAAACCCTAAAAATTTTGGTATTTTGAGGGTATTAGTTGAGCGTGTATATGATACTACCTCTTAAGATGGGATAAACGAAGTCAACTTAGATTTAGTCGAAAGATACTTTCTGGAGAACAACAAAATGATCAATTTTGTATTAGTTTTTGTACCTATAAACACCCAAATTCTATTGTTTTAACGCCAATATCTATCAAAATTAGTTATGACTACCATGCATCAGTTATTGTTTGGTAGCGGTTATCTAAACATGTCTTGATCGCTAGACATGTGTTGAAGATTGAGCTTCAGTTTTAGCGGCAACGAATACTAGCTTCAACATCCATGATCACTCAACTTTCATCAAATACTCAACTTTAGCATTGGCAATCATTCAACTTTAACACTCTCATAAAATTTTATGCGTGTTTTTTTAGCATTTATGTTTAGGTCTCGAGGTGCTGTCTTGAGCCCCTATCGGGGCAGCCATAGTGACCCAAAATTTTCTGTTCCAGAAGTTTAACATGCAGGGACAGATTCAGAATTTGAAATGGTTGGTGTCTTCATTAGAAATAGGTGGTAACATTGGCTTGAAAAAAGTGAAATTTTCACTACGAAATGGAAGCACTGTCTCGAAAAAATCGAAATTTACACTACGAGGATAATATTGGTTGGTGTTCCGTGTCACCGCTGCTCAAGCCTTGGGTCCGCCCCTGTTAACAAGACTTACACGAGGGAAGTGTTTGTTTTAACTTATTAGGAAGAAGTTCATTTAAGAACCATTGTTAGTGCGAGAACCAATCCGAGCCGTCCAATTCCCCCTACTTCAATGTCATTGCCCATCCATGAATTCCTCACATGATATCCTGCCACACTCTATCCCTCCACGCTCTCCATCCATGAACTTCCCATATCCGAGGAACGGTTAAGATTGGTTTTCGCGGTTCTCGCACTAACAACGGTTCTCTAATGAACCCTCCCCTAGCTTATTATGAGCTTAATTTTCCTAAGTCGTAATTTCTGGTTTATATTTCATAAACACGACTTATTTTCTTCTTACAAGTCATGATAAGCTCGTAAGTCAGAAAATAAGCAAAAAATAAGCTAATCTATACCATATTGTAAAACATTTAACACTTTTGCTTAAACTCTTAAAAATTAAGTAAGGTAAACTTACTAACCTATAAGATATTATAACTAATGTTTCAAAAAGTCAAGTCAACATAAATTAATATGTAACCTATAAGATATTATAACAAATTAAATAAAAGTTAATAAATAGTTAAAGCAATAAAGAAATTTAAAAGCAGAAAAAAGTATAGATGTTGCGGATGAAAACCATTCAACATTATCATGGTGCGTGAATATGGTAGCCTTACTTTATCGAAAATAGGCATGTTATCGAGTAAAAGTTATTTATCATTGTCGTATTACGCGTGTACCATGCTAGTTAAAAATAAAACAGTAATATAAGTCGATATTAAGCTTAACCAAGCACTTTAAAGTTTGCACTCTACACCAATTAACCGTTACCAAGTCATAAATTTATAAGTATTACATAAAAATTATCAACTTTACATACTTAGCGTTCTTTTTTTTGAACGACACACATCCATCTAATTTATACCTTATTAATAACGGTGCTTAAGTTGAATCGTTAAATTTTAACAAATTTATGGATAATAGGTTTAATTAGATAAGCCCTAGCATTTCACGTTAACTCGATTCCACGCGTGATAACTACTTGAAGAAGATGATCGAATTGTTTGTAAAACACGTTGCACCTGACGCTCTTGTTGTCCCGGAACTGCAGCGAAGAAATGAGCAGACTCAATGGGAACCTCATACGCAGTTTTCTGCGAAGAAGATCATTTTGCACAGCGAATAATGTTGACCCTAATCTTCAGAGCTCTAAAGTCCAAATCTTCGATCGTCACCTCAAACGCAAACAAGTTAAGTTCAATTCTTTGATTTATTCTCTTTCCTTTTGTTCATCTACCCGCCAATTCATACTCGTATTCTGCCCTGGAAGACGCTTTTTTAATAAGTAAGTAAATGTGATATTGATGTAGGTTAATATAGCAACGTTAACACAAACAATATTCTGTTTTTTGTGGTTGTAGATGTAATCTTTTCTTGTAACAAATTTGTGGAGTTCACCTGTGACAATTGGATTTTGAATTGAAGGTCTTATGTAGTTTTCGCTGTAGCCTGTAGGTACAGCTGTTCTTGATCAAAATTTATGGGATCCCTAACATTGTTAAGAGTACACCAAGCAATGCCAAGGAAAAGTTATGCCCCAAAAGAATTAAAAATTGAAGCTTTGATACACTGCTTTTCTTAAAACACAAAGCATTGTAGTACAATAATTTGGATCTCAAAAGACTGTCACCAATAGCTCAGGGATTTTAAATTTGTTTGGACACTTTATTATGATCAAGCTCAAAATAATGTATGAATTTCCTGTTTGTGGTGGACAAATTTGAACTTGTATGCAGTTTCTTTGTTTTTTATAGGTTTTTTGTTTTGTTTTGTTTTGCTGAATATGCCCCGTTTGAATAGCTCAGGATTTAAAATTTGTTTGGACACTTTATTATGATCAAGCTCAAAATAATGTATGAATTTCGTGTTTGTGGTGGACCAATTTGAACTTATATGCAGTTTCTTTGGTATTTTTGTTTTTTTTTGTTTTGCTGAATATGCGTTGTTTTGACTTTTTTTAGTTAACTTAAATCGTATTTCCTCATTGTAATGTAATTTCTACTTTATTGCAGCGTGATCGAGCTGCATGGTTGATAAATCGAAAAGATTCTTTAGTCAATACTGTGGCTGATAACCTTGTTGATCGCTTGGAGGTACAAGATTTTCCTAACTTATATGTCTCTTCTTCTATCTCTGCAAAATAAGTTCACAATCACCATTATCAAGTAGACTGTCTACACACATGTGCACACAGATACATACATACACTTGCACGAACACACATGTATTTACCTTGTACACGCATGCATACATGTCTATACATATCTAATTTCAACATTAAACAAGTATGTTAACAAGTTTATGATTGATGTAAAGTGTAAACTGTTTACACAATAGGTAAAGGGAGCAATGAGTCTTTTGAAATACAATATACTTCCCATCAAACCCAAATTTTAATCAACACGAAATAGTTACGCCTTTAACAATTTTCTTCTGTAGGATGTCAAGAAGACATTTCCTACCGCATTATGTTTAGGAGGTTCCTTGGAAGCAATCAGGCGTTCTGTACGTGGGCGTGGTGAGACTTCAATTATGTTTGTGTTGATTTTAGATGCATGGTTATATGTACTTTGTATGCTTTGAAAAATTAAGTTGCAGCAGCCTTATTTATTCACATATGTTCAGCTACTAGTGTCCTTTTAGTTAAAAAGTTTTGTACTTTTGCAACACTAAGTGTGATGTCATCTAAAAGCTAATTCTATGATGTATCAGGCGGCCTACAAAAGCTAATCATGATGGATTCATCATATGACATGGTAAAATTGTGTAAAGATGCCGAGAAGAATTTGTCTAGTGATAACATTGAAACTTCATTCATAGTGGGCGATGAAGAATTTTTACCTATAAAAGAAAGGTACGCCTAATGAACAATGCATGGAATCATGGGCTTTTGTTAATATAAAGTGTTATAATCTTCATGGTTCAGTAAATATTGGTTTTAGAGCGCTTACTTACTTTGATTATTATTTGTGGATGTCAATTGTCAAGCTCTGTTGATCTGGTAATAAGTTGCTTGGGCCTCCACTGGACAAATGATCTTCCTGGAGCAATGATACAGGTTTGTGTGTACCTCGTCCTATAAGGTTGAATTATATGTTTGGATTGTATTTTCTTTCTTTTTCTTCTTTCTATACAGCCATTTATTTGAATGTTCCTTCTCATATCTTTGTTCTACTTGAGATCAATGATGAGTGAACTAATAACATACTTATACAGTTATACGTCCTATTTGATCTCAGAGTAGGTTGGCATTGAAACCTGATGGCTTGTTTCTGGCAGCTATTTTTGGTGGAGAAACACTAAAGTTAGTTTTTATTTTATTCTTGCAAAGTGAGTTTTTTCAGGCACACAGTGTCTGATTCTGATCTTTCTTTATACAGAGAGCTGAGAATTGCCTGCACTATAGCACACATGGAGCGTGAAGGTGGTGTGAGTCCACGAGTATCACCATTAGCACAAGTATTCCTTATATCTATCTTGCTTCATGTTAATAGTAATTATGTTAGGATACTATGTTCATACTTTCATTTATATTATAAATGGCAATTTAGACCCACTTGGCTATGAATGAGTCGACACCCAAAATGAATTTAAAAATGCATAAGATCTCCTAACTCGTTTTTATTCATAAATCTAGATTAATACCGTGCTAATATCATTTTTGTAATCCAAATGAACACATTAATTGTGTATTAAAATGAACAAAAATGTTTGAAGGTCATCCCAGCCCATTTGGACCTGCTTGATCTATTACCCAACTAACTTGCCCCTCTTGCCACTTCTAATCTGTATTATGATATGAACTCATATGATATTAAGGTTGTATCATGTTATAAGCCTAAGTGTGGAACTTACCCATTAAAACTGGCTTGTAGGGGGAGCCGGGGAGGGAACACATAGACTTTTAAGCCACCAACTTGATATACCTTCGGTCGATGTGGGATCATAACAATACCCCACGCTTGAAGGACCAACGTCCTCGTTGGTCACGGTTGGCACGCCTCTTTTCGGTTCCAAGCCACTACTTCATAGGTCACCACTTCATGTCATCACTGGTCACAGCTATGTTGGTCACGATTGACACCCCTCTTTTTTGGTCCAAGCTGCCACTTTGTAAGCCACCACTCTGAGGTTGGAACCTTGTAATATAGGGATGGCTTTGATACCGATTGATACAAATTCATCCCATACTAACTTCCTCATTGGTCACGGTTGGCGCACTCCTTTTCGGGTCCAAGCTCTACTTCATAGGTCACCACTCCGAGTCATCATTGGTCACAGTTGACACCCCTCTTTCATGTCCAAGCCACCGCTCCGTAGGCCACCACTTCGAGTCATCGTTGATCATGACTCCAATACCAACGTCCTTGTTGGTCCTGCATGGCACCCCCCCTTTTCGGGTCCAAGCTACCACTTCAGGTCACCACTCCCAGTCACCATTGGTCACGGTTGACACCCCTCCTTTTGGGTCTAAGCCACCACTCCGATGTTTGTTTTCCATTGAGCAGTACCTTCATTTCCATTTATTCGATTAGCAGGGTGGAATATCTCTAGGTCATTGGGTGCAGCCTTTACTAAGTTTTCTAAACAGCACAACTTTGTACATAAAGTATTTCAAAGTAAAACTTGCAATTGTGGTGATTTTAGTTTATAGTTTTGGTTTCTTTAATAGGTGCGAGATGCAGGCAATCTTTTGACCAGAGCAGGCTTCACTCTTCCTGGGGTCGATGTTGATGAATACCAGGTCAGATATAATAGCGGTGAGCATTTTCTTCAAAATCTTTAATGTTTAAGTTGTAAGTAGCTTGAAAACTTAGGGGTTAAATGCTAAGTAGTCTGTTTTTTTGTTTTGTTTTGTTTTGGGTAACAATACTTATTTTTACCTATAACTACGTACACAATTTTCAAAAGTTCAACCTCAAAACTTTAAAAAATTTGATTTGATTTCATGTAAAATTGATGACGTGCAGCTGACATGTCGATAAGTTTGATCATGTTGAACTTTTATCACTGACATGGCGCTTAAATAGCCTTTAATCTGCTGACAAGCTAACAGAGTACCTTGAAGTTACAGTTTTCACAAAGTTGGTTATGTTCTTATTGGTGACAAAAGAGATGGCACCCTAAACAGAAATCATAAAGAAAACTAATTACCTTTTTAAGTTATAACGTATTAAAGGGGTCTAGATGAAATAATAATTCAAACAAAGGAATTGGTGTGTCATATACTCATATTAGTTTGCTCAAACTTCAATCTCATTCTGGTTCCTCCTTTCATGTTCAGCTCTGGAGCTAATAGAACATTTGCGGGCTATGGGTGAAACTAATGCCCTTGTAAATAGAGTCAAAGTAAGAATGATTCGTCTTTATTTATTACCTGTTTTATACAAGTTCATCTTGTCTTTAAGTTCTTGTTTCTCAATCTTTTGCTCGTATGAGGTATAGTTCTTAAAGAAGGACACAGCTCTGGCCACAGCAGCTGTATACGAGTCGATGTTTGCAGCAGAAGATGGAACCATCCCCGCAACATTCCAGGTGATTCTTAATAAAGTCCTGAAACTTCTTTTTTAGAAAACAACCCATGAATAACTGGATATTTCCTTTGTCCTGCATTTGTATAATGAATTTGTGAGCACTTAATACACTTTCAGATTCTTTTTAGTTATAGCATTTTGTCACCTATTCCGAGACAGGTGATATACATGACTGGGTGGAAGGAACACGAGTCTCAACAGAAGGCCAAGCGGCGTGGATCTGCTACTGTATCTTTTAAGGACATCCAAAAGGAATTTGGGGGTCAAACTTCATGAAAGACGGTACTGCACATCTTTGTAACAAGAAACTCGTGTTTACATTTTTTAAACGATGAAGGCAGAAATCTAAAAACTAGGTCTTAATATCAATAACCGTCTGCAGATTATCACGTGATATTAGGGGACATCATCTGAAAGTCTGAATAAGAACTAATAAGACAGTTTGAAAAGCAAACTAACATAAATGTCTGCATGTAGAATCATTGACAAACTTTTATTGCCAATATTTTGTTTCTTTTCTGAATTCCTTTGGTTCAAGAAGAAACCATGGTACTTTGTAATAGAGATATTTGTGTATGTGTATCTCAAATCACTATGATTGGACGCCATGTGGATCGGGAGTGTTATTAGGAATCCATCCACAAGCGATCTATAACCATCTACGAGGACCCTCTTGCTCAACTATTCTTTCAAAAGAATCTCAAACAAGATGAAACTATTCAAGTGTATTATCAGGATGCTTTCAATGTTCTCTTTTAAGCAAGAATGAGTTGAAAGAGGCTCAAGTTTCAGTCGCACATCTACGCAGAGCAAACCACTTGAAGAATGTTCAAAGTTCAAACTTAAGACATTAAGATGCTTATAGTCTAGCTAAAGTGAAGAAGCAAGCAACAATGCTACTAGGAAGGGTTCTAATAAGATTATTATACTGTCAGCCAAGGATCCAATCTCCTCTACTTTTAACTTCATCAACTATTGCAACACATGCAAAAATGCAATGGTGAGACCTTCACTATTACTACCTTATTCTTAACTAAAGATGTGATTCTGTTAAAATAATAAGATATAAGAAAGAGAGTGAAGAACCATTTCTTTTACTGATGATTAAAGGTATGTATTAGAACACATATGCCAACATGAACTATAGAATAATAATTGAGGTTTAGGGATACTAGTTAGACATATTAGTCGTTTTTCTAATAAATTATAATATGCTAATTTAAGATTTATGAAATAACATATAAATATTTCTTAACTCATCCTTAAAAATTCAAACTCCGATTACATATTTAAATATTAGATTCATCATAAAGCTTTTCGATCAAATTTGGTTAAACTTTAAAAATTGGACTAAATCTACTCAATAGGATGAATTTGATGTTATTTGAATTCGTACCGGTTTTTGTAGTAGTAATTAAAATTTGAATTGGTTTTTGAATCTGGTGGAATATAATCGTTCTCCTATCAACTAAATGATGCTATGTAAAATATCCTAATTCTTTTATCTCATCTTCTGTATTGATGTTGACACATGTCTTGATTTAGTGTATAGAAAGATAGAATAATATATTTTAGTACGAGGATATATAAGACATATATATATATATATATATATATATATATATATATATATATATATATATATATATATATATATATATATATATATATATATGAGTTATGTTGAATGTTATTAGAGATTGATTGTGCATAGAGAAAGGTATCCGAAAAAGAAGAATTACGTATCACTCAATACCACAATTTGCAAAAAAGAAAAGAGACCTAACCTAAAGTAATCATTTTAATTTAATTTTGGAATCTCTTAAAATTTTCCTTCAACAACACTAAAAATATGTTCACCGGCAAACAGGATAATATTTGTGAATCGGGAAAAGTACATTCGTTTTTTTAACAGTAAATTAGTGGGTCGGGTCCGCAGTAACATCCATACGGGCAGTATGCGAACCCCGAGTCACTCACCATGAGGGATTAAACCCTCCTCCGTTATCTACGGAGACCACCACTATGAGAAATAATACCTCCACCAATTTTTTAAGAAAACCACCATCCCCAAGGCTTGAACCCAAGACCTTGAGGATGTTGTAAAACCCAGATACCACTAGAACAAGTCCTAGTTGATGGGAAAAGTACATTCGTAGCTAGTAGCATATATGACAATACTTGAATAAGCAAGCAATGAGATGAAAATATCTAAGACTAGTACTACTAAAAACATGGGTTAAAATAATTATATATTTGGGTTAAACATGATTCATCATGTTTTCTCACAAACATAATAGTGAGTTCCTTGTATTAGTCAAGAATGTGTCATCTTTGTAGGATTCACTCTCATATTTATGAGCGAACATGATAGATCATGTTTAGAGGATCTTAGGGGCCGTTTGTTAAAACAGAACGATTAAGCACTGAATGGTTCTGTGGTCTGAATAATTCAAAAGCTCTAAATAAATTTGCCTCTAAATGAATCTGCCTCTGAATGTAACATGATGTTTGATAAAGACTCTGAATGAACAATCTTAATGATTCAAATTACCATTTTAACCTTAATAGTGATATATTATATTATAAAATATGATTTTTTAACAAGGCAACGCGTGAAAGATTGAGTATTAGGGTGAAAATACTTGGTGCTTAATAATTCAGAATATATTTTAAGGTAGAATGATTCAGCAACATTATTTTGTTTCATTCAACACACTCTTCATTCAGAGACAGTAATCAAACACACAAAATACTGAACGATTCAATATTTAACGTTGAATGATTCATTAAGTAGCAAACAAACATTCCCTTAACCTAAAAACATATACCTTATTCCCTTCCTTTATAACTTTTACTTTATTAATATATTTATATTGATTTATTAGAGTGTACAAAAACGATCTTTTAGAGTTTAGATTAGTAATTTGCAGTCGACAAAATTTTCTTATACAAAGTACAACAATTCATGCATATGGAACAACTCTTTTTCACAAGTCTCTTCGTAATCGCCGGAGTCACTGCCGCCGCAGACGACCTTATAGCCACGCTATGTAACACCTGCACTCCCATATGTTCATCTCCGCCGTCCATCTCAACTCCGACACCACCTCCGCCTCAATCTACCTTCAAGCCACCACCATCTTCTGTTCCGTCGACCAAGCCGCCACCAACCGCTCACCACGCTCCGCCGCCGCCACGGTTTTACTACTTTGATTCACCACTTCCTGTAGCTCCACCTTTGGCAAAATCATCTCCACCACCAGCGTACGTTTCAGTCGGCGGCAACAATGGTGGTACACCACCTTCTCCTAGATTCGTGTACTTCCCGTCAACGCCTGCTGCTGTCGGCGGCGGCGGCGGCGGCGGTGGTGTTGGCGGCGTATTCGGACAAAACAATTACCCGTATCCGTATTACATGTATGATTCAAAGGCGGCTTGTTCTTGTGTAAGGATTTTGTGGGTTTTAACGGCGGTGGTATGTCTTCGTTTTACACTTGTAGTTCTCGAGTGATCATTTCTAGTTATTGTGAGCTTGAGTGATAGCATAAATATTTATTATTTATTATTTATTATTATTATAGAATATAGAGTGATATTTTTATATTTCAAATATTTATTTGTGTTAAAATTATGAAATTTGATGGAGAACTTTTATGAGGAACAAAAATTGACAAGTTGCAAGATGAAATTTGAATTCATTTGATCATTTCTGCTATTGATGCCTTGGTTTTAGAGTGTGTTTGAGATTTTGTTTAAATATTAATTATTTGATTATTGTAATTTGAAATCGTAGATAAATGATTTAAAGTGTTTGGGGTTGTTTTTTAGAAATTAATTATTTGCGTTCCGAAGACTAACGTAATATTGAGAATATGCTTTTGAGTTACTTTTTCAAACTAATTATTTGAATCTTGTGATTTTACCCGTTTAAAAATCAATTAATCAACTTTGTTAAGCACTCAAAAAATTGATTATCTAATTATTACGATATGAATTAGCATAATAAATCCAAACACTATTATTCAGTAGCATGTTTTCTTACAGCTGATTATCTAATTCTGATTATTAAAAAACACATAATCTTTTTTTAATCACAATCCCAAACACCCTCTTAATCCCCCACAAAATCACATGTATTCGATAAACACCTAGAATCATTGGTAATCCGTTTTAGGAGTATAATCGAGTCAAACCGAATTGAACCTTACCAAGCTCAAAGCGTGACATAATAAAATCTTTTATCCAAGAACACTTTAATTCGGTAAATTGCATTGAGAATAATGTTTTATATTTTATACTCCTTAATCGAGATGAAATATTGGTGGCACAATTGAAAGTTTCAAACCCGAAAAACCTTTTCAACCTTTAGACAATCCCCATTGCTTGGACAACACATACAATGGGGCTCTATATCTTGGATTTTTAGAAATACTTATTTGACGTTGATTGTGGCTGCTAACATATGATACATGGAACTCAACCGTGTCTTATCCAACAATTGTAATTGTTGCACAAACTCTGAAAACAACGTAAGTCTGGTTCATATTGACTTATGAAAGTGACACTATCATGTACTTATATCTTGAATGATATAATTATTTAAACGTAAGATTTAAAATATGTGCATACAACACAAGTGAAATAACGTTCCTCTACAGTGTAAGTTCTTCTTTCTTGAGACGTATCTCTTAAAATTGAATGTATATAAACTAAAATTGAATGTATATAAACTAAAATTGTAAACACCTTATTTCAGTGAACTAATTCTTCAAACACTTAACTTGATAATCTTGATGAAGAAACAAATACCCTAAAAATGAAACACATGAAATATAAACATGCTAAAAACCTTCGGTACTAAATATGTGATAGGATACAATTCGTTAGATAATTTCTTATAACCTTTAGAGGCGTTTAAGGGAAGGTAAGTAATCAAAATGTAACCCACGAACATGGGGCGGGTATCCAAAACCGAATAGTGAGGTTTAGAAACCCGAATAGAACCGATCTCAAATATGATGGATGCACATGATTTGAATAACGATTACTCGTTTTTTATTCAGTAAATTTTATGTCTGATCTTAGTTATTGTTATTGCTTTTATTTACTTAAAAATACCTAAAAAATTTCAAAGACTAGCATATAACAACAATTATACTAAAAAGTAAATCTGACCTTACTTAAATCATCCCGTAAACCTATAATGTATAATTTTACAATAACCAGAAATTTTTCTGAAGATAATATTATAACAATTCCATAAATTATTTCATGAACAAAGACAGAGGCAAACAACAACGAGGTAAACAACGAACACTCCCTAATCAATAAAAATGAAGATGATGGAGCCAAAAATTGCTTGTCTTCGTCATTAAAATACACCACTACAAGTGGTTCAACTTGCATAGTTCTAACAACAAATTGATTAAAAAGATGAGTTAAGGACTTAAGGGATCCATATAAAATAACATAAACTAGAGGGACGATATGTGTCAATGGTCTAAAGTTGAAAAATACGACACCTTCTTGGCTTCTTCCTAGTCGACACAGGCCCAGAGATCTCTTCCTGGTTCAAATCGGAAGACGCGAAGAAGATCCAAATCTACAAAGATGGAAACCGGAAGTCCGTCCGCCGACGAGTCGTCGGCGACAATGGCAGAATTGCTTCCATTGGCCTCCGTTTCTCAACAACCATACGTCTCCGAACTCCTTTCCTTCACTCTCGATCGCCTACACAAGGAACCGGAGCTCCTCCGGGTGGATGCGGAGAGAATTCGGAGGCAGATGCAGGAGGTTGCTGTCAATAACTACCGTGCATTCATTTCCGCAGCCGATGCTTTGGTTTCGATCCGCCATGAAGTCTCATCCATCGATAAACACCTCGAATCATTGGTAAATCGTTCTTAATAAACTTGATGTATTTTATGCTTTCTTTCAGATAAAAATAAGTTCGGTTTCTTATGCGAATATGATGTATATGTTGTCATGATCAATTAGAAACTAAAAACTTAGTTTAGTACTCAGAACTAATGCCTCTGGTTAGAACCTGAATTAGAGATGAACTATGGTTCGCGGATTAAATGAGCCATTAACAACCTTTAATTTGGTATATATTTGTTGTAAAGAATTGATGATTTCTGGAAACTTAGTAACATATCTACAAGTAAACTTTTTGGTGGCAAATTGGTGACTGCTCTTGTTTCGTTATGCCTTTTTAATGTACTAGAAGTTTGTCGTAATAAACAGTGCTCAAGTTGATATTATTGTTGGGTTTTATGTCTTGAAGCCTTAGCTTTTAGATGCATCAGCCACTTGACAAATTGCTGCTTGTTCTTAAGTGAACTCTTTCTTTTCTATTGGGATGTTGGAGGACATTTTTAAATACTGAATTCCTTGGCTCTTTCTATGAATGGTTTTGAGTTACTGATGAGTTAGGCTAGCCACTTAAATCTGAACAGCAGGTTAAGTTATGAAGCAAAACTTTTGCTACCCTGTTATACAATACAGAAAAGCTTCACTATTTTCTGATAAGTGATAACTATAATTTCTATATCTCAAAATCATAAATTCTTCCTTGTGCAGATTGCGGAGGTTCCAAAGCTAACATCTGGCTGCTCTGAGTTCATTGATTCTGCAGAAAATATTTTGGAGAAAAGAAAGATGAACCAAATGCTGCTGGCAAATCATAGTACTTTGCTTGACTTACTTGAAATTCCTCAGCTTATGGACACGTATGTTTTTGACCTATTAATAGAGATCACATGCTAAGATTCAAACTAGTGGCTACTACTCTTGAGGCATAAAATTGCCAGTGGAATTAGCCAAGTATATAGATCTTCATTCTTGTACTATACGAGATAAATATGAATGAGCTTTACTCAGAACACATTCAGTCGGAACTAGCTGAACAAGTAGCATAAGAATTAAATATCTGCAGTTTATTTGTGCATACGTGGCTCGATCAGTTAGTTTTTCTATTTTAAAAAGCCAAGACCCTCCAACTTAAAAAGATTTAGCTACTAGTCACCCCTTGTGGTCTGGTTCTTCAAGAAATAACTTGGCAAATATCTCCCATTAAGGATTGAATCATTTTCCATTAAGTACCTTCCTTTGATCTGCAATTGCTTTGAACATGATAAAGCGTTAGTTCCATAATGTTTTCTACCTTCTTAACAATGACAGCAGTTACTCACACAATTGGACTGTCTTTCTG